>VFLP01000013.1:0-743987 GCA_007182795.1 Xylaria flabelliformis
TAATTTTTTATAAACTATATATTTATATTTTAGTTTATTATTTTTAATTTTAAACTTATTTAAAAAAACTATAATATTAAATATTAATTTATTATTAAACTATTTTTTAAATTTAATTAAAGCTACTTTTTTTAAAACGTTTTTAATAAAATTTTTTAGTAATTTTTTTAAATATTTAAATAAATATAATATTAGTTTATTAATTGCTAGTAAAAATGTTATAGCTAGCTATATACTTAATTTTAACTTTTGTTTTTGCTTTATTTATTTTTTTTAGCTAATTATTTTTATAGTTGCTTTTATAATTAATAAATAACTTTTTATTATTATATAAATTTTATATAAAAAATATAATTTTACTTTATTAAAAGTTAATTAAGCTATAAAAAGCCTGCTATTAATAAATAATGTTATATTAAACTATATTTTTTAAACTAATAATACTTTTTAAGCTATTTTTATTAAAGCTTGTTATATTAGTTTAATATAACTTTTTAACTATATGTTAGTTTTGCTAAGTTTTTTTAAAGCTATATATTTTATTAGCTTTAATCTTTTTTTATATTATATTTTATGTTTATATAGTAATAAAAATAAAATTATTATTTTAACCGCTTTATATAATAATGTTATTAACAAGTTTTAATTAGTAATAGTTAAAGCTTTTATATAATTAAATATTTTTATTATAATTATAGCTTTTTTTTTAATATAGCGCTTAAAGCTTAATTTTTTATTAAATTAAACTTTTAATTATTTAAATATTAGCTTTAAGCAGCATAAAACTTATTAAGCTTATAGGTTTACATTTTTAAAATTAAAAATTAAGGTTAGTTTAATTATATTAATTAATATAATAATTTTAAAGTTACTTTTTTTTTTCTTTTTTATAAAATATATTATTTCTATTTTTTTTAAAGCAAAAAAAATTTTGTTATTGTTTTTATAAATTAATACTTTTTTTACTTTTATTTAAACTAGTTCTACGTTTTTTTTAAACATATTTATTATTTTAAAGATCGTTATATTGTTTATATATTCTTACTTACTAAAGTTTTTATTAACTATTTTTATTATATATAACATATAAAATATTAGCAAAAGTAAAAAGCTTTATAAAGTTTTATACTTTTATAATTATACTTTTATTATAATTTTTTTAAGCCTTATTTATATATTTTTATTTATAAAAAAGTTGTAATGGATGTAATAAGGGCAGTGTGGTTCAGGCACTAATATACCTATATTAGGAGAAAATAATCTACTTAAAGAACAAAAAAAACAAGAACTACAAGTACTGCAAAAGCAAGCAATTTATATACAGGTATTGTGGGTAGCAGTCATTGAATGCACCTGCAGTCATTGAATACAGCCATCATTAAATGAAGTGCTTTAATGGGCTATTGTGAACACGCGTAGCCACAACCACTGCTGCACTAGCCCCACTCATTAGCCACACAGACCCTGGTGGGTCCAGTAGGTCTGTAACAAAAGTTATTTATAAACTTTAATACTATTTTTAGCTAGCTTTATAATATTATTTTTATAAAAAGCTTTTTATATAATAAAGCGTTAAATACTTTTTAAACGTTTAATATAATTAAAGTTACTTTTTTTTTTATTATTAATATTATTTTAATTTTATAAATAAAACTAATAATTAAGTTTATTACTAACTTTATAAGTAAAGCTTTTATATATTATAAACTAAAAATTTTTGCTTATAATTCTGTTTATATTATTTGTTTTATAATTAATTTTTTATACTTTTTACTTATGTAAGAAAATAGCGTAATAAGCTTAAACGATTTATAAAAAAAAAAATTTATTTTTTTAACCTTTAGTATTATTATAACTTAAGCTATTTTTTAAGCTTTTAAAAAATAGCTTATTTTTAAAATTTTTTTTTTTAAAGTTTTAATGTAATTTTTTATATAAACTTAGCACGCTTTTAATATTTATATTATAATATTATTTTTTTTAAGTAAAGTTAAAAAAACCTTATATATAAAATAATATATTTTTTTTAAAATAATATTAATATTTTATAATAATTATTTTATAATAAAAAGTAAATTTTTTATTAAATTATTGTTTATATTAAATTTTTATAAAATATTATTATATAATAGTTATGCTTTTTTTAGTTTTAGTTTAACTAATAACTTTATTTTTAAGTCTTTAAATAAAAAGGCTTATTGTTTAACTTTAAGTTTATGTTAATTAATTAATATATATAAGTTTTTATTTAATTTAACTTTATTAATTTTAATTTTTTAGTAGTTTTTTTTTGCTTTTTTAATTATTAATAAAAATTTTTAACACTTTTTAATAAAACTGTTCTTATTTTGTTTATTTGCTATTTTTTTATTTTTAGCTTTTTTTTAAGTATTATAAACAACTTTATATTTTTTAGTTTATTAAAAAGCTAACTTTTTTTTAACTTTATAATGTTTGCTTATTACTTTAATTATATTTATTAATAATGTTGCTAATTTTTTTGCTGCTACTTTTAGCTTTTTTAAGTTAATATTAATTATAATATTTAATAAAATATTAGTTATTATTCTTATTATATTAATTAACTTTTTTAAGTTATTTTTTTTTACTTTTTATTTTTTTTAATTTAAAGTAAGCTTATATTTTTTATTTAAATAAGTTATTTTTATTAAATAATAATTTAACTTTAATATATATTTTTTATTTAAATAAGCCTTTAAAAATAATACGTTTAAAAAGGGTAAGTTAATTATATAACCGTTTTTATATGTTAATTTTTTAGGTTTTTTAATATAGTTTATCCCTGTTTTAAACAACTAAAATAAAAGTTAATAGCTTTTATTTTTAAAAATAATTTTTAGTTTTTAGTTTAAATATTTTATGTTAATATTTCTAGCTATTAAATAATTTATAAATAGTTTTAATATATAAATATAATTTAACACTTTTAATATGCTTAATATTTTATAATAATTAAAAATAAAATATTTGTTTATATTTATTTAAAATAAGTTTTAAAACTAAATAAATTTATAAAATATTATATTAAGTTTTACTTTTAGTTTTATATAAGTTATAACTTATAGCTTATTTTTTTTATAGTTTTAAAAGTTTAATAATATATATAAAATAAAGTTTAAATAACTTTATATTATTATATTTTTAAACGTTTTTATTTATAGCTTTTAAATTAAAGTTATGTTTACGTTATTTTTTTAATATTGTTATAAAAAAATAATATATACTAGCTAAACTTTTTATATGTTATATATAATAACTTATAAAGCTTTTAATAACTTAAGCTTATAGTAGTACTATTTTTTTATTTTGTTATTATTATTTATTAAACATATTTAAAAATAAAGTTGTAATTATTTTAATAATTTTATTAGTTATTTAAGCATTTAATGCTTTATTTTAATAAAGAAATAGTTATAACTTTTTTATTTTGCTAGCTTTTAAAATAAAAAGTTTTTTTAAACTATTTTATAAAAAATTAATTTTTATTATATTTAATATTATTATTTTTTTTACTTTTTTTATTTTTTTTTTGTTTTATTATTTTTAATAAATAAGTTTTATTATATAAGTTACTTTAAAAACTTAATTATTAAAAAAAAGCTTATATTTTTAAAAACTATTTTTTTATATTTTTAAAGTGCTTGCTTTATTGTTTATGTTTACTTTATTTTTATTGCTTATGTTATTTTAGCTTTTATAGCTATTTTATTATTTTTGTTTAAATTAAAAGTAAAAATTTTTTTAGCTATAAATAAAAGCTAGTTTATTTTTTTATATTTTTTACTTTTAACTTTTTTAACCGCTTATAGTTCAGCTTTTATAAAAGCTAATATTTAATTATTAATTTATTTAAGTTTAACTAAGTAATTTTTATAACTTATTAAATATAGTTTATAATAGTTTATATATTTAAAAACGTTTTTATAAAAGTTAAGTTTATATTTATTTATATATTTTTTATAAGTTTTATATTAATTAGCTTAGTTATAATATTTTATAATATAAAAGCTTTAGCACTTAAAGTTTTAAAAGCTATGTTTTTAAATAATTAGCTTTTTGTTTACTTTTTTAATAAAAAAGCTAATTAAAAATAGCTTAAAGCTTTTTATTAAATGTTTAAAAAAAACTACTTAAGTTATTTTTTTTATATATAAATTAAATCTACGTTTAAATAAATATACGTTTATTAAAGTAAAACTTGTTTAAACCTTTATTTTTTTTTTTATTTAATTTAATATAATATTATTAAACGCTTTTAAGTTTATATAGTTTAAAAAAAATATTAAAACGTTTTTAATAATATAAATAACTTAAGTTTTTAATAGTTTAATTTTATTTATATTTAAAATTTTTATAATAATTATTTATTTTATTAATATTATA
Source organism: Xylaria flabelliformis (assembly GCA_007182795.1). Classification (NCBI taxonomy): domain Eukaryota; kingdom Fungi; phylum Ascomycota; class Sordariomycetes; order Xylariales; family Xylariaceae; genus Xylaria; species Xylaria flabelliformis. Next base: position 4,405 of record VFLP01000013.1, read on the forward strand.
AGTTTGTTATATATTTTAAGGCTTATAATTTTAATAGCTTATTTAGTTCTTATTATTTATAAGTTTAAAATATTTTTTGCTTTTATTATAAGTTTTTTTAACTTTTATATTAAAGTTATTTTAGCTATAAAAAAGTTTACGTAATATATAAGCTTATTTTTTATTATTTATATAAAAATTTTTAAATCTTTTATATTAATAGCTATAAAATATACTTTAAAGAATGCGTAAGCAATATTATTTTTAATAAGTTTGCTTATTTTTTATTTTAATACTAAAAAATGTATAGCTTTTTAAGCTTTAACTGCATAAATATTAAAGTTTTTAATTAAGTTAGTTAGCGTTATTAACAAAATTATTAATTAAGCAAATTATTTAAATAAAACGTTATTATTAATGTAAGTTTTATTGCTTACTAAATAAATAAACTATAAATAAAAATAAGCTGCTATTACTTTTTTAAACTTAATAAAAACTATTATATTAAAATATTATTTAACTTTGTTTATTAATTTTTTAACTAGTTTTTATTAAAAGCTTTATTTTAACTTATTAAATAATTTAATAAAGCTATTTAATATTAAAGTAAAACTTATAAAAACTTTTTTTTATATTTTAGTATTATATTTTATTTTAACAAAATAATTTATAACTAATCCTTATAATAAAAGCTTAATCTTTTTAACGTTTTTTTTTATAGTTATTTTTAATAATATAAACGTATTACTAATTCTAACTTTTTTATATTATAAGTTATTTATAAACAAAATAAAAAGCTTTGTTTATTTAATATATTAAAAGTTTAGTATAATAAGCTTACGTTATAGTATAAAAAGCTTTGCTATTATAAGAACTCCTACAAAAAAGCGGGCCCTTTAGTGTTTTACGCAAATTGCGTTAATTTAAGGTGTTGTTAGTATTTTTAGTGCAACATACGCTTATGTACTAACAGTTCTAAGCGCACGGACAATAAATAAAAGGGAAGGTGAGCGCGGGCTAATAGGAATAAAACGAATGGGAGCACCAATAGAACGGGCAGCATAATAATTCCTCAACAGGCTCGCTGTTGTGTGAAGAGCGAGAACCGCTATGAATAGGACAGGAATGCTAAGGAAGACTGTGACCCAATCCATTGAAAGATACTATCAAAGTGAACAAATGGGGGGGAAAGGGGGGCAATGTTAGCGGTGAGAGTTTTTTGGCTTGGAAGATGAACAGTGTGATCTCAAGGAGCACAGCTTGGACTGAAGGGACACGATAGGAGGGACAGCGCTACCGAGGTACTCGCAAAGGCATTTACGAAGATCAGTACAAGGTAATGATATTCAACGCTTTGAGACCTCCCCTGAGATTCTCTTAAACATTTCTATAGGTACCTGAGTGCTAAGTATATGTCTAAGAAGTTGTACATACATACCTAGGTACTTAAGTAGGTACAGTTACCATAGACCACCAATAAAGACCAAGTAGTCTTAAATAAATAAGGCACGAGGGTGGTCGAAAATGATCGTGGCTTATAACTTGACTAATCGGATGGTATTGCCTATTTCGACCTATTAATTGGAGGTAGGTCGCCATGCATACGGGAGGATCCGCCCCCATGTTCTGCCCCCATGAAAGCTGATGTCCTCGTCACGAGGTACCCAGTATTAGTATGCTTCACTTTATCAATTAGCTTGCATCATTCGCAACTGAGGAAAAGGGCTTACAGTACCTATACTACGCCTCCTGTACGCTGGCAGCTGCTGAGCGATCCTTTCCGCTACATACCAGTAAAACATAGCAACTGCCTAGCGGTGATCGGTACCACTAAGCAGGGAATATGGCAAATCTACCAGATGGAGACCAGAGATTTGCTACATATAAATCATATAGCCGTAATCATGATACTTATAATAGTGTCTAGGTATGTTCGACTGAGGGACATTGGTTCAAGCGATACGATGTTTCCGTACCTAGTCACGTCGGATCAATCTATTACCTTCGAGAGCTGCCAGCGATTAGATCCTCTATTTCCATATTATTGACAACCGCTCACCCATAAATACAGCATCGTACAGCTCACTCAAGCAAAATTTTCACTGCCATTCCACTGGCATTTGTGCCGGGGTACTGATCATGGACACGACGGCAAGGATTTTCCAGTCCGGCGGTAACGAGGTTCTATGTATGATCGATCAAATCCATCGTCTTGCTGAGGTACAGTTCAAGCTATAGTCTTACTTATTCCGTGCTAAAATAATCATCTAAAATCAGAAAGCGAGAGCAGAGTACTTCTGCGACATATCGCCCTTCTTCCAGTCTCGTCCGGGCCTTTGGTTACTACTACCCACTATTTGCACGTTCATCATGTGTTTCACATACATCGTTTCTAGACTTCGATTTCGACTGTCAATAACACTTGGCGACCCATCAAGAGTGCCAACAGTACCCTACTATCTTCCTGGTTTATTCCATACGCTGTCGCTACTAGACCCTGCTGGTTTCCTTGTTCGTCTTAAGTGAGCAGACCACGTAATGAGTCCGTATTTTCTTCCCAATTTACGTTAATGTAATTGATCAGGAATCGACTCGGTTCTGAGAGACCTTTGCTCGTGAGGGCCGGTTTCTCTCGCATCTTCTTTATCACCAATCCAGATCATGTGAAAGCGGTATTCAGAAAATCAAAACAGACGACCAACATGCCTGCTTCAGTTTGGGCCCTGCGTCATCTTCTTAATCTCCCCAGGCAAGCGCTTCAAGTTTATGAGGCCGATAATTCAGGCATGAACTCAAAACCGCGAGAGGGGAGCGTGGTCGCTCCGGAACGTCGACTGAAGTTCTTAATAGCCCACAATCTGAACAAGTTTCTTTCATCCCGTTACTTGAAAACTCTGAATAAGCAGTACTTGAGTCTTTTGGTTAGGGATCTTGACTCTCTCCCGATCGGCGACACTTGGATTGACTTCCCAGATCTTTTCGTATTTATTCAGCGTATTAGTTTCCAGGCATCCATAAAGACCCTTGCCGGTTTGGAGTTATTTAACGTCTATCCAGATATTATAGAGGATCTCATATTATTTCAGTCTTACGTGCCAGATATGCTCTACCGTATGCCGCGCTGGCTGATCCCAAGAGCGCATCGAACCCGCAAACGGCTGTTGGGGGGAATCAGACGCTGGCACGAGTATGCGTCTCAACAGTCTGACATTCATAAAGTGGCACCTGATGACCCAGACTGGGAGCCTTTGTTTGGCACTAAATTGATAAAGGCCAGACAAATCTATGCTCGAAAGATTGCAGAAATGACCCCAGAGGCAAGAGCCGCTGAGGATCTAGGCCTCATATTGCGTAAGTAACCTGGCAGCTCTCACGGCGACGAGACCGCTTCCTGTCTTCCTATCACAAGGAACATTATCCACTAACCGCGATGTTAGGGCCACGGGAAACGTCACCAACTCTACATTTTGGTTTATATTCGAAGCTTGTAAAGACTGTGAGCTCTTGAGCCAGTTGATGAGTGAAGTTTCAGAATCAGGACGCGAGCATTCTAGAACATTTGACATCAAAAAGCTGACAAGCCAACCTTTATTGCAGTCAGTATATGCCGAAGTGCTTCGCCTTTATGTCGCATCAGGTATTGTACGCGTTGTGCTGCATACCGATACAGACGTCGCTGGTTACAAGATCCCTAAGAACAGCTATCTAGCAATGTATAGTCGTTCAATGGCGTTCGACCATACAGCATGGTTACGCGCTGGCAGGCAGTTAGGAAGACCACTGCATGAATTTGATCCAAACAGGTTCCTTGTTGACACCACATGGAAACGCCCTTGGCATAACAACAGAGGCTCAGAAGCCTCTCAGAAAACACCGGCAGTACCAATGGAAACGCCTGACAGCTCCAAAATGAAGCAACGCTTTTTTATGGAGGGGCTGCTAGGACTCTGGATACCCTACGGAGGAGGAGACCATGTTTGCCCTGGGCGCCACTTTGCAAAACACGAGATACTGATGACCTTTGCGGCAATACTATCAGAGTTCGATATTCAGTTGGAGCACCCAAAGTCCAAGTGCACCCTGCCCAACATGAAGTACGCAACTTTCGGTGCCCTCCCTCCAGCTTCCAAGGTACCATTCCGCATTAGAAGAAGAAAGGCAGCCGCACTGGCAACAGCGTAACCGGGCGGCCTTGTGGTGAAACAAAAACTTCCTGAAACGTGGCTTGTGAAAGGAGTATGATGGCTGGGTATTTTGAATGGTTCCATGTGGGTGAGAATTGAAGATGGTGAGTTACCATACTCGACCTATTCTTGGCAATCAATTGTAAGGTCACGATACAAGGCGCCAAGAAGATTGGGTGTAAAGGTGGAATGAATATGATGAATATAAGCAATATAAAAAGCCTGCCGTAGTTTTTATGTTGGTCGCCCTCTCCATCACCGAATGCAACGTCGGTCGCAAACCCCTAACTTGCCTTCATGTCTCAAGGCCAAGACTTAACCGGGGCTGATATCAGACCACCTCATCATGGACTAAGTAGCTACCACAGCGCTGTATCTGTGAGATCCTCCAAGATCTATTGCAACGTCGGGTACTATTATAATCCTCAGAATCAAGCGTCAGAAAGAAGAAGTGTGTGTCATTAGAATCGAGTACGTAGTGCTGACTGGGAAAAGCGCGGCATGCCCAGCCAGGACGTTAGAGTGTGGTTGCATTTCTGCCTCTTTCTCCGCGACTCGCACATTTCGCCTTACTGATATAGGTATATTTACCTTGTGTGGGGAACATCACCTCCAATACGGCGTATTGTATAATGCAGAGCAACGTAGATGCAGCATGCAAGTTTGGTACGAAGGTATTCATGGTTCAACCGAGGCTTCTGCATGGTTCCTGTATCCCTTTGTTACGCCCATGAAGGCTGGGTCCAATGGTTTCGCCTTTTGAATAAATAAAGAGCTTTATTATTGCCCTGAGGAATGATACTCCAACTGGTCCGGATTAAACTACCGGTTGCGGATTGCATTTCAAAGTATTTGTCGGTTGTAGAATGATCGCATTCTTTTTATTTCTCTAAAACAATTGTGATCTTTACACGAAGCCGCTTTAATTTTTATAGATGCCCTACCAAAATTGGACCACTTTGTTGAGATACACAGATAGCTTTCCTATATTGGCTAATCGCTGTTCAAACTATATGTGAGATTACTTTAAAGCCAAGCTGCTGTCAATTCTCGGGCATTTCAGTCTTGTCTAGACGTTGCTCTGCGTAAGCTCGGGCAACCGGCCTAGACGGTGAAAGTATATCCGTAACAGTCTCTGCACTGGCATCAGATGAGAAACCAGGATTGTGGCTCATGCGGGCTCGATCAGGATCCACGGAACGGGAGACATTAGTAAGATCGACATAAGGACCGCGCTGGCCTGACTTCCCGGAGCGAATTCGCGCTATCATTTGCCGGTATGTGTCTGAAGGGGTGAACTTTGGCTTATCTTTCCGATGTGAATGTGCAAATAGCTGTGGGAAAGCTGATAGCGAAGACACAACAATTGCTACTCTCAGTAGAATCATAAGTGCATGTTAGCTTCAATTTCGAGCAGCTAGTATAACGTAATTCCTCGTGACACGTACCAACAGATGCCTCGATGGAACTCCAAAACCAGAGGAGAGTTACATCATCCTGTCCATCTGGTCTTCTTGTCGTATCTAGATCGCCCACGCGGACTGCGGCGATAGCAATAGTGAAGAGCGAAAGTGAGAAAAGACCGAAGATGGCTAATTTCTTTGTCGTTGGGATTCTAACATTCCAAAGCAGAATAGCAGGTAAAAGCATGGCTAGGAAGAGGGTAGTCAGAACAGTTCAGTATGGCATTCGCAGCCATAAAAGAGCAGAATCATACTCACTCAAGAAGTCTGATATAATATCCAAAGAGGCATTGGCCCGCAGAGTTGCGTTGGTTTTGTCGATTTCTGCTGGCTGATTACAATTGGCAAATATAAAGTCGGTAGAGCCTGCAAGGCATTGGTATCTTGTGTCGCTGATAGACACGATGAAGGTTATAAGTGAAACAAACATGATAGGCCACCAAAAGTATTGATAAAAATCAATATTCTGACCTAACCGACGGAAAAAGTAGAGAAATGAGAGTTTGATCAGGAACAGGGAAGCGTAAAAGAGTAGGTAGATAATCAGCGACACCAAGAGCCAGCGCTGCGCACGCGAAACGAAGTCAGGCTGATAAGTGTCAAGTCCCGCTTCGACATTCAGCACGTAGTACATATCTCTTGCTGCCCATTGCCAAAGCACTGCCGAGACAGATACCAGAATGAACGACGCAATGGCGAAGACATCATCCCAGAACACCCGGCCAGGACCTCTATATCGCGAGTAGAGACGACAACCAAGGGTGAGACCTGAGATTCCGACGCCAGACCAGACAGTGCCCTGCAACTAAAGTAAGCGTTGATTCAGTATAGTAGGGCCAGACGCCTGTCGATTTACGCACGAGGAATGCATGATAAGATATGCGTACTGGCGTCACTCCTGGAAGGGCTTGGAGAGGTTCCATTGGACGAATCGAAGTTGTATGTTATTAGAGATAAGGAGTATCGCGGTATGGGTAGGGTCTCAGTGAAGAGTGCTTCATGGACGTCCTAGAACATACTTAGATAATTAGGTAACTTGCGTAATAGCGGTCACGGTGGAAATGAGCGGCTCATAGTTTAAAAGACGCTATGTGTTTTGCTATGCAATAATAGGGGAGCATAATCTGAGAACTTCAATCTGCTATATTATAACTCAATGGTGTACGTAGGATTATGGTATGGTAGCATTGAGAGGATTCAGGATTACGGCCAAAGTTATCTGGTTGGGCCAAACCGTACAGATAACGAGGTGTCACTGACCATTAATACATGCCCCAGTTTTCCATAACAAGACAACTTGTCCGTATCTTGTAAAGTTGCAGTCTTGTGGTAATTTACATTATTATGAACAGGGTAGTGAGAAAGCCCGGTACAAGAAACCTACTCCCTCTGCTCGTGCTATCCAAGTAGACAAGTAGTAGCTGAAACTACAGCGAGTTCCTGCAAAGTATCCTTCTCCAACTTGGGGATAAGTAGGTCTTCCTGCAGAATTACACGGATTTCCAATGCGGGAGTACTTCGCGAGAGTTACACGCGCAGAAACGCGCAGCTGTAGGGCTGTCTTGGTAATGTAGGTATAATATTGTGGCACGACTGTGCCGCACGAGGCTCTATAATCCTCATAATGTCAGCAAGCAGCAGTCCATATCTGCGTTTTTACGTATTTTATACAATCATAATCGATCCACGGGCGCCTGTGGCTTTCTTATTTGGTCGCCAAGGTCAGTATATATACCTGCCGTTATGGTAGGCATGTTTAACATGTTCGACAGCACAAGAAGCAGCAACGCCTCCGTCCTTTTCTTGGACGGATGGATGTAACCCATACTTCGTGTTATGTAAAGTTTACTTACTACCATAAGATTATACAGTATATGTGATGTAACCCATACTCCGTGGGATTTTAAGCCCACTTGACCTACCCGCTTTTAGGAGTTACAACTGTCTAGAAAACAAATAGGAAGGAGATAGTAGTACTATTGTTAATGCGGTAATGACGTCGCCTGAGCTGATACGGTGTCGGTTACGTTTTAAAAATCGTCTTCAGAAGAAGCGGCATCCAGCTTCTACATAAGACAACGAGTGTCAAAAACGGAAATTTGTGAGCTCACCTTTAACTTAATATCCCATCGACACTTGCTACCACATCACCAATATGCTGCAAGTAATAGCCAACCAGACGAGCATCTTTGTTGTATTGGGATTCCTTGTTGTACTATGGCGACTATGGACTTTCACACTAAAACCCTACCTGTTCCCTAACGAGCCTAGGGAAATGCCTTACTGGATTCCGTGTAAGTTTCTCACACATCTTGAAGATCATATGATTAACTTAAATACATCTAGTGCTAGGTACCATTGAGAAATTCAAGAGAACAATAGTAGTACTTGGTCTAATGCAGTTTTAGGACACACATTCGCATTCTTTAATGACTATACAAAACTAATAGAGAATGGATCGTAAGTCTCATGGGCTACTGAAGTTAGTTTGCAACGTTTTCAGGCGTTAATCATCGTATTCTGGTAGAAAGTATGTTTCTCCAAGTCAGGAACCTTTTGCAATTCAGCTTCTAGGGCAGAAGCTATACATATGTACCTCTCCAAAAGACGTGTCAGCCGTATTCGACAGCACAGCAGATTTCAACTTTGACAATCATATGACCAATCTACTTACAAGTTTTGGCGTATCACCGGAGTCTCTCGAACGTGCTTGGCACAAACCAAAGCCAGGTGATTGGTGCTATATACCTCATAATCCAGTTAACCCAAAGCAGAAGAGTTTGATTCATTGTGTCGAAGACATATATAACCAGCAGCTCCTCCCGGGTGATCGAATGAATAGATGGTCTCAAGTATTTTTGGATTCCCTATCTCTCTCTCTCCGAGGTATGGACGACTTGCGACCCTATACGGTTAGGGACGAAAGTTACGGATCACGGCAAATTCCTGTCTATTCACTGGTTTCCCATTTCAATATCCAGGCAACCACACAAGCTATGTTTGGTCCCCATCTCCACGAAATCGACCCTTTAGTTGTCAAGCATATGGCAGCATTTAATGAACATGTGTGGATGGCGGTTTTCCGATGCCCTAACATTATCGGTCTCGGGTTGGATGAGCCTCGACGGAACCTTATGGCAATCATGAGAGATTTCGTAACATGGCCTCCAAGTAAGCGTCCGCAGGCTTCATGGGCGATCACAAATATACTCGCTGGAATAGAGCAAGTAGATGTAGATATGGAATCAAGAGCGTCTATGTTAGTCATGATATTTTGGGCGTCAGTTACCCCTTAAACCCCTTCCCCATCATAGACTAATCTCAGACAGTGCGGTATCAAACGAACATAACGCGTGCTACTGGCTTCTGATTCATCTTCTATACGACGAGTCTCTGTTGAAAATTGTAAGGCTTGAGACAGAAGCTGCTTGGAAATCCGAACATCTTGATATTAAACACCTTTGTTCGAATTCCCCCAACCTCGATTCTATTTTCAACGGAAGTACTCCGTCTCAATAACACAGCAGCGGCTGTCAGAATCGCGTCGAAAGCTACGACTATAGGAGGCAAGGTGCTTCCATCGGGTTCTACGGTAGTATTGCCGTTCCGACAACTCCATATCAACCAAGAGGTGTGGGGTCCTGATGTGTATAACTTCAACCCAACAAGGTTTCTCAAAAACAAACTTTTGACTCGAAACCCATCCTTCCGACCCTTTGGGGGTGGTTCCACTCTATGCCCAGGGCAGACTCTGGCAAGGCAGGAGATATTTGGGTTCATAGCCACCCTGCTCCATCGCTTCAACCTTTGTCTCGTACAGAGTCCTCCCCTTAAGAAGCCTCCGTTTCCTCGCTTGAATTCTAGGGTGCCTTCTTTTGGACTGAACGGACCTGTGAAAGGTACAGATATTCTCGTTGCAATCACCAGTGTGGAGAATTAGGAGTTTTCAATATAAAGCCTTAATCTGCACATGTCACAGGGCCATGTCTCATGTTAGCGAGGGAGAAAATATGGAAAAGCTCCTACGATCCTACTTCAAAACGGTGATGATTCACGAGGCAGAGGGATTATGAGACGTCTTTCTCCGTGAAGAGACCGCTTTCGTACTGGAACTTGTCCAGAACAACGAGACGCGATGGTATTCGACGTATCTTATGATAGAACGCGCTTTAAAAAAGTAGGTCCAGATAGAGACCTTCCTTCCTAACAATGCCAAAAAACCCAGTCCCTTGAGGCGCATCCCTAAAGAAGATACCCTGACGTACGAAGATTGTCGTTTGTTGACAGAACTGAAAGAGATCGTCGAATACTTTAGATTTTAATCATGTGTCTCAGGCCAATAACAACGGAGCTAAGGCTATAAAGCTTCGCAAGATCGTCTATATTTATATGTCATAAGTAAAGCGTCTATAAAAAAAGTCTTACAGTATGAAGACGATGTGGAAAAATAAGGGCCCCTTACTCACCCTACGTCTTTATCTATATATAGCTTAACATAGAGAACATAACGAGTCGACAGCGCCCCCCCCCCCCCCCCCCCCCCCCCCCCCCCCCAAAGAAGGTTATTGCTAGCTATCGACGTATCTTCTACATAACTAGCCGAGTTACTATAAACTCATAGCGTTTGCAGTAAACTAAGACCTGTTGACAAAGATGGTGTGTTCAATTAAGAGCCAAAACGATAGTATTGCTACAGTGATCATCATTCCAAACTTGAAGCCCAAATATTGTGACAATAAATTGTCTTTACAAATATTGCTATATTGTGAAAGCCTATGTTTCCCCCGCTGTAAATTCACCTGCAAATGCATACCGAGGAGCATTTATATATAAGCAGATTAGCCTACGAGGCCTTCGCGCAACAATATACTCTGAGGCATACTCATATATAGGAAATGCATGTGATTCGTCTCTAAATCATATTTGGGTTTTATCAGATCAGCTTATGATTTAGTCGTAACGCGCTCAACTCTAATTCTGTCTCCGCAATTTCAAGTGCAATCTCATCTCTGAAGAGTTTTCCTCAAAGGAAATCTAAGTCGCCGAGGAAAAGTTATGTTTCACCCCTTTTATTCAATGTCTTAGAAACTAGACATGATTCTGTTGCCTTCTCAACAGATGCGCGAGCGAAGATCTCAGGACAGTGACCTACATATGCATCGACGTAATCAGTGTGTAATGTCTTGGTGTGCAAACAGGGTTGAACTTATGCCATACTCAATTTCTGCTCGGCCGTATGTTTCAGTAAAGTTTAGAATTGCATATTTGAGGGGTCATACCATCCGGTTTCTTCTCCATATAGGGCAGCCAGGAATTCACATAATAATCTCTATATCAAAGACCCCAGCATTGATGATGGGCCTTTCTAGTTGTCATTTGCCCACTAGATAGCATACATCCAGCGGCACGAACACGCCTATCCACAGCAACAACGCAGCTTTAAAAGCAACCAAGATGGCTCGCATCACCTCTCAATCCCTTTCTGTCTCCCCCGCCGTTACTGAGGCTGGACGACAGTTCCAACTTCCATCGAGAACAGAGAAGAGAACGCAAGGCTCAACCATGTTCAGCACCACGGCCAAGAACCTAACCTCAGGTATCCCTTTCCGATGGCGAGCCGACCAAGTCAAGATTTTCGAAGATTGGGTTCTCTTCAAGGGGCCGAATGTCATGTCGGCTGATCTGCTGCCGCTGCTGCGAGCGCTGGATCTCGACGGATACGAAGACGTCAAAAACAATCGTGGAGAATGTGTTCACGACCTGATCATTGTGAAAGTGCGTCGCAAGCTCACGAAGACCAACAATGAAATGAAATCGGAGATAAAGGCGAAGAGGGCTTGCGATACATCCCAGTCGACTCAAGTGCGACATAAAGAACCTGCAGTTGCGACGTCGCCACGTGCTAGCCTCCACGAGTCGGTCGAGGCGGGATATGATAAACACGACGTGACGCTTATCAAGCGTGAGCAAGGGGATGCGTTTGAACCGTTTGAACAAATCCCAAGAGTTGTTCCGTATCATAGTGTGACTGGTAGCTATCGCCGTCCTGCGACTCGTGATAAAGGTCATGTCCCGGTACTAGTGCCCCGGACAACTGATTGTCAACATATCTCACTCGAGCATGCGTCGGGAAAAGGCATTGCCCCTACTGTGCCTACTCACCCCGCTACATTGAGGAGGTATGGTCTACGCTCCCAGAACGCTGCAGGTCGAGATACGACCGACGAGGATCTCGTGGCGGACATGGATAACCTGAACGCCGCAATGAAGAAGTTCCTTTTGACGGTTGGACGGCTAGTAGCCAATAGCTCAAGCGCAAATCTGCAGATCGCAGCTCACGACGCTATCACCGAGATTGACTATCTAGAGGCCTTGGTGAAAGAGTATCTTAATGAAGAACAAGACTGAAAAATATGCAGTGGTCTTTTACCGGCGATCATGACATTATAGGTTATGTACAAAGGTCGTTTTCATCGCGGTGGTCTAGGTAATTTAGATTCATTTCAATCACGGCGACAGTGGAACAGACAAAGTCTTTGGGTTATGCTAATGTTTCGTACGGTCTCTTTCTAGTGATTATTATAACTATAGTATGCTATGGGCAGCACCAACATTACCTAAGAAGTCTCAAACATAAGAAGCTAACCAAGAAAGAAAAACAGATTACTGGCAGTTCTTGCCGAAAGGGGAGGTTGATTCCAGGGGTTCGCCAAGATTAAATAGTACGCATGGGTACCTGAACTATAAATTCAGGTTCTTTGGTAGTCTAGAAGGGAGCAAATCGGAAGAACGCGTTAGAAACAGCCATCAACACGTTCTTTCTCGCAGAAGATATAGGTATCTGTTTTCAGCTGGTCCTAAATACCCTTTCGATGGGATTTGGAGAACAGTACCCAGCATATACAAACTTAATCCTTTACGAAATGATTCAGATGACAATCTTACGGAATAGATCAATATATATCAGGTGCAATCAGCTGAACTGTCCCGTAGTCCATCATACAGGGGGTCCTTCCAGGAATATAAGCAGAAATGCCGCACTTTCTAGGACATTTATCATGGACAGCATCGATATTCATCAAGTCTAGGACCTGTAACGCTAACATGAATCGGTGACACCAGATGTCTAACAGTAACTTTTCCTTGTTTACCTCATCCCCTCGTTTTTATCTAAGGACCCTGAAAACCCTCCTGAAGCCTAGGAGACTACAACGTAAGTCTAGGGCATAGACAACCAACTAATGCACCAAAAAAACCTGGACCCAATCTAAATAACTGGCTTATTGCATCATAATCGCTCATTGTATCTCGCTCACCAGGTCTATCTCTACCTGCTTCTTTACGATATCCCCAACTTTTTGCCAGGAATTCTCCACAAATGTGACTCGCTTCTCTTTGTGCAGGAGGTCCTTGAACTCGGCAGGAAGTACCTGTTCGTTAAAGTTGAAATTAGACTTGCCCTTGAGTGCAGACTCCACGGCTCCCGAGAATTTTGCCGGATGGGCAGTTGACAGAGAGATATGTTTCACGTCAGCGCCAGGTCCAGCGATTGATCTTATCGCCGCCGCGACGCCAACTGCGGAGTGTGGGTCGAGGACGTATTTTGTCCGTTCGTAGCATGACCGGATGGTCTCGAGTGTCTCTGGATCGCTCACGCGCTCGCTTTCGAAGGTTTGCCGACCAGCCTCCAAAATATCCTGATGCACTGGTCCAAAACCGCCAGACTTCTTCAGTGACTGATACCAAGTCGTAACTTCTTGCCCCGCTTGCTTTTTGTTAAATTCATCATCCATTCCAAGGGTCGAGACGAAGCCTAGGTAAATTCAGTATCACCGTACTGTATAGACGAAAATCTACAAGAAACACACCTTCGGCCAGGAACCACATCAGCCTCTCGAAGTTACTGGAAACCAATATATCCATGGCGGGGCTTAGGGTTTCTTTGCAGCCATCCTTATGCACATGTGATTCATCCGCATTTCCATTTGCGGCAGGTTGTTTCTCATAGCGACCCGTCTTCCAGAATCGGTACAAGATATCGTTCCTATGCCATATATCGTCAGCGAAAGCAGGGGAGTATTTGAGTTCAAATCAAGTGCCGGAGTATACAAAAAATGGAATTACCGCTCCTTCTGAAACTTACTCGTTTGTTGCCACTAGCAATGCATTAGCACCATGATATAGATAACTAAAAAGGAGACAACATACCGACTAATTTGTCTACCGGCAATCCCATTCTAGTCGCAAGGTACCCTGCAAGAATATTGCCAAAATTGCCGGTAGGAGTAACAAACCGGACCTTATCCCCTATTTTGAACGTGGTAGAAGTTCTCGCCAGGGAGAAGTAAGCGTAGAAATAGTAGACAATCTGAGCAAGTATCCTAGAAAAGTTAATAGAGTTCACAGCGCCAAGTTTGAGTACTTCATTGGTGCCGGGGTCGCCGAAGAGGGCCTTGACAATATCCTATATGTGCTGCTATTAGTCTATCAGCCGCACATCTCCATGCTCCTATCTTACCTGACAATCGTCAAATGTCCCGGTGATGGCGATGTTATGTACATTGGCGTCGAGACATGTTGTCATCTGAGCTTCTTGAATCTAAAAGAAGAATAAATCAGTTCTTGATGGCTCTAACAGAGTGTTTCGTATCGTCCAATGATGACCATTTTGATAGTTACAACCTTATATCATATCGCCTTCGAGAAATCGGATAGTAGCGGGCCTACTTACGGGGCTGACGCGGTCTTTTGGATGCAGTATGAATACCGACACATCCTTTTTGCCTCTAAGTCCATAAATAGCTGCTGAGCCAGTCTAATATTCCGTTAGAACTACGAGTGAACGGAAGGGCAGTGTTTTGGTTTAAGTACATCACCGCTTGTCGCGCCAACAACTGTCAAGTGATGTCGGTCTATTATTTGTTGATCAGTTCTCGTTCGTCTCGATACGTCTTGAGCAGGAGCCGCGGCATTAAAACGGCCAGCCAGCAACGCAAACGGCCTTACCTTTGCCTTCCTTTCCTTGATTTCTCCGAACAAGAAAGTATTCGAACAGGTTTCCGAGGAATTGTAAAGCGCCTAGAAGAGCTGTAAGCCCGACTCATCCGAATATCATCCACGTTGCGACGCACAGTCTTTAAAGGAGTAGCTCGGGCCGTGGAACAGCTCAAGAAGATACAGGTTATTGTCTTGTAGGTGAACTAGGGGTGCAACATTGTCGGCTCGGAAGGTGGAATAGCTTCTCTCAATGATAGCTTTCAGGTCGTCGGCAGGAATCTCGTCGGGCGATATGTACAAACTGAAGATGCGAAAGGCCAATTCGGTGTACGAGAGGTCTTTCCACTCTTGCTAATAGCTGATAGTTAGCTATCGAGCTTCGTCCGAGTGGGTGCAATTGCCGGCTAAATACCCAATTTGTAGCGGAAGGGATCTGGTGAGGCAAGAATAGGCCACCGTCTGCCGCAAGACCTTTGAGGACGACGGTCTCGAAGGAAAGCTTGAGACACAAGGAATTAGCAGGAGGACCGAGATCCTGGTGGACAGATGCATTGCGTACTCCATAATCCCCGCCTCTCGTTGAAAGGTAGGTCTGGGAGGCTGTGTGATCCTGGCTTGCTGTTTCCTGGTACATGTTGGCGTCGCTCGTAGCCGTACAACTATGCGTTTCGAAACCTCGAATAGGTATGCGTAAACTCTGCCCCTCCAATAATAGGTAGTAGATAGAGCTTGATTGAATCCTGGGTTCATACCTATCAAGCTCCTACATCGGCTGCCCCTCCGGAAGATGAATCACCCGATCCGAAGAATAGCTCTTAAAGTAGATACTTTGCAGCCACCCTTCCTGAATAGGGAATTCCCTTTCGGGCTAGTTTAATAATCTACCCTAACCTACATGCCCGAATACGGAACTGTACCTGCGCAATGCAAACCCCGCGGACCCCCACGCTGATATATGCCTGACTTACACTTAAGTTATTTTCGTCAGCCGCCATGACTCAAGCTCTACGAGATGTTCCGTCGCCAGGCCGAAGCGCACCCAGACCGCGTTTGCATTGTAGAGACGGCCTCGTCGCCAGCTTGATGGGCACTCTGGTAACTCTCGCTACCTGTTTATTTTACTTTCTGTAGATATAGTACTCATACTCTTCCTGCCAGACTGCAGACTGCCGGCGCCACCATGTAGAGTATCGACCGTGCTGATAATCTATATAAGATTAGGGATTTCAGAATCGAACTGGATGAGATTGACAACAACTTGAGCCAGAGCCCTCTAATTTGCGACTGCAAGACGCTCGTTCGGAGAGATCGTTACGAAGAACAAATCTTGGTTAGCTATATCGTTCATAAGGCAGCAGAATGGCGCCGCTTCCTGGCCGCCAGAGCCATAGACGATATCGAAGATGAGTGCATAGAGATGGATTCCGTAATTGTATTCTAGAAGTACCGAATAATGTAGAAGGAAGTACGAGATTATCTGAAGTCGCGTCTACCGGCATATGCCGTTCCAACAATCTACATTTTGCTGAACAAGCTCCCCCTGAATCCCAAATCCATCCGGCTAGAGGGTAGCTTCTTCGATCTCGGCGGGCATTAGTCTTCTGGCGCAACAGCTACTCCTGAACTTCAGAAGAGAGCTAAAAGCTGATCTAACAATCAACACTCTCTTTAAGGCGTCAACTTCGGCCGGGTTTGCTGCCGAGGTAGAGAAGCAGCTGAAGAAGGCCAGCGGCATTGCCACTGAGGAAACTGAGGAAGGCGACCCGGTTCATGCGCGGTCAGTGGATGAACTATTAGCTAAGTTACCTGCAAAATATCGGAGTGCGGCACTTGCAATCACTGAACCGCTCAGGGCAGCTTACCGTCTTCCTCACTGGAGCAACTAGGGTCCTGGGCTCGTGTCTTGTGAAGGATATACTCGAGCGCATACACCGGGAGTTGAAGCTTGTCGCTTATATTCGAGGAGTTAAAGATGCTTCCGCAGAGCTGGATCGCCTCAAACGCTCTCCTGCAGTTTACGAGCTGTGGAACGATCAATGGCTACCAAGACTGAGCTGCGTAGTAGGCGATCCCTTGCAGCCTAAGTTGGGCATGAGTGAGTTAAATTGGCAGAGGATAGCACGGGAGCCGCACAAGGTCATCTACAATAGTGCCAGTTCATTTAGTAACAAAGGAAAGCCCGAGACCTTCGTATTCGTCAGTTCGACAAGTGTTCTCGATACAGATCATTATATCAAGCTATCAGAAGAACAAGTCAGGACGGGACAATGTGCTATCTACAAAAGTAATGACATGCGAGGAAGCCGCTGCAGGCTTGGGAACGGATACGGCCAGACCAAATGGGTTCCAGAACAGCTCGTCCGTGAGGCTGGAAACCGTGGTCTGATAGAATCCGTAATACGCGCAGGTTACGTTTTGGGCGACATGCTGACGGGATTCTGCAATATGGACGACTTCCTGGTTCGCATGCTGAAGGACTGCGTACAGCTTGCTGCGCGTCCCCGAATTGTCAAGACCGTGAACGCCGTTCACGTAAATCATGTTTCTCGGCTAGTTGTTGCATCGGCTCTAAATCCCATTGCTGACGGCGTAAACGGCATCCACGTTACCGCCCATCCCAAGGTTACGCACGAACTAATACCTATCCATCATCGAATACTACGGCTACAAAGCGCTAGAAGTTAGTTGCGATGCTTGGAAGTCCGAAATAAAGAGATTCGTCTCTGCTAATGCGTTGGAAAAGGATCAACAGCAACACGGCCCCTATCACACGCCAAGGCAGGCTGCTGAGATCACTAGAGAGTTAGACAAAAGTGAGATGAGGCAAACGTCCCCCCCAAGAATCGTAGAAGTTAGCATGCCGGCACAATTCCAACATCGCCATCGGTGTAACATGCTATGCAAGTAGAGTCGCGAGTACAGAGGGGTTCTCTCCTAAAGGAGAAAGACTCACCGCCTTTTACCCCTGAAACTCTGCCGGCAGAATCAAACCCCTGAAACCCCAATTGCAACCCAACACTATTCGATTCTGAATAGGTAGTTTTAACCCTGGATATTTCTCTTTAATATGCCTTCGTACGATAAAGCTACGCGCGCGCAAGCCCTGGCCCTGAAAATCAGCGGCCGCTTCTCCAACGAAGAGATCGAGCGTACAACCGGCATGACCGCTACTTCTGTCAACCCGATTGTCGACCGAGGCATTGAGCGAGGCCTGGATCTGAATCACCCAGTTATTTTAGATGTTCATGTGGCTAACGGTCCTCGTCTAGGCCGGCCATCAAAACAGGCCGAAGCTAAAGATCGAATTCTGGAGAAGGTACGGCGTGATGGCCGACAGAAAAGCTGTGCTCGAATAGCAGCAGAGTCAGATGGTCAGGTCTCTGCTATGACTGTATGGCGAATTCTTCGGAGTGCGGGCATTGAAAGGTCAAAGCCAACACTTAAGCCAGGGCCAGCCAAGGAAGAAAATGGAAGCTGAACGGTTGGCCTAGTGTAACAGACAAGGTGTCGCCCGGGCTAACCCAAGGTACTGGTGACTATATCACATATCCGAGACCACGGATCGGAGCCGCCGATATCATATTAATGATTATATGAGCGGCAGGTCTCAGACTCACAAGAACAAGCAATACGTAAGCAAAATGGAGCGAGACGAGCAATCTCAAGCGAACGGAAAGCAAGTAGCAAAAGGAAGGTTTTCGTATATATGGACCTAGATCGTCGCCGTAGGAAAAAGAGGACTGGACTTGTAAAGCCTCCTTGATGTCCTAGTAGATTGCTGCGAATCGAACATCCTTCCAAGCCCCAGACTTCTAGCCTTTGTTTACATAAGGCTCTCAAAACTATAACCCAGCAGGAATGCCAGGGCTTGCTTTCGTAATACAAGTCTAAACAAGCCATACGGATCAATTGCATGATAGGTAGCGAATGATAATAGTTCTATAACAACGTGGTTATTGATGTATGTATTTACATGTTCGATCGAGCTGTACGTGCCCTTTGTTTTAATAAGAGCTATAGAATGCACTTCTGAATGGTATTGTATCGTGCATGGAATGTCATCAATCCGAAGCCTCTACCTATCCACCCCGCCCCATTTCTAGTTCGCCATCTCGCGGCGAAGTTAACTAGAATGTTGCAACAAACTGATTTCGTTGCAAATATACAGTTCCTTTGCCTTCTGAAACGCCTGTTAATGCTAACCGGTAGGTGGATATTAAATGCTTCGCTGCCAAATCCGCCCAAGTCAGATATAGAACCAATCTAGGGGATACAATGTCGTCCGCAGGCCAGCCAGCACCTAACGACAATAGAACAAAGAAATCCACTACCATGTCGGTAGGTCCTTTGAAGTCGATGCACCTGACAAAAGCGATGACATCATTGTCAAATGAAGAAGATTCCATCAAATCGTTAGACGAGTAGGTTTTGCAGGTACTGTCTCAAACTATGCATGCGAAAAATGTAAGAAAAGGCCTGGAGCCTGGTTGTAGATGTTGAATAAAAGTCCCGTCGTATTCTTGGTAGGCCGACATCTCATGCGCATACGATGGGCGTATCCGCCCTGCAAGCACTACATGAGTAGAGCCAAGTTGCATAGAACAGCGACGAAACCGAAGATAACCGAAAACACTATGCGGTACCAAACGTATCCAGCGCGAATCATGCTAAAAAGAACAAGCATGAGTTAGGCGCAAGGTGCGATGTATTGTAGACTGTTCACCCTAAAGCCCAGATGCTGAATAGGCAATCGAAGAGAAGAAGAGTGTGTTTGTTACCACGACACAATTCAATTCCAGGATGCCATGCGGCTGGTTCTCTGTTACAGATCCAGCCTAATTCAATATGCGGACTCAGGCCAGTGAAGGACGGAGATCCGCGTTGAGCTCCTCGAGAAAATCGTCCAGGTAGATGATACGGAAGCGTTTCCCATGCTTGCTTCTAAAAGCAGGGTTCATCCAGGCCGAGGAGATAGTCGCCCTCCAAGTCACCAACTCCAAATTCCAGCCCTGAGACAGGGCACGGTTGGCGTATTCTAGAAAGCCTTCTGAAAACTCGGCCTGTGCGGCGTCTCCGGTCGCGAGGATCATGCTGCCAGGCTCTTGCATATCGTCCAAGATACTATTCATCATGTTCAAATGCAGGATCTCGTCAACGCCCTGTTCACCATTTCTGGTTTCATAGCTGATTCCAGCTGTATCCTCGGCTGACTCATCGCCACTGGTCATCAAATTAAGGGAGTAAGCAACACCGGGTCCCTGCGCAGATATTCTGCATCTTCGCCCAGCCTTGACAGGCGAAACTTTCTGTACTCGATTGAGGATGCTTGTTTTATACCCATGCTTTTCCGCATCAACGAAATGTTGAGGCCATTGCGTCTTGCTGACGATATGGCTAGCGACGGAGCTAGCAAGAACTTTCTTCTTGGCCGCTCTGCTACGCTCCATGATCGAAGCCAAGACTTTAAAATTGAAGGACGGAGCGCGGATGCGGCGCTCAACTGGGATATTCTGCGATATCTTCCAAGAATTACAGAATCCAATATGGATATTGGACATATCGACAAAGATATGTAAAGGTTTCACTGACCCGGCTGAATTATCCTCGGCACTGTAGGTGGCTAACTTAAGCATAAAATCATGATATACGGTATCGTGTTGGTCTCTAGATGTCGTTGCCGAAATTTCTGTTGGCTGACCTAAGACGCCAAAGTGACCCTCGTTGCCGGCTATAGTGATGATGTCAGAGATATCAAGTGAAGGATTCTTTTTCTTCAACGCCTCAGCTTCGTCAATGACAGGTATCACATCTAGATAACCGTGCCGTTTAGCTGTTTCCTTGGCCTTTGCCGGTGTGATTGCTCCTTTGATGTAAAATGCGAAAAGCCGCTCGGGGATCCAGAATGGTTTCGCCTTATCGACTGCCTCTAAGCTAGGAGAGAGAGATGGTAGAGTCTCCGCAATGAAGGGAGAGGCACTCTTCACTTTCGCGTTTGTGGCCAAAAAGCTTCTAACTATACCATGCAGAGATTCGGTGTCCGGAATTAGCTCGGTAGATGGGATGGTCTCGACCACTGTGTCGATAGACACGGTCTCGAACAAGTCCAATGAGTTGTTAGCAGAACGGCATGTCTTGAGATACGGACTATGGGCATTTCTGTCTTTCTCGGAAAATGAGAACGCAATAGGTGACAGGAGTTTAGTTCTCGCAGCAGAGTCATCGGATTTGTATGTGGGAGGAACGCTAAATCTGGTGCTAGAGGTTGTCTTGCTATTGACAGGGGTAGATGATGACGAGCCGAGAGTGATTTCATCGTCGGAACAGAAGGAAGAATCATCACCAGTCAGCGTCGTAGGGGGTGTATCGGCTCCCCAGGGGGTACCGGACCCAGAGGAAAGACGAGAAGATGAAATGGAGTTGATTGACTGGTTGGGTGTCCCAATCAAGACTATATCCTCGTCGGAACACATAGAAGGTGTGCCATTGAAGACAAAGTTGCCATCAGGGTGCGTAGATTTGGCGAGTTGGCTGAGGTTGTTCCTCGTGAGTGTTGCAGAAACATTAGGCTCAGTATATGCAGCGCTACTACTACAATGTAAGTAAACAAACGTATTAAGCTGACATGGGGCGTTTGAGTAGTAGAATGAAGTATAGATGATTGTGTCGGAGAAGACTGACCTCTTGGCAGGAGTGATGTTGGAACTAAAGACTGTGAGTAACCCATCACCCAGATGTGGAATGGAAGATCGCTTCCTAATGACTCGAGAGCCACCGGGGCCGGGTCGTTGAGGAAGAGCCTTCATTTTGGTTGTTGGTGACGGCGGTGATACAGTAATGGAACCATCAGGCATTAGACATGGTTTCGTGGAGTCTAACTGGCTGCGGATGAAGGGTCGTGTGGATGGTGGAAACTCCTCTATAAGATATGCATGACCGGGTGCATAAGCCCCCTGGATGGAATGCATCTCAATGGCCATACTAGCAAAAAGAGAAAAGAACAGGAATAGAGCCGCAAATAAAGCGTGATAGATATGTGCTACCAGCCACTTCTGACCAATAATTGCAGTGGGGAAAAGGCAGATAGAAGTAGCTATGAAGAGGTCAGTTGGGATACCAAGATACACACCATGAATATTGGGTAGTTGGTTATGTGGTAATGCGAAGACGGGAGCTGGACGGCAAGTGTGCCGGGGTGAGGTGAATGGCAAATAATGCAAGGAAGCAAGAGGAGACGATGAGATGGACCTACTGGAGAATCAATGAAAGGGCTAGGTGCGAGAGGTGGGTAGGAAACGTATGTGGTGGCGGAAGGGATTCATATTCAGATCGTGTGCACCTTGTTCAACGTGATCGGCGTTGGCTGTCGACAACAGCCCAACTAATGCTCAGCCAGGAGGCTGGATTGAGCAGAACCGATAGATCAAGTGTAATGCGGTGTAGTACGTAGTGATAAAAGATGCTGTGTATGTATGTAGGTATGTATGTTTGTATGAGAGATAAGAGTCACAAGCTGTTGGATGATAGGTAGGTAGGTTTGCCAACAAGATTGAGGTTGTAATCATAAGTGGCACACGGAAGCCAAGCCACGGGCCGGATGGAACAAGCGTGCCGGAATTCGACAATGACGCCAACGACAACAGTGAACAGTGAACAGTGGCGGGAGAGGGGAGAAGGTGAGGAATTGCGGGTACGGCGGGAACAGTGTTGAGCGTGGGAAGTTTGGTATGGGCAATTCGCAAAGAAAGATGGGCAATGGTGAATGTGAATGATTATAGAAAGATTATAGACAGAAGCGAGTTGGAGGTTGTGAGAGTCTTTGGGGGTTGCGCTGGTTGTTGGAGTCTCATAATTAGTCAACCCACGCCACACTTGTCGTCGATTCATTCGGTCTTGGGGAATTAGGTTGCCGCATGTGCAGCTAGAGTAGGTGGATACCTACCTAGGTAGTTTAGGTGGAAAGCTAGTCCTATGGAAGGTTTGTTGTGGAGCTACAAGTGCTAATGAACTCCCAATGCCCCGGGGACCGAACCCCAAATGCTGTCTGTACAACGCGGGACTGGTGGCAAGGTACCTAGCTCCGCCCCACATAGGGCACACCTCTTAAGAGGTAACTTTCAGCTTTGGGCAGCCTTTAGGCTTCCTCTACATTAAAGAATATGTAAGTTCTGATCTCATAATATAACCTCAAAATCTTAAAGACTTGTTCGGTTGACTCTTCAATGTATAATCTCTATATATATTCCATTTAAACTTTGCGCCAATAATAAAGTTTGGCCATTCTGATTTCAATTTTCTATCTGGGTGTTGCTTCAACACGTCTCAGTTGCTACAGTAGTAATTTGAAAAGGTGCCTGATGCCCAAGAATGAACTGGATACAACTGTCAAACTGAGAACTTGCATATGCAAGCAATAGCTACCCCTTACCAAAGTTAGGTAGATAGCTGTCCACAATATATAGTACTGGAGAATGTTGACAGGCACTGATTATGTGGTGCCATTAGTTTCCCCACATGGTTCTCGACGAGCCTGTGATGCGTCGGGTGCTGTAACACGTCAATCTGTCTGCACCCTTAGCCTCTAATACAGGTACTATCCCATCACTCGGCAGCAGCGGCAAACCAATCATTCCTGAGGTCTTAATTCTCCAGATTTATTGAATATCATATCGCTATTAGTACATCGACTCTTCAGGAAATCCGTTTTGGTATTTCAAACTCCCTCTAGATTATTGAAACCACAACAGCTTGAATTTAAGCATAGGCTCTTCGCCCAAGCCATAGTTGCGTGTGTAAACTCCATACTTGTCCAGCCTACCTATAAACGCCGTGAGCCTAAGTCGTAGCTACCATGGTACAGCCTGGTTATCGTCTTTTCAGTCCCTTTTATCCGTCCCAAGTCTACTACTATACACCACGCTAATTCTTGACGGCATCAATGTCCTTATCCTTGACACTCCATCCGTCATAGTTTGTCTTGAGCACGTCTGCCTCGTCTTGAATGCTCTGCGCCCAGCCCAAGAGAATCTTTGCTGCCGAGTCTATCTGCTCTTGTTGTTCGATTTGCGCAGCTTCTTGTTCCAAAGCATATCGTTTCTTATCTTCTTCCTTGCGCATCTCATCTCTTGCCTTGCGCTTTGCTCGGCGATCCTGCACCTCGCGCGCCCGGTCAGCGAGATACCGGACGCTGTGTCCGAGGTCCGCATTCTCCTTGGACACGCCGCGGTGCATTCGCTCGAGAGGCGGCTGTGTAAAGAAGAGGACATTGCCTGCCTCATCCCGTAGGAATTGCTCGCGGACATCGGCGGGAATATTTGCATTCGTCGCATCGTCCAACCTGTACACTTCGATAGGACGCGGTGGATTGTATGCATTGGCTTGTACGTGTCCGCCAGGACTCGGTACCGGCGCGACAGAGCCGCGGGCAGGTGAAGGCGCTAAACGCTGTGATGGATCATAGGGTATGATGGGGTTGGCCATCTGGTGTGGAGGAGGGGGATGGTGAGGTTGAGGAGGCATGGGAACGGGTGTGGGATTGTACTGTGCTGTATATCCATTGAACGCTGGGGTATGGTGAGTCTGATGTGGTGGATGCGGTTGGTATTGCGGAGCCTGTGGTGTCATCTGTGGCGGCGGTACATGTGCTTGTTGGAATGTGTGAGTCCCATATTGTGGAACAGGGACCGGGGTAGCACTGGCGCGCGGCGCATAATGTGAATAGGCTGGCGTCGTATGGCCGTTTGTGGGTGCTGGCTGAGCTGGGATGGTTGAGAAGTGACCAGCGTTGCCCATGCTGATGTCCCCTTGGCCATCTACAGGGCGAGTGGTCTGCATCATGGAAGGACGACGGATTGGTTCGATGTGTGCTGGAACAGGAGGTGTTGGTTCAGGTGGCGGAGACTCCTACGCAAAACAGATCATGTGTCAGTTATTGATTTTTCGATGGAAATAATCGATAAGGACTGTTTGTTCTGTAGATCGAATCGAAACAAGTATTGGAATGAGGAGGAATGGAAAAGCTCATAAATCAAGATACCGAGTCTGTTCTTGCTTATCGTAGAGATAAGCACGAACTTTCAGTAGGTAGCTACTAACGACAAAGACCTGATACCGGACCGTTTTTTTTTTCTTTTCTTTTTTTGGTTGTTTCCTCCAAAAATGAAAGACAGGAAAGAAAAGCGCAATTAAGTGTCGAATATGTACTTACGTTAGATTCCCTCTCCCGGCAGTGCACGGCTCCAACGAGGGGCGGCGCATTCGGAGCTCCCCATGTCGGTTTAGGGAGAGCATCTGTGGGTTTGGCATCATAGCGAAGGAGGTGTTTGATGGGGCTTGGAATTTTCTTAAGTTGCCGGGGGACGTCAAACAAGTCCATCTCGTAATCCCTTTCGCGGACCTCATCCGGCAAACAACTCGTCCACGTTTTGATCTTATTAAGCCTGTGGTTCTCTTCGTTGTACCGCGATTTGCAGACATAAACTTCTTTATCCCTTGGAAACCCGCGAGGTCTGCCTTTGTCAAATCGCGTCACAAACATGACAAAGCACCGATCTGCAACCTCGTCGATGCGGTGGTCTCGATATTGCCCAGTCTTGACCACTTCGTTCTCCAAGAAATACTTATCATGACGATGGACAGTCTGCTCTGGCCGATAATACCAGCAGGCATTTACCCACTGCTGCCCCTGGCGATCTTGCCAAGTCCGGTAGATCTGGGCGATAATGGGCTTTGTCAGATCATTCACATTGGTTATATGAACCCAATCGCCTAAAATTGCCCAGGTTAGTCATTCATTAGGCACGCATCAGAGGGTCACAAGGGGTGGAATGCTAACCAACTCGCCAGATCTCGCCCCTATGGTGGATCTCTGACACGGGCCGTCGACCGTTCTCATCCTCGAAATCGTTGTCTGGCCTCGTCTTCCCTTGCTCTACAAGTTCGCGAGCATGGGCCTGCAACTGCACAGCGTCCTTAAATAGTTGGCTTGTCTCAATATTATATTCCTTGGCATTTTCAAACATCAGATCGATATCCTGCAGGGCCTGATCCACGTTTTGGTACTTCTTTCTCTTGTACTTCCTCTTAATAATGTCAAGAGCTATCGGGTTGGCAATGGTGGTATAATAATCGGGGTTACCTGTCTTGTCGGGTAGCTTCTCAAAGGGGTAAATTAAAAGATCGCCATCAGGATGCTTCAGCTTGCGAAGGCCCTGGAGCAAGCTGTAGATTCGTGCCTCGACTGGTGTGAAGACCTTGGGTGGACGGCCGCGGAGTTTTTGGGACTCGCCAGCGCGCGAACCGAATTTTCGACCAGTGCGACCTCTGCGTCTTCGACGACCTCTGCCGTCGTCATCGTCATCATCAGAAGATTCCTCGTCGTCCTCGTCGTCTTCATCGTCTTCGTCTTCGTCCTCGTCTATGTCTACATCCTCCTCCTCGTCTGGAGATTCGTCCGCCTCGGGTATCTCACCTAGATCAGGAAGGGCTGCTTCCTCGGCAGTAATAGTCTCGTCATCAATCAATTTCTGCAGCTCTTCTTGAAAGACCTCACGCAAGCGAAGCGCGTCCTTAAACACTTGAGAGGAAGGTCGGTTGTAGACTTGGGCATTGTGGCTGATCAGAGCAACATCTCTCACGAATTCGGAAAAAGTAGTGTACTGCTTTTTAAGCTTCTTGGTCTGTTGAGATGTTGATGGAGCGGTTAGCGAACTTGCTGCGTATATGGCACAACTCGCAATAGACGTGCTAGACTTACGCGGATTGTGCTAAAGGCGGTGGGTTCCTTGATAACATCGTGATAGTCGGGTATGAGACGGCGGTTGGGGATGCGCTGGAACTGAGAAGCAATATAGTAACCACTACCCATTCATACATGGAGACATTAGCGGGCTGCGACTGAGACAACGAGGTAGTGTAGGTTTTAGGTTTTTAGGTTTAAATCGATCTACTCACTCTGCATCCTTGTAGGTAGTAAGGTAGTTGGCAACATTTTCGATGACGGTCAACATATCATTGTCGAGCCGACTTGGTGTCGGCCTGTCCTGACTGTCCTGGCTGTCCCGAGGTTCGCCGTCGGCCTGCTCATCTGCATCCGCGTCGGCGTCCGCCTCTGCATCCGCATCCGCTTGTGCTTGTGCCTCTGCTTCGGTGCTTGCATTGGCGACAATTTCGTCCTTCGAGTCGCTCTCGGGTTGCGCGTCTGGGTTGGGGGTTCGTGCGGTTGCGCCGTCTGGGACAGCAGTCGTGGCAGCAACAGCCTCGGTAGTCTTACTCACGTCCTCGGCCTGCTTCACCTCCGTGTCCGCATCCATGTCAACATCCACATCCATGGCATCTTGTGATGATGGTTTAGCTTCAATTGAATCTTGTTCCATTGTGGGTGCTACTACAGCAACGGTAGCCGTAGGCTTGTCGCTGGGCGCGAGATCGGCCATGTCGCCTTCGGCAAAGCGCTAAGCGTGGTCGGAAATGTCTAGGGAAAATCTCCTGTTGCTATGTAGATTCACGAGTTAAAAGACATTGCCAATGGCGGATTTGGGCGCATAGAAATGTCGACGCGAGCTTCCAACGCGATTTGGAAGTTCAAATCCGGTTGGGGCAGTTTCGGGGAACAGTACTCCTCCCAGGTAGGACTCCTCGCGGGTAGGTTCTTTGCTGTAATACCGTACCTTAGGTACATCCGGTGGTCCATGCACTCCACTCTTCTTTCCCAATATGGGTTGAAGCTGTATTTACCTACACTACCTAGGTACTTAGGTAGTAACTTGACATCATCCTGTTATTTATGCATCAACTCAAGACCAAAAAACTCAGCACGTATGCTGTAGATTAATTCCAACAAAACGAAAGACAATTCAACGCAATATTTATAATAACGCTTAGTTCGGCCTAAATAAGGTAACGACTTTCAATGGGTACACCACTTACCTACCTATGTACATGTAGGTAGGTACCTAAGGTATAGTTACTCATACCCCACGACAGCTGTCGGAGATATCCAGACATCTGATTGGGTGCTTTGGAAATTCACGGTTGCAATTCCTTAACGTAAAATCTATGTTCACCATTCCATCAAAGAATACATATAGGTAACATCAGAAACTTATACATATTATATTAAAGCCACCACATTAGAAATGCCTAATTAAGTTAGCCATTTAAGAGGACGGACAAATTATGACATGTGGGTTGCATTGTCTTCAGAAGAAGAACAAATCGCAAATAAGATGCACACAACTTAAAAGATGGACATCTTGTACTACCTGACACGTCTATACAAGTATACCCTAACCCAACTGTTCTCCAACTCCCTACATTAGGCACATGGAACGTAACCACCTCCTTTGGATCATTCTGGGGCAAAGAGTGACCTAGTAGCAACAATATCGCATTCCACCTAGGTATCTTCTAAGTACGACTAGATTCCAAGCAATTCATTCTGTAACATGTAATCATTAACCCCTTAAAAAAAATAGTCTTGCCATCGTGGGCGCACATTCCATCTCCATCTTCCCACGGAAGCTTCCGGAAGGTCCAACCGGGCCCGGTATAATAAGTAATAGTCTACATGGGAGGAGTATCTGTATACCCGCGATGCGAAACGAGACCGGCCAGTCGTTTGCCACAACCGCCTCCACGGTTTAGTGCTTTGCTGCCCATCTAAATAAATTGCATTAAATGATTAGATGATTGATTGGCGCTGCAAACAATCCTGAGAAGTAATCTCTTTATCCCTTCATATTTCCCATCGCTTTGGTTGCTCGCACGCATTGCTTTAAATTTACGCGCCTTGAAATTCAGCAGCTTATCGCTTCGCTTTTTCTGTGCATCGACTCATTCTCTTACATCCACCATTTAACGGGCTGGCCTCGAATATAGCCGCATATCCAATAAGCCAGGATCGGGAGGAAAATAAAATAATGAGAATTCGCTTCCGCGGTCCTTCGGGCGGGGGATTTCTCGAGCTCGCCGAGGACGCCACCGTCGCCGATCTCCTGGTCGCTTTGAGGACCGAGACCGGGTCCGGGGCCATCGACGTCAAGTTCGGATGGCCGCTGCAGACCCTGGCCGCCGATCAGGCGGATCTTAAAGTCCGAGACCTCGGACTTCAGAGAGAGAATCTTACTATCGTTCCTGTTGAGAACGCCGAGCAGCGGCAGCAGCAGCAGCAGCAGCAGCAAGTCTCCGCCCCCACCTTTACCCCTGCTCCCGCTGCTGCTGCTGCTGCTGCAGGAGGCTCGGGTGCCACAGATGTAGATGCGCAGTTGGCCGCGAGCATGTCGTATGGTTCTGGGGAAGATGTCAAGGTAGAAATGCCTGAGTCGCGCACAGATCTCGGTACGTGCCAAAGAGTACCGGCTTTATTTCTTCAACTCACGGCCCAGAACATGCGTGACTCTCTAGTACTGACGCGACAACAGTCCTTCGTGTTATGCCCGA
This sequence comes from Xylaria flabelliformis, assembly GCA_007182795.1. Taxonomy (NCBI): domain Eukaryota; kingdom Fungi; phylum Ascomycota; class Sordariomycetes; order Xylariales; family Xylariaceae; genus Xylaria; species Xylaria flabelliformis. The sequence continues at coordinate 33,464 of VFLP01000013.1, forward strand.
TGACGGAGATTGTATGTTCACCGCCGTAGGTGGTGCTCTGGGCGGACTGGTGGCAGTCGGCGCATCCTCCGGCACGCAACAGTGGACCCCGGCTGCCCTACGACGCATCGTGGTCGACGCCATTCGCAGGGAACCGGCCAGGTTCGACGCCAATTTCCTCGGAGCCCAGCCCGACAGGTACTGCGACCGTTTGCTGAGCGGCATGTGGGGAGGCGGCATTGAGCTCAGCATCATGTCCGAGATCTTCGGCATCGAAATCTGCAGCGTAGACGTCCAGACTGGTAAGGCGTATCACTTCGGCGAGGGGCAAGACTACGAGGAGTTCTGCGTCGTCATCTACTCGGGCGTACATGTAAGTCGGGTTTTACAGCGTGCAAAACAAGAATCATCTTCTAACTTCTACGACAGTACGATCGCGTTGCAGAGGCTACCGAGGGAGCTGCTGCGGGCATGGTAGAATTCGACGTGACGCGATGGAACACCGTGAGTAACGAACATATACTCCGGCGTACCCAGGATATATGCAAGATCCTACGAGACCGCCACTACTACACCAGCGTCAGCGACTTTGTCGTGAGGTGCAACCAGTGTGGAGACATCCTTCAGGGTGAGAAGGCGGTTACACAACACGCACGCCTGACAGGTCATACAGGGGTAACAGAAATTGCAGATACAACATGATACCCATTTGTATTTTGCTCTATCATTGATTTGACGAGATTTATACACCCATCCCTACCTGGCACGATAGAATACAATAGATTAATCGATATTACTCACGATATGACTGCTATGTGACATCAAACCAAATGAAATGCCCAAATTGTATTTCTCTCTAAATAGCAACGCACCGTAAAGAAATGACCAACATTACCAGCAATGATTCGGTCATCTGGTGTTACACGTTATAGTGGACCGAAGATAGGTAGATACAAAATGCCATTACAATAAATATTGCGCGCTGGCACGGCACCAATGAAGCAAATCCTCTTAACCATCAGCAATAGTGATAACGTCTACTAAGAGTTGGTAACCCTCTTTCATGTGCCTAAATAAGCTAATCTAGTCTAAACTATCCCAAAGCAAGATCCCACACCTAAATCTTATGCCGAATGTCATCAATCATATCATTTGAAGCATGCCCGACCAAGTGTACAAGTGATAACAAGCCTCAATCTGGGACAAGTCATTCATTTCTATCGTATAATGTAACGCGCTAAGACACCACTACTCAGACAGCCAATTTAATGGGACAAGGGTTGTGATAGGAGCATCTACCTTATAACCAAGAACAAATAGTGTTGACGCCGTGTATATCATTCCCGCACCGCCTTCCCGCAATGCCCAACTTAAGAAATAGGTATCTCGAACAAGAGCCATCATATGCCATTTTATCAGAACCATAAGAGAAAAAAGAAAAAGCGAAAGCCCGGTGATGTACGTTAAGCTTCAGAGTTACGACCATTGGGAGGAGCTGCATATCTCTTGAATACAGAGTTGTGATGAGACATTAATCTGAATGGAAATAGCTCAATGGAAGGGGAATGCATCGAGCTGGGTTCGATGCTTCACAAGATTTCCCGCTCTTCTTGAATAGCGGTCATGTCATTACTATTAGTGCCGCCTGTTAATAGGGGTTGACTAGGTGGAGGCATTGATGATGCTTTGGTGCCAATGGGAGTTGCGCTAGCGCTACCAGTGTTACTTGTCTGCATGCTTGAGTTCGTGGAGGAGCGGGTGAGATTTGGAGTAGTTTTGGGCTCAGAAGAGCGCTCGAGACCCTCGTCCATTGAAACCTCTCGATGAAGCGGAGACGCATGGACAGGCGAAGTGGATTTTTTACTTGACGCATCACCGCCTCCACGAGAATTTCGTGGAGAGACTCTGCCCATCTATAACATAACTGTCAATACATATCATCTGGCGAAGATTCGGTATGGAGTACTTACTTGTTTTGCCCACCTAAGACCGCAGCTATTACACAGGTCCCGTTGTCCGCTTGGACCCCTTCGCCATTCCGGTGTGTTGCGAGTATGACAATTGGCGCAGTCTCGTATTACGTTGCCAACACCCTTTCTTCGCTTGCGCTTCTTCTTGTTTGACAAAAGCCCGTGGAGCTCCTCAGCAAGAACACGGTTCACTTTCTCCATCTGGCGTAGTTCGTATTGCCAACTTGTGCACCGTGTGGTTTTAAGTTCGTCAAATATGTTATCATCAGAAGCAAGAGCTCGGTCCTGGTTACTAGTACCCATGCCACCACCAGCAGGGGCCGAGAATACACCGTGATTTTGAGCATCTGGTGTCTGGCCTCCCTGCATCATGGTAAAACTTACCGACCTAGTCTCACCTAAAGACTGACCAGTCATTGGGTTCGCTCGAGTCGAAAGGGATGCACTTCGGGATGAAGCCTTGAGCAACTTCGTCTGCGCTAACAGAAAACTTGGCTTTTGTCCCCCTGACGCATCACCTGGATACAAGACCGTCTGCGCCTGGAGCACCTGGCCGCGTCGATTCTGCACTTCGTGCTTGCATGTAATTGTTCGTCCCTTGCGAGCTTTCTCAATAGATCGACCGAACTCAGCACGCGATTCTTTGCGCATCAGCTCCTGTATACTCGTCCCCACCAAGTTTTCAGGCTGTAGATCTAGTAATGATCGAACGTTGGCGGAAACGAAGAGAAACATGCCAGACGTAGATAGTTTTGTCCACAGTTCCCCATCTCCAATTCCACCTTTCGATTCGAGCTCTCGTCGACTAAGAGCAAAAACAGGCCGTTTGCGACCTATTAAGATGATGCATTTCCGACCTTTGCCTTGTTCCACAAAGAGAGACCCGTGGCTTTCGAACCATGTGTATCCACTCTGCTTCCTGCGTATACGGAAAACAATGTTGACGGGGTTTCCAGACGTGGTATCTTTGAGTTCTCGCGTCAGAGGGACGATATCCGATGGGTGGCAGATTGATGAGATAGAGGTCCCTACGAGCTCGGCGGCATCATACTCGAGGATTCGCTTAGAGGATGGCGAAAGATAGAGAAATAACCCTTTTAGAGATAGTACGTGGACCACATCATCGGCATTTTCCAAGAGCATTTTGTCCCATGATTGTTTATGCCAGTCCGAGACGACACCTTTTGGGTTGTATTGCTGCAGGAGAGTGGATACATCATCAACTCCAAGTGTCTGACCATTTTCCGGCTCCCACTGACTGGAAGGAGGTGGGTTCCATATGTATTGAGCCATGCTCTCGCCTTGTGTATAATCAACTGACATTCCACCGGCACCTTTAACTGAGGCGATGGCATCAGGACATTCAACCAAGTCAATTTGGAAACCGATAATGTATCTGAACTCTTGGCTCTCGTTTCCCCAAGGGATGGGGATCATGGTTAATAGATTTAGGAATGGCTTGCCGCCCTTTCGGTAGTTGATCAAGCTCTGCTGAACCTCTTTGCACTCGGCTATTTTGACTTTCAAGGTGTATACTGCACCATTATCGACAAATTCTCTCTTGGTTCCTGCTTCCACTCTGCCATCTGGGGCTTGCAGAAATCGGCAGTTCTGGCCAACAATGTCATGTCTACTGTAGCCTGTAAGGTTTTGGAAGTTGTCCGAAACATATATAATTGGGCAATCGTTCTGTGCGATGTCGCAGACAACGAAGGCACAGGACATATCGACAGCTCCCAAGTTGACCTGAGGGTTCTTCCTCGTAGCGACCATCCATAACGCCTTCAACATATCGAAGCCGCTCTTCGAGTAGGTGGTCTTTTCTTGTGGGGGAGGCTGGGGTCCCACAACTGGCTGTTGCTGCTGCTGCTGCTGCTGCTGCGAAATCGATCCATCTGTTACTGTCCCCATCAAATTGGTTTGAGGCGAATAGCTGGGTGCTGCGGATACAAGAGCCTGATTTGGTATCTGAGCGGTTGACTGTGGGGAGATCGCAGATGAATAACCACTGATCTCGTCAACACCGACAGTACCTTGCTGCGATGGAGAGTGGCTAGATTGGGGGAGTTGTGGCGGTAGATTCATCATGTTTGTGTCAAGATTCGCCGTGGGCATAGGTCCACTGTCGTTAGAAGAATCCATAGTATTGCTGTTCTGTATACCCATGGTGAAGTCTGTAGGCATGTTATCGACAGTGGCAAAGGCATTAGGCATTGAAGATGGCGGATACATGGCCATAGATGGACCACGGGCGGTCATCTGGCCCATATCCATTTGGTCCATATTCATGTTAGACAAGGCGATCATATTGCCCATCATCTCCGGCGACAGGTTCGAATAGTCATCCGCAACCATTGGTTGCGGAACAAACGAGGCAGCCTCACCGGGCATAGACATATTTACGGGAAGAGACGGAAAACCAGTGTTCATAGGGTCGGCGGGGGAATTAGGCATCACGCCAAATTGATAATCGCGATACAGATCGTCGCTATCCCCAAATTCCAGCATTGACAATCTCCGGTCGGCATCGGATTGGACTGTATGAGACGAGAACTGTCGTTGTGGTAGACTCCGGCGGCGAAGCTCGGCCGAGTTATTTCGCACAATATCGTCAAGGGACTCGACGCCACCCATGGTCGCGTCCGTAGTTGCAGAAGGCACCCGGGCCACTGTGTCATACTGAGCTAGCTGTTGTCTTTGAAGACGCTGCTGGGAATGTCGGTGCTGCAGCTCCTCCTGGGAGAGTTGGCCGTTGAGGAAATTATCCATTCTCACGGCATAGGACTACGGTATCGTAGTGGTGAGAGGCGGCGGCGGCGATTAAGAGCATAAAAGATATAGTTCTAGTAGCTCATCAACCTCGTATTAGTCCCTCCAACTTCACGGATACGGTAATGAGCGTCGTCAGCGTCGTAGATGGCGAGGAGGGCGAGAGTGCAACGGCACATATAGGATATAGGGTGAAGTGCAGCAGGCGGGCGGTACCGAAGAAAAACGCGAGTGGGCCAGCGGTGGAACGGTTTGGCTACGTATGGCGACACAACCCGCGTACAACAGTTGACGTAAACGGGCGACGAGACGCTGGGAGGACGAAGGGACCACAAATTGAGCAATCGTGGTAACGTGCAATATGGAATGGACTGCGGCGGCGATAGGAGATGCTAGAACGAGGACGGATGGTCGGCAGCCATCGAAGCAGCTTAAAAGCCTCGCAAGCGGCAAATAACCAGTAGAGACAGAGAAAGATGGCTACAGTTAGTAGTAACTATGTCCAAGAACAGAATGCCATGCACGACGGGCCACTCGCTGGACAGTGGTAGACACGATATCGGCAGGAACGGCGCAAAATGAAGGTGGGATGAAGGTTGGGACGAAGTTGGTTACGGAATGCCGTCCCGTCCCATGCCATCCCAGCCTGTCCCAGTATGTCGTACCAAAATCCCACAGTATTCCACAGTGGTGGGAGCAGGCGTCCCGGCAGGTGGAAAGAGGCGACATGTCATAGGCAGGAAGCAGAGGTTTTATGTGGGTCTGCTGGCGGTGACTCTAGAGTGGAAGTGCCTCACTCTGCTGTACGTTTCCGCTGCACATAAGTGCTTGAGTGCCTACCTACCCGTATGTACTTAGTCTTAGTCCATGCTACACCCATCTAACTACAACTAACTCCGTACATAAAGTGGACTGATGAATGCGGGGGCTCCTAATTGTTTCTCAGCCCAATCATGTGTCCATACCAGTTCTTTGGTCTCGGTGCATTATGTCCCTTCCCTGTCTCTGTGTCGCCCGAGATGTACAGATAGATGTATACCACCTGAGACATACATGCTATCGCGCGGCTTGCGCCCTCTGCTGTGCTGTGGTGCTTAGATACGAGGCATGTAAGTCGTAGGTGGTGGAGGCGCGTTCACATGGGAGCGCCATGCCGCAAATATTCTAGTCTGAAGAATACTACGCGATCCTCATGTCTTTGGGTAGTCTCCCATTACTAAGTATGTTAAGAGTCTAGTGCGGACGCATTCGAGGATTTCACCAGATTCCCACTGGACAAGATGGGGAATCTATTTAACCATGTTTCCGTGTACGGCTTGGTGCAATCATCAAGAGCTCGTGGCGTCACCATTGCCACCACTAGGTTTTCTGATACTGGTTTTCACTAAGGTTCTACTACAACATGGTAGGTAGTGTAAGGAAGGGAGGGTAAGGTGAGAGGCATAAGGCAATTTCTTTTACAACAATTGTAAAATCGTGAATGGGCAAGAAGCAACTTGTACTTCTGGCAGTTGGCATACCTAGTTCTGTTGCAAAGTTGATGTTTGATTTTAAGGGGTTGAACTCGTTGAGTTTTTGACACAATGTTCTTTTCTCAGCTCCTTGATCGCACTTACAAGTCCAATAGGTAAAATACATACTATATACTGATCAGTACGTACTGCGCAAATCCTACTTATCGCTTCCGCCGCTACCACGATTCCGACCCTACAGTGAAACCGATAGGTTGACTAGTCCACGCGGCATTTTTTACGACCCCGAGTCGGTGCATATTCGCTACTTTGCCAGCTAGGTATGCACTTGTTCCCATTGGCTAGCCGTCTATTCTAGAGCGGTGGTAGGAGGACACTAAGGGTACCATGGTGCACTTGGAATGGGTTGATAAGCAATGAATGAACTACAGTACGCCGGCAAACTCTGTTATTACTGTCATTGTCAATTTAGTAGGTCGGCAGACACGTGGTGGAACACCTAGCCATCCCAGCTGGCCAGCCGATGTAGGCATGAAGATCTCAAATCTCACGCGGTTTCGTTCTTATACGTGACTCCTCCGCCGAAGCTGTGTTGGCTATTCTTGCCACCCGAAGTGACCTTGCCTTCTGTCACACCATCCTCGAACGCACAGGAGCCCATATCGAGCGACTTGGCTGGTCCCGAAGGCGAAATGTCAAAGTCGAATATATCCATCGGTAGTCCTAGCGTCGTGCATGCGTTGGGTATATCGACGATGCCGGCTACGTGGCCTTGGATCGGAGCGCACGACATCAACAAATATGACTGATAATCACTGTACCCGAAGCGACGGAGATATTCAATGCAGCCTATCGACAGGACTTTGGTCAACACCAACACTTACCACTTATATACGACCACATCTTATAGTTGGTTATAGGGTACTCACGTAGACTAGTTTGTCGGTATGCCACGGTTACATCCACTATCACACCAACAGTCAGCCTTCATGCATGGAAACGAGACACCGTGCTGCACCCGGGCGTCCTGCTGTAGTAATGCCACCTTCTGGGACAGCTCAGGACGGCGGTTCATAACTTACTATAGTGTTGTTTGCCATGCTCATCGACAGAGAACCCTTCAAAATAAATATATCGACCGGCCCCAAACTGTGGTTCGACGGGTCCAGGGATATAGATAGGCGACTTCAGTCCCAGATCCGCCATGCCGTTCTTGATGACTTTGAAATTAATGGTAATGACACCCGCCATTTCGATGGCGCCACAAAACGATATCTCACCATCGCCCTCTGTTCCCGCGATGTGTGAGTTCCTCATACTGATGCCAAAATCAGAAGTCTAGGGCGTGGAAAGAGTACTTACGCGAGAAATGCAAGTCGCCGACGCTGAACTTAGCCCCAGGAACATGAACAGGGAGATACACTCGGCTGCCACGGCTCAAGTTCTTGATATCACAATTACCGCCATGTTCGGGTCGACCTGGGACTATAATACGCCAAAATAAGTAACACCTCTTATAGGTTGCAGATGAAATCAGTCAGATCCTCAAAACTCTTAGGTACCCGTAAAGGAAATTGCTAGCTTAAGGTTACCGCAATAACTCTTCGTTATAGACACTGAACAAGAACTTGGGGAAGCTGAAGGAATGTAAGCGTGACTCACCCGTCCGCGCCCCTTCTTTTCCAATCTTTTCTTTCAGCTCGGCATCCGCCGTCCCGGCATGTGCATTTGCTGGTTCCGGTGGTAGTGCGACCTGTCTCTCGAGCTTATTCGCCGCAATGAGGTCTCCCTCACGCCTGTTCCAGGTCTCGAGGACCTCGGCGGAAGGCGCACAACCGAGGATCCCCGGGTGAATGAGACCGGCGAATTTGACGTGCGGGATATGCCGTGAGGTACAGAATATACCTTCAAAATCCCAGATCGCCTTCGCGGCCGAGGGATATATCTCGTCAAGGAACCCGCCGCCGTTTGACTTGTCAAAGATCCCAGTGAAGCCCCAGGGTTGATCTTGGAATGGCTAGGCAGTTCGCTCTCGTCAGCGTATAACTCTGCTAGTTGTATCATGATTACTTTTATAGTGACCCATGCGGTTATATTTCTTTTCGTCACATATTGATTACTTACTGCCCACCCATGTGAGGAGGCTGCACAAATCGTCGTTCATTCATGCCTCTCAGGACCCTTATGTGAAATAAGAGCAAATGGTTATTCCCTTTAGAAGAAACGTACCTGGACATCCATGATTTCCACAAGAAGGAGATCCCCAGGCTGTGCCCCTTCAATCTCGAACGGTCCAGTAAGGTAGTGTATGCGCGTGAGGTCGACATTCCGAATATCATCAGCACTATCGTTATTGCCAATCTGGCCACCAGTCCTGAACATCCAAGGGACAGGTCATAAGTATAACAAATTCCGCGATGGGAATATTAAAGGAAGGCCTACCAATCTAAACACTCAATCTTGACAGTCTCGCCATCCTTAATGGTACCAACAAAGGGGACTACCTCTTCTATTCAGAAAGTGATTTCAAGGGATGATAAGAGGAACATACTATCCGGATGCCATCGGTTCTTATTGCATATCGATCAGTTCGTAGACCATTGTAGTAACGATTACAACATAGACACGGGTACGGGTGAGTGACCGGGCGGTGACTTACATGCAAGACAGCCTGTTCTGAAGCCGGCTTATCGAAGTCTACTTTACCAACTGTGCGAATCTCGGATTTCCCCATTGTTTCTTGAGGTGGTACACGAAGGGATTGGGCGAGTTTAACCTGATGATATGTTCAAAGTCATTCAGAGACTGGTTCAGGTTCTATCACCGAGCTGAATCAACGTATTCCAGGGACTTTAGTATTACTCGGCATATCTCTCCATCTCAAACTACCCCGCATCCGAAGTAGGTCATCATATCAAACAAGTGACGTGCAGAGCACATACAGCTACCTACCTATAACAGACGCGATGTGCCGATTACTTGAGCGACCATAGCAGAGTAGGCCGTAGCAAATCGCATGATTTCCCCATGGCTCTTATCGGGTTTCCTGGCTTACACTCCTACTACGCACGTGGGAGGTGGGGACACGACCTGCAGCGTTATCTAACGATTGACTCAGGCTTTCAGACTCATTATTGGATAGGACAAGGACGATGAGACTCAATTACACATTAGTGGCTACAAATGGATGCCATCATCAGCATCAGAGGCGTTCAATCAGATGATAGATAATGACCCGCGACACATACTATGGTCTTGGCGCAGGGAGGTAATGCTTTGACTGAAAGCTTCGCGATCGAGCGGCGTGACATTGCTTCTTTCTATACTATCCAGATAATTGAAAGATTCTGCGGAGACTTACGTCAAAGTCTGCCGCAAGTTAGGTCCAACCGAGTTGTTTCTACAACTAAAGTTCTTTTCGTCTGGCGTCATCCTTTGAACGCTCGCCAGGCGTGGCGTCCAAGTTGGCAAGTGAGAGATCAAGAAACTCATGTTTATTTCTCCACACTTGCTGACTTTGCACGAACTGTTGCTGCTGCTGTGTAGTCGCACTTGCTGGAGGCGGGGGGTCTGTGATCTTGGTGATCAGATAGGCCGTCGAGGCCTCCGCAATACCATATATCAACACTCCAAGCAACGGCACTCGCAAGAGGGTGTAAAAGCCTATACCGAAGCCAAACAGAAGTCCCTCTCGGCTACGGAACCAGTTCCTTTTCTGGTCTCTATTCATGTGGATGCGCGCGAAGTACGGCTCCAACAGCTCGCGCATAAGGCTTCGGGAAGCGAAATAAGTTTGCAAAAATATGACCAGGTAGCGCTTCGGAAGGAATATTCCAGTGCCGAAGATGACTGCCGCAGGGCCCAGACCAACAGCTTTGTTGAAGGTATAGAAACTGGCAGCAGGCAGAACCAGCTTGCCGATATAGGGGACGTAGGACAAGGCAAAAACGGCCAATGATATGAACGCCTTACGAGCAAATCGCCACAAGAACATGGTGATCGCCTCGGCAGAGCTTTTGGAATGTGTACTTCCATCCTTTTGCTTGTATTGACGGAGATTGGGATAGTACATATCCCGAAGGTCGTCGGGGTTTTCATGCTTGTGTTTTGAAACGTAGGTCATGTCCACCCAACGGAGTGAGTCCATAAACCTGCGAGTATTAGATTTGATACTGAACAACGGAATGTTGACGAAGGCACTGATACACACAGTTCATCTAGTGTAGGCGTCACATATCTCATCAAGGTCATGAGAAACAACGGCATTTGCAGAACATGGTTGGCGATGAGGTCAAGGCCGTTGACAAGGCTATCATCCCAACTTGCTTTATCAAGGTCGGTGATATAAGATAATATGCTGACAAAAACCTTGATGCCTATGATCTAGAAGTATGTGAACGTACAGGTTAGCGGAGAGAAGATGGAGTGCAAGCGTAGATACAACACACCGGAACAGCAATGGCCAGTCGAATGGCAATCCCAGCCCCGACAGCGATGGCGGCCTGTTTGTAATGAGAATTGGTGAATATGGCAGGGTTTTGTAGGGCCCTGTGAGCTATTGCGTGTCATGTAAGTCCCGGCTCACCAGCAGTTTAGATGCCATCTTGGCCGAGATAGTGAAGGCGGTGGAAGAAGGAGAAGAGACATACCGCCGACAAGCGTGAGTTGGGCTCCCCGCAGAACGGCGTTGATATCGAAGTTGGAAAGATCAAAGGCCTCCTTGACCTTGTCTTTATCAAGCTTGAGATTATTATTAGATTCAGCCATGGCAACTCCCAGGCCAATGCGATCTTGGCGGGGCCTAAGAAAGGTAGGTATTGTTCGTGACAGGAACGCTGGTGATCCCAGTGGTACTACGGAGGGTTGTATCTGCCTGGCATGACGACATTCGCGCAAGGTGGGCTGTCAACGGATTAGGTACGTACCTACCTACCTAATAAGACCCTTGTTAGGCGCCGGTACTAGACTAGTTACAGTGCCTACATTAGCCCGGGCTTGGCCCGGCACGGTGGTATTAGACAAGGGGCTTCACGATGGGCGTGTCCTCCCTCACCGACGTTCTACCACATCTTGCCATCTATCATATTTCGCTAATCCCAAATCCCAGACAATCAATTCATCGGGGCGAATCTGGCGACAGTCCGAGAATATCGGCGCTTTTCACCGTTGATATGGCCGATTTGAACTGTTGTATATAACAGACGATTCGTCAAGCGCATCAATAGCAACGCAAGGCGATCGACTTATTCGCCCTCTTAAGCACCAATTCATCCATCGCATGCCACATCACGCCTCGGCACCTGGAAACGCCCAGCACTGACCATCGTCCGCTGAACTCCGACGTCGCAACGAATTCTAGTCGCCGGCTAGCTGCGTCGATCTCCTTATAGTTATTCGTCATGCTATGCACACGCGCATAGATCGCGCGTATGCTTCCTTGGGAACCGTCACGGCCTCTCCATCATGGAGTCTGTCGGGTTTGCCGCCAATGCGCCAGAAACTCCTCGGCCTCGTCGAGTTATGACCGCTCCTGTACCCGCCTCGACGTCGCCGCAGCAGCCCAGGCCCTCCTCCCCCTCGCAACCCGCCCCCTCCGAATCGGATGACCTTGTCGAAACCCTCTACAGTCACCCCTCAGTCCGCATCATCTCCTTCACCTCGAGCCGACGTGGTTTCACCACATCCCTACCCGCGCCTCCAGATAACGATGTCCCTCCTGGCTCTCTGCCGCCCTCCTCGCGGCTAGAGAGGACGATTGCTGTTGGTAGGTGTTGATTGTTCAATTTGCCTGACCTCCAATCACCAAGTCAAGCTCTAACAGCCCTAAAGGCGCCTTTCGGATCTATCGTGCGCCGGGTTCAGTTGCCTTCCTCAGCTGCGGCTCTGCGCTACAACCTATTCTTCCCAGGAGTCAATGCTGGTGTATCAACGAGGATAACAGCCGTTTCGTACTGCAAATACGCCGTCCCCAATACTGGAGAATTGAAGTCCCTGTCGCAGATCCCGACGATATACACCGTGCTGTGCTTCTGCGTGAAGTTTTCGATAAGATTCTTCTCTTCGAAAAAACTGAGTGCCCCTTCGAAAGAAGTTTCACTATCAAGCTTCCTGACCCAGAGACACCCGTCAAGAAAAAGGCGTGGACGGCTGAAGGGAAGCACTTGATATCCTCTCCCTTTGACTCTGATTTGTCTCCTCCTGCGGATACTCCCACAGCCATAAGCAGGGGCAAACGGGCAACAGGTACTACCCGCGACATGTCACCGGCGAGTACTGGGTTCATAGACGTCGATGAAGCACAGGATGAAGTTCGTTTTCGGGCAAGAAACCAGTCTTTCGGTGATGTTTTATCTTATTTTAAGACGCAGCCGCCTATAGATATCACTAGCGATACTGCCCCAACACGCTCTTACACACATTCGAGTCGTGACGACTATCGTTTGATTGGAGCTTCGGCACAGACAGTAACAGATTCTCCGACTTTGACGGATAACTTTGTAGGAGACTCGGCAGCCACTCCTTCAGTGCCTAATCCTCCGACTACTAGGTCCTCTTGCTTCGAGGAACAGGAGGAAAGTAGTAATGCGGACACTTCGCGAGTGGAAGGCGAATTGGAAGCAGTGGTTCGTCGCGCTGATCGAATTCAGGAATCTGTAGAAGCATCAGTTGATACGACGGCACACTTACAAGATGCGGTGGTCTCTAGGAACCTACAGCAAGGCTCTATATCAGGCCGAAAGGACGATGACGTTCTTGACTCCGTCCACTCAGATGGTGAAGATAGCCCAGCGTCATTCGAAGGGTCAGGCGGTGTTGCGCCTGTCAACCTCGCACGGAAACGCGTAACTCGTATGCTTGCCGGGCGTTCCTTTACAACTGTTACCCCGCCATCCACATTAGCTGCTTCTCCTGCAAAGTCAAACAAAGTCGTCGCAGCGAGGGAACGGTCTCGATCACCACCCCTTTCAACCGAAGTTCAGTCTCGTAGTGCATCCACAGATTCTTTCCATAGTATACAGTCATGGCACTCATCCATCACACCACCTCCAGCATCGCCAGGTTCAGGAGAGTCCTCATCCAAAGTTGATAGTGTCGGCTTACCGCGGTCACCGTCACCGGTCACCTATTCCCCAACCCATATTACCACGCCAAAGAACACTATAAACGTTGTTCCAAGTTCGTCGGTTTTAGATAGTTGCAGCAACGGAGAACCCACTCCGCGACCCGTACGATTTGTTATAGACGAAAGCTCCAAGGACTCCATTAACAGTGAGGGCGAGCTAAGGATGTCTCGAGAACGATTTCCTCGTCGCCGATCACACGCTGGCAGCGTTTCCGGCCGCCGGGCTCTTTCTCCTCTACCATCAGCGGCTAATCTCTTTACTCCCCCGCCTCGACAGACGCCGCAAAGCCGCCTAGCAGCCGTTCGTCGACTTCCAGCCGCCATTATGCACAAGACTATGGAGATTCTCCTAAGCCCTCCCAGCCACCTCATCAAATTAATGCTCAAGGTAGCTGCCATGATTATGGCGGGCGAATGGAGGGGTCTTGGTAAGTTCGTCGGAGTTATTTATTTCCACTTTTGGCATGTCTCGGAGGCACGAATTGCCTCAATGGGCATATTCTGTATTCACTAGTGCTGCAAGCTCCCGAAACCCCAGGTAATTTTCAGAGACATTACTAACTCAAGTGCTACATAGTATACGGCCTTAGCGAAGAAGGCGAACAAATCCCAGTGCAATGGGACTACTACTCAGACGGCGAATTCAGCGACTTTAGTGATAGTGACGATTACACTCTCACAGCCCGCAGCTCGAATTACAGCAGTGGCGTTCCCCGTGGAGGCGTGCGACGTAGAAGCAGGTGGGCAAACGATGATGATCGTTACGGCTCTTCAGTCGATTAGTTTAAGGGATACTCCCCTTGTTTGTATGATTTCTTGTAATGAAGCATGGCAGATATGAGGAGTTGCATTGGATTTCGGAGTTAAGTGGCCGTCAGGGAGACGGTCGTTATCGCGTATTTGGTTTTAATAGGGTGTCAGGATTGTAATATGTATGCTCTTTTTCCAGTGGGTGTTTTAATCCCAGCCGCATAGCCCAGCGCCTTTGGTTGAAGATCACCGGCTGGCTGTTGGCTTGTACAAAATCTCAATGGGTGTACCATACTTGAAGGACGGAACGTGCCTGTCTTTACAACATCTGGGTCCCCCGTATTGGAGTGATTTAAATTGACTTTTGCATAATCTGTAGCTGGTCCTTATTTTTGAAGGGGTTTATATCCTATCATTAGTCGGCTTCGTCCAGCTAAAAACCATCGAAGCAAGCAAGCAAGCAAGCATCGACAATTTACTCTTATGTTTTCTGTGCAGGTCGTGTGTCCCTCTTAAAGCAGACTTTACTGCGAAATCAGGTGGTGCTCAGTTTAGTTGCAGCTTGTAAGCGAGTCTAGCTCTTTCAAATGCAATCCCTCGAGGATCGAAGCGACATCATTCAACAACAAAACACACAAGAACGCCTTGTTGTTTGCTCCAGAATCTATCAGCACCTCAGATTCGAGGAGACCACTCCTCAAGTGGAGTTCAACAAGTGTTCTTGAGCACGCTATACTTGTTAGAAAACTTCTGCCACGGCGATCTCGCTGGTGATGATGTTATCAGACATCGCCACTGATTACTATCCCCAAAAACGGGATCAGGAGCTGTTGTTGAAAAAGGCCCTAAAATGGTAATAATGGAAACAGCAGGGGCAGCTTTCCCCATTTCTTCCTAGAAAGATGTGTTAAGGATTCGGAATTATCACTATGAATCATTTATTACCGACTATACGCGACTTCTGACACCGACCTTGGGACTGTGAACCACACGTCATTGTCGCATGCCATGTTCATGTTTGGGGCAATTGGATTCTGAGCTTAGCCAAATAGATGGTTAGCATCCCGATCTAATTTTCAAGAAGAAGCGAGGAATACGGCCAAGGTGAGGCTCCGGCTGCTCCAATAAACCATTCGCCCAATTAAGAAACAGAAGCGAAATACGTTGATTTTTGTACCGTATTTCGCTTTTATACTGAGCTCCGCACTGCCACGAACCTCTGTCGATCTAGCCCAAATGGACAAGTATATGGCCAAGAAATGATCTGCCGCACGTTTATAGGCGGGAGTGGCCGGCCTAGGCTTACGTAGTAGGTATTACATCTAAGTAGGTAGTAGGTATAAGATCGTGGCTTTTAATATCCCTGATCAACACGCCGTATTCATACGCATAATGCGATTGGCTGTTGATTGACTATACCGACCATTTTGCAGAACGCCTAGCATCAGAAGCGTACTTCTGGAGGCATACTTCGACAGCCCTTAGAATGATGGAATATTATAAAGAGTGCCCCTGGGGCATTCAAAGTTTCACTGCAATTGCCGGCATCCTGTCAATTTGGCGATTTCTGTATGGCCTTCTTGTACGATTTATATCACATAGTGTGATTATATCAACGTCATACTCATATTTCTTGGTACAGACACACGTAAATCCTCCTCGAAACTAATCAGGAAGAGTATCAACCTCTGTACCGACACAACAAACCATCACCCTTTTAGGCGGAAGGTATCGTATTCACAGCACGAAAATACTATGTCGGACGAGGTCGGTGTTAATATATGGCTCTACGAGCCCAATAAAGGAGCTGCCATATTTTTTGCCGTAGCTTTCTTTATTAGTGGTGCGGTTCATTTCTGGCAGACAGTGTACGTGATTCTCAACTCGCCAGTTTAGTTTGTTCGACTAACAGTCATTTTCACCTACAGACACTATCATAGCTGGAGGTTAACAGGATTGTACATATTCTGCTCACTTCTCTTCACTGGCGGTTTCATCGCAAGGGCGTTGGGGGCTTTCGACACTGGAAATATCATAAAGTATATCGTCAGCATCGTTCTGAGCTACGCTGCACCGTACGTTAGCCCCTCAAGTTTAACATCTATCTCACTTATGAATCAAGAGAAGGGAAAGCTAACCAGCTACTTTAGTCCATTGTACGAATTAGCTAATTACTATGTTCTCGGCCGTATACTCTACTTCGTTCCATACTGCTCGCCCATTCATCCTGGTCGTGTGTTGACTACTTTTGCCGCCATATCGTTCATCATCGAGGTAAGACCGAGCTCGAATGCCCCTTTGGATTATTCTAGAAAAGACACACTTTCTACTTCAGGACACTTTCCCATTATATTTACTACTACCCATCTTCGAACTCAAAAGACCTTCAAACTGACCAGAGCGAACAGGCGTTAAACGGCGTCGCCGCCTCCTACGTGGCAAACCGAACTCTGCCAGACAATCTCCAAGACGTCGGACACACCCTCTTTAAAGTGGCCTTGATCCTACAGTTGGTCGTCATCATCTCGTTCGTCGCGTTAGCAACGACATTCTACTTGCGCTGTCGCAAGAACGGCATTAACCACAGCAAGGTGAACCAGCCGCTGCTCACCCTCTACATCAGCACCGGTATCATCTTCGCGCGCACCGTCTATCGAACAGTAGAGTATTTCGAGATGGAGACTGTCGACTACTTCGCTGCCGACTTTGACCTCAGCAAACAGAATCCTATAGTCCGCTTCGAATGGTACTTCTACGTCTTCGAAGCAGCACTCATGCTAATCAACAGCGCACTGACCAATACCCGCCATCCTCGTCGGTGGTTGCCGCAGACGACCAAGCTGTACCTTGCTAAGGGTATGTATTTAAATTTTTCAAAACTTATCACGTATCCTTCTCCGAAATGAGGACGATTGGGCGTAGTTATTTATCACAGTAATATGTGATCCTGGTTGCTTCTCTGATATATGCTAGCACGATTATTAAAAGTCCCAATTCAGTAGCAACTAGCTAACTCTTGTACAGATGGTATTACTGAGATTATGGGCCCCGGTTACAAGGAAGATCGCGGCTTTGTGGCGACACTCCTCGACCCATTCGACGTCTACGGAATGATCAAGGGCAGGGACCAATCTACTCGGTTCTGGGACGAAGATGGCCACAAATTGGACACAGTTCGCAGATCATCGAGGGAGCCATTACAAGTATAAGTATAGCAGGTACAAAGAGGCCTTGAGGGTATGGTACTGCATTTAGGACTGTTGACCGAGGCACGGAGTGACAAAGAAGTCACCGTATAACCTTTAGGCGTGGAATTCCTTATCCTTGACATTGCAGTGGTAAATATGTTTGGGCGCGGTGCCCTTTTGGGGGTTGGGCTTTTTGTAGTATTATGTTAGACGGTTGATACCCAAATTTGTTTTTGAAAATATCATAGACCTACGTGTAGATTGGTTGTATATCTATCAAGGTGGCATTATATCGGCCATGATTGCAATGGATGCCTTTTCTATTTGTCTTTACTATCTTCCCCGTCTCTTGCGCGTAGGTGTGTTACGCTGAGGGAAGATTCACTCCTACCAGCTGTAACTTTAAAAACGAAAGAGGACAATATCAAGAGGAGTCAGCTCAGGTAATCTTGTGTATCACAAGGCACACAGACAAAGATACTCCTATACCTAGCTATATAGCGTGGTCTTTTAGAGTCATTTGCGCAAGTGTATATTGAGTATAGTGTTCTTGACACTGGGCTATGCACTCCCCTGGGAGATTTGTGTCAGGGGATAGTTCAAAGCGTCTAAAATCTGTTTGGGGCCGACGAAATGGCGCTGGTATTATGGCTTTGTCCCGGAAAATAGTTGCTATTAATTGAAGGGGTTCATCCTTGTCTTACTCCAAATAGTACTGAAGCTAAATAGAGAGATGGAGACCGGAGGGTAGGAGACATTCTGTTCTCTTTGCGCCTTGGTAAGGCACAATAAGGGGTGTCTTGCACAGGCATAGTTTCTTATATGGCAATACGACACCACATAACCGCGATTGCCGGGACCGAGAAATACGTTATTCGAGGCAGTACACTACACTCCGCCAGCTCAACAAAAATCTGTTCAATGTCTTCTATTTGTACTTGCAGATATTGTGGAGAGTTAGAAGCGTCGCCCATCAGTCCTCCTGCCCCCAATACAGAAAATAGGGGCGGAAGGAACTTGCACTCTCTCAGGACATAGTCCATCTGTCAGAGGTGGTTGCTTCGCATCTAATGCAAGGTGTCCAACTCTGTATTCGATATGCGACAGCGCAGCTGCTTGTTTTCTCTCAGGAGCAGGAAACCCCGAGTTCGGCAAACAGAGGCAATCTCTATTGTTGCTATTATCCGACTTCGTGCCTACTTGGTGGCATCGTCCACAGATCAAAAGTGTAGCTCATAGTTGCGATGTATAAGTTACCGAGGCGAAATTCTTTGTTAAACGCATGATGTAGAGCTCAACACAGTCGCCCTACCGGCCTTCATCCCGCAGTGCGCCTAATTACTCTTTGGTATCATCTAATTCCGGTTCCTTATTATGCTGGTATACCTTGCCGAGGCGATGACGAAAGATGAATACAGTGCGATTTTGTGGCGACGAGAGAGGATTGGCGCTTGCACTTTAAAAGAGCACAGTTATTGTACATTGCGTATTCAGTTAACTCGCGGTATCTGCAGAGCAACATCATTTCGCATTTTTGCCTTGTCCAGGTGTGGCTTCGCGTCTATCTGACTGCTCATGGTTGGATTGCAGCCAAGACATGCATGCGGCTACGAGGCGTTATTACCATCTTTGTTTTAGTGAATCCCACAAAAGGGGCTTTCAACCTCTCAGAGGGCAATTGAGTAACAGGCCGAAAGACGGATTTCGAATGTCGAAGAGAGACTTCGTAGCACCAATTGTATATTATCTAATAGTTAATCATACGGTAATCTCGCAGAGTAATCCGGGACGAAGCAACTGTGATATTAGGAATCAACTATACTCTATACAGCTAAATCCGAGAAGAATTGAACTGCTTGCAAACCGATTTAGACCTTTATAGCTAGAGAGCTCGAAGGTAATCTGCTTGTCTTACTATTGACTTTGGGTTAACCCATTAACTAATATTTAAGTAGGTCAGTGAACCTAGTGTAAGTTACGCTGTTTCTTTGACATGAACCAGCCTAACCATATTAGTATGTTGTCCCAATTGTACCCTACTTGTTCGTATATTTTTGTTTCATGCTTAACGCAAGGTGTTCTCCATCATTTCGCATCTTTAAGATATCACTTGTACTAGCCATTAAATTAACCGCTTATATTTCATCGGTACGAATACCCATTGGACAAGCTGACGCTGCCGGAACCAAACTGTGTTTGCCTCTCAATCAACCTATGGCGAAGGCGATGTTACAGGTAGGCCTGAGACTTTCTGAGATCCGTCTCAAACGATGTGCAGTCAGAGCTAACGCCTAATGCAATAGGAGTTTAAAGGGACTTTCCTCTTCCCTGATGAATTATTTAGGCATTGTGAGAAAACACGTACATATAGGATGAATACCCACAACGTAATTGCTGTTAGCTCGCTCACCCACCGGCGCTATCGCAGGAATTAGAAGCCTTGATGCGGATTCTCTCGATTCTATACATCAACAACTTAAAACATAACAACATCACTGTAGACTACTAAGTTAAAGTAAGTGTAATGAAAATCAGTTAAGTAGAACGACATCCGCGGGAAAACTTATAAATCAGTAACTATCGGTAGTCATCCGAGGGTCCCACTTAGAGGCTTTGACCAGCATAAAAATACATTCATGAGGGGTGGGACCTTAACATATTTTTATGCTGAGCGATTCCTTCGAATCATTTTGCATTCCCTGAGGGACGGATCACATTAAAAACGAGGCTAATGTGATTACTCGTATGCGGCTGTGTGTAGTCTCAGCTCAGAAAGAAAGATAACTAATATATGGAGTAAGTACATCAGATGAGATGCACATGGCTTCAATACTAAGGTGAGATATCCGAGAACGTTAACTGTCAATTTAAGTTGACCCCAGCTAATTAACCAGCATTTCTTGGCAACTGTGGGTAAAACGTTCCTCTTGGCGTTGTGGCTCAAACATTGTACCTGGATCAGATTGTGGTGTTGAATGGACCTCACTTCTCTCTACTCTAAGTAGTAAATCCCAAAGATTTAGTGTTGACATAATGACCAGCAATCCCAGCCAGTCACCACAAGCACTAAAACTCGTCAATACTAAATATAATTTGGTAGTTTTAATCTCCATGTTCATAGTATACTTACTGTATGTGAAATAAGTTCTGTTGCACTTCTATACGCAACTGATATTGTTACTCCGAGTAGAACATCAGTTGTTCTCTACGAACCTAGCTGGCCTGGTAGCGCGCGACTAAAGAAACTTAGGGTACATTTCAATCGCGTTAGTCTATGCGCGGTATTAATCTCCGTGGGGTGTCCTATGTTTCATTCCGCTAAAAGGGACCCGAGGTTTGATCCGTATGCACGATCAAATGTAGACTAACTTAGTGTCTTTACGATCCATTGGTGATGATGTGACGTGCAAGAGAAATACATAGTACAATGCCTAATGAGGCAATTGAGTAGCTGGGTACTCCTTGAATGACAATTTGGCCGATGAGAAGGCTTAACAAAATTGCACATGTAGGCGCTCTGGATCGAGAGTATGGGATTTGTAAAGACAAGGAGTCTGGGAGATAGCTATGATCGCAAGAGAGGAAGAGCAGATATTTCGCCAGTCCGATTCTTTAGATAACTTGTTTTGTTCTTTGACTTCTGAATTGTTTTGCTCATCCTATTCGGTCCGAGACTCGGCGCCTGGCGAGACAGCCGGGCCCGACCTTTTCTGGCCAACAAGTAAAGATGTTATTTCATTGCAGGTTGTAGTCTTTATCTTGCAGGTTTTTAGTACGTAGTACCTTAGTATGTACATGGTAAAGTAGAGTATTTGACTGCCACCACACAGCCTGCTGGATGCTCACTGCTAACAGATTGGCGACTGACCGGACATCCTTCATCCCAATTTGGATAGACATCTTTTATGCTTATGTATCGTTAGATTCCTGACAGGAAGAAGACAGTAACCAAAGCCGAGGCAGTGCTATCTGAGTACATAGTAGGTTAATTACCACATTTAGCTCCCTGGAAATTGGTGCATGATTTACGCCGCATACGTAGGCTCAAACAGCCGGGTACAGATTTACACTAGAGAAATGCGCAGCATCTAAAGTATTTGCGTTTTCGCTCTTGGTATTGCCGGCAGCCCTGGTATTGGTCAGCTTGGAACTTTAAAATATTTTTCACACGGCGGGTTATTGATAGATTGTTTCTTGTATGTGGGAGACTTCATGAAACAAATGTCGTTTAAGCATAACTTGTTGTGCCTAAGAGAGCCATTCAAGACTTACATACAAGTATGCGGCGAGAGGCCGAGACCAACGCCGGCTCGCCACCTACCTGCAGTGGCGTTTCTCGTTGCTAGTCCACATCGCGCCATACTTCCCCCGCAGGCTCAGCGCAGGGTTCCGCTCAGGGGGCTCTGTGCTCTGACGGGGGGCGGTCTTGGAGCAAGTCTCCGCCGATCGAGTAACGTTTTCAGTAGGTCCATTCTGACAGGGTCTATTCCAGTACCATAATTAAACCCGGAAGTCTTCTTGCTTATTGGCCGAGGAGTATCATATTATAAGCTCTTATTACAATACTACTTCATATAGTAGGGTGGCCTACCCGCGTTGTTCACACTGCTTTCGACCCTTGAATTCTTGAACAACCAATATCTTCTATATCCAGACATCACGGGGAAGAGTGAATGGCATGCATCATGTCTGAGTATCAACAGCCTCGTCCACGGCCGAAGCCGATAGAGAATGAACGGAATTCCCTAGGCAAACCGCAATTATTTGTACAGCTGAGTTGGGGAGTCTCATGGTCCGACCGCTACATCCCGCGAACCCACACTATCAGCTATACATCCGAGCATCTGAAGGATGCGAGGAATTCAGGCCTTTTCCCTCGTCAAGAACCGCAACACCACAAACACCGGCGTCAGGACTCGCCGCCACGGCAGTACCGCCGTGATCATGAGCGCCCGCGCGGCCGGGCCAGTAATCCCCGCCCCCATCAGCCCGGGACACTATCGCCACCCAGAGAATCAAGGTCGGACTCACGGCGTGCAGCTAATGAGCGCGGAAGTTCAGCACCGCCGGTTATCCATGATGGCCCATGGAGTGACGAGGAAGGTGGCCCGTCCGCAACTCTTTTCCCCCGCCCAGCGCGGGCGACAAAGAACCCACCTCACCTTTGGAAAGACTTGCCAACAAACCCGGCACGCTTTCGGCTAGGCGAGGACGGTCTTCCATGGTCTGTGTCGGCTTGGCCATTTGATCCAGATGATGATGAAGGCGAGCCGCCGTTTGCTAATCGCCCGACGACACTGCCTCTTTCTCCGCCGAATAGACGCCACAGCGATGATCCGCAGAGAGTAAAGGAACTGGAGTCATTGTCGTCGGCCATGGTTACGGTAGACAACGGTTTCGAGAACCAGTGGTGGTATCAAGGCACACGAGAGCCTACCGCCTACTTTCCACCAGTCTCTGCCGAGGAAGACATGCGTCCCTTGAGCACAGCTGATGCAGTCTTACTCTCTGCTGCCGAGCCACCGTCGGTCGTGGAAACGTACACTCCCGTCAGCGGAAGTTTTCGGGACTTGGTCTCGCCTATCTCCGACTCCAGCCCCGTGTTCAACATGTCAAGTCCTCTTCAGGAGTCAAGCTCGATTCGATCAGATGAACTCTGGATGGATAGGTGACGAAATGGTCGCTCTCTGATCTACGAGTTCGACTAATACGTGTTGGCATTAATTATTCGGCGTTGTGGCATTTACTGGGTCTGGCTGGGATTGCGCTATTGGAAATATGCAGCGATTAATTCAGTGATATTGGGTAAAGGTAGTCTCATAGATGGATGTCATTTTCCCTATCAAACGGTCACCTCCCTATGGCACTTGATCTATTTCTTCAAGAGCAATGCTGGAAACTAAGCGATAGAAGTATAGTTGTAATACAGCAACGCTATTTTGGAATGGGACACTCGCTTGCTTCCGTGTCCGATCTGATACAGTATACTAGATTACCAAATCAAAATAGCCATTTCAAAAAATCTACATGGATAAGTTGCTCCGTATCGGCGTCGCCGGTTACATAACCATTTTTGTTCTTCAAATATCCCCACAACGTACTTAACTTTCTCCCATATTCGACAGGCCCTTGTATTAGTGCAGATCCACAGCGAAATCTGAAATATCAAATCCTCCGACGATCCTTCTTATAATCGTATCATAAACTTTATCATTTGCTGGCCACGGGCTATTCTAACAAGACTATATTGGGGCGCTCGAAGCTTTTAGATCAGACGTTTCATCCCACCACTGTTCAGATCATAAATTCGCCTAACAACTCCAGAAACGTCATGGATGGTCTGCCCCTCATCCCGATTTTTGTTGGGGTCGTTTCAAGGATGTGGTTGAAACGTTGCCAAACATGAGAAAAGCTGAAAGTTACCCCGGGTATTTCGCTTACATGCATGATACAACAAGTTGTCCCATGCCAGCGGCTGCTGATACAATATCAATCCGAGCGCGCTAACCGCTCCGGATGCCGGCAATGGATCGTTAGCGATCGGCACCGAGGTCCGCTAACAACAACCAAATATTTTGTTACCAACTTCTCTAGTGGTAGTGTCCTAACATTCAGTTAAACCGAGTCCGTGGTGTTTCTGTATGGATGGCTGGTATCCCCAGACTCCTAATTTAGCACACCTAGTATCCAGTGAGTACCATGTCATGGCAGTGTCCGTCTGCATGTCAGCAGACAGTTGCAGTGTGACCAACACTCACAGGACTTAGTGGTAAGGCTCCTGTTGCTGTTCATATACCTACCTACTCGTATTAGTATTGTTCATTTATTGCCCTCATTTTAAAGCTCTATTGTTTGATTCAATGTCATGTTCAGTGTTGTGTTGCAAGATAGATATTATCTGAGCGAATCGTCGAGGTATTCATCACATAATTGTTTTCACGAATCAACAGATCGTATGGGATCCCCCTGTTAGAGTGGCAATCCCACTGCCCCTTGCGCCACTTGGTTGGTTATCCTCTATGCGACGCATAGGGGGGCATTTGATGTCAGTTCGGTTGCTTGTCTATCCAGTAGGTATTCGGCGTAAACAATAACTACATGCGGACGGTACCACCTCCGCCTCCGCCTTGGCCCCCACAACGGAAACTTTGTGAAAGGCAATTGAATGATAATGACACGCGAGTTTCTATAGCTTCTCGTCAACTCGGCTAGTCAGGCCCGTAGTACTTGCAGGTCATAACTGCAGGCGCCTCGAAACACAAGACCTAACTATCTCCACACAGCGCCGGCATGGTTTCGTTCCGCCTCGAGTCATTCACATTTGGGGATCATCACAGCCTGCAACCTTACTTGAGTGGTCACTATTTAGCTGAGCCATATCAGATCGAAGTTAAAGGACAAACGAGAGAGCATCACTGACCATGACTTGCCAAGTTACTTTCCAAAGGGAGATTAGCATGGAAAGTGTCAAGGGCAGCCTACCAGCTACCCCGTGCGGTAACTCTGATAGTGTTGCGTAGTTATGCATAGGTGGCTGAAACCCCTAGATTTAGGAGGTTCAGAAATCAACTAATCACTCTGTTAAGCCCTAACTACTGCTCCCTGGCTCTAGACAAGTCTCCATCTATCCCTCCGGACCATGTGCTTCTACTAGAAAGCCTACATTGTGCCACTATCACTACGTTTCACCTTTGTATCTATATGTTTCATATCGGTATTGAGGAGATATTAGGGCTCTATTTTAAGGTATATGAGGACTATGCAGGCTCAAGGAGGTGTACGGAGACCTGTCCCTACCTACATCAGGTCAATGTAAACCGTATTCTACTAGTCTGAGATTTTATCAATCAACATTTATAACTGTGAGCAAGTCAAACCCTCATCCAAAGCAGGACTCTCTCAATATGGGGACTCCAAGGCCTGAAACTCGTCGCTTCTGCTCTTCATATACTCAGTTAAGCCGATAGCTATAATGAAACTCCTATGTTCTGTCGCGAAATAAAATCGAGAAGCCTCAGAAACCGTCGAATTTAACCTCATACTAAAAGACTACTAGAAGTCCAGTATCTACATGTCATCACTACAGTTAACATTGTTCTAAGCAGAGTGAAAAGAAAAACCTATCGCTGGTTTTTATGAGCCTGAATCATTGCTAAAACAGCGTTACTGTCACCAGCCTTGTGGTGACAAAAGATCCAGCGTACCCGAGATATTTGGAAGACGATCTTTCCAACCAAGCGGTCATACCCGGTGCATATAACTGACATTAGGTTTCCTCAGTCGACATTCACTCATTACGACGCATGCAACAGAGCATTCGCGTAGACTCTAGTACGTAACTCTTAATGTAATTAAAGCCCGAGCTTTTAGTTTTGGTTTCTTCTGGATAGCTGCACGGGGATAATCAACTTTATTTTAGTGTCTCGTTCACGCCTGCTGTCCGGGGACAGTATATATTAATGGTAGAAATGACCTTTATTGAGGAAATACCGTCTTTCTATGAAAGTTAATGGAGACCTCAACCTCGTAAAGCACGTCGGCAGTGATGCTGTGACACTCCCTTAATTGAAGGATGGAAAGAAGCGTAGGATGATCAGGAAAAAAAAATAAGCAATGCGACGATAGGTATATTTCGATTCTTATTGCGCGTTATCCGCATTGTTAGCCACTGAGTGTACAGATGTCTAATAGCATCTATAAGTAAGTAAATCCAAATCTGACCGCCGCCAATGTTTAGTGGCAAGACGTAGATCTATTACACACACACCACTGGGGCAATGAGCTTGCTTATGCACCTAGCCCGGCTTTTTGCTTGAGATGTTTATCAATATCTTCCGACTCCTTTTTCACTCAGAACGACATTGAAAAATGTTTGAGTGTTGAAGATTGGCTAAAATACGAAAGAGCGTATGAAAGCCTTGGTGTTTATTTTGGTACTTGGATATATGATATGGCACTGAAACGAGAGCCCAGTGGCTCGCTTCTGGGCCGTGACTTTTGTAAAGAGAACGGAGTACACGTTATCTCTTCAGGTTGTATGTGAAATTTGCAATGTTGTCCTGTATCGACGGCATCGCGTGTACCTTGACTCATAAGTATCTTTGACCGTACTTTGTCCCCCGGACTATCTGTACGGTCTCCCACAAGACACTAATTCCGACATGAATTCAAACAAGTCTTCACATGACCCATCCATAAGCCACTGTTCGCCTTTATATTGCTTATGCTGAATCAGGTGTCTAGCTGAGGTGGTTAGTAGCCGAATGTGAGCAGACAAGTGAGTACCAAAACGTACAATCATGACAATAGCTTCTTGAAGCAGACATGCAGACTCCATTACCGCAGCAGTAGCAGTGCTACTTAAAGCTAGTGTTGTGGCAGAGCCAAGTCAAGTCAAGTCCCAATTTCTTGTAAACAGCTCTCCGACGACCTTGGTGCGTGTTTGGGAGACAGCGCATTGCCTCCCCTCACGTAGACTCCTTTTCGCTACCAGCACTCTTGGTAGCAGCGCTAGCTTGTCGCGCATCAACAACGATCCTCTGTTGATCTGCGGCGGAGAACATCGAGGTTCCCTGCTGCAGCGACTTGATGAGCATGGGCAGCGCGTCGGCCTTGAAATCGTCTGCGCTACGAATCTTATCCAGATCTTCGGCGAATTCTTTCGTCGACTGTTGTAGATAGTAAGATGTGAAATCCGCCGCGGTGGTTTTTGGGTCTTTGCCTGCCATGTTGAAGTCGTGATTTGTCTGATCGCGTGGTTTCAAGGAGTCCTGCTGTTTCGTTCAAAATATTCCGCTTGAGATTCCATATGTGAGGGGACCCAGACCCATCCAAATTCCCCGCAGTAATTCTGCCCTAGCTGTGATAGATCTTAAATTGCCGCCGCTTGCTACGTCAAGGCATGTTGCCAGAGTGGTTAATGGGTGAGACTTGAATTCAATTGCGAATTAAGCCATCTCATGACTTCGGTCGCGTAGGTTCAAATCCTGCACATGTCGAAATTTCTATTTTTTGGTGGTACTCACGCTCGACTTACATAGCATGTAGAAATTTAATTTTTCTACCGTGCATATGAACAGAATCGGTTATGATGCAGGTGGGTAGTAAGGCCACATAGTAATTGTAGAACAAGTAATGAAGTATTAGCTTAGTTGAGTTTAAGTGCCTATACTCCCTTTGCGCCGTAGATGACACCTCACTACAAGGTAACAGCTCCAAAAGTCCACCATCCGCTTGGGATAGCACGGAACTTTTTGCTGTAGTTTGTAGGTAGGTATGGGAGTATTATTGAGACAGATAAATAATGGCAGGGGAGTGCTCATGCCGGCCGAGTAGAATATACTACTGCAGATGCATAAAGATGCTCACATTTTTCGGAGGGTCACTAGAAATAACGATGCACAACACCCACCAAACACCCAAATTCATTCAATAAGCTATATATATACCCTAGTTCTTGTTCCCGTCGTTGTCATTTGCTGTCATAATCCTTCGACTTCTGTCATACGCATTTCGTATCCCCAGCCAGCCAGCCAAAACAACCAACGCGATGCAATTATCCAAGACCGCAAATATAGTTGGTCAAAATCCGTTTTGCAAGGGGTATCATTCGAAAGTAAATAAAAGGTCCCGGAACGTTGAATAACAACGAGGCTGGTATTAGGCCCTAAACACGCAATGGTCTATAGGTATATCCGTTTAGTAACCGTGTTGTCATCGATACACCGGTGGACGAAACAGGTCTCGTATGCTGAGCTGCTCGTCTTATGCAAAGACCGCACATCTGTACATAGGCACAGTTGGCGGTATGTTTCAATTCATGAGTTCGCTTTATTCGGCGAAAGTTATTTTTTTCAGTTTCTTGATTGACGCTTCCACATTTGGGTGCGGGTTGATTCTCTGCGAACAGCCCACCCCTTGAAGGCAAGGAGTAGGACAATCCATGCCATGAGGAGTCCGACTAGCCCCATGGTCACTGTGTAGAAGAACATGGCATCTAAGTCGTAATGAATCATGCCCGCGACTGTGTCACCACTCTATTGATTTTATTAGCGATGCTGGCTTGGCCCGTGGTCGTGCAAAGTAGAGGAGGTTGGCTTACACTCGCCATGAAGATAGTGCCACCAGAGATCAACCCGAAGGCTGTCAGTAACTCTGTGGGTGGTCGGGACGGTAACACAGACCGCGGGGGCTTCAGGTAGAGTAACACATATGTGAAGCCTCGCGCGAAGGAAGCTCCCGTCAGCAAGTTGCCCCATTGCTTGTGAACCATGCTCGATATCATAGTTTCCTGCGTATGCGAGCTCATCATAATACCAAGCAAGAGGATCACGAGAGCTGGAATCGGGTTGATCGAGAATTCATACTGCCGAGGAGGCTCGAGCGCGGCACGTTCCTCATCACTGTAAGCATGACTGGGATGCGATAGTGCGGCTTCTGTCGTCGTCGTGTTTAGCAGCTCTCGGATGCGAGTTGACTCAATAAGCATAGAGAGCTGTCATTCTATTAGTCTCTGATACAACGTGTGCTCTATTCCATGCCCACATACCAAACCACCTCCGATGAAGAGGACAGTAATTGAAACATGCTCGAGGTCTTGGGAGCTGAACTTGGAATCAGAGCTACCTAAATGCTCGAGGAAAATGTTTGTTGAACCGTATGTAAAGATTAATGCGCCCTCGACGAATTCGGCACTCGGTCTCCATTTTTGTGATTGCTGCTTGGGGCGGACGTTCCACGCCTAGATATTGGTTAGTATCACGTCTATTTCGCGGTCGAAGCAAGCGTTATAACTCACCCAGCCTAGCTCTCCGAAGCTACCTGACCATCGGCCCAAAGTCAGAATACCATACCAGAAGAATATACCACCCTTGATCCAATGTGCCAGTCCACTGAAAATCTCGTGCCCCTCCTGTTACGATGATTAGAAAAATTCAAACAGACAATATAGTGTCAACGGCTTACGAAGAAACGCGCGTAGGTAATGAGCCCTGTGCAGAGCGTTATGTACCCAAGAATGAGAATCGTGCGATCCACGAATTCATAACCAAACATAATGACTCTCCACGCCTTTCCGGAAATTTTGCTAGCAACCTTGGCGATGAATGACTGCGAAGTACTCGAAGACTGCATCTCGGCTGGCTTAAAAACCAAATCCTCTTCATCCTCTTCGTAGTGTTGCCGTCGATCACCGAGCTCGATTGGCGATTCGTGGCCAACCATCGTGGAGAGCGACGCACTTCGAAGCGACTCTGTGTTTCGTTCCGTGCCCTGGCCGCTGTCGTTGGATTCCCGGTACGGCGAGGAAAACATGTCCTGGTTCATACGGTGATGTTCGGCCATAGCCTCCCTCGAGACTGGTATGAATGATTGCTCCTCCTCTTTTCTATGACCTGAGCGAGATGATTGGCTCAGCATACCAGCAACACGGCCAACAAGACCAACGAGAACCTGAGCACCCACGACCCAAGTAACGAGCCATCCCAGTTTATGGTGTGCATTGTTCGGATATAGGTCGGGCGTATTCGCGTTGTAGACAATTCCTACTAAAACACCGATCGCATTCGTGAGGAGGAATATGAACTGAGCGGCAAGAGTGTATCGCGACCGCGCAATCGAAAGCATAACAGCTACAAGCCCGTTGTTAGCAAGAGTCTCAATGGTTTCAGGATAGCGACAATTCGCATACCTGTCGGAAGCATGAAAACCCAACCGACGACCATAACTCCTATGTGCGCATAGATGGCGGTGACGTGCTCGGGATGCGCAAAGTATGTCGGAGGATACGAGTCGGCGTCGGGTTTAGGATCTTCACCTCCCATTCCCCCGTGACCGCCCATTTCACTATCGTCACCCATGTTCATTGCGCCTTCGTCGCCGTGTGCGAAAACTGTAGGTAGAGTGCTCGCGATAGCCAGCAAGGCCAGCAACCTTAAAGCTTTCGTGGTGGTTGACCGCATGGTGCCTCTCCCCAAACCTGGACTGAGAAGCGCAAAAATCTGCGTGTGCCCCGGACCCCTACCTAGACGGTCGTATTTGTATAACAATGACAAAGACACTGGCTGAAAGCGAACAAAGCTTGAGCGCGTTAACACATTCCTGACCAGATTTGGAATACCCCGCTAGCCAGGTGCTATCCACTGTCTTAGAGCTATATGTTCACCAGAGACGGTGAAGAACGAGTCTTCAAGCGTACTTAAAAAGTTGTCAAGTGCAGAGCACGATGTGTGACGAAGAAGTCGTGAGAGGTCTTGGGTGGGTGGTCTCTATTAAACTTAAAGATTAATAATATTAGAATACCTCTAGGGTAGTAATAAGGAAATAGGTTTGGTGACGGAGGGAAGGCGAGGGCCGGCCTCCACATATACATAGCAGGACCTCGGAAGTTTTGGTTGACATATTGGCATGATACAGTAACATTTCGCTATGCTGGCGATGCATATCGGCATCGGGGTTTCTTGGACCTGGCCGTCTGGGTCGCGAGCGCGAGGCTCCAACCCAGCCTAGTGTGCCAAGGGTGTGTCTAGGAAGAGCTCCAAGAAGCTGCCCTGGGCAAGCTTTGGGCTTGGTTGGCGGCACCTAGGTCTAGTGTAGCTATTTGGGTCATGATAGCTTCACCTCACCCAGACTAGTAGCATATTGTGTCCTCAGTATGATGGGGGGGACTGAGTCAACGAAGGCTTCACCGATCCGAAGGTTCCGAGCTGTGCCAATAACTTAGTGGGAGGTTGTCACCAGACAAGTGGTCGAGCAAATAGCCCTGCGCACTGGGAGCAATGACAGCATCGAACCACATCACACCGACCCACGACTGCAGACGGTAGATGGTGACCATGTCCTGCAGAACCCTTGGCGGCCGCATCCGTCTACACAAACATCCAATGACAATCGCCGTAGCTCGCCGGTGTTAACAGTTGTGCATGCTGACCTGCAAGCTAGGCCTTGCTAGTCTGGTAGTAGCCTGGGTTTGGCCTGGGACCTGTAAGTGGGTTTTTTGTAAATGTCAGCGAAGGAATCTAATAGAATTGACAGAATCGCGAGCTCCCGGCATTAAGATCTGGTCACACACACACTTGCAGCTTGCAAGGTAGCTTGGGTTCGCTTGTCAAAGGAGCAGGGATGATTCATGACAAGGCCTGCCGGGCGGACCGGAGTTAGAGAGCGAGTGTCACTCTCTGAAAGCTATAATAATCCGATTATCGGAACTAACTATATGGACAACTTGGAAGTGGTTGATGTGCAGAAATGTAGAGGACCATTTATTTGCCGGATGTTTGCATGCTCGCGTGCTGTTTATTTATTGTTCCTTGTTCCTGTTTCCCAAATTCCTTGCTGCCTCTGTGCTGTAGTAGCATATGTTAGGTACTTAGTAGGTAGTACCTACGTTGTAGTTGTAGTTGTAGTGCAAATTCGGGTGATACAGAAAGACCCCATTTTTTTGCTCGCCGGAATTCCGCTATAACCGGTGGTTTGACATGCAATGGCACCCAACATGAAATTTCTCTAAGTAGGGCACTTTTCATACATCCCACCCGTTACCACATTCGTACTCTTCCGAGCGAGGACAGTCTTGGACAGTTTCGCTGAATAGGTACCGACCTGTTTTATTCATGATTATTTTCTGCGTCGACCATGGTAGACGAGATAGAAACTTGGCCTTTTTGAGAAGTACCACACAGTTGCACGGTATGGATACAGCATACCAAGATCACACACCCCATCCTGCATGCAACACACTCCAGTTACTTCGTACCACTGGTCTTTTCGCACAAACGATGAATTCCATTTTCATGGGTTACTGTAGGCAGCAGTAACATAACCCTAGCAGTACGTCTACATGCTACAATAATGATTAACAGGCCCTGGACATCAATTCGAATTGGCTACAATTCATCATCACGGTAACAACAGTACAGAGTAGTAAGACTCATCCAACCTCCCTCATACATATATACGTAGGTGAGTTACGCGGAGGATGTCAATTATTGGCAACCCCAGCTACAGTGTTACCACATGACTTGCTTACGGTCACCACTGGGCACACTTGATTGCTGGAACATCTGAAGCAGGCCACATCTATCTGTCAGATGTACTTCTGGAATCGCAACTTATGGTAATTTGGAGTACATGGTAGTAAAGATCATGATGAATCACCTTTGATCGCGTTCTCATCCACTATATTAACTCCCTCATAACAATTTCTATAATTGGTTATAATAATCAGTTTTATACAGTGTCTCGTTAGCCGAGCTAAGGCAGCAACAACGCTCAAAGGATTCTAGCGGTTCCTTCGGCCGGCCGAAGAGGATTCTTTATAAGGATGGGTACCCATCGGGATGACGCACAAGGCCCTTTTTGTTTTCTGGCCTTACTCATCCCGTCTCTCGTCAACCGGGCGATGCTCAATATAAATTCTCTGCATTGGTCTTGGCGTTCTAATCCACAAGTTTCTTGGCAACTTTTGTGCGAATTCCGACAGACACACCAACTTTGTCTGTGCTTGCTTCCCGCTGACAAATACCTGACCACAGTTGCAGTATTTGTTTGAACCGTCTTTTGACGGAACGATCTCCGATGTCCAAATCCGCAACAATCAAGCTCAGGTCGCAAACCCAGAAATAATGATATCGAAATCAAGCGAGAGGAACATCCTGTCTCAGTCAATTCCTCGCGCAACTTAATGATCGGGCTCCGAAACACCGCGGGCCGGAGTTCTGTAACGTCCCGAACGTCGATCTTTCTGCAAGGACCCGATCTAAGGAGTCATCTGCTTCTCCATCACGTGGAGGTTGTACAAGTATCATCTGAGTGTGCAAGCTTTTCAAGGCGTAGTGGAACGAAACCCGAGAGAGCAAAAAAAAAACAAAAAAAAGGTCCCGCGCTTTTTCTCCGTTAGTTTCCGCCAGTGCCGTGGTTGGGTGGTATGCCAAGCGCCAAGACTGTAAGTCAGGTGGTGGCACTAGGTGGTATGATTCTGTGAGATGAGTTACATACCTACACTAGGCTCGCTACTATTTTTCTTCAGGGTCTACTGGGCAGTCCTCTGCGCATAATACTTACCGGCACATGATGTGCATTGTGTAACGAGCAGCTGCACGTGTGCTGTGTATCTGCCTACGATTTTTCTGTGCGTGGCTTTTCCCCTCACTTGTTCATATCGGCAGTTCGGATCTCTATAAACTGCCTCTTCTTTAATTAAATCTCGTAGACATGCGATCTTGTTCAGCCTTGCCTTAAAGATCAGCCTCAGCCCTATCAAAAGCAGGGGTAGTACCAGCATATGCGGACTACGGTAGAGTGTGTAATTTCAACGTCACCGCTCGTCCGCCTAGGCGCTGTTCGAAGATACCTACCATACCTATATATTATCCCACGTGATTGGACTCCAAGCTGACATGAACTGGCATGCATACATCCTTGCTCTTGCTATTGTAACATCCCGCAACAGCAGGGCATTAGAGAAGTCAAGGAACAATCACAATCTAAACCAAAATCCCACTATTCCAAGGGCGTTTCGGAGGTGACATTGAAGAGGCATGATCGCTTTTATGTTTATGATAATTCAAATTATATATTTCCCTGGCGCTGAAGGGAGAATATCCGAGCCCTCGCATGTTGTAGCTACATGCGGTATCCGTGGGATTAAATCCGTGCATTTTGGCTATGGCTAGGTTCTCGAACAAATTCTCGGCCGAGGCAATATCGGGTAGGCTAAGTCCGATATTCTAATGCCGCCTCCGAAGTTTGTGATGATTTCGATTCCTCTTGTATATGCGTGAACCTGGCGTAGGTTGATACGTCGCAAATCTTCTCTAGCCGGATGAATATGGTCTTAAGCTCCGAGGCTGCCAGGAGCCCCTGACCAGAAGGAAGACAAGGTCAAGAGAACGTGGTTATGACATCATAGAACGTGTACTACCTACGAGACTTCCAGTTCCCCTTACCCTGGAGCCCTGGCCCGCCTGGCTGGGTCGATATACTATACTATGCAGGTACGTTATGAGACTGTTGAATAGAAAAAACTAGCCGTATTAAGTAGATTGAATTATACCACCATTATCACACGGACCAGCCCTAGGTAAGGGGAATGCAACTACCTGTAGCTATACCAGGCTCTGGTCGGCGATATCATGTAACCAAACTGCAGAGCGGTGTTTCGTATATTCAACTCGGGCTTATTCTTAGATATCATGTTTGTTATTATCGTGGGCTTAAGCAAACACAACAAATAGCAATACGGATCTGAACTATTTGGGATGATATGGGATGATCTGGGCTCGCAAGAGCGAAGTTATTCGTGCATAAAAACCCAGATTCGACGCTGGGTTCGAGAGAGGAACTTAGACCTCTAGGCCTCTTGACGCCCAAGAAGATTATTGCAATACTGAATACCCTTCCAAGCCCTGGTACTCTAGCCCTTGTGACACCCAAATATTGACTAGCAACATCATGAGATGCAGAACGTTCGATCTCGTGTGACCTCGTGCGACGAAGGATTGAACGTGTGTGGAATACCAGTTCCCTGCTAAGATTGAAATCCGGAAATCAACTTCACCTGAGAGTTACGAGTGCGAACAAAATTATCGCCTTTCTGTATCATACAGAGGACGTCATAAGGCTTGCAGATATGTAACAGATAATTTCATTTAATGAAAAAAGAGTTGCGCGTGGATTGAACGCCAATACGCATACTCAATGCCAGATTTCAAAGTCCGGATGCGTATCTCAATACCACGGTCCCCTCCGCAAATAGGACTTTGTATTGCGACGATGGGAAAGGCCCCATATTATTCTTGTCTAACGTCTTATGTTAAATTAGCATCGTGGCTACGACATCAGGCGAGAAACTGCCAAGCGGCCTACAAATTTGGCTTATCCTTGAGACGCCACCTATCTCCATGCTCAAGGACAACCTTATCTTCTGCCAGGAGCTTGTTGAGGATTAGAATGACACCGTGTGATGCAGGTAGGTGGAGTTCCTCAGGAACATCACGATATATGACCTTGACGAGTTCCATGGGAGACCACGCGGTCGTAGCCGCTGCCTCGCCGGAAGTCTCCGACGATTCTTTGGCCGAACCCAGCGTTCCAATGACCTGAAGTTCTCTCTGATGTCTGTGAGAAATATACTCGGCGATCTTGGTCCGTGCTTCGGGGAGGACGGCGCCGTGTCCCGGATATGCGCGGCCGGAGACGAGGTTCTCCATCTTGGCAAGACTTGTTAGATAGATGCCAAGATCCTCAAAGACGGCGGTGCCGTGACCTAGAACGTTGTCGCCGGTGAACAGGGCGTCCTCCTCCCGGAGCACGAAGGCCATATGATCAGTAGTATGACCCGGGGTATGTACGGCGGTCAGGGTGGCGCCGTCAACCTCGAAGACCTGACCGTCCGCGATGCCCAGTTGTCCCGCAGCCGGGTCGCATTTGTACACTGCGGCATCCGGCACAAGCTGCAGCAGCTGGGGTACGCCTTGGGTGTGGTCGTGATGCCAATGAGTCAGCAGAGCGGCTTGGACGGTGGCCTTCTCTTCTGCCAAGACCCGCTTTAAAGCGGCCTGCCATGAAGGCTTCCCCTCGCCCGTGTCGATGAGCAGGCGCCGCGGACCGGTGCCGACGAGGTATGTGTTAGTACCTTGGAGCTGGAACTTGCCGGGATTGCCACCCAGTATCCGGATGCAGGCGGGACTTAGACGCTCGACTTCGGGTAGATGTACCAGTTGAGAAGCCATCCTTTTGATGATTGAGAGGTTGTGGTAGTGTAGTGGTAGTCGAGATGGTATCATGCCAAGGATGATTGGCTGTATCTCTATATGGGCGCTTACGGGCAGATATCTAATCAGAGTATATAAGTAAATCTACAACAGGTCTGTGATAAGCCGAGGTATAAAAGCGAAGGCGGGCGTTGACGCAAGAAGGCACCTATCTTTCGTCTTCTGTTTCTTCTTGTTCCGCGTCCTACACGGATATGTTCCTGATTGACAGGCATATATCACAAAATTTAAGTGAGAATGACTATTATCGAAAAGGTGCCGAGACGACATATATTTGTACCTTGGATGCGGGTTTGTCTAGAATACTTGTAGATTGCCGAGGCTCACCGTCACGATCAATCACGGTGTTGAGGCCTACTTTAAACCCCTGTAAGTACCCCATCCCAGTGACGACGAGACCCCTGGAACTACCTACCCGCTAGCGTCCTCCGATAAGGGAGTGGACCAAACTTTGATAAGGAATTTCAGCATGCTCCTATCGAGCGCATCCGCGGCGCAGCTACTCAGCGGCTTTGGATCGCACGTTGGATGCTCCACGTCGATTGAAAGATGACGATAGTTTCGATTTAATTTACAGCGTAACTGCCTTCACACAAACCTGAACCCATCTTTACTTAGGCTATAACTGGCCTTGATATATCCTCAGCTATCCGCGTTGGCGAGGACTCTTTGACCCACCTGAACCTACCGAGTAAACTAAGTACCTACTTATACAAAAGTGGTAGCTTGCTGACGGATTGTCTTTGATTTGCCCGTGATGATTTAGATAGAAGCTCAACATATATGAAACAATCGCAGCTCTCATAGCTTCAACGTTTTGCGGATACTTGTCCGTATTCTTTGAAAGGACGCGCAGACACATCAAATCCTTGCTCCCAACGTTGTAAATTCATTTACTCGCCTTCTTCTATCTCCTGCCTCCCTTGTACCACTTGGGGTCCGCTTCTCGTCACCGCCGCCGCCGTCGCCGCCGTCGCCCCATCGCCGTCAACAACCGTCCCATCCCGCCTTTGCTCCCCCCGCGACAGGTATCGACACCTCACAACAACTGCGGCGCTCCAAGCTCGATTATATACCCATCTCTCCACCGAGGGAGAGCATACCCTATCGTGTATAAGCATCATGGCTGCCCGACCTACCACGCCCGCCTCGCCCAAGAATGTCAAGGTCAATTCCCCGGTGCCCGGCACTCCCCTGTTCGGCTGTGGTCAGTTCTACCTCCCGGCTGTATACCTTATGTTCTCCTCCACTGACACCTGGGTAGAGCATGTACAACTCCTGCTGTCCAATAGTCAGGATACCATGAACAGCTCTATTCAATACTACAAGATGCTGTTGAGAGTCATCTTCGACAAGGACGCCCTCATCGCACAAACCTCCAAAGCTTTAGACGGCCAGATCACCACGTCCCTGACCTCCAATTACCTCTGCTTACAATGCTCTGCCATCCTCCCTGAAGAGGAGCGAGTGAAACATGGGAACAAAAAGAGCCACCGTTTCTGTACGTGTCGTTAACTTGGGCCCTGATGCTGCTGGGCTACGCTGACGCAACTTGACCTCCAGACGTCGATTCGAGGAACGGCTCACTCTTCTGTCAATTCTGTGAGGACTTCGTGTGGGATCCCACACTTGAGGAGCTCAGGATTAGAAAGATGGGCACCGGCTCATTCTCAAGTACGTTTCGGCCTCGACATCGATCTTCCCCTACATCTTATATAATCAGAAGCTTTCGATGGTTTCAGCTACTGACTTGTACATTCAAGACCGCAAGAGGAAGCATGAGGACATGTTCTCCGACTCTATGAAAGAGAGTATGAAGGAGGAGCAGAGGTATATTAGCGCCAACACGACTCCAGCATCATGTCGTGCGGATGGTCTCCGCGGTATCTACAACGCTGGCGCTACATGTTACCAAAATGTCGTCCTCCAGAGCTTTCTGCACAACCCTATTCTCCGCAACTTCTATCTCGGAGATGGGCACCAGAGTGGTGATTGTCAGGTGTCACACTGCCTCAGTTGCGCCATGGATGACATGTTCCAAGACTTTTATGCTCTAGAAAATACGAACGGCTACACTGCAGCTAACATACTCTCTGGATTTTGGATATCTGAGAAGAAGGCATTTGAGAATCTTGTCACAACGAAAGAACAAGATGCTCATGAATTCTTCCAATTTCTCGCCGAGGAGCTGCACGAGAGGAACGGGGACGGCAAGAAACCCGAAACCGGCAGTGAGCACAGCTGTAACTGCATCATTCACCAGACCTTCTACGGCAAGCTTCAGAATCAGACGACCTGCCAGAACTGTGGCGGCGTTACGAACGCAGTCGAGTCGTTCCTCGACCTGAGCCTGGGTCTCGAGAACCTAGCACGGAAGAAGAGCAAGAAAGAGCCTAAGACAGAGCCTTACTTAACCCTCCAAGACTGTTTAGACGAAGAGTATATCAAGTCTGACAAATGTGAATATCGATGCCGGAACTGCAACTCATCCCAACAGGCCCGGAGAGACCACAGTATTAAACTCTTACCCAATGTCCTTTCAGTACAGCTCAAAGTAGGTCTGCTCTCTCTTATATCGCTACGTACATGTCATTTGAAACATAATACTCACCATGTTTGCTATCATAGAGATTTGAATTTAAGCAAGGCAGTCGCGATCGAGCTGCATCCAAGATTCGCACTAAGGTGCAGTTTCCCCTGCAGTTGAACATGCTGCCCTATACAACAAGAGGCCAGACGGAGAACGGGGGAGGCAGCCAGGAGCTGAGTCGATCGTGCATCTATGACCTTTTGAGTGTTGTGGAACATGTCGGTGAGATTGATACGGGTAGGTCACACTTAGCCATACAGAACAGAAACTACAGAAAACTGAACAGACTAAATAGGACACTACGTATCCTATTGTAGGGTCGGAGAACAGGTAGGTGACCACATAATACTCTATCCCGATACCATGTCATGCACATGTACTAATAGTTCATTCAAAGTGGTTTTCCTTTAACGACCATCGGGTTGAACTGGCTAAGAAGTCAGACGTACTAGGCAGTCAAGCCTATCTCCTATTCTACATAATTCGATCTCTCACATAAATCAATCCCGCACCAGTCGGTAGAGAAAACGGGAAAGTCTGTGATGCATTTGCACGGTGCCTGGAGTCTGGCGATGGCATTGCATTTCATGAAAATAGAGGAGCATCACACAAAGAAAGTGATCAATGGCCGTTACAAACTACATCGGTGTTGCGGCGTTTCTTGAGCTTAACTACTGTTGCTTCACATGCGCATATTTGTTTGCTACCTCATTGCTTCTCACCTAGGCAGCTGAGTACAAGAATTTAAATTCTATTTCAAGTATTGCCCATCTGTAGTTAGTGTGCCCTTGTCAACAGACGTATACACATCCGGGTCAAGGTAAATTGCCCTATTTACCTCATCAAGTCCCAAATTCGTCCCCTTTCCCTGCCATTGTAACAATTTCTCTCTCTATATCTCAGTATTTATCAATCGTATCTCATCCCCGTCTCCCTGCTTCCACGACCAGGCATCGCACTCGAAGTTGGCGTAGCAGAGGAACTCGTTCTTGAGCCCGCTATGCGCGGGCTCGTAAGTCGTCGTGCGCACGCCCAGGGGCTGGTACAGGCGGTTCACAAGCGGTTCCATGCGCTCGCCCGTGCAGATCAAGACGCGTAATCCGATAGTACTGCTACTGGTTTTTGCGGTGTTGGGGCGTGCGAGCCAACGGAGTGTCATTGCCACTGGATTGCCGTCAGTATATGAGGATGAGAAAAGGGGTGGATATGGCGGGATAGAGTTAGTGGTAGGGAGGAATGGATGGACTCACTCTTCGTCTGGCAGTCGTCGCTTAGGAAAGGCGGGTCGCAGATCATTCTGTCCACGGTGCCTTTAAGGTGTGCTGTATAGGCAGATGGGTGATGTTAGTTTATTTCCAGTATCGACCATGCCTTCATTAAGTCTGATAGCGAGTCTATATATTGAAATATAGGTGTATGATACGACATAAACAGTGTGGATGTGGTGAGAGTCTTCATATATCCAACCAAGCCACATCTATTAGACAAGCGAGAAGACCGCGCATGCGAACTACAAAAAAACAACCTTAGAATATTAAATATGGGATACAAAGGATTTTGTGGCAG
This sequence comes from Xylaria flabelliformis, assembly GCA_007182795.1. Classification (NCBI taxonomy): domain Eukaryota; kingdom Fungi; phylum Ascomycota; class Sordariomycetes; order Xylariales; family Xylariaceae; genus Xylaria; species Xylaria flabelliformis. The sequence goes on from VFLP01000013.1 coordinate 73,641, forward strand.
GTGATCAAAAGTCGGGTTCGATTATTTATGCTCGAGGATGAATAGAAAATACGTACCAGGAAGCTTAAAAGGATGCGCGAAGTCGTAGAAAACGAACTCGGGAAACACGGCGAACCGATAGTCGTGCTCAAGGAGATATGTCTTCGGTTTCGGACCCGTATATTCTGATGCTGCCTGTGTTGAAAGCGAGCGTCAGACACTTGTATGCTTCATATCGAGACTGTCGATGCATGCGCTCTATCTCATGACGTAACTATAGCCGTTCGACTGGCCAGTCAATCCGAACTATAAAGTCTTCCCAACAGGACAAGATAATCTCAGAATCGAGAAGATCGGATAATAGGCGATATATGCTTCTTGTAAACTTGCGTAGACCCTCTCTCCTCTCTATGACGCGCACCATAGTGCTCATGGCACCGGGAACCTTTTTTGGGATAATGATGATATTGTGCAATACTTACCATGATCTTCTTCAGCGCTACGAACACACTTGGCGTAGAAACCACGGCGACAACCGAGTCATCGTTTGTGCCGTCGAGTAATTGGTTCGCGAGGAGGTTTGCTGTCTCATCGGAATACTAGAATTCCCAGGAGAACGCGATTAGCTTAAATGTCTTGATGTCTGTCATCTTTCCTTGTACAAGTAAACGGACGTATCCGATCGTCGATGGGCAATGAGTAGGTGTGATCCGTAGACGCTCGTCGCATGCACGAGTCATCCGAACACACTCATGTTCCTCAACTCTCTAGAACTGGCACCAGCAATCTCTCTTACATATCTGCGCTTTCTCCTACAGCCCAGACGAAAATCGATCCGAAAACGGAAGCGATCGTGAGAACGGAAGCGATAAGAAGAGAAACTCACCCAAAACTGCGACTCATTCCAGTCCTCAGTAAAAGTATGTATAGATAGTTCAGGCGTCGGTCCCTTCCCGACTCCTACTCTTTCGTTCTCTCCATTTTCGCGCTGTTCTCCATCATCATCATCATCGTCATTATGATCATGAGTCTCGACGACAAGAGCCTTGAGTTTCTCGAGCTTCTCAGTCTGCGCGTCGCGTTCGGTGTAGAACTCTTGGAGCGCCGCGAGCGCATCCGCCGAGAGCGTCCTATGATGCGGTTTCCCCGTCGGTCAGCGCGAGAATCTTCTCTCATATTCCAAGCTTCAATCCCACGATATATAGGTAGTCTATTCAGCAAATACTTTGGTAAGTGTGGCGCCGATCACCAAGACAAAGGCGAGAGGGTGAGCCCCTCCTCACCTTAGCCTGGTTGTTAAACCTTGGTAGGCCAGAAATTGAAATAGAACAAGCAAGCAAAAAGGCATAACCAGATATCATTTCATCAACTGCCGGTAAAAACTTACAAAGAATCTTCAGTATCATCGGCCATATCATAAAGTAGCACTGCCCGATAGGTAGTACATACACCTTTTTTGGTAGATTGGTTTTAGTGGTTGGGTAGTTTTTGGTGCCAGTCCGAGTTGCCCGATAAGGATAAAGATGTGTTGTATTATTCCCTTCAACGCTTCTATTGCGGGTGTCATTAACGTTGCCACAACATCGTCTCATGAATTTTCCCACAATAAACAATTATAGAGAGAAACGATAAGCCACTTGGGTAGTCGAATATAATGATTTCATATTTAGTTCTCATGAGCATAGCAAACTTTGAATCGCGGTCCCCAGTTAATCCGATCGGCCCAGGCCTCAACAAAATTATCAAGGATTGCCTAGTCAGAGGTTTAGATGGCGGCCAGGAATTTTGTCGACTTAGCGAGAACCGAAGCTGCTGTATCCGAGAAAAAGTAGGTTGCATCTTGCAAAAAAATCAAAATACTCAAGTCAAGGAAACTATTTGTCTAGAGTATATATGTACATTTGTTACACTCCGGTTTCCTGTAAGTACCTATATAGAAAAGCTGCTTGTGAGCTCTCCCTCTATAATTCGTCTGTGACGTGAATATACTTCCGATCTTCTCTCTTCTCCTTCTCTGTCGCTGGTGGGAGATCATAGTATGCTGAGCTACGATATCCTTGCTGTGGGGTTGTTAGTCATCTCCCGTAATGTCCGGGTGTCGGATACTTGATGAAGAGTAAGACATACCAAGTAGTGATAAGTGTAGTTGCTGATATCGCCAGGTGTGATACCGAGGTCAGCAAAGGTCTTGGCCGTCTCATCAATCTTCTGGTCGATAAATTCCTTTTGTACATCCTCAGCAGAAAGCATAGGCCACCAGAGGAGGCGGTTCAGGAGGCCGGCAGCAGGCTCTAAGATGGCCTTGGGAACGTTTATGTGTCTCCGCTTCTTGAAAATCTCACGATCTACCATTTCAGCGATCTCTTCCGTTGAATAATTCTTAGGTCCGTAGAGCTCGAACGTCTGACCGGCCGTGTTGTCATCGTATAACATGAGCTCAAGTGCATGACCAACGTCAATAGACTGATGATGCGGGTTAGTTTACCAGAATCAAGCCGCGTCTCCCCGAGGTACAACCTACGTGAACAGGCCAATATCTCTCCTGCATGTTGTTCGATGTGAAAAGGTTGGTGACGCCGGCCAATCGAATTAGGAGGTTATCCTCAAAGCCGAACAGGGGTGCGGGTCGCACGATGGTGGTCTCGGGAAAGATACTCCGGGCAACCTGCTCTCCCTTCCCCTTGGTCGCAAAGAAGGCCGCGGGTGAATTGGGATCGGCATTGTAAGAAGAGACGTGGATGTACCGGTCGACATCGTACTTGGCGACGGCCTCGGCGATTCTTTCGGTTCCCTCGACATGGACATCCTCTAAGCTGAAGTTCTTGGTAGGGTAGTTGCGGCCGATAAGGTTGTAAACGACGTCGGAGTGCCTGACGCTCGCTTCTATTGACTCGGTATTGTGCAGGTCGTATTCGATAAAGACAACACGACCGAGATCGCCGGTCACCTTGAGATGGCGCTTGGCCATCTCCTCACGATAGGGAACGACGACCTGGCATCCCTGACGTGCTGCACAAAAATAGCGAATCAGCCACGAGACATAACTGACAAAACGAACGATGGATCCCATCCATACCCAAGCGGTTCACGATGTATCGGCCGAGTTGTCCTGTTGCGCCAAATACGGTTGCAACATGGCCTAGTTGGACGGCATGGTTAGCGACGAAAACGGCGCAGGGTCGAGCAGACGTCGTAGTATACCTCCGAGGGATGATCTGCCAAACAACGGAGTGTCAGCACAGAGCGCATTGGCACGAGACAGGGCGGGCGCAAGGACTTACCGGCCGCCCTGGACACGGAGAATGGGCTTGCCGGTGCGAGAGATGGCGAGGTCGGAAACGTGACGACGGGCCTGGTTGCTGAGGCCGAATGCCAGCTTTCGACTGGACCGCACAGCGGCCGGAAAGGAGGCCATTCTTGTGTTCGGGCGCAAGAATGACTTTGCCTTTCCAATTGCGATGTGTAGACTTCACCTCGATGTGATGAAGCTGTGCCGTGAGCTGCAACTGCGCTGGTGCTTGGTGGGTTGAAGCTCTCCAATTGAATGATTGAAGGCCTGGCTGACAAGCTGTAGCTTGTCATTGGTTGGACGAGAACGTAAGGCATGTTCCAGCCACATGTGGCGCCAGGTACGCTATTAACCTTGTACCTAATCTTAGCATAGCACTACAAATAGCGGGCAAATGCTTACCTCCTTCCACTGGAGCTAAAGTAGGCGGGGCGGGCAGGCTGCACACCAGCCGCGTAGTAGTGTATCGGAACTCCCATCATCATAATCCAGCTCCTCCAACGGAGCTCTCATGTAGCAGCAACAAATCTACGAACAACACAACCCTCCAACGACCACTTGCCTCTCCCTCACTCATACTTAATCCAATACCCAGCCCATCACATCACATATCACACGACTTCGGCTAACCATATCATGAGCGTCGACACAATCGCCGACTTCCTCGCTGACCAGCGGGACCAGGCTCCCGAAGAGCTTCAGGGCCTCATCATCCAGTTCGAAGACTTCTGGGAGCGCAAACTATGGCATCAGCTTACCGACCTTCTCATCGAATTCTTCGCCAACCCTAAGAGCGAGCCACAACGCCTGCAGTTCTTCAAGGTCTTCATATTGAAGTTTGCCGATAAGATCAACCAACTGAAGCTGGTCGATCTGGGTCTAAAGGCCGCCACACAATGTCGAGGTGAGATTCTGCCCGGACTCTAACATTTAGCACTGTCTAGCTAGGTCCTCGGGCGCTAATTCCATCTTAGATGACCGAGAGCGCTTAACGTTTCTCTCCGATCTTGCAAAGAAGGTAGACCACGAGAACTCGCAGGATGCCTTCGTCTACGCTACCGTCGCTGCCGCCCGCGTTGAGCTGTTGTTACGAGATGCCGCGGCATCCCGGAGAGATTTGGACAAGGCCGAGAAGATTCTCGACTCCTTCGACTCGGTAGAGACCAAGGTACACGCCGCCTTCTACCAGGTCAACGCCGATTACTACAAGGCAAACGCCGACTTTGCTTCCTACTACCGCAATGCACTCCTCTACTTAGCATGCATCGACCTGTCTACTCTATCCCCCAATGAGCGCAAGGCCCGAGCCTACGATCTGGGCATCGCCGCCCTGGTGTCAGATTCCATCTACAACTTCGGCGAACTACTCCTACATCCTATCCTAGATGCCCTAACAGGTGACCTCGATTGGCTTCGTGACCTATTACTCGCATTCAATCGAGGAGATTTGGGGGCTTACGACATGCTGTCAGGCCATATATCCTCCAACCGGTTACTCCAAGACCATGAAGACGAGATCCGGGAAAAGATCTACCTGGCCGCTCTGACCGAGAGCGTGTTCCGGCGACCTCCCCACGAGCGTGCCATGACGTTCAGCACAATATCAGCCGATACCAAGGTGCGGCCCAATCAGATCGAGCATCTGGTCATGAGAGCTTTGAGCTTAGGTCTTGTCCGCGGCACCATTGATCAGGTCGATGAGATCGTCAACTTCACTTGGGTTCAACCTCGCATCCTAGATATGAGCCAGATCGCCAGCATGAGCCAACGACTTGGTGAGTGGGGTGAGAATGTCAATAAACTCGGCAATTGGATTGAGTCTACGGGACAGGATATCTGGGCGCCTTGAAGTGTTCTTCGTTTATCGTGACCATTTAACCAAGGGGGAGACAAGAATCATAACGCCAACAGTGCCCAAGAGAGGGGGCCTATGCTATTGGCGTCCGGGTCATTGATTCAAGAAGCCGAAAGATGAAAGTAAGAAACACGGCCCTCAAAACTGCCCGGCGATTTGTATGATAGTCAACTAACAGACGCCTGCTTCATGAGCAGCGGGGGGCTAGAAATACAAGGAAATAAAAACACTTGTAAACCCCGATGAACTATCAACTTTGTCTCCACTATGCGCTGCTATAGTTAAGACAGCCCTCTTCCATAACGTTGTTATAGTAGCGAGTGTATATTGATGTTGTAGAAGAGATAGAATTAATTGGCATTCCTTTACACTGTTCCTCGGACCTTCCCACAGCGTTAAGATATAGTTTAGTCATATATAACCCTTTGAGGTTTATTATACATCCATAAAACGTACCCTTGTTAGTAATGCGACAACCCTGTAGTGGAACCAAAAAAGTGTACTGCTTGGCCTTCTAAACGCAGTCAATTGTGAACTAGGCATTGCTTTTGCTTCTATCTTGGCTAACATTAAGTAGTTGCTAGTTAACTAACCTCCAGCTCGTCCTATCTCGAAGCCCAGTATGCAACTCAAGTGCAGAAAGTGTTGTAGTTAAGGGGTATAGTCGTGCAATGTTAAGAGACAAGTTGGTATACTTACATAGTAGCCCATCATGAGGCATCATGGCTTAATTTACTTAGTGGGTAGAACAGGACGATGAATACTTATGTCACAAATGGCCTTCTGTGTAGGTTGATCAATAAATTGTATTAAATCTAATACTTTTAAGACCACGTCCTCATGATGTGGTGTTTACCATTAACTATCCTTCTCCTTTTCCATCATCTCACTCCTCAATATCGAACTTAGATTGGACATCATCTCCTTCGGCTGTGAGCTCAGTGGTAGTCGTTTCACTTTTTATCTCGAAAAATGGTTTGACCTTCTAAGAAGCTTTCATTTCTGGTGCTGACTTAAACTGCTCCTGGCTGTAAGCAGATCTCTCTATTCACTCCGTGGCACCATATCCTCTGACACTCAGGGAAATACGTGGCTCTTTGTCCTTGACACTTTTGATGGCCTTATAGCTATCTGATTTTCCCAAGGACTCTGCCGAGTTGAAAATTCGAATGCTCAAGGCAACCACCTCCCTTTTTATCTCCGAAGGAAAATCCTTACGAATCAGTCGTGTAGCAGATTGAATAAATGCCTCTTCCTGCTTTCCAGTCAGGAATTCTTTTTTTCTATGAGAGCAGATTTTATTAATATTAATAGTATCTAGTATAGTTGAACATCAAAAACCTTTTTCCGGATAGCGTAAGTTCCCTTCTTAGTGTATACAGTCATAGTTTAATCCCCCTTTAAGTCTACTTCCACGGAGAGAAGCGGGAGTCTCTATCTTCCTATTCTAGACAGCCCTAGAGTCGGGATTCCTGCTTAGGGTTGAAATAAAATAGCTTGCCGCATAAACAGCTTGACACACCCAATAATAGTATCATCTAAACATTATTTATTGTCTAATTAGATATATCTAGCTGTTGATGCGGCCCAGCTATTCTACTTCTAAGTCTCCTGGCCGAAACAACATTCAAATGAGTAGCTCGTCCTGCCATAACTAGATTGTAAGTATTGAAGTTTATATATCCAATATTATTGACCAGCCTACAAAAGTCATTTGTCATATAAATATTCGCCTCGCTCTTAAGTTTGGACATATCGGTTCGGGATTGAGCTCTCAAACTTTACCCAGCTTCTAGAATCGATCCTCGACGGTTCCGTCATACGCAGAAAGAGTTCCCAGGAGATATTTCTATGCGGAGAACCATATCTCGCCTCCTCATTCTAAATATAGTAAACATCCTGCTCTTTCTTGACTACCTTCTCCTCATCCTTAACTTCAACTTTAGAAGTCGATCGATGGTAGTACTGAGGCTCGAAATCGCGAACGCGCAGATCGGAACCGACGAAGGACATGGCCAACACAGCCTTGTTGGCACCTGGACAATCAAAAAGAATAAAAACCATAACAATAACGATAATGATGCTATTGGTGTTAATATCTATGTTAGTAAGCCCGAGGAGAAAAATAATCGGTCAGGTCCTTCTTATTTTGAGCAAAAGCTTCAAACTGGTAAGGTTTATTATCAATGGTAGTTTGGCTTTAAGCCTGTGTCATGTGGTAATCTGAAAAGAAGGAACTTGGTAAGTCTCTTTCCCGCCGTAAGCAGGAGCCTTACCAAGCTTCCCCTATCTAATCACAAAGTGTAACATAAACCACCTACTTTCTTAGTAGTATCAGACTTGCTTTAAATGACAGTAGCTTGTTGAGATCACCTTTTAGATTATCGAACGAGTATTGTTAGCTGTTTTTTGACTCTCACAGTCATTAGAAAGAATCCATTGTTAACTACTCCTTTAATACCAGTATATCTTGCCTATCTACCCTGCAGTGCTATTATTCTAACTGTAATGGATTCTATAACACATTATATATTACTAGGAGAATGAACCGAAACCATTACCCTGCCAGAATCATAATTACGAACCATAAGGACTGAAGTAGGGTTAATTATTCTCCTTATTTAACCTACCTATTAATGACTATTCAAAGACACATACATCTAGTCCGGGGGCAATTTCACCCATACCACCCTAGTAAAGCCTACCCAAGTGCCCAACCGCTGCAAGAGTAACGGAGTAGGTAGTGTATGCAAAATCAGAGACCACAGACGAAATCCATCAATTAGCGCGCGGCATGATTATCCAGTCTCCCGTTATTATTGGCACATGGGTTTGATTCCTACGGCTGCTGACAGAAAGGAGGAAACATCTCGACCGTCAGTGGCGTCGCGAACAAGCAGGCTGGTCCTGGGTTTATAATCGCCGCTGGTAACAGTTTCCCCGCATCTCCTGGAGAGAGATGGCACAGGCATACAGAATTCAATCGATATTCACCCATCCCGTTACCGTTTTCTTCAGTCTCATAGAGCATTCCCACATTTCATGTTTTAGATCCTCGTTGTAACAGTGCAGCTTGAAACAAGGGACTATGGAAGGCAGCTATAACTATCTCTTCTATATATCTTTCAGGCTGCTCCTCACTAAATCAACAAATGTGCGCTAAAAATGCGCAAGTACAAGTACCAGTCGCTTGACAGCTCACGACTCGAGTTGCGTTTGATACGCATTCTTCCCGGAGAGGCAGATGAAGAGCTTCGTGGCACCATTGTCCACGAGTATTTAACCTCTAATCCTAATTATGTTGCAATATCATATGCGTGGAACGACGACAATCTGTTTTCTGACCCGGATAACAGCCGAGGACCTGATAGACTCGTCGTTGATGACATTTCATTCATTCCCATAGGAAAGAATATATCCTCTTCTCTACGGCAAGTTCGCCTCGTGGACAACGAAACCGATAATATGTGGATTGACGCCGTCTGTATTGACCAAGGCAATTTATCAGAACGCAGCGCTGAGGTGTTGCACATGCGCAAGATCTATCAGATGGCACGCTCGGTCCAAATTTGGCTTGGCCCCGAGAAGAACGACAGCGGGCTGGCACTAAAACTCATCAATCACTTCCCATTTTTTGCTTGTGAAGGAGATCATTCCCAGCCTAAGCCCGGGAGCTTCACATGGATGAGGTCAACAGACATGGAACAGATGGAACATGACTTAGACAGCAACGAAACAAGAAAAATGTGGTTAGCAGTTTCCTGCTTGTTCGAGAGAGCCTGGTGGAATCGAACATGGGTAGCTCAGGAGGCCACAATTGCTAATGACATCGTCTTCATGTGTGGAAGCGCAACTATTGATTGGTGGAGTATATGGATGTTACTTGAGAATCTGTGGGCGCACTCCGACTGGACAACGCGGGTCATTCCTAACGGCAGTACTCTTCTCCTCACTTCGGCTCCGGCGCGGACTATTTTGTGGATGCGTCAAAAACAGGGCACTTTTGATCTTCTACAGGCTCTGTACCATCTTCGCCCGTTCCAAGTTTCAGACCCGAAGGACAAGATATATGGTGTTCTCGGTTTAGCCTCGGACTCGGAAAGTATCGTACCACAACCCGACTACGCAGCCTCACCTACGCAAATTAACATCTCACTCCTCAGGAGTATGACTGCCGTCCGTGGCGATCTGGATTGGCTTACGCTACTTCACAGCTATGATGGCTCCAAGGATAAGCCTTCTTGGCTTCTGGACTTGGGCAAGAGGTTGTCTGTGGTATCCATGAACACCTCAAGATCAATGTTGGGTGCCAGCAAGTTTGGCTTTAAAGCATGCGGTCCCACAATCCCTAGCCTTGAAATCGATGCTTGTGCTTTGACTTGCTCTTTGCAAGGTATTCTTGTTGATGAGATTGATGGGCTTGGTGCGGATTACGGACACGCATTTCCCCCAGATACATTAATTCAGCCAGGTTCAAAAGCCAATGCGTATAACACACACCGAGAAGTATACAGAGCCATTTGGAAAACAGTGGTAGCTGATCAAGGATTCGAAGGGACCATCGAATCTTGGAGAGCCCCGTCGTCGTACGGAGTGGCATTCCAAAGACAGATATCAGCTATTTTAAGGCAGAGAGACTCGCGAGAAAAAAGATGTAGCGATAATCCCATGTTATCTTTGAATACGGTCCATGACTAACTTGAACAGAGTATCGCAAGCCTTGAATATTGGCGATTGGTTCTTCTGGAACCAGCATTTGCAATTCGGCCAAAGGAGTATCGCGGAGTGGGTAACACGCGTGGATGGTAACGAATCAGATGACAAGGAGGAAGATCTTGACCGTGATTTGGATTATCAATTCGACCGCAGTTTTAGAAGCAGTGTGGGCGGGAGAAGGATCTTCACAACTAAGCACGGATATCTAGGTCTCGCAGATAATAGTATACAAAAAGGAGACCGGCTGTACGTCTTTCTAGGAGGTCGAATGCCGGTTATTCTTCGAGCCCTTGGGGATGGATTTCGGTTTATCTGCGAATGCTATACACATGGCATCATGTTTGGTGAAGCCATTGAAATTAGCCGCAAGGAAAGAATACCTACTGAAAGCATTACCATAAAATAAACTTTAATTCCTCATACAGATTATCCTCGATAGTTTCCCCTGCTCTGTCCTTTCTTATTGCTAACCTAATCTAGCATATAAAAGTTGCCCCCCTTTATGGCGTTAATTCCAAACAATTGGAAATCGCGGATGTCTTCATCGGTGAACTCGTTAGTATAGTCAGGATCACCAATATTAAGTAAGGACTTACAGCATTAGAACATCAAGCATTTGCAGAACCTGATTGAATGTAGGAATGGTGGCGTAACCTTGCAAAGTGGCAATCCATAGAAGGACTAACATCAAGATTCCCTTGAGTTCCTTACGAGTTTTCCCCGAGAATCGGGCGGTGAGTGATAGATTTGATCCTCTTCCTCCGCGTCCAGGTCGTAAAAGGTGAGGTAAAGAGTCTGCCCTAAAGATTCCTCATCTAAGCCCAGCCCGAAATAAGTTAAATCTGGCAACCAGACTTCGAGGCCATAACGGCCCAAACTGTAGCTTAGATACGAACGAAAGCGCAAGGAGAGCCAAAGGAAGATATACGAGAAGAACTAAAGGACGAATTAAGTGAGTAGGTATCAGGGGCTGGGCCAGAGTGGGACTAAGAACCAAGCTCGAAACCAAATTAAGGGCACAGCTTTTTTCTCCTCTTGTGCTCGTCCTTCCACGTTAATACGAGTCTATGAAAAGTACCCAAATATATAAAGTTCCCTCACAGATCGCTAGCATCAAAGTCACGAAATCTTTAAATTGTTTTTAGGTTCTAGTATCTTCATATACTTTGTCTACCACCAAATGCACGCCAAAAAGAACAATCCAGACTACAATACGTACTGGATATGTTACGCACTCTTGACTTTCGTCCTCGGTTGTCCAAGTACGACAACGGAACCAACAAGCCAGGCTGGCCACCAAACACACCAGACTACAACAGGGATATACAGACCCCAGACGTCCCAGCCAAAGGCGGCTTCGCGAAGGACGTGCTCGAGGGCGCCTAGCAACGTGGTTCCACTCGCTCCATAATGAGCATATGCCGCAACCCCAGCGAGAATTACAGCCGGGGGACTCAGGATATTAAGTAAGGCCGCATAGGCGTAGCGCACAGTCGTATTACTGGGCCAGGGGCTCGTGAAAGAGAGGGGGCTGGAGACTAAGCCCACTAGGAAGGCAAGACTGAAGTTAAGCGTGGCGAGAGAGCTGAGAAACATGCCGAGGAGGAGGAGAGAGAAGCATTTTAGGACGTAGAAATGCTGAAGCGTGAGGCCGTTGGCAGGAGTTAAATTAGCCAAGCTGGAGATGAAGGGGGGTAGGGTGATGTTGAAGATGCTGAAGACGAGGAAGATGGGAGCCAGGAGCTATCAGGCGCGTTAGTATGATATGTCTTCATTGCGCAAAAAGGGAATCACGCCTATCGAATGGGAAACTATTGGGATAAGGATAGTCTTATGGGAAAGTGTTCGTGTTCTTAACAAATTACTCACATGAGAGGGTGTATGATTGAAAATGAACAGCGGGAGGGCCCCAAGGAAGTGGCATGCTATGACAATACCCAATGGTAGATATATGTCTCTTTCGGGAGTCGTGGGTGTAGATGGTGTTGCTGTCACAACCTCTTTCTTCTCCTCCACAGTCCCTTTGCCCGTGACGATCGTAGACACAGTAGGTTGAGAAGCCCCCTCTCCGGAGCCGCTTTTGACCCACATCAGGATGGCCATGATGGTAAAGTTGACAGCGATCAACATGGCGCTGGGTAGATAAGTTCCAATGCTGACGAATCGGTCTTTATGCATGAGGAGATAGAAGAAGAAACTTTGATGCAGGTGCTCGAGCAAGTTGTTCAAACTCCGGAAAGCACTCTCGACAAGGCGACCAAAACCCATCTCGTCATGCCAGCCGTTGCCAACAGGTTGCAATGTTACGGCATCGACATGATAGGGGATGAAGCTGCTATGAGCACCAACGGCGTGGCCGAGACCTTGGTTCATCATGCCTCGCAGCATGGTCCTCAAACGGTCATCGTACTTGTCTGAGTGCTGGAATCTCTCCTGGATGAAAGAGTGTAAGCCCATCTGCCCGTTGGCGATGTAGCTAACTGAATTGATGAGATCCAAGTTAGGTAGCTGTCCATTCACGCCGTCATAGACGACATGTACGCCATCGAAGCCTCCTTCACGGTGTGGGTAGTCAATAGCAACGGCGCCCTGCAGGAGCCCCGACTTGATGGGCAGAGATGCGACCCTAGACGAGTCATGAGTGTCATGGTAGGCGTCAACCCAGGCTTGGATACCCGCCCTGCTATCGGGAGTTACAACGAGTATGATGTCCTTGGACCACAACGACCAACGTTTGAAGTATCGAGCTAATGCCAAGCCAAGAGCAACACCGTTGCGATTGAACTCGTTTTTGACGTTCTTCCACGCCGTCACAAGCACGATAGCCTCAGTCGCATCACCGCGCGGGGCATGCAGGATGGCATATGCGTTCTCGCCAGCATACGTATGACCGGCGGAATGGTATGTATAGTTCTGGCGGCCAACCTTCAGGCCAATGCCCCTCAAGATATTTTCGAGCTCATCGTTGATCCTATTGAAGCGTAACATGCGTCAGATTCCGTGCGTATAATAGCCGGCACTAGGCCATACTCACTCGTAATTGGTCTTTTCCGCCAATGCGTCAATCTCGTGCCTATACGCTTGGAAGACATTCCTATCACTTCCACCAAAGTACGTATTGACCTGGCCCGGCAAGAGGGCGTTCTCAGAGATATATGTCCGCCGGGAAAATTCGTCGAGGGGGAGAAGTAACAACCAGACCACGCCGACCACGATGCACGAAAGAGAGAGGTAAGGCGGGAGCTTTAATAATCGCGGATCGCCGCGCAACGTCGCGAGCGTGGCTGTTGGTGAAGACGAACACGTTGCATTAGCGAAGGATCAGGGCAACGAATTGAGTACACTGGCATTCTCAACTTACCGAGTAGACGCGGCATGACTCCCCAATTCCGAGGTCGTCAGTTGGCGGCTGCTGAGCTTGGTAAAGTTGTGTTCTCAGGGTGGTCGTGTGGTATCCATGAATTCCGCATGTAGCTACCTACATGACCTTGATGTCAGAAAGCATGGTACCTTCAACGAGCTCTGCCAGCAACCGAGCACCGACTTTCAGGGGTCCTCCAGATTTCTAGCGGGTCTATCCTTGCAGGGAGCGGGGGCCTGCCGTTGCTCCGCTTTAGGTAGTTTTGTTACTACACCAAAAATAGCATGATTGGGAATCGAACTGCTTGCCTTCTATGCACTTACTTCTCTGAAATGGAGTTGAGTTGGTCAAACACATGGATGGTATGCTACATAGATGACGAGAGGAACTAAAGAGGAGGGGAAAAAGAAAGACAAAAGAAACAATCTCAAAAATCGAACTTGTAGTTCGCAGTTTGTTTCCAAAGATTACGGAGTGGAGTTAGTTGGGTTGAACACGGGCTGGAAAGGTAAAAGGCATTTACAGCGTACGATATTCAATCCCACTCCGCCAAATTGGTTTCTTAAAATTACTTATATATCGTAGAGGGTTGGTGGTAGAAGTGTGTGGGGCTGGGAGCACTTAACCCCTCCATCTTAGCTGGTGTACAAAGTACCTCAGATTCCGAAAGCCGCCCACTTACATCACTCCCCTCCTTGTTAGACCTCATATTGATAAACACCTAACTTCTACAATACCTACTGCAACACACGTCGAAGTACTACACGCGTGATTCTAAATAACCTAAAATGGCGGCCTGCATATTCTGCAAAATCATTAAGGGTAAGTCAAGATTTGGAGCAAGAAAAAAAAAGAACCCAGGAATCTTCATCCGTGGTATTCATGTATACCTGGTTTGCAGGTCATACTCACAATCATTTTGGGCTTTCTCTTTAAACTTTAAACTCAATTAGTTGAAATCCAATCGAATTAAACTTTCCATATAAAGAACTCTATGCTGACAAAAATACAGGAGAAATTCCTGCCTTCAAGATTTTCGAGAGCGACAAGACGCTTGCGTTCCTGGACATCGGACCCCTAAGCAAGGGCCACGCCGTACGTAGCATATCTGCACGTGTGAGATGCGAAACAAATTAACAAATCCGGCCGAATACAGCTCGTGATCCCTAAATTTCATGGCGCGAAGCTCACGGATATTCCTGATGACCACCTGAGCGAGATCCTGGTATGTCCATGTTTCGCTCGAGCGCCCCCGCTAGCTCGTGTGAAGGGGGGTAAAGGTCGCTTTGACATAGCTGGCTAACTCTCTCGTGTCTATTTTTTCATCAACAGCCTGTGGCCAAGAAACTCGTTAATGCTACGGGCGCCGTCGACTACAACATCCTGCAGAACAACGGCCGGATTGCGCATCAGGTCGTTGACCATGTGAGTTTCGCCTCTTCTACTCGCCAAAAGCTTGGACGACACGACTTCCAATGGACACTCGAAAAGCTAACGCAATGAATGATTTCCCGACATGACAGGTTCATTTCCACATGGTCAGTACAAAATTCCATTACGAGCCCTGCATTTTGATTTGGGAGGAAGGATATGAACTAATAGACGCATAGATCCCCAAGCCCAACGAGCAGGAAGGGCTTGGCATCGGCTGGCCAACGCAGCCGGCGGATATGGAAGCCCTGAAAAAGTACTTTGAGGAGGTCAAGTCCAAGATGTAAAGATCAGCTAGCTACGGTAAAAGTCGCTGTGAGTTGGTTGTGTAAGGTTGAATTGATGAGCGAGTATGTGTCTACTGATGCCGGACGAGGTAACGCGGTGCAATGTGTTTCAGAAGGTTGAAAATACAAATAACCTAACCGTGCAAGCACTTAGAGCCTTAAAAACTATTCGCAATACATAGGTCTCTATTTAATCCGTTAAGCACCTACTCATTGGCGAGGTCATGCGTGATCTATGCGAATTTTATAACCATTATATGCACCGTGATGCTATTTTCTGACTTCCAATTCTATGCTTCCCTTGACCTTTTTCTTGTTAACCCTTTCGAAATATGTTAATCCAGATCATCTGTAGATGTCTCTGCTACCACTGCGGCTGGGGCTGCGGCGCCGTTTGTAGTCGCCACAGCTTCCCAGGGGGGATAAAAGTCCAGCTTGCCACCAGGTTTAATGACACCTATTCTATCATAGAGCGTTCTAGATCGGACGTATGGGTCTAGCCGCCAGTACTGTTCTCTTAACTTTTGGGCGATAGCGTTTCGTTCCGACTTAATAGCCGTGCGCTTCGTCGCGTCTTCTTCATGAGTCCATTCGATCGTCTTGCTTTCGAACTCTTCGTAGAGCGCCTCCCGTTCTTTGATGAGCTTGTCTCTAGTTTCCGTGTCGCTCATCTTAGCGTTCTCACCGGGAACTGGCTCGATATATTTGTAGCTCCAACCTGATGTGCCATCCATCTCGTCGGGTATCTTGTCTTTGTCGATGAACTCCTCCAGATCCTTTACATTGTTTGTGAAGTGTACCTTGCTCGCAACGACGGGATCTAACCACCCGCGAATAATCCTCCATATCCCTAAGGGTAAAAGTTTTAGCAGAATTCCAAAATCAAAACGGGTCGACTTCACCTACCTTGGAACACCCATGGGGCTTTGTGGACAAGTACAACTCCCAAGCTCTCCGGGTAATTTGCCTCGAAACATTTAATCATAAATTTGACCGGTGTATAGTCCTAGAGCTTATTAGAACCACCAGTATATCAATTCAGAACTCCAAAACTTACCATGTTGGCTAGCGAAAACCCAGTTAGGTCGAAAACAATGCACTGCATGCAAGTCAGTTCCGAGGACAAAAATGCATGTTGATAAATGAGTGACGTACACCTGTGTCAACTGGCGGACTCAGGAGGAATCGAGTTGTTTCGATGAGATAGACAGTATACCGCTCGAGAGAAGTTTCTGACTGTTCGCCGGCTTTATGCAACCGAGCCCTACAGACGCAGATGGGCCGTCCTGTCTTATCAACCCCATAACAGTAACTCTTTCCAAGACGCATCTGCGCCAGGAAATCCTCTTCCTCTTTCTTGATGGACTCATCGCCACTCTTCTCGTTGATCGATGCATACTCCTCTCCGTTCACCATGATTTCGCTGTCAACCCGCATCTCTGAAGCTCTCCAGTTCATAGTCGAGACCATCATGACGAGAGCCCTCTGCAGGTCCCACTTTCGAGCCCGCAGGAAGCGTAGCAGCAAAGCATCGGGGTTGTCGTGCTTCATCATAGACCATATAGTGGCGCGAATCTCTTCGGGCGGGTGTTTAGCCAGGGTCTCGTGGTATGCCTTGGTCTCCCCCCATTTATCTTCGGGATCATTCTCCTTCGCTACAGGTGTAGCTGCATCCTTGTCGGTGCTCTTGTTCTCTTTGCCCTTGTCCTTCCTTTTCTTAAAAGGGTTCAGGTGCTTCTTCTTGGGCTTTTCCGAACCGGCGGTTGCTGTCTTCCCCTGCTCTGCGAGTGGCGCTTGCGAATCTCCCTCGACACCATCTTCTTCAAAGACACCACAGATTTGCAAGAACATTTCCCAGAACTTGCGCAACTTCTCTTCCTCCTCAGGTGTCAGATTCCCCGGTCTACCAGGAAGTGCCTCCATGTCTTCGTCGGATTCGTCCGTGCAAGACCTTGAGTACGTTTCTTCTAATGTGAAGATGTCGGGTGACGTTCCGAAGGTGATGTTATAGGCCAAGAATGCGCACGCAATCAATGGAATAAGGTACAAGGAGGAAGAAATGGAACTACGAAGCGGGCTGCGACTGGAAAGGCCTTTGAGTGCGCGAACGTAGACAACAGAACTCTGACGGACAATCCGAGGTTGAGCAGAATTCTTGAGCAGGTTAGTAGCGCTGTGGCGGGCGCGAGAAGTATTGCTGGTGAAGGATTGAAGCGATGCGACAGCGGTACTTTGGACGGAGTGCAAAATCCGAATGCGACCGACTCGAGCCCAAGCGGGGTCGAGTTTTGCGGGTTGAGAAACGGCCCGGTCTGGCGGTGAACGAAGAAGAATACGAGAACGCGACGGAAGAGATGTATAGCAATTAGAGCAGTCCAATAGGCCGAAAACACGGCAAGAAGGCCTCATGGAGTTGGGGGGCAGAGGAGTGAAGATGTCGAGGTGACGTCCGGCTGAGCCGAGCGAGCCACGCGCCAGGACACAAGTTCACGAGCGCGAAGCGAAGGAGGCGCAGTCGACTCCAGCAATTAAAGTAGGTATTAAAGTAGCCAAGCTATTAGGGGTTGCAGTAGGTACGCGTCAGGCCTACGCAGCGTTCAGGTAATGACGGCGGGACACGGTGCCGTGCAGTAGTGGGGTTGAGCGAAGAGAATACCTATAGTCAATCTATAAAAGTCCTACCTACTGCTTCATGTTATACCATAACTAATAGAGAATATTGCAGTAGGAAAGTTGATGAATAAGATTGAATTGAAAGATTGGACTTGCACAGGGGCGTTAACCCTGCCCATAAGCTAGCAATCAAGTTGGCAAGATTCAGTTGTCTACTAGTTAGACTGTTCAATATGTGTAGAGCTGTAAAGTTACGTCACCAGACATGAGAAACGTATCTAATTCCAGTACTTATTCTCGAAAGGCGATAGTGAGCACGTGTGCTAGGTAATATCTGAAGACTTTATAGGTAAATATTGTTTCTGACTCATACAGAATGGTAGAGCTACATAAACAGCTGGATACACCTCTATCAGGCGTTGTTCAGCTATTTATGCGGCTCTGCTATTTGCTTAAAGCGGCTCATATTTATCCCTACCTGGTATTCTTGGAGACAGTAACAAAAAACAAAGCTGTTCAGGGAAGAATGTTCCAACGAGTTATCCCCAGTCCGTAATGGACTAACGCTCCCATGGTGCATCAAACAAGCAATGGGTGACTGGGCAATAGCTGAAATATTGGGGTTTTTTTAGGGACACATCATGACAATAGATATGTACTGGAATTGTTTAATTTTCCTGTAAGAATTTCCTGTAAGAAATACCTACCTACCTAGTTAATTGCTACAGGGAGAAAATATATATATTTGCATGTGCCTCTTTTTTGATACATGGGAATTGACCCACTTGTGCCCCGCCAATACTGCACCCCGAAGCTCAAGAGCTACCACTCTTCCCGTTGACAAGTGCTAGGTATGTTACTATAACCGCCAGTTCTAAGAGAAGACATAAAGAGAAGTCGGCTTCCTGTCAACGCTATATGCGCAGAAAAGAACCATGTCTACGAGTGAAGGCCACGACGGCAGTAAGCGAGCGCGCTCCAATTCGCGATCGCGTCCCACGACACCCCTCCGCCCCTCGTCCCGATCCTCCTTCCGCGAGTCCGCCCAACGAAGCGTCGATGGCCATGAACCCTTTCCCCTGAACGAATTTGAGCCCGCATTTGCCGAGTTGTCGGACGCTGTAGCCGACCTCGAGGCCAACATGATGCACTTCCAACTGATGCATGAAAGCCTGGCTCGTTTCGGCGAGAGCTTTGCAAGCTTCTTATACGGACTGAATATGAATGCATTTTGCGTCGACTTCCCCGAGGTAAGTCAGCTACTCACCTAGCTATGTAAGTGCCCATTGTTAACATTCGTAAACTGATATGATGGACCAGGGGCCAATTCCCGAGTCGTTTCGTAGAGCGAGGCAGAACGAAGAGCAGCCCAGTATGTTTTTCGTACAATCCTCTATACTGTGAACCACGGACTTAATTAGATCATTTACAGCTCGGTCTCGAAGTACGGAACGCGGCGAGGTGGACGGAGAAACAACATTTATGTATGAGTCAATCTCGACCCAACAACTCAATTCTGACCTCATCTAATCACCTATCTAGGACTACTGATATGTCCTTTGTGGAAAATCCGTCAAATGCCTCCAAGCCGACCCCTAAAAAGTTCGCTACCTCCGAAACTCGACAATCACGTGTGCCGTCTTCATCACGAGGCGGCACTCAGTCAAGAGGACGGAGTACGTCTGGTCGAGGTCGACCGAGTGGCCTTATCCGGCCTCGAGCTCGCGGATTAAGATGAAGTCAGAAAGCCTCCAGACTTGCATATCAAACCCTGCCGCTCATACCTCCCCGCTTGGGCTTCATCCCGGTAGTTCGCATAAAAATGCGCTCTGGTGTTATAGTAATGCTTGTAGCTCAAACCTTCGTTCATGTAAGGTGGGAAGGCTGAATATCAGCTAGTCGCAAGCATTGGTGGAAGATAGGTGCTATCAACAGCAACCCTCAAGATCTCTGGGTTGTTCAAGTAGCCATCTCGACCTCGGCAGTCTTGTGGGGGTCTTCATTGTTGGTTCCCAAACCAGCAGCGGCCTCGGCTTCTTTCTGTGTATATGGCTCTTCACGAAGCTGTTTCACTCTGCGTGAAAAAGACGAGTTAGATTAGATACCCAACACACCTCTCGATGCACCATGTGCTATACGGAGGCATCAATTAAGCTCACCTTCTTTTGTGTGGTTTTCCCTTCCGGTGCATGACCAGATTGACTTCGGTATCGTACCACTTCGCGCATTCGACGCAGTACCATCTTCCTAGTCCAGGTAGGTCCTCCTTCGACTTCGTGTCTTTGTACTGGGATAGATGTTTAGGTACGAGGAGATCGGCCTTGATCTGGTCGAGATCTCTCGTCTTCCGACGAGTCTTCGTGAGCGTGCGCTTATTTCCGACGCCCATGTTGGGTAATATATCTTTGCGATTCTTGAAAACGTTACTTACGTAGTTTGATCTAACAGCCTGAACAGTTCTCGATTGACGAGAAATTTTGGTGGGGTTCCCCCAATCTCTTGTGGCTCAATTTTTCCGCGGAGGTGGCTGCAGCTTGCTGTGCCACGTTGTGGAATGATGTGAGATGGCGGGGCTTTACAAAGTGACATAGCATTTTACGTTTACTTATAAGGAATTAACAGGAAATTAGAACTACGGTATCTATAAGTAAATCAGCCGGTCCTTGAATTTCACTCAAATTATACAATAATGATAATAACAATATAAATACTGCATGTATTCTACATCAATACGACTTGAGGGAAATAAAAACCTGCCCGCGGTACATCCGACGGTAGTGTCGGATGCCTCCGATCGGATGCTCCTATGGTAAACCGCCATTGCGCCGAGGCAGATACATAGGACTGACAAGCTTGCTCCTCCCCCGATTGGACAATTGCTCTAAGGAACTCCACAAGCACTTGGGTCTCCAGACCCTGCAAATTTTGTATTGGTGCCAAAAAAAGTTGACCTGCAGACTTTAAAATGGTTTCACATGGCAACAGAGCAGCTAGACGCAAGGTACATTTCGGTTAGGCTAGGCGGGGGATCATGATGCTGCCCTGCTAGCCTAAGACGTCGAGTTTATCGAGTTTGGCCGAGGATAAGTCCTTTGGACGATTCAGTCATAAATCAATACCCGTGAAAGACAATGCGTGCAACGTTGTTCGTACTAAGCAGCCGCTTTTATCCCTCCCGAATCCACATTCCCGGGGAGCCACTGTATAAGGACCAATCACGTTTAACATGTTTAATCATGTCAGAGAAAAAGTTTAAATAGATTCGTAGTATGTGAATGAAACGGGACAATAGGATTGACTGACTATTCAACCAAGTAGGTATGCTAGTTATCAGTGAGGCAAGAAGAATTCGAGATTGATGCACTGAGTTGGGTCGGAGTGAGAGACCTACGTAATAGTACTGATTATTACCAGGAAGGTGAGGTCACATACCATGCCCTGCACACTACCAGCCCTCCAAAACAAGTGCCTGGAAGTAATTAGGCCCGTGCTGATTCGCCCGTTCAGCCGACCATAGCCAGTCCGAAGAGTGGGGCCAGAGATACCTTTGCATGGTGGTGCAAGTACCATCCACTACACGGCCCCGCTGCGCGATACATGGTTGCTACATGCAAAGCCGACAAGCCCTGCTAGCACTGAAGTGGGAGAGAACAGCTTCGCTATTTCGGCTCCATTTACCCATCCCATCGCTTCTTTTATCGCGAACCGGGTTCTCTCCACACCTTTTCTTCCTCTTTTCTCAACACTCCAACTTGGTTCACGTTCTCCTCTCCTCCTTCAGTTCTCTTATCAGTCAGAGACTGTTCATGCAATCGTCTTTCCCTCTCCGCTCTTGTGATACCCCGGGGAAGCTCAATTGTTAAGATCGTGTGCTCTCGTCGCTATACCCCACGCATTGCAGGATCTCAGCCTTCAACATGTTGGCCACACGACAGGTCCTGGGCAACGTAGCCCGTTCGCGGGTTGCCGCCAACCTGGGCCTGCGCAGAACCATGGCCACTGTCTCCGACTCCCCTCTTGACAAGAAGGTAAGCCGTTCTGCGCAGCCGCCAAGAGCCGGGTTGAGTTTCATTCCTTAGTATGCTAAATTTACCGCAATGTACAGGTCAAGCAGAACAACTGGGAGGAGGGTAACTTCATAAACTACAAGAAAATGTCGGAGAACCTGGCGGTCGTCCGCTCGCGTCTAAACCGACCTCTCACTTTCGCAGAGAAGATCTTGTACTCTCACCTTGACGACCCTCATGGCCAAGACATCCAACGAGGCGTCTCCTACCTCAAGCTGCGACCCGATCGCGTAGCTTGCCAGGATGCCACCGCCCAAATGGCCATCCTTCAGTTCATGTCCGCTGGCATGCCCCAGGTTGCCAACCCCACTACTGTCCACTGCGACCACTTGATCGAGGCCCAGATTGGTGGTGAGAAGGATCTTGAGCGTGCCGTCAGCATCAACAAGGAGGTTTACGACTTTTTGTCCTCGGCTTGCGCCAAGTACAACATCGGTTTCTGGCGCCCTGGTTCTGGTATCATCCATCAGATCCTTCTCGAGAACTACGCTTTCCCCGGTGGTCTCCTGATCGGCACTGACTCGCACACTCCCAACGCTGGCGGTCTGGGCATGTGCGCTATCGGTGTTGGCGGTGCTGACGCCGTCGATGTAATGGGTGAGTGCATTTCTAAGCCAATGTTTCTTCTGGCTAACCGTAACTTGCAGCGAACTTGAGTTGGGAGTTGAAGGCTCCTAAATTCATTGGTGTCAAGCTCACTGGACAAATGTCTGGCTGGACAGCACCAAAGGGTAAGCTTTTCTCTGTTGTGAACTTTGAGGATACAGAAAGTATTAACTGATTCGGTAGACATCATTCTTAAGGTCGCTGGTATCCTCACTGTCAAGGGTGGTACCGGTGCTATCGTTGAGTACCACGGACCCGGTGTTGACAGCATCTCTGCAACAGGAATGGGAACAATCTGTATGTCTACCTACTCATCCACGGCTTATCTGCCATTTATCAAATTGTAGGATAATTCACTAACTTATCGTTACACAGGCAACATGGGGTTAGTTTATTCTGTTTATCACGCTTTAACCCCCCGGCTGGTCCGCCCTTTATTCATTTTCAACTTGCGATATGTTTTTGGCCAGACTCTAAGTCATAACTTTTACGCTTCTCCGAAATATGTGCTCAAGATGTGTCAACAAATTACTAACTGAAGCCAATGTAGTGCCGAAATTGGCGCCACCACGTCTCTCTTCCCCTTCAACGACCGCATGTACGAATACCTTGCTGCCACTAAGAGAACCGCTATCGGTGATTATGCCCGCGACTACGCTAAGGAACTCCGCCAAGATGAGGGTGCCGAGTATGACCAGCTTATTGAGATCAACCTTTCCGAGCTCGAGCCTCATATTAACGGCCCTTTCACTCCCGATCTAGCTACTCCCATCTCTAAGTTCAGCCAGGCTGTGAAGGACAACAACTGGCCTGAGGATCTCAAGGTCGGCCTGATCGGATCTTGCACCAACTCGTCGTATGAGGATATGAACCGTGCCGCTTCTATTGCTCGTGACGCTCTGGACCACGGGATCAAAGCTAAGGCTGCTTTCGTCGTCACTCCTGGCTCCGAGCAGATCCGTGCTACTATTGCACGCGACGGTCAACTCCAGACCTTTGAGGAGTTCGGCGGTGTAGTTCTTGCCAACGCTTGCGGCCCATGCATTGGTCAATGGGATCGAAAGGACGTCAAGAAGGGCACTCCCAACTCAATTCTTTCATCCTACAACCGAAATTTCACTGGCCGCAACGACGGCAACCCAGCCACTCACTCTTTCGTCACCTCTCCTGACCTAGTAGTTGCTCTGTCGATCGCTGGCTCCCTTCACTTCAACCCCTTGACCGACAAGCTCAAGGACAAGGATGGCAACGAGTTTATGCTAGCTGCTCCTGGTGGCGAGAGTCTCCCAAGCCGTGGATATGACCCTGGCAATGACACTTACCAAGCACCTCCTGCCGACCGAGCTGCTGTCACGGTTCAGGTCGCCCCCACTTCTGACCGTCTCCAGGTGCTACAGCCATTCCAGCCTTGGGATGGCAAGGACGCGCTCGACATGCCCATCCTGATCAAGGCACAGGGCAAGACCACTACTGACCACATCTCGATGGCTGGCCCCTGGCTCAAGTACCGTGGCCATCTGGACAACATCTCCAACAACATGTTGATTGGTGCCATCAACGAGGCCAACGGCGAGGCGAACAAGATCAGGAACTTCACTACTGACGAATGGGACGCTGTCCCGGCTGTTGCCCGTGATTACAAGGCCAAGGGTATCAAGTGGGTTGTCATTGGTGACTGGAACTACGGCGAGGGCAGCTCTCGTGAGCACGCCGCTCTGGAACCCCGACACCTTGGCGGTCTTGCTATCATCACCCGAAGCTTTGCCCGTATTCACGAGACCAATCTGAAGAAGCAGGGTATGCTTCCTCTCACATTTGCTGATCCCGCCGATTACGACAAGATCAAGCCTGAAGACAAGGTACGTTTTCTATTACCCAAGTGAGATTTTTGGACTTTGTGCTGACATATGCGTCTAGGTTGATCTTCTCTGCACCGAGCTGGCTGTTGGCAAGCCTATGACATTGAGAGTTCATCCCAAGGACGGCGAGACCTTTGATATCAAGCTTAACCACACCTTCAACGAACCCCAGATTGAGTGGTTCAAGAACGGCAGCGCGCTAAACACGATGGCCAAGAAAAACGCATAAACATGATATCAAAAAGGGAATTGTTACTGGTTGGAACATAATATAAGGGGCTGCATACTGGTGCATTGTGGGGATGTTTTCTAGAATCAGCACCAACGGTGTACAGGGTCTTTTTTTTTGGGTCACGGGTGTCATGCTTTTCTGGGATGATTATATTTTTAGCCCGCCATGATGCTGCCTTTGACCATTTTCTCACGATGTACAAATTCAAACGTTCAGAAAGATAAGACCTTATGATACCAATGTGCTATGTTCAAGTCATTTGCTCTCTTGTTCAACCATGCTTGAGTCTTCTCTAGTTCATTCGTAGAATAACTTAGTCTATTGTCAGGGCGGCTCTTTTGTCTTTAGGAGTAATTAGTAGTCAGATAAAGGTATGGAAATTATACCTAATAACTAGCTATTAAGCTAAATACTTAACCGCTTAACACTTTAATAAAGATATAACTATATATAAGAATCTTTATACTGCGCTTTTTATTACATAAGCATAAACATAAAGAGATTAAAGTGGTATGAGCATAAGACACACCTTAAAACTTACCTATCCATCATTAATAGCACATTCAGTTAAGGTAAGCTTTAATGAGATATCCTCGAATATAGATCGAACGTAGATGTGCTGAATGTAAATCATTACCAACTACGTGGATTCCGTCACGGTTTATGACCTATTACGCAGATAATTACGCCTTTTTATATTATCGTCAAGAAACGTGTCACTTGTAACAGCAAATGCGCTTATTAGGGACGACATTCCAAATAGCAAGCCGATTAGGAAACCCTTACATAGAGATATACACCATGCCGAGTTAATTGTGCCACTAGGTCATACAACCAAACCAAGCCTTACATACATAGAAGTTGAATAGTAAATATAAACATGTCGCGTGCCATATATACCGTTACTGTCAACTTGACGGTAGCAGCGTCGTTTTTCTGTCACAAAACATGAGAGACTTGCAGTATACTGGAACTCTATACAAGATCCCAATCATGAAGACCAGGTCCGTCGAAACTTTGCATATTTACTGCATATCTTATACCTCTTATCGGCGCTTGGGTTTCCTAAGCACGTCTGGGTCAGACGGGCCAAACTTGTTGCAAGGCTAATAATGTGTTAGTAAATCAGAAATTCGAGTGATCATGTTACTTGTAGGGACAATGTCTACTGTCTTCCAGGGTGAAGAAATTATCGCGATGGAAATGAAGAGCGTCCGCGACAACCAGAAGCCCCGGCGACCAGGGCCAGTTTTTGTAGCCTTTTCAACAAGAAGGACGGTGTTTGCAAGGACGGTGTCTGCAACACGCTTAAACTCCTTTAATAACAATCAAATCGAATCGCATTTTAGATAAATCGCATATAACAGTCCTCTAGTCCTGTGATAAGTACCTGTATAACTGCTGATTCACTTCAAATAATCATCGTCTTATTACACTGTCTCAAGGATAGAGCCTAGAGTATCATGTCCCCAACAACGCCATCCAAAAGGCTGCACTCTCATTACCGTCGACGGCTTTGGCAATGGGCGAGACATGAGCCTCCCCAGTCGCCGTTTCGCCATTAGTATGGCGAATATACGCCTCTGCCACCTTGATCCATACGGCATTTTCCACTCTGCTTGCCTCGGAGCCCTGCCAGACCCAGACACTATTGCCTGTATCAAGGAGAAAGATGTCGTTGCTTTTTAGATCGGACTTGGTCATATTGTTCCCTTCCTTGACGACATCGAATTCAAGTGCCCCTGAAGCATCCGATAAGCGCCATAGCTTTCGCGGTCTCCGATTTTGCTGAGACGTGATCGGTCTCGCGGCTCTAAAAGGCCCTTCAGCATCTTCGCCTCCAAGCACTACATCATTTGCTGTTAGCAATTCCATGTGTGCTCTAGTCGAGAGAGAGAAAAAATATTGGATAAGTCACTTACAGCTAACTACCATTCGAGACCGTGACTCAGATTGCGACAGCACCTCGACATCGATGTGTTTCGCAATCGTCATATCATGCACAACTCGCGCTGCCTTGGCCTTTTCCATCGGGCTGCAGTTTTTACCCTGCCAGACCCAGATCTTATCGTTGTGCTCTAGGACAAAAACATCGTTCTCGTCGAGACTCTGCCACTTTGGTTCTACCTCGTAAACAATAACTGAGTCAGTGCGCTTAGCCATGGGATGCTTAAAGACCCTGAGGAGCGTCAAGGTCTCCTTGGGTTCTTCCTCCGTCTCAACATGCGTAAACCCGGAACGCACGCCGCCAGATAGCACCCTAATACGGGGGAATAGATCCACAAAATCATCCGAGAGCTCTTTCTGGAGCTCGCGGTGCTGTGTGGCAATGCCATGTAGGTACTCGTCCAGCTCGACCGTCTTGTAAGCTGCCGTGCCCACCTCGTCCTGGGTACTCTTACTACCAAGCCAGAAGAAGATATCGTGACCAAGTTTTTCCTCGTCATCCTTGGTCCCCGCCTTGTAAGAGTGCAGAATGATATAACTGTCTCCCTCGTGGAAATCACCATACCGGTTTTGGGGCCATGCGACGACCTGGAACTCCTCAATTCTCCAGATGTGGAGGCCGGGCGTCTCTCCTACGCCCCGCCAAGCTGGCTCAGTGGCCGCCGAGTTGTACTTGACCTTGTGGTCGATCTCGCTGTTGATGAACTCGACGTTACTATCTCTCCAGTCGTCCACCGTTAGGTGTACTAGATCTTGATGTGGCGCCATTGCGTTAGGGCACTGCGTATGCTAGGGTATCACCCTTTGTTGTGGAAATACTCGCTGAGAAGATCTAGCCGCTGGGCTGTTTCAACCATATTGAGGCGAACACGCGCGAATTTGTTGGTACGTTGCGTTGATACGGATGTCTTTTTATCGGGGCTAACATAATGAGGCTCAAGGGGAAGTCCATCTAATACCTAGAGCCTACCTGAGAAAAGGCGGGGAAAGCAGTTTCAGAAGCAACACTACACCCCGCCGAATTATCTACATCATTCATTCCAGTTAACTTAGTGTAGCACAAACTCTGGACGAATAAGTATATTACTATATTTCAGGTTACTGGCGCGGGTATTTATAAATGTAGAAACAGCATGTTCCAGTGCGAATTTAGTCGTACTATCCAATAATTATACGGCCATTAAACACTACAGCCCTGGAGCTTCAACAGGGCCTTGTTCGGCCCTTACTCGATGCTTATACGGACTTGCCTGCGCCAGGCTGAATTAGAATAGAAATCAAAGAATCAATGCACCTTAAGAAATAAAAGTAGTTATTAACAGCAGCAGCAGTACCATTGCAGCATATTTATGGTATATAGCGGCCGTAGGAACGGGTTAATAATAGGTCTTACCAGGCTACAGCATAGTTATTATCTATATAATAATGCTAGCTCCGGTATAGTAAATAATGCCTTAGTCCAAGTAATACAATATATACTTTAGGTTAATAAGTTGATATATCTTTGCTCATATCTCTTTACTTATAAACCCATGGCTTATAAAAATAACAATATCACTTGCTGTCATGACCACTGGCGTGCTACGACCCCGTGGTCGTAGTGCTCGGAGGTGGCATGCATACCCGCACCAGAGCGTTATTATGCATCAAACAGAAATCAGTATAGATGACGCATGTCTGTAAGGGGGTGGATCGGCCCACGCTAAATTTTAGCGCGCCAATGCAACTCAAAGCTGCAGCTCAAACCTCCTTCTGGTGTCAAGTTGCATTGCATTGCGGCGTTGGCATCTTTTTGGCGACGACTTCCTGACTACTTGTGGATGTGTTGTCCTTTCTCACGCTGGGGGAGCACACGACAACGACCCCAGCTTCTGCGCTTCCCACAACTGGCACGGCCATTATTGGTGACGCTGATTGCATAACACGAGTTGCGCCGCAAAGTTCACGCATATACAGTCAACTTGCGCCTATTGGTATCTTCAAGTCGTAGCATTGGTGGTGCGCATTATTATATACTACAATCGAGGAGCCGTCCCTGCCACGCGACCTACGTCGAAGCGGTTTGCTGCTCAAAGCGAGTACCCACGCCCAGTCTCTCCATACCAAGACCTACTAGACGTGCTTTCACCACAGTCGAAATGCCGAACATACAGTCTTTCAATGCGCAGCGGGCGCGCTCGTACCTGTTCCGCCTTCCTCTCTTTACGCGCGCCATGCTTGTCGTCATGATCGCTTTCGGGCTTGTTGGTCTACAGGCTGCTTGGGATATTCGACAATGGGGAGCTCTAATACCAGATGAATTGGGCATCACTACGAGTACGTGGGTCTCGTGCCGAGTTATACCAAGATTTTGCTAATAAATGGTAATCTCTTCCTCTCTAGTGTATCGTGTCAATACTTTTCCCTTGATACACAAAAACCTGCTCCATACCATATTCAACATTCTCGCCTTGACTCCCTTACTAGAAAGATTCGAAACCGAGTTCGGCACCTTGACTTCGCTGGCCTTATTTTTCGGTCGTCAGTATACCCACACAACATGCGAATCTGCTGGTAGCGAGGAGCGACGGTAGCTGACGGTTAATTCCAGCCTTGACCACAATACCTGCGGTAGTATATGTTCTCCTGGAACGATTCCTATTGAGGGGCAATGTCGCCGTTATGGGAGCCAGGTAAGGAAGCCCTATTTCTTGCCTGCGAGAGTAGAATTGCTGACTCATGTATCATGTATCCAGTCTTTGGGTGTTCCTCTTGCTAGGGATAGAAGGAGTCCGAACATACAAGACAAACCCCTATCTGGTCATTGGGACACACCATGTCCCAACATGGACAACACCTCTCCTCATGGTTCTAGTCGTGGAAGCCCTTATCCCGGGCACAAGCTTCCTCGGACACTTATGCGGCGTCGGTACTGGATATCTCTGTATGCACAACCTTACCCCACGCAGCTCGCCACTATGTGCTAATTAGAAACTTTGTAGTCGGTCTCGGCTATTTGAAGTTCCTTGCCCCGCCAGAATGGATTTTGCGAGCGATAGAAAGTCGCTTGAATCTTCTAGGTCGGCTACCTCATTATGTTAGCGTGGACCAGAAGACATATGGCCGATTCGGTGTGCTGCCGACGAATGCTTCGAGTAGCAACGCAACACCAATGAGTATAATAGGGAGCACACAACGTCTAGGCCCCTAGCGAAGGCGATAATATAGAGAATTTGTGAGGAATGTATACATTGTATATATATAAGTTATTTATGGGGTCAGCGGTATCATGGCTGCCGCCTCTGCATGACACTGGCGTTCTCGGTTATGTGGTTAATCAATCTCTTATTAGGTAGACCCTCAACGGCCCGAGGGCTTATTGGTACTTTTCAATTCCTTCCTAGGCGTTACGGATGTTCTGTCCAGCTGCATAGGGCCAGCGTTTGACTAGTCATGGCATTGTAGCAGACAAACTAGTGTATTCTGTCGCATGCAGCGGAAGTTTTGGGGAGAATTAAAGATGATGAAATATATCTCGACTTCGACTTTGACCGTAGAAAGGTAAAAAAAAAAAAAAAGAGTCCAGCCGGCCAACCATCTGGCTACTGACTAGGGTACATACCACGACTAACTTGTGACGTTTCTCGGCGGTATTGAGTAGATATCTACTATTGCGCAGTTAGAAGCACAAGATAAGAGCTCCATACTACTTAGGTATGCAATGCCCTCCATTTTCTCTCCTCTTACGCGGGGTTAGAAAAACGGTCGGCAGTCAGGATGTCAGGATTTGGAGTACTACACATTTACCCTTCCAGCTACTCTTCCAGAATAATAGCTGTCTCTGGCTATTCTACAATCCGAAGCTACGACACAAGCATGTAGTTTTATGTCCGAGCTTTTACGTATAGGCTTGTGCTTTACCTTTCAGGTCTGAGCTTAAAATCTAAGCTTCCTGTTTTAGTTTTGGGCCTAAGCTTTAAGTATAGTATGCTCTCTGTTTAGATTTTATGTTTGGATTGATGTTTGAGCCTCGTGCTTGAGTTTCACGTTTGAGCTGGGGTTGAGCCGCTAAGTCTATACCTGTTATTGGAGGCCATACTGAACGCTTTTAGGCAACTATCATGGGGTCTTTGGTTGATGTCGGAACAACAACGTAGCAAGTAGGCGAGGTTCACTTACGCTTAAAGACGAATGTAGAAGGTAAACAGAACGAAAAGCAAGTTGAAGTATTTATGGCGACAGATTCAGGCTTGCGGGAATGTTCGATTAGCTTCATCTGAGAGATGCGTAACTCGCTGTATTCGCTCACATAAACCTCAAATGAAAGAAATGTGGGTGAGCTTTATGGGAGTGTAAATAATAGGATGAGGAGTGCGTAAGTAAGTAGGGGAGGTAATATTTAATGTCGATTTATTAGTTGGATAAACAGCATATAAGCTGATTACTTACTCTGCTTACCTAAGTACCTACAGTAGGTAGTTGTGTCTACTTAAGCTGATCTAGTCCGTACATGTAGACATCTATATACATACTCGGATAGTAGCTTGATTAGGTTTATACAACTATGCGTAAAGGGAAAACGGCGGCCTCCCGCGCGCTAATAACGCGCAGTTCAATGCGTTAGTGCGATTCCACTTCCATATGTTGCAGCCTGTTTAGCATATGTCGAACGACCCTTAATTTGCAAAAAATGGTTGTGAGCTTCGACGGATTGCTTCTCAACACTCAATACTAGACCTCTGCGATCTCTTCTTTGTCCTCGCTCAATTCTAGACTCAATTGCCCATGCATTGTCTCCTATAATCAATTTTCACCGAGAACTATGGATTTGAACGAAGCTCAGGCTTATGTACAGAACCAGCTGCATGGCTTGTTCGAGGCCTTCCAACGAGTCCCCGGCAGTGCCGTTTTGATCCGGTACATTCAATCGAGCTACCAGAATGACCCTATACGGTCCGCCATCGAGCTTGTGCTCGTAATATTCTTCGTGCGCTACTTGCTGTCGCCTTCGTATCCTACCCACGGCTCTAACTACATCAAGCTGCGAGAGGACGAGATCGACGAGCTTGTCAGGGATTGGGAACCGGAACCCCTGGTTGCCGAACAGACCAGCTTCGAGGAGAGCGAGGCCGAAAAGATACCTGTAGTTGTCGGGTAAGAATTTGTCTACTGCTTGTTTGTTTGATTGCTTGGATGCTGACAGAAGCCAGACCGACAGGTCCCAAGGTCAAACTTGGGAACGGTAGGACGGTGACCAACCTTGCCTCATACAATTTCTACAACTTCAACGCAAGCGAATCTATAAAGGAAAAGGCTATCCAGACCCTGCGCACCTATGGCGTCGGCCCCTGCGGCCCGCCACAGTTCTATGGCACACAAGATGTTCACATGCAGACCGAAGCCGACATTGCCTCGTTTCTCGGAACCCAGAGCGCCATTGTCTACGCCCACGCTTTCTCGACCATCACGAGTGTCATTCCATGCTTCTGTAAGCGTGGCGACGTCATCGTAGCCGACAAGATGGTCAACTACTCTATCCGCAAGGGCCTGGAAGCTTCACGAAGCTCCATTCGTTGGTACAGCCATAACGACATGGCAGATCTAGAGCGCGTTATGAAGAAGGTGGCTGAGGAACAGGCAAAGAAGAAGATCTTGACAAGGAGGTTTATTGTTACGGAGGGTCTCTTTGAGATGGTTGGCGACTGCTCTGACCTGCCTAAACTTGTGAGCAACCTCATTTTCCAAAACCATCCCGAGCTTGTAGCATTCTTAACGTACTAATGATCCGCCCAGATTGAACTTAAGGAAAAGTACAAGTTCCGCCTGGCCCTGGACGAGACAAATTCGTTTGGCGTCCTCGGCCGCAATGGCCGTGGGTTGACGGAAGCACAGAATGTTGACGCGGAGGCCGTAGATGTCATCGTTGGCTCTCTCTCTGGACCCCTCTGTGCTGCAGGTGGCTTCTGCGCCGGATCTACGGACGTGGTTAGGCACCAGCGCATCAATGCTCTCGCTTACACATACTCGGCCGCACTGCCTGCTATGTCTGCTGTGACAGCGAGCGAGACACTGAATGTGCTACAGTGCAACCCCGACATACTGATCCAGTGCCGTGAGAACATCCGCGCGATGCGAGCGCAGCTAGACCCTCGTAGCGACTGGGTGGCTTGCACAAGTGACCCCGAAAACCCCATTATGATTCTTGTTTTCAAGCCGGATATCATTCAGGCTCGGCGGCTGAGCATCGATGACCAGGAGCGGCTCTTCGCAGATTGTGTAGAGGAGGTAAGTTAGCAATCCGCAATGGTTGCTTTCCCTTTTTCCTTTAGTCAAACGATTCGCAGCTAATGAATCTGGTTGCAGTCACTTGCCAACGGTGTCCTCATCACACGGTTAAAGACGATGCCGTTGATTAGCAGTCTCGGACCTAAAGACACAGATGTCAACATCCAGCCTGCGCTTAAAGTGTGCATCACGTCTGGATTGTCCAAGAAGGAGATAGAGAAGGCGGGTGTGACAATCCGCCACGCCATCACGAAGGTTATGACTCGGAAGACAAACCGACTGTCAGGGTCAGCTAGTTAAGCAGGTGCAGTTTTACCTGCGTTGACTTTACGTTTCACGACCTTTTAACTCCTAATAGAGCGGGATGAGCGTTGCTGTATATTTGGTCATGAATCATCTGCTGGCACACGGAGCCGGCCGGGTTACGCATACTGGGGACGAATAGGGCAGGAAGCAAGCCCTCCACATAGAATACATACTAATTGCTAATATATAACAAGTTTCAAAGACTATCTAGGACCCTTGCCAGCTGATATTATTGCAATCTCCTTCGCTGAACACAAGGCGGGAAGGCCATGTGGTCCGAGGAGGTTCTGTACTCTTTTGTGGAATGTCGGATATAACATAAAGTGCGCATCCAATTCAAAAAGTCCTCAACTGGTTTTGCCTTTGGTCTTGATAGACTGATTGTTGAAACAAGTAATGATAAGAAGACTTGTGAAATAACCTATCATTTAGATTGTTTATTTCTATCCTATAATCAACTTGGTTGGGTAGTCACGATGTTCATATGTGGTGGGCAAATGAAGGCAGTCACGAACAGGATGAATAGGAGCAGGCACAATACATATTTAAGCAGTGACGTGTTAAAGACGGCCTTCATTCTATGTGCACAAGTAAGGTACTGCAAGGTACCTGCTGCCGTGGACATTATATACACTGGTATGTGCAGATGCCTTCTGTCAATTTCCACCTTTATGTCCAAGGTATCGATACTCTCTCTGTCTCTTTCTCTTTCTCTCTTTCTTACTGACCTATTTGATTATTACTTACCCGAAGTACTTACACAGCACAACACCTAGAATCGATCTTTTTGCAGTTGGTTTTGTCTTGTTTCATCATTCACCTACAAATAGTTCCTCCTCCTACAGACTGCATCTCTGCATCACCACACAAGTGATCTCTATCATTCCCAAATTGTGAGACCTGTTGCGGCTACAACTGAAACATCCAACTTGCGGCTTGAATTGCGCATTCACTCCTTTCCCACTGCTGGTCATCGTCAAGTCAGAGCCGGGGGATACAACAACGCACCAAAGCCAGCCACGCAACATACAACCAACCTAACAACTTCGCCTGCGCTGCAGCCTTTGCTAATTCGAGATATATCACCACACTCGAGGTAAGTGAGCCCAAGGCTTGGTTCTATCGCCTCCCTTTTGTCCTGAGATACATTGTCTCAGTCCATTCTCTCTTACAATCTTCTCCCTCGAGCGACGCCATTCCTTCGCGCTAGATGTTTTCCCGAGACCTCTGAGGCACGCGCATTCCACCTCTTGTCGTTCATCTCGCACTTCATTCATCTTTTGAGAATTGCTCGCGAACTCCCGCTGCTGGGGCAACTGCTGCCACCTCAACCTCTCGCGTCTCTTAATCTTGCTTCCACTCCTCACTCGTTTTCTGTGTCTCGCTGCCTTGTCGTTACCTGCTGCCTCTTTGTTTCTCTTGTCGCCATTATCGTTGATGGACATTGGCCAAGGGTCCGATCCTACCTCTATTGCTCTGCCTGATTGTTCTCTCCTTGCGTTGCTCTCACAATCTACAGTTACTCATATGCTTATTTTGGTAATTGACAGCGCGCTGACCCTCTAGTCACTCGTTATTTTCCCCTTGATCTTGCGCGATACCCTGATCTCAAAGTGCGCCAACCTCGATAACTTCGGTCTATTATTGCGCAATCATGAGATTCCTCCTTGCGATCTCTCTTGCCCTTTTTGCCCTTCTTCACCAGTCACTCGGACAGCCTGGTAGGTCCTCATTCTATACCAATGGCATTCGTTAGGCGTTAGTAAGGGGTGACTGACTAGCCATAAGGACACCACCATGGCGGATACCGGCACCGAGCCAACCGCGCCTTCGTCCAGAAGAGAGACAGACTCACTATCAGTGATGCCCCGCTCTCTGAGGCTACCGAATTCCCAGAGGTTGTTGTCTATGTTGACCAGTACGGAAATCCCATCCGCACCGCTACCGAGACTGTTGTCTACATACCTAAGGAAACTCCAGCGCCCGAAACTGTACCCCCAGTAGTAGCTTCTCCTGTCGCGATGCCACCCCCTCCGCCGCCGGCTGCCGAAACCACGCCGGAGCCGAGCTCTAAGCAGCAGCCCAGCTCGGTGGCTCCAGCAGCCGAGTCGGCCTCTCCCCCACCACTTGATTCATCTGTCCAACCAAATATATCGTCTTCAGGCAGTAGCCTCCACGGTGTTACCTATTCCCCGTACAAGGGAAACGGCAATTGCAAAACCGCAGCTGAAGTCGACAGAGATTTTTCTCTCTTTTCAAAGGACTATGGAGTTATCCGTCTATACGGTGTTGACTGTGATCAGGTTTCCACGGTGTCTCAGGCAGCTAAGAAGTATGGCAACAAGCTCTTCTTGGGTATATATGATATCAATAACGTGGACTCGGCCGTAGCCACCATGGCCGCTAGCCTCGACGACTGGAGCATGGTTGACACTGTGTCTGTCGGGAACGAACTTGTCAACAACGGTGGCGCGACGGTAGGACAGTCGCTTGCAGCACTTAGCAAAGCCCGCTCTTGTCTGAGAGCAGTGGGATACCAGGGCCCCGTTGTTGTTGTGGACACGTTTGTCGCGGTTCTTGCTCATCCTGAGCTATGCGATCAGTCCGATTACTGCGCTGTTAACGTCCATCCTTTCTTTGATCCCAACACGGGAGCACCGGAGGCCGGTCAATTCGTGGATTCTATAACGAAGAATATCCGAAATAAGCTAGCCGATACGAACAAGCGTATCGTGGTCACCGAGACTGGATGGCCTTGGCAAGGCGAGCCCAATGGCGCCGCCATTCCAGGCCTCGATCACCAATCTACTGCTATTTCGTCCATTAAGGAAGCATTCAGCAGCAATTCTGCCGACGTTTTTCTGTTCACTGCCTTCAACGACCTGTGGAAGAAGGCCGAAGCGGGGACGTTTATGGCTGAGCAGTTTTGGGGCATGGGAGGACGATATTCGCCCTGTGATCAGTAAGGCAAGGAAATAAGAGATTCAAATGATGTTCAAACGCACGATACAGGAATACGAAGAAGAAATTGGCTGAAGAAGAACTACGAACTAAGTTGGTTGGAAGGTATTATGAACTGGAGACGTGATACGATTTTGCGAGCATTCTTCCTTTTCTCCTTTAGAAATAAATGCTTGATGCTATTATCTTACTTATGACTCCATTCCAGTATTCGCACTGAATTTTTCGTACATGTGCATTATCTCTTCGCTGAGCTTCCCAGCGGCGTCGGAAAGGGACAAGCCAACGGAGGTTCTGGCAAAAAACACGCACCGTGCTTGGCAATTCTTTTTTGCCGCTATAAAATCGTCGATGAAAACAAAAACAGATATCTCAATTCCTGGTGAGTTAAGTACCAACAGGTTAGGTTACCCAGGTAGTTTGACGACCAAACAAACTGAAAGTGGGAATTCCCTGCCAAGCATGATTTCTCATATACTTGAGGGTGAGTCTGAGCTTCGATTTTTTTCCTGCTGTCGTGTGCATATCACACCGCGGCCAGATCTGTCCTAGTCAAAAGACTGTCTCACCGGTTTAAGTATAGAATGCAACATGAACAACAAGCATCACAACTACATACACATCGAAATGGCTTTAATTTTCCAACCACAGACAGTGTAGCATTTTTTTGAGTGCTGTCTTTCGATATGACAATGATTGGGGTAGCTCTGATATCGCTGGTCACGTTGGCTTGTGCACAGCCCTGGGAGAACTGGGCACTGGCGCCTCATTGCTCCGACGTGCACTTCCAATTCACCACCACGGCCGCCAACCGCGTAGCCGATAACGCGCCAAAAGATCTGTTCTCCGATCCCGAGGCCATTGACGCATTTCTCGGGCAGCCCGTAGCCTACCGCAATGTGTCGGGCACCTTCGCCATCTACGGCCAGCTCTGCCGCCCGATGCATCATTCCCGATTCCCGAAGTTGCAGCTTCTTGTTCATGGCTCGACGTACAACCACACCTACTGGTCCTCCCTCCAAGAACCGTCAGGCTCGACTTGGGCGTCATCGCCGCCGGATCACGAGGAGCTCTCGTGGATCTATACCGCCACGCGCCTCGGCTATTGGACCCTGGCCATCGACCGGTTGGGTCAGGGCCTATCGTCCCGGCCGGACCCCGTGACAGTCGTCCAGAGCCCGCTACAGATGCAGCTGCTCCACCTGATAGCCCGGGAGATCCGCGACTGCGACTTACTAGGAATCCGATCTGCGCGCGGAGGGCGCGATGACGACGTTGACAAGCTGAAATTGATCTACGTTGGCCACTCGTTCGGGTCCGGGCTCGGCGTGAATCTCGCGGCGGCGCATCCAGAGGACTTTGACGCGCTCATCCTCACAGGCATCGCGACGGTACGCGGGAATCCTCGGCCGGGTTCGTTCCTGGCTCGCTGGGCCCCCGCGGCGCAGTCCGCGCCCAGGTTTCCCCGCGACACGCCGGCGGGCTATCTCGTGAGCACGAACAAGACGGGTCGCGAGGCCCTGTATTGGGGCTCGCGCTCCGACTTCGACGCCGAGATGTTCGAGAGGGACTGGGCGGGCCAAGGCACGCACCCGCTCGGCGAAGTCCTGACCACGGCCGAGTATCTCGTGGATCTGCCCGAGGCATTTAACAAGCCAGTCCTAGTAGCGGACGGCATCGAGGACGCTATTTTCTGCAGCGATCTCGGGAGCCGCGCCCTGGGACCCGTGAGATGTCGGGCGGGTGAACATGGTGAGATTGGGAAGACGCGAGACTGGTTTCCTGGTGTATCTGACGAGCTGTTCGCGACGTATCTACAGCCTGATGCTGGCCACGACCATATTTTGCACAAAACTGGTGATCAACTGATTGATTACGCCCATAACTGGTTGGCGTCTGTAGGTCTGTGAATCATTTCGTACCCGTACTCAGGCAGCCACACTCAGTTAGCGCTAGCATTCTGTAATTGGTCGTGGAAGTATTACAGGCCTCGCCTAGGTTGCTCCTAAGTGAGGCGCGGCACATGTAATATTATTAGAGGCTGATAAGGATGTCTGAAGCCGGATTGATGGAACGCATCGCGTATTCCTGGGGTTCGCGTGCTGGGGATAAGCAACTTATGTTCACAGACCATCAAGCCTTGTCATCGGAGATTGCCTTGTATCAGAGAAATATGGACGCCCTTAGCACGGAGGCACAGGCATCGAATCCTACGAGAGGTCAAGACGTATCACTACACCGGCCGCTTCCACCGCATTCACATAAGAACATATTCACATACAGTCCTTTACCTAGCGGTTATATCCGAGTAGCCGAGCTTTATCCCGGCCAATTCAATAATGTTGTAATTATCAACTTTCATCATGAGTCATTCCAATCTCGCAAGGTCCTTGTCTATGAGGCCCTTTCCTATGTATGGGGCTCAACGACCTCATCGAGCCGGCTGCGGGCTGCGGAAGCTGTATAGAGCGAGCTACAAGTGACCAGAAACGTAGATGTCACCCTCAGGTACCTTCGATATACGGACCGTCCGCGTTTCATATGGGTCGACGCTGCCTGTATCGACCAGCTGAATAACGTCGAAAAAGGCCCCCAAGTTGCCATGATGGGCGAGATATTTCGTTTGGCCGCACGTGTCGTGGTGTGGCTGGGGCCCGAGGAGAATGATAGCGATCGAGCTCTGTCCTAGCTGGAGTTGATGGGCTCTTAAGTTGATTATGAATATGACCTTGAACCTGTGCCTAGGGCCGACGAATCCATAAGCGATGCCAATGTCCCCGTCCCATTAGAAGCACTTGACCCTTCGTGTTTATATCATTTGTTTTGCCGTCCGTGGTTCGATAGACTGTGTGTTCGACAAGAGATTATCCTGGCGAACAGAGATGCTATAGTCCTATGCGGCTCCTCTATTGTCGAATGGCAGCTATTCCAGCGCGGATGTGCGTGTGTCTACCTCAAACCTTAGCATTTTTTTGAGTATACTAAGAAAATATACGCTCGTTCTGGGGTGTTAATGGGCCTAGTTGTCTGGCGTCCAAAGGGCTTCACACTGAATGAGACGCGGTCCTGGTTTGGCGACTTGAACTGCGAAGATCCAAGGGATAGGGTCTATGCAGTGTTAGGACTTTCACATGAAAACATACACTTAGACATGCAACCTGATTACACCAAGTCAGCAACCCAGGTTTACGAAGATCTATACACGCAGTACATCAACAACACATCTGATCTAGACTTTGTGTCTATATGCCAACTTGTAGATCCACCGAGCGGGCCAAGTTGGCAGCCGAAATGGTCGTTGGGAACCGCTGTCGTACGAGAAGGTTGCATTCTACCGGCTATGTTTGTATCGGGCCATTTCCACGCATCCCCATATACTCCCGTCGATGGGAAACTAAAAGAAATGGGCGTGTCAGTCGGTAGAATACAATAATTGCAAAAGAATCGTGCGAGAGAGGTCGATACATACTATGATATAATAGCACTTATCCGCGATGCTTTCTTTTTCCCACCCAAGTTAATCTCTAGTGATTATATATCTGGCGGGACTCTTCTGGACGCGTTTACCCGCGCTCTTTCTCTAGATATGTTCGAGGAGAACTTCTCGCCCGCTCGGAAAGAATTACCCGGATAGTTCGATAGCGCAGAGCTGCTCAGGGAGGTTCTTGAGGAAACTGATACGCTTACAGTTCCCAATCCCAGAAACTTCTCGACTTTCCTACCACAGGCTCGTGATGCCTTCCAAGGCAGGTGTGTATATGACACAGAAGAGGATTTCGTCAGGCTTGCCCCTCCAAAGGCAAAGAGCGGCGATGAGGTGTGTGTCGTTGCTGGCTGTAATAGTTCGCCTGTGGTTTTAAGGTATGTAAATGGGGATGAATATATTCCAGTTGGAGGTTGTTACACATCGGGTATTGAGGGAGTCGAAGCTCTACTCGGCCCCCTCCCAGAACAAACCCGAATAATGCGTGTTTGGGATGATGCCGAACAGACGTATTGAAACACATTTATCGAAGACGAGACGGGTACTCAGTCACTGGCCGACCTCAGAGTCAAGGATTGACCCATTGATCACGAGGAGTAGTGAGTAATTCCCGAAGTCACTCTCTTCCTATTTGGCATATTTCGGAGCACAGACTTTTTTGGGTCCAAAAATAGTGCCTTGAACCCCCATATCGCCAACAACTGACTCCGAGTTCTAGTTACGAGCAGTTGAAGCGGACCAGCATTCCTTTGAGTATAGACACTGAGTTCTTACGAGGGAAAGGGGTCGACATTCAATCATTTACTTTAATCTAGAGATATGATTTATCCCCCTAGAGCGCAATTTAAGATTTGATTCATTGGATTCTAACTTTACAACGGCTAAGCCACGACGAAAATCATATTAGAACCTCCAAAACAGGTAATAGAGTAATAAAACCAAGTAATAAAGCGGCATGACTATATCCTAAGGTGCCAATAAAGTAAGGCGATAGATGATCAGTCTATAAGGATATTGATGCACAAATCGTAGGGAGTCTATATATCTCCATAGTCATATTTTACTCTAAACAACCCGACCTACCAAAGCAGCATCGTTCGTCTCTAAGTTTCTATGAAAGATGAACTGTAACCGGAAATCTAAGACGCAGAGAAATCAGACAAATCAGCATAGTCCCGTCTCCTCAAAGGACTAGGAGCGCAGGTGCGAGTATACCGTCACAGAAACTAGAACAAGAATAACTGTTCCAACATGCTAGTAGACTGCATATTAGGACTTTGTAGGTCATTAAAGCGACGGGCGACGGTACGCATATATATGTGACATTATATCGGAGGCTGGAGGTTCCCGGGGTCTCGCATGCAATATCCTAACGTACGTTTTTGAGGGAGCAATAAGTCAGATATTAACAAAGCAAATGCCTAACAACTTTCGAGCATCAGGCTACAGCGTCCTATATTCATACGGAGCAGGGCTGGCATTATAATAATCATGACAATGTAAATGCAACAATTAAGACAACCTTATCATTTGCGGAAAAAGAAACCCAGTATTTATGCCTGCAAGTCTAACGAAAACGGAACAGAATAGTGAAGAAAATTTGTACTATGCCACCCTCGCAGATAAGTACAAGACCGCCACGGATTGTTGGTAAACTTCATCATAAAGCCTATCTGACCCAGGCATAGCCATTATTTATTGGCACCCAACCATTTGCCTATAATACAGGAACCCATTGAATAGTCTATAGGAAACGGAACTTGCTGTCACTAGACGAGTCGGTCTGTTGGGCACCATTGTTTGTGAACGAAGCTGTTCCAGGCCCAGAATACCCAGGAGACTTCGTACCCGTCTCATTACGACCCCGGGTATCATCCCTGAGTGCCCAATTGTTGGGCTGAAGCAAGGGGAATGGCAGTGCACCGTTCAGGTCTGATACCAGCTTGTCGGTTACGATCAGCTTACCACCCACGCCAGGTCCTACAAGGAGAGCGACGAAAAGAACCAAGAGGGAGAAGTATAATATCGCATAGCGTATCACACGTCTCCTACGAAGCTTGGACTGCTTCATCGAGTAGATGGGGGGTCGGATTTGACGACTAAAGATGTTAGTTATGGTGCGTAAAAGAGCAATGTGATGAGAGGAACATACCTTGGGCGCAGCCAGAAGAGCATGATAGAATGCAGCTTATCAATCTGCGGAATGAGGATCACGGGAAGCATGATGAAAAGGAGAACATGGCCCAGGATGAAATCGGCAGCGAACATGCTGAGCTCCGTGATCTTACATAGGAATTCACGAGCCGGCTGGGAAACGGTGTGCCAACCCATAGAGTACCACTTGCCCGTCCAGAACGCGATGTTGGCCTGATCCGTCTTGAGCTCACGGGTCAGAGCTGTCGAGATGATAAGCTTGAGGATGAAACGCTGGATGGCAATAACCGTAATCATTCCCAAGAGAGTCTTGGTAAAGTCAAAGCCCTCCAAGAAGAACATAACTTCGAAGAAAATGATAAGAGCAATGACTGCAATGGCGTGGGCAATAGCTGCCAGAACGCTACCGAACTTCTTGCAACACATGCTCAGGAGAGGACCAGCGCAACACGCCAAGGCGAAGAAGAACGCGAGCACACCAGCGTTGACGGCAATTGGTGCTAACGCAACAATACCGACACGAATAAGAGCAGATGTCGGCTGGGCATTAGGGTCGTTGTTTTTAACTCCGGTTTGAGCATTAATGAAGAGATACGGAATAAGCGTCGAGGCGACAAGCAAGAGAGGAGAAACAATTTCGCCAAAGAAGACATTGGTGATAGCTGCACGCGGAACATCGGCGGATAGCTTGGCGGACGGATCACCCAAGGCCTTGCGCTTGTAACCAGTGATTCTTGTACGCGATAACCGACAGTATGCA
The DNA here is from genome assembly GCA_007182795.1 of Xylaria flabelliformis. Lineage (NCBI taxonomy): Eukaryota > Fungi > Ascomycota > Sordariomycetes > Xylariales > Xylariaceae > Xylaria > Xylaria flabelliformis. Next base: position 115,812 of record VFLP01000013.1, read on the forward strand.
ATCCATGAAGAGGAGTGCGATCGGGAGTTTCCACGAGATAACCATCGGAGGAAATCACGGTAGTCGATGAAGAAGTCGTTCCAAGCGAACTGATGGGGGTTGTAAAGGAACGGGCAAATGACCAGAGCGAGGAGCGAAATCCAGAAATAGATAAGCGCAGCCTGCCAGACTGTCAAGCATGCGAAGAGCAACGACAGCAAGAGCCGTGCGCCCATATAGATACAAGGTCCAGCGAACCGCGAGTACAAGACTCCAAATGGAATACGCGCAGTCGCGAAACCACGACCAGTTCCGATATAGCGGGCACCACCGAATGAGAGATCCTGTGTGACCGAGTTCGCATAAATTTGGGTCACAAAGACTTCGAACAAGGGAGAGCCCGAGAAAAACTGCTTGCTAAAACGAGTTGCGGCGCGAAGAACACCACGCTCCGTAAGCTCTTGAACGACCAAGGGGATGTAAGCCAGGAAGAAGACAACGAAGATGGAAATGACGCAACGATACATCCAATCCATGAGAGCGTCCGTGTTGTTGCAACCAGTGGGATACAGTGGATCGGTGATGGGAACATTAGGATTGTAGTCGCAATGGATTGTCTCATGTCGGAGGACACCAATATTGATAGAAACGAGCATGAAGATCTGGACAGAGACCAGGATGAATATGTTTTGAACGTGGAAACCAGCGTGGGCATAATAGAAGGACAGGAAACGATCCAAAGGTAGTTGTGTGCCAAGGTAGTAGTATTCACGAGAAAGCAACTGTTCACCCATACCTGTGCCGATCTTGGTGGTAAAGTTGAGAATCGATCCGAAACCCAAATCACGACCCTTTCCACACTGGTAGTATTCGCAGTGCTTGATACGGCCACCACGCAAAATTGCAGTCATACCAGCATAGATATCTTCGTTCAAATGCAAACCTTTTTGAGCCTTGGAGACACCACCACGCGTAGTCATGAAGATACCATTCAGGAAATCGGGATGACCATAGTGCAGTTTACCGCCGATTTGGGCTAGTGTTCTGGCGAATAATGTACCAAACGTTTGTTCCTTACCAGCGGCGACATCACCAAGGATACCAATATTCTCTGAGAAAATGTACTCGCGAGCACCAAGGATGGCAACCGGGGTATGAACTTCGTTCTTAACGCCGGGGGTATACGGTGAAACATTGTCGGTCTTCATCTCCTCAAATTCAGCCAATACGGAACGAATCTTCAAGCATTCTTCCAGATAGTTGTCTTGATTGGCATCAATAAGCTGGATGTACTCGCCGCGGTAGAAAATGATAGAGTGATTCTGGTTGTCAGATTTGCCGTCTCCCAAAACGGGGTTACCAGAGAGCTGAATGCGGAACTTGGGTTTTCTCAAGCCGTTCTCCATGATTTCAGAGTGGCCATCAATCAGTGCAGAATAGATACGGGGCTCCTCGCCTTCAGCGAGAGGAGCTTCCTCATCCAGGTAGGCGATTTGCAGATCGGGGTAGGCTCGGAGAAGGAATTCGGCATTCTCCATTTCCTCCTTCTTGAATTTGGCGTATCTCTGCATCGAAACAACAAGCTTGAACTTGCGGCGCGCCATTCTCTCGAGCTCACGCTCTAGCTTATCAGAATTACCACCGAACATTTGCACGACTTCAGGATTCTCAACACGGTATAGAAGCTTGATGGCACGGCTGTAGTTCATAAAGCCGGAAATCGTACGGTACAGAGTCTGCGACCTGAGCGAAGCCCAGATCCTAGTTCTCAAAGTGTACTCAGGAGCTGAGGATTTGAATCCAATGCAGTAGAACGGTAGGTCGTCAATCTTGCTCTTGGCATCGTCCTTCTCGTTCTTCTCGAGGTCTCCATTAAACTGTGAAGTCTCATCGGCGAGGATCTTGGTGTCTTTAACGAAGCAGTCCCATTCATGGGGATGGAGCTGCTTGAGATACTCAAGCATAGTAACACGCGAGTAAGGTTCATCCTCACGAATGATCTCCCTGAGCGAGAGCAGAATCTTCTCACTGTAATGAGGAATCAAGACGCAGAAAGTAGGCATGTTGTCAACAGGTAGAGGCTCTGGAATGGGCATCGAGAGCGACTGAGCGAAGAAAGAGAGACGTCGCTCTGCTTCGCTGTGCGTTGGGAAAAATTCTGTCTTGAACGAATGATCCTCTTGCGAGACGAAGAATGTCGGTGCCCGGAGCGTACGCTTGCCTTCTTGCTCAGATGGCACTTGGTGGTATAAAAGCTTCTGGACATGGTCGATAGCCAAAAGATGTTCTCGGTACATAGAAATAACAATAGCATTCCATATCTGCGAAATCAAGACCTTCGGCTTGTACTTGATCTCCATATCAGTCGTGGCAAGAATCTTAGAGTAGATTCGCTTGGGGAGTCGGGAGAAAACGTTTCGCCAGGGAGTTAAGATGGAAGAACCAAGATAGAACGACCGCGCAATGGAGAAAACCGTGTTAATCAGAACATACCATAGGTATGTGTCGAGGAAGAAGAAGAACAAGTCCGTCAGCACCATGAGGATGATCAGGACAATAGGCTGATTCTGACAAAGTATGTTTCCAATCTCGTGGTCACCCAGACAAGATTTGACGTTGATAAGTGCGGCGTAACGAAGCGCATCTCGGAAAGAGAGAGTCAGATACTTGTAGGATTCACCAAACTTGGCTCCGAAGACTGCAACCCAGAGGAAGTATGACAGTGCGCGATCGTTGCCCTTGAGGTGCGGCCAACTCGCGGTAAATGTTTGACTTGCCACATATTGCCGGGAATTCTTCGTAAGGTAACTTCCAAAGAGAGCACCAAGAGGCATAACCGAGAAGAAGACGTAGGTTATGATGGCGATGATGAACTGGACAATAGCGATTGGCTTTCCTGCCGGACTCTCCTGCGCTCCTGGTATGCCGAAGATGTACACACTCGGACCAACATTAAGAGCGAAAACCACGATGAGGAAAATGAGACGCTTGGTGAGATGCTGAGCACCGGCCCAGCGCCTTGGCACATATGCCCACTCGGCCAGAGTCGCGAGGATTTGAATCAAGGACGCAATACCACCGCCAATAGCGACGATCGAGAACTGTGCAGCAGCTGTGGGCTGCTGATTGACTTGCTGCTCGTAAGAAGGGCCTACCAGAAGAGTGGGAGCGTTGTATGCGGTGTAGAACCAGAAGATGGTCAGATGGATAATCCATATACGGTTGAAGTTAGTGATCAGATGGAACCACGACCGCGTTTCCTTGTATGTCTTGAAGAAACATTTCTTCCAGTTGACATCCTTAAGCTTCAAATATCGCTCCTGAGGAGGGACATCAATAAGCTTGCTCTTATCGCCAAGAACGATCCGCTCAATGCCCTCGGGATACCAAAACAGCTGATTGCAGTCATCGTAACCGATGATTTGGTTGTGGTCGCGTTCACGTCGGACATAGACTCCGTTAGAGATCTCGTATCCTTGGTCTCGGCAATATTGGTAAAGAGGGGTGATAACGTTATTGAGGAATGTGCCTTCCTCTACTGGCTCTACCGAATTCTGGCACGCAGGAGAGTTCAGGTAGTCGTCTGCACACTTGAAGATGAAGCAGAGACATTCAGGCATAAATCGGACCTGGTTGGCCTCTCCCCAACACATGAGGTACAAAGCGATCTGGCGAACACGATCATGCTGGGACATTCGATTCATACGAGTCTTCCATCGGTACTCCGCGGCTTCGAGGCTGTCGTCGCCTTCTAAATCCTCTAGGACTTGCTCTTCGCTCTGATCGCCTTTCTTGTTCTTCTTCGCCTTCTTTTTCTTAGCCTTTTTGCCGCTCATATTGGCAAAGCCAACAGCGTCATCCAAGTCCAGGTGAGCAGCAAAGTACCATCTGCGGTAGTTTGCGTTGTCGCCACCAACGTAATCGGCATGCAAAGACAAGAGGGCCTGGTTCGGTGTCATACGCGATGCTCGCGAGTCCAGTAAAACCATTAGATGGTCATACATATTTCGCATGCTGTCGCGCTGGAAGCCAAACTTAGCGGCCAAATCCATGAATATGTCCTCAACCTCTTCCTTTGATAACGGAATTTGGGCGTCCGATGTCCAGGCAGGATAAGGCTCTCGGGACCGATTGTCATTAGGAATTGCACCGCCGTAATCCATACCGTAATTCGGAGTTGAGGCCCCCGACGAGCGGTTACCACCGTACGAGATTTGCGATGAAGGCGGGCGATACCCTCGACCCTCACCATCATTATAACTGTTGTAATGCTCGTCTCCACGACCATAATAGTCCATGTCGGTAGCACGAGCCATATCTGATCTCATGGTGAAATCGCTGAAAGTTTCGGATTCCTCTTCAGAGCCGCCGCGACGACGACCCTGGCCCCCATTCTGAGCATACTGATCGTAGTATCCGCCATTGCCATCGTCGTAGTACTCGTTGTTCTGATAGCGGTCGTGACCGTCGTAGTAGCCGCCATCTTGGTGATAGGGGTTATTAGCATCGGCATTATAGTACCCGCTGTGCATTTGGTTAGTGGTTTTTGTTCCTTGTACGTTCTTCATCTTTGGTAGCTTACGACTCATCATAATAGCCGTCATTATGTTGTTGACCGTGAGCATCATAACCGTTTTGGTGCTGGTCGTGGTGCTGATCATAATACTGGCCATTTTGGTCATCTTGATAGTACGAGTCTGTGTTTTGACCGTACCCATCACGGTAGTCGTGCTGACCACCGCCTCCTGGATAGCCCGACATGTTGGTGGTTGTCGAGCTTGCAGATGGGAGAGTTAAAGATCCTATAGGCAAGGATTGTTAGCGAATTAATCAACAATCAACAACCTATAATTCTTGATGCAAAATGATCGTTCACGTACAAATCCGAGTCATTTACGATTGCCGCGCGGTTTCAGGTTTGGGGAACGTGTCGTCGATTAATAATTATTTGGTTGATAAAATGTGGCCGGCCACAAGAGTAATTGGTGACAGGATGCGATGATACAGTCAATCACCTCAGCTGAGGTGGTTGAGCCAAGTAGCGATTGGTAGTTGACAAATTGTCGACGCAGTCTGTCCGTAATACGCTGCTGGAGACAAACAGGTTATTGGGATCCGTGTTGTTGGCCTAGCAATGTGGTTAGACTAAGCAAGCGTGCATGGGAGCAACGGCATTGGATTGCAGGCTTGGTGCTGTTGAAGGTTGTCGGGTGGTCGCTCAAGAGATAGTGGGCCACTGTAGAGGGAAGGGGGGTTGTGATAGGATAGTGCAGGCCAAGACAAGCCAGGGATGGGCAGCCACGCTCATGCCAACCTAATGACAGGATACCGTAGTATGACGGGTTCCTGAAGTACACTCGGAGAAGGCGCGATGGATGGCGGATAGGCGTCGACTTCGACTTTGACAGATTGTACTACAAGCCGCTTGCTCACCTGTTCGGAATCAATCCCTTGTCCTTCTTCAAATGCTCCCTTGGCGTAAAACTCTTCGATTTCTCTTTTTGCGACGAGCGATCGGTTGGCTTTGTTTGCACGTTTCGGGCAGTTGCGAGCAAATTGTACACAACGAGCGTAGCGATTGGATTATAACGAACGAACAAGATACAGTCCACTATGGTCTGTCTCTACTAAGTTTTTTCGGTCCTCCGGTGCGGTCCCTCGATCGTCCAGAACAGATAGGAAGGAGAGAGAGTGAGTGGGAGGTCTGGAGGAGGAAAGGTTAAAAAAAGAGACGAAAAAGCGAATGTAAATCGGTTTCCACCTGGATCGAGGCACTCGGTTGCAGGAAGGGGGAAAGGGGACGGCCCACTTAGGATCTGGGATCAGGATGTGGGAAAATCAAGAAAATTGTCAAAAGGAGAGAGACGGGGGATCGGAACAAGCACGAGAAAGCATTGACTGCCTGGTGGGCCAGGTACCTATCAGGGGTTGATGTGGGAGTAATTGCCTGATGTGTACCTGAGACTGAGATGTATACAGTCCCTATTACTGTACCAGTTATGACCAAGGTGCTTCAGGATACCAGCACTTGGTGCTTAGCAGCCGAAAAGGGGCAAGATCGTGATCAGTAGCCGGCATTGGGTGACACAGCACACTGTGTAACTAACAAGAAGTGGGCAAGTGGCAAAGAGACGAAGGGGGCCGTGGCTGTGAATATTGGCGTGTTTGAGCAAGCCTACAGCGAATTGACCTATATATTCCTCGCCTCGCAATGGGCTCCGGGTCGAGCCAGATTACCATTTTCTACACTACTTAACAGCTCGTACGATTGGCTGGTACTAAACAAGAGAAACCTATTTCTCTCAAGATTACCTCTATTGTTGTAACGGTATGAGCAACGGCACGTGAGCAGAATCTTCAGAGCTGTAACTACGGTTTATCCTTCTCCATGTACATATTCTACTGCGTCTACCGGGTATTAGTATATTGTAGACAGGTACATGCACATGTCTGAATGCCGTAGCATAGTGTTGGTAAATATATTCTAACATTGAAGTTTGAGAAGGGGCGTGATGGGCCCTATTAGGTATCTTATAACGCTGGGGGTAAACAAGTACCTATTACCCTATCTCAAGTTATCATTAAGCAGAAATGATGGCAATCTTTTTGCATTGATGGCCTTCAAAAAGCTGCGCCACCTATTAATGTCAGCGCCAACTTTGCGCTGCTTGTACCATACAGTATATATGTAGAGTATCATACGGACCACGGCATCTGTGTAAGTAAATCACCGGATGCCACGCACCTAGTGTGGAAAACGAGAAACATCTTCCATGGCATTTCTCTATCATAGGACGGGATTTTGATATCGGAATTCGTAGCCAACCTACGCCACTTGCTTCTTATCTCTTAAAGGCGAAATCCAGCATCGAGTTATCGTCCCTCGTCTTGCTAGAGTCGAGTCATATTGCAGCTGGATCTTATCAAGTAGTGTTGTTCAAATTGCTGATCTTATCAGTTCTTACAACACATTGCTTTTCCGCCTCTTCGGCCGTCCTATCTATGCCACACTGCATGGAGGCGAACTAAATCTGTCGGTTTACATCATGTGTCCCGCAAATACGACCTGGACGGCAAATCAGATTTTCTACCACGTGCAAGGCACCGGACCAAGTACGAGGTTTTGTGCAGATGAATCTATATTGAGTGCCACATTTATTTTCGTGCTGAAAGGAAAAATACTTATATTGTATGGAACACAGTACTATATTATTATTCCATGATTCGATGTCCCTTTAGAGGCCTGACTCCAGCAGTCGGAACTGGCGGGAATTACTAGGTGGGGGACACTACTGCAATACTTAAGCATAGCGGTAGGCATTTGGATGTTGGATCTAGGCAGTGACAGTTACATGTAGGTACCTACGGTGGTTGCTTGACAAATCGGCTTTCAGGGCAAGTGTAGGTGATAACAGCTGAAGGGCAGTGCTGTGATATGCAGCTGTGGCGCAGCGCGTAAGTACTGATAAGAAGGAGTTAAATATCCGCCCCACCTCCCGTCCACGTCACGGCGCCATGCCAAGATTACGCCGAACGGGCTAGCGTAGTGGAAGTTTCCAATCAGAGTCCAGTAGCCCAGCCCGTATGCAGGTACCAGCGCCCTGAGTCCGTGCCTTGGTGGCGACCATGTTCAAAACGGTTGGCCGTGATCACGATGACGCTTCCATTTGAAATGGCGGCCGACTATTCGTCCGTTTTCTTCGGAATCTGGCTGCGTAACAATTCGCAAAAGCTTATGAATCAACTAATTATTGTATTTATGCCTTAGAATTATGAACGTGTTGACCGTTAGTAATGTTGTTTCACCATGATATCCTGGGAACAAACATCTATGTTACCAAGTTCATTCCAGACAGGCGAAACAGGTTACTAAAGAATTGAATGACTATTCTAGAAGAACATTATCCTTCTAGTGCTTCAGATGTGCGAGAAGATCACATTTTCTATGAAGTCTCGAGTCAGAATCCTCTTCCTTCTCTTTCGATATTCCCGCGAGCTATGTTTCAGGAGGGGCTGGGTTTGCTGGTTTGCTGGCCAGATCCGAAAGCCTTACACTAAATAGGTTAGCTGGGCTTTCCGGCTCCTCCATTTTGCTTAGCCCGCCCTACTGTAGTTGCTGTAAGTTGCGAGTCAAGCGACACCTGCAGGACGGCAATGCAACGTTATAACATGATTTGAGGGAACCTACCCAGACTAGGTAAGGAGCAAGCCTTACAACAGTTAGTATCTTGCAGTTCCATCCTCAGCTTGCATTCCATAGGCTATTCTTAATAGAACGATTAAATGAAGGCAAAATCCAATTCTGGAATCTCAACAATACACGTAGATAGGTATATGTGTATCGTCAAATCAAATCATAATCTGTTTTCCATCTCAGGCCATTAGCCCTTTTTTGGTCAAGTGGAGGATGATCATGCTATTTGTCGAGGTACACAACCTCGCCGACCGTGTTTCGATATTCTATCATGCCGGTTGATCGGGATACCCTGCAGTCTACTATTTCAAGAAAAGGCATTATCTAAGCTTGATCGATCCAGTCGAGCCACGCTTGATAGTTTATGGCCACCGTTAAGCTCGGCAGCCTTAAAGCTTAGTACTTTGTGACGTGATACCTATGCTGGTAACACCGCTGTACGCCCTCATCAGCATGTGTGTCTGAGTTCTGCGGTGACATGGCGCTGCAGCAGTAAATAAATGTTGCGTAAGTGATACGCACCCCATACATGCCTATCATGGCGATCTTCCTAATTGGCGTCAAGGCGCGATAACCGGCGCTTCGCTGGGCGCCTCACGCGCGTCAAACGTAAGTCTCCCCGTGCATCCGAGTTTAACACTACGGATCTCGGGTGCCAAGGGCGCCAGTTCTCGTAATCTCTTCCCGAAGAGATCCAGTCGCCAGTCAAGTCCAGCATCGGATGCAAGGACAATACTGAACAGCCTTTCAGGCGTAGATAACACTTAAAACCCTGCATTAGGAGATCTGATGGAAAGATGGAATAGTCCCCGTTAATGAATACGATGATGGAATTGTCCGGGTACGAGTGGCACAGCGTTTTTGACCCCCAAATATCCGAGACACTGGGCATAATCCTGTATCTCATGGCGTCCCTATAACGGGTAGGTCGGTCTATACTTAGATTCCACGCGCAAGACAAAAACATGGTAGTGTAACTAGATAGGTATCTGCCCAAAAGAATTCGAGAAAGAAAAAAAAAAGAATCTGTTTCGATGACGATAGGTAATGCGACATGAGGGATAGGTAGTCACTAGAGAAAAAAAGTGTAACTGTGCAGCATGCTACACGCAACGGGTTCGGACCGTGTCATTGTGGCATGTCTGCTCATACAGTCCTGAGACAGATGTATATATGGAAACCCCGGTTCATCTTGCATGAGAAAAAAAAAATGAGCTCACCATATCAGAAACTTTACTTGTACTTTCTGCACATGATACATTACATATGAATTGCATACCCGTGCGCCCGTCATGACATGAGTGACCCTAGCATAATGTACAGCATTCGTGCTCTTTGTATACAGTAGTTATGCAGCCTGGCGCAACTATCTTGTATTGACTCTTGAGTCATTCAAACCTCAATTTTATTACATAGCCTTGACACGATAAAGACAATTGACTTCTCGTGTGATTTTGCAAGGTTTTATCCGTCAGATTTTCTACAATAGTTAGTTCCCTCCTTTTTATGCTGTTATTTCTCGTTTTGGATATGATGGCGTTCAATTGGGACGAGGTTCCCGACATGGCGGTAGTATGCTGCACTACACTACCTAGGTAACTAACTTGGTGGTTGCGCGTTGCCTGGCAACGGACAGGCGGGTCCCGTAATCGGGCTTAACATTATCTTTCCCTTCCTTGTGTCCCAACTACGTATACATGTTACCAAGACTGCAGTAATATTACATTAAAAGTACTTCTTTTCTGCAGTAACACATTGTTTCGCAAGCAAATATGGCTTATCTATCCAGCAGCGAGGACGAATTTCCCGAAATCGAGGTCATTGCCCGAAGGCAAAAACAGAAAACAACAGTTGGGCAGATCGACGGCGACAAGGAGAATGTGTCAAAACAGTCCGACTCAACGGAATTAATAGAAGCGATCTTCGGTGATACCGTTGGAAAGACACCTGCCACCGCGAGGCGGGTAAGGAAACTCGGTCAAGGCCAACCGATGGACGGCTCACTTTTGAAACCGTGGCAGGGTTCGGAGCTGGAAAGAGGGACAGGCAGCCGTACTCCCAGCTCCAGACAGCCATCATGGGCTCAAGATAAAAGAAGAGAGGCTAGGGCTACATCGCCAGGAGAATTACTTGATCGACTCCCCGCGAGGAGTAAGCGCACCGAATCCCGCACCGTTTCCGGTAGTACCATATTCGATAGCCCACCGAAAGAGCAGAAAAGGACCCGACGACTAATATCACGAGGAGAGAAGAAAGCACTGAGCTCGAAGTTAACTCTGAAAGAGGAAGATTGGATAGTATCATCAGATGAATCGGGCTCAGACGATGAGAAATCTGGCAGTGATAACATGAGCTTGCCTGTGGAGAATGACGAGTCGGATTTCAGCTTAGGGGTTGATTCGGACTCTGACGAGCTTTCAACAACTCCCCCGCAACGTTCACAAAGCCCGAGTGGCCCTCGCCGGATGCAGCGTCGGGTGTTGTCTTCCTCAAGAGACCTGATCAAGAAAGACATCAAGAAAGAGCCGACGCGGACAAAACCAACAGGGGAACCAAGAAGGGGCAATACGACAACGAGTCCAAAAAAGCAATCGGAAAAGCGGAATGCACCAAAGGTATCAACCACAAGACAACTGAAGGCAGCGCCGAAAGGCAACCTGGAGGATGTCTTCGAGAAACTTAAGATGTGCGTATTTCTACTTTGACGATGGGAGTATAATAGGTCTTACTAAATATCATGTAGTTTTAACGAGGATTCCGAGCCAAAGGAACCAGATGCCAAGGATGCCAGAGATACCAGAGATGCCAGCACACCTACTTTAGAACCTATGACCCCCAGAAAGAATCTCACGCCGTCTCCGGCCAAGGCGCCCCGGATCCCCATGTCGCCCTGGAAACCCGAGCATAAGGAGTTTTGGGATCCCGAGGTCAACTTCGCGTGGATCGACCAGCACTCGCCGCCCAAGAAGAGCACAAAGAAGAACACGATGCCGGACCTGACCGCACCCCAAAACAAAGAGGAGCTGAAGCGCCGGTACGGCACGAGTCCCGAGAAGAAGCAGGCCAAGAAGGCCTTCGACGCCGTCAAGGAGGACCTCGCACGCGACTTTCTCGTAGAACTCGACGAAGTCGTCACGAATGGCGAGCTGGCGCGACTGACGGAGAGCACGGGGGGCCTGCGCATCGTGTGGTCGAACACGCTGCTCACGACGGCGGGGCGCGCGCACTGGAAGTGTAAGACGACAACCACGACGTCGAGACAGCCTTCGGCATCGTCCACGAAGACGACGACCACCCAGCACTACGCCTCCATCGAGCTCGCGACCAAGGTCCTCTCCAACGAGTCGGACCTACTAAACACAGTCGCCCACGAGTTCTGTCACTTGGCCGTGTTCCTGCTGGACGGAAAGCCGAAGCAGGCGCACGGGCCCGAGTTCAAGACATACGGCCGACGCGTCATGATGAGCGCCGCCTCGGGTAGTAGCAGTAACAGCAGAACCGGGGACGCGGTCAAGAAGCTCAAGACGCCCCGGGACCGCGGCGTCGAGATCAACGTCACGACCCGCCACAGCTACGAGATCGAGTACCGCTTTGTCTGGCGCTGCGTCGACTGCGGCGGCGAGGTGCGCCGGCACTCGCGGAGCGTCGACCCCACCCGCCAGCGCTGCGGGCGGTGTCAGCAGGGCATTCTGGTGCAGGTGAAGCCCGTACCGCGGGGCGGCGGCGGCGGCTCTGCTACCAAGGGTGAGGGCGCAGGCCTGGAAAATAGCAGAGACTTGGGAACGATTCCCAAGGTGCAGCCGAAGCCTGAGAAGAAGAAGACGGCTTATCAGGAGTTCACGTCGCGCGAGATGAAAGCCCTCAGTGTGTCGCACAAGAGCCTTTCCTTTGGTGAGAAGATGGCTATGGTCTCGGCGCGGTGGAGCGAACATCAGAAACTCACGAAGTCGAAGACGGATGGAGCAGTTGGTTCTATTGGTGGTGGTGTCAAGGGGTTGGCGGCTGCTGTTGAGGTGCTGGAGATTAAGGATGATTCTGGCTCTGATGGGGACAGCACTAAAGAGAAGAAAGCTGTTTATGACATCTTTGCATAGGTTGTTTGGTCCGGTAGCCTATGTGCTTCTGCTCATTTGTCCTATTTGCGAGCTGATACTCCCATGGTCATGTTAGTGCCTGATACCTATTATTTTTTCTCCGGGACGATCATAAGCATCAGCATCTTTGTGCCGGTTATGATGTGGATAGTGTAGTAGTATATTCGTAGGGAAATCGAAACAGGAAAGTGCACGAAAATAACACAATTCGCTCGTTGATAAACCTGTTCCGATTTGTGAGACTTGGAATTCTGCATATGAAGGTATATGCTGCCTTGAGATGCTTAACAAAACTGGGTATATGGTGGTTGGAGATAGCATGTAGCTTGCTTGCTTCCTCCCTCCTGGGAATAAACCCTGATAGGGGTTGCTACTTAACACATAGCGAGCTCACAGTTCATAACTAGCTAGGCACGGGTTCCGATGGTCTCGACGTCCAAAATGATACGCATAGTATATTTATTCACAATGTATGCATCTACCTACGTTATGGCGTCCATTCATCCAAGTCATAATAACATAAAATCGGCCCTGGGACCTTAGGTAGTCTACCTGCCTACATTTACATAGTTAATCCATGGCTGTTAGCCCTTCTCTGCCATATCCGGCAAGAACATCGAGCGCGCAGCCATTTCTGTATGTGCCTAGGTAGGTCCCAGATAAGTAGGCTTTCCAAATCATAATGCCGAGTTCACCAACGCCTCCCCTCCCAACCTCAGCCAGGGTCTTTCGTGTTTGTGTGACCGACAATTCGTAGCTAAGGCGACGCCATATCTTCCATCATACCGTTCTCAAATTGTTTCTGTGTATTCGCCTCTGTGTGTGTGCCCGTGTTTACACCTCTGGCAGTTCTGCTCTTATCTTCACCGATTACACCTCCTTAAACAGACCCCAGTCTTTGACCCTGAACGATTCCCAGATGCGCGAGGCGTAGTCGACGGCGTCCCCGATCAGCTGTCCCTGCTTGCCGAGCTGCAGGTCGACGTCGTCCTCGTCATACTCGCCGCTTATATGTGGGACGTTGACGGTGATGAGGAGATCGGTGTGTTCGCGCTCGAGGCGCACGAGCGTCAGGATTATGGCCGTGAAGTCGGGCGTGCCCGGGCGCGGGGCGCCGCTGCTGCTGCCTGCTTCCTTAGATGGCGGCGCGTTGGGCGAGAGTGTGGCGATGAGAGTGTAGGCTGGTATATCTTCGCTGTTGTGTTCGAAGCGCATGGGTTAGCGAGGGGGTATTTGTGAATCAGTCAGTCCTAGCAAGACGAATAACATACTCGAGCTTCGAAAACTGCGTGGGCGTCGTGTTCCACACCTTCAGACCCTCGACATCCTCGCCGACGACCTCCTCTAGATGCGTAGTCAGGGCACGGCCATCGACCTCAGCGGTGCTGCCATCGTCGCCGACGCGTTCGTTGATCTCAATGATGATACTTGTGAAGCCGTCCTTGTCGATATAGACCTCTTGGTTATTGGGAACCTGGCGCAACCGGCTGTTGTCAAGTAAGAATCCGTAAGTTAGTTAATCTGATCATATCTCATCTCTCATCTCTCTCGCGCCACCATCTGACCATCCTCTTGCCCACACCAGTCACCTTTGCGCATTGCGCTTGGGGTGGTGGATGTTAATGGGATGCAAGTTTCGTCATAAGCCTCTTGCGCATATATGAACTACGATAACACGGAGCACAAGAGTCGCAAGAAATGAGTTGACCTCAAACGCACCTGACATCAGCGAACTTGGTCGGCAGGTCGCAAACGAGTGCCCCTCCAAACAGCGGGGTGGTCTGGTACGTCGCCATGTCAGAGAAATAGCGCGGTAATTACGGTCGCAATGAAGAAAAAAAAGGGAGGGCAAGGGTAAGAATGCGATGCTCGGAATTGCAGAGTATTAACTAGTGTTGGCGGTTTGTTTTTAAGAAAACAGTTGCACAGCAGATGTCGAGGTGCTCTAGCTACCGCAATTATGCTGCGCCGAAGATGCCTGAAGTCTTATTGATCTTGGCGTTGTTTGTTGGTGGGGCAGGAATGATGTAACAGCTGGAGCTCAATCTCAGGTACTCGGAAGCAGCTTCAGGGTAGGCTGTGTCGCAAACATGACGGGGCTTCATTACACCTTGTTTTAATTAAGTCTAACATCTTTCTGCCGCTTGGGAATGGACAAGAAAAGGGGGAAATTCAGCGTTGTGCCAGAAATACTACTAATATTTAATTACTAAGTAATCATGACTTGTGATCCTTAAGTCATAAAAGTTCTTTGGTTGACCGATCCATAATATCATAGTATCCTCATCATGATAGGAAATAGCACGATCGACCAGCAACACCTTACAGAACCTTACGAACGTTAACCATGACTCCTCCGAACTCCTGAACATGTCATCTACAATGTGTGCAAACTCGGACAAACCCCCTAATCTAAAGAATAATGCCAGGCAACCACAGAATGCCGCCATGGATGCTCCTCTTCCAACGCCAGGAAAATTTCTCATGTCAGTTCATCTCGATGCGCTCAACTTTTACTAGAATCGCGAATAAAGGGCGCCATAGATATACTAGCGACGGATGTCGAGGCTTGCTCGTGACGAATCTATCGACGGGCGAATCGAACTACTAGAGCTTCGTCGTCTCCTAGCTCGTTGCTCATTAGGGTCCGAAGGGTTAAGACCGGTGGTTCTGGCAAACAAGTTGAGAATGTCCGTCAGTGTAACGACGCCAGTTAAACGGCCAGAGAGGTGGGAGCCCGGTAGGGCCGATGCTGGAACGGACGGGGAAGGATAGTGTGTCCCCGTAACAGCTGGCTGCGATGAAGGCGTAGAGTTTGACACGAGCACCGTAGGAGGAAGCGAAGGAGTACTAGGGGTCGAAGGGGACGGCGAAGCGGACTCTACCACCCACATGCGATGTGAGTGAGTCGCCACGAGCTTACCTACGGTGTGCGCGAGCGTCGAGTACGGGTTCACATAGAATACGGGGAATGAATCCTTCCCTTTTTCCATACCCCGCTCGGTAAGTATAACCGAGACAAAGTGTATACAGGTGTTTTGGAACAGTGGAAGGCTGGCGGCACTAATGAGCAGCTTGACATCTGCAGTTGATATGTTTCCTACAACATTCAGGCCGTTGTCGACGACAGCCACACTCGTCAAACCCTCCTGGTTCATGAGCGTAAGTGCATCCGCTAGGGGGCTATCGGAGCTGTTGTACATGTTAGTTCTACATAGGTGGGATACTAGGCGAGGGTGGGTTTCATACTTGACCGCTATGATTTGTTGGGATCCAACTCCAAGCTCCTTCATGAGTTTTGGGTAAAGCTCGTCGATGACGCGAAAGTTGATGCCCTCGTTCCAAAAGAACTCCATGAGCTTTATCTGACTCAAGATGCCCACGACCTCTCCCTGAAAATTGGTGATAAAAATGCGGTGGATGCCACTGCCGAATATCTCTACAGCCCGAGCCAAATCTTCGTCGCCTTGCAGCGTCACGAGCGACTCTTTTCGGCAGAGCGGCTGGATGTCGCGGAGAGGGATACTGTGACGGGCCTGTGCTCGATTGGCAAGATCATCGTACAGTTCCACCAGGTCTTCCGGCGGCTGGCCTAGACCAACGACGACTAGGATATAGGCATTTAAGTCGCTGTAGTCAAAGGTAGAGACTGGCTTAACGCTCGTCGCATTTTCGCGGATCAAGACAACATTGCTTGTGGTGTTCTTCACAAGGGCCTGTGACAGTGTTAAAACGAAGGTTGGAACTGGGGGGGGAACAGCAGCCCACCGACCATTGAGGCGTCCTCGACGCTTGTATCCATGTCGACCCATCGGACGTCATCGTCGGAAATGAGCTCGCCAATTGCAATATCGCGCCAATCTCTCCCAGCGAAACGGGGATTGTGTAGTCTTGAGGCGGGTGGGTGGTTGAGAAGATCCTGAAGCGCAGCTTGGGTGAAGGACTGGTGTCGGTGAGAGCGCGGCGAAGAGGGTAAG
The DNA here is from genome assembly GCA_007182795.1 of Xylaria flabelliformis. NCBI lineage: Eukaryota > Fungi > Ascomycota > Sordariomycetes > Xylariales > Xylariaceae > Xylaria > Xylaria flabelliformis. The sequence continues at coordinate 132,056 of VFLP01000013.1, forward strand.
CCCCTCAGATTCTCAGCAAAGCTGGATCGGTGGCTATGGGCCGAAGCGAGACTGGCCTTATGGAGGCTTGAGGAGGAGGGCGTCCGTTGAGGCGGGGGCGGCGTCGGAATCGGGACGGGTGAGGCGCTGGGTTCGCTGCCGGCGTGGAACGAGGAATGCTGTTCCATCTTGGGCGGCAAAGGGCAAAGTGGTGCAGAGAATGGCAAATGGGCGACAGCAAACAAGTAAAGTGTGTGCTGGTATTGCCGATGACCTGTTCGTGTTGTGCAGGGAAGAACTGAAGGTTAGGACAGAGGTGGTGTAGGTAGCTTGTGCAGCTTGAACGGCTAAGTGGATTGATTTGCTTTTGGAGGTCTGGATGTCTGGATATACATACTTACTTACCTATAACTAGTACCTATAATTAGTTACGGTGCCCAGAAGTTCCCCTAACAACCCCACAGGCGCCCAGTTACACGTATACAACTTGGACCTTAAGTGTCTCAATTACCTAGCTAATACTTCACACACATTGGATTGTTCATTAATACCTGGCACGTCCAACGTACTCAAGACAAAACTTACGTATCACTGTATCTACATAGGTACTGTGGCTCTTTTGGGTGCGAAGATCACGATGCGGGGTCCGAGTGGGCAACGCACCAACGCTAGATCCGGAAACTACCAAGACGGGATGACGATGGCATAGGTATATGGAATAATAATGACGATTATAGTGTAAGTCATGTTCTAACCTTATAACCTTACCTCGGATTATCTACCAGTAGAATAATTGGTCAACAGGTATCTACAGACAAAGTTGAATCTTGAATGAATGCTAGTTTTTATGGAACTTCTCAGCTTGAGATAAACCGACTGACTTGAGTACCTAACAAGCTACAAACCCCAGTTCAAACTACCCCAATATCCAAATCGATCAGTTCGCCTTCTCTTATGTATTGAATCTCTTAGTTTGTTCCTGAAGTGGAATATTTGAACCGGTAGGTACATGTCTCACGGACACTACTACAAGCTCAGCTACAATAATATTTATGTGTATGCGCTGTAATGATTGAGGAGCATAAAGAGGAAGTAATACTTAGGTCTTGTTGTATTTAGCCCTCGCATGTATTAGCTTTAGATCCTTTGACATACCAAGAAAAAGCTACATACATACAATCAGATCCGTACCGTAGATAGATTCGATATAGGCAAAGGGCTGTTTTTCACTTTCAGGTAGCTGCAACCAATATCTTGCCAAATAGCATAGTAAGTGGTTGATAGGGTGGTGCTGTTATCAGTTGTTTGAAAATGCCTCTGTAGTAAACTTCCAGAGTTACTTTGAGTGTGTATAAGTGGACTGTTTCAACTTTTTTATTAGCTTAGTATTTCCATGGTGCTATCCCGAGTTTCCTTCGAGTCGCCGAGGTATCCAGCTCTGCCTTAACCAGTCGAAATAAGTCCCCAGCACTAGGTACCTTCCTCCAATCTATACTCCCCCCCATTGCTAGTGATTTACTTTTTCGGTTTCTGTGCGCACCATCTTTTCCATTCTTAGCTGTTTATGGTAGACCATGGACAAAAACCCGGGACAGAGCAATAGCACGCCTCTGACTGACACGCAGAACTGTGCATTTCCCGCACTTATTCATATCGAATCCACCCACATGTATAGGCACAAGCAGAGTACGACACCGAAAAAACAGAGTCTTTATCAATAATCAGAGTCAGGATTTCGATCGATATGATCTTTCAGCCTCATCTATAACTATTTTTGTCACCCGTCGAGTTTCTTCCTTTCTTCCCCCTCTGTTCGACTCGTAGCGGCTAACGGGTTTATTAAGTCTTGAGGGTCACATACAAATTGCCCTGCAGTCTTCAATCGTGCTGTTTAATAAATTCTTGAAGTAAATAAATGAAAGCGCATCGCTATCACTAAGTATGTACCCTTTATATTTCTCTAAAAATAGGATCATCGGCATTTTAGTAACTCCACCGAGCTATCCACCGAGGCCGAGCCGCCTTCTGCCCCGAGACCGATACCGGTTTCGGCCGACGGTAGTACCAAAATAGGAAGCCTTAAAATGGTCGAACAAGTCTTATAGGCTAGGATAATCGGATCTAATCTTATCTGATCGAAACCGACAACTCGCTTACATAGGCAGAGCTTTTTGGTACTCACCCCTGAACGAGGATAATTCCCGCCCTCTTATACCAGTAGGGAGCTGTCGGTAAGCCGGACAATTCGGGACAGTATGTTGTCCTCATCTCCGCAACTCGACAGTGGACACTCTGCGATATATAAAATTATGAACAGCCGTCATGCCAATTCCCTCGCGTGTCACCTTTGTTACTATGCAACTGAGCTGGTTTTACTTTACTTTGTCATTACCTGGTCTCATGAGATCGGGTAAGTCAACAAAAACTCAAACATGTTGAAAAAGGCTTGGCTTGTGACGAGGGCGATGGGAAACATTGCCACCTTTATCGGAAGCCTAATCTCCCGCTCTGTGTGGCTGCGTACAAGACGAATCCGGCACCAACTCTCCTCCCCATCTTCTTTTTCCAAACACGCCAAAAACGAGCAACGCAACATAGTCGTCGTCGGGGCGTCTATGGCCGGGTACCACACCGCTAAAAGCATCGCCGAATCTATTCTACCAGGATCGCCCTACCGTGTGGTCGTCGTTGAGCCACACGATCACTTCCACTTCACCTGGGTTCTGCCGCGATTTTCTGTCGTGGAGGGGCATGAATATAAGGCTTTCATCCCCTATGGCCCCCTTTTACGCCAAATACCCAATGGGGTCTTGAAGTGGATACGGGGACGTGCTATTCGCATCACGAAAGACAACGTGTACTTGAGCAGCGGCGAGGAGATTCCTTATGAGTTTCTAGTCGTTGCGACAGGGGTGGGCGCTACGGATGTACTGCCTAGCCGTGTAGATGCGGATGACAAGGAAGAGGGAATTTCTAAGTTGAAAGATATCCAAGGCAAGATCAAAAAAGCAAACAGTTTAGTCGTCGTCGGTGGAGGCGCTGCTGGCGTTGAACTGGCAACAGATGCGAAGTCGCACTATCCTGAAAAGACTGTGACGTTGGTTCATTCAAGAGACAATGTCATGAATCGATTTGGACCCAAATTACAGAAAGCTGCTATGGATGGACTGAAGAATCTGGGAATAGATGTCATCACTAATGATAGATTGATGAGAGAGGATAAGGAACGGGGGGTCGTGATCTTGAAGAGTGGGAGGGAGGTCAAATGCGATTTTCTTGTCAGTCCCCTTATGCGTTCGCCTAACTTTCGTTCACCTTCTTCTGCTACGTATGAAAGAAGAAAAAGGGCACATCATAACTGATGATGGATTAGGCACATTGCGCCGGGCAGAAGCCAAACTCCTCGCTGATTGCCGAGTTAAGCCCCAAGTCTATCACAGTTACAGGTCATATCCTCGTCAAACCCACCATGCAGATCGATGACGACTCACTGCCCAATGTTTACGTGTGTGGAGATGTTGCAGAAACGAAGACGCCGAATCCCAACTCTCGAACCGCGGCGGCTCAAGCTATGATTGCTACCGATAACATCATCCTAGCCATTGATGGGCAAGAACCCACGAATAAATATAAACAGCAGTGGCTAGAAGGGTCAATCAAGCTTACCCTGGGACTGGTAAGCATGTTACGATATGATTATTCACAGAAGAGTTGCTAATCCAGGGTGGGGTCTATCTTACAGGACAAGTCCGTCATACATATGGAGGACTTCAACGGCACAGAATTGCTGTTTACTGCAAAGGAGAAGGATTTAGCACTAATGTCGAGAGGGGCATGGAAGCGTATGGGTGCTACCCCCTTTCAGGATGAAGCTGAGGATCTCCGGCGATTCCTCGTCGAAGCTTGATTGGACTGATAAGTTCTGAATTTTGGGATACTGTTGTTTTTCATTTTCATCTTGTATCAACGCGCTGTAATAAAGAAAGATCTAATCGGCTAGATGTTAACCCCCACACTCCAACGGAGACTCACGCCGTCCAGATTGCGAGCACTAGATATCTAATTAAATAGGGCCCGTATAGTTGGGGCTTTTCTCACAGCTATTTTGTTTCCAATATAGGTACTTGTGTTAATAGTTTAGGCTATCCAGGAGTCAATCGTAAGTTTTCGTTGAATAACTTTCATTTGCCTTGGCGACTCCTGATTGATATTTTCCACCACTCAGATTTCTCTTGAACCTTGCACGTAAATATCGTTAATCCGATGAGCGTATATGATTCCATGCACAAGAATCAGATTATTTGTATGGATCGCCCAACCAAGTAGCAATGGGATCGAGTCGCTTCGATTCATTGTATCGAATACAGAGATGCCAATAAGATATTAGGTGGGACTGGGCGTGACACAATCGCACTGACCCTCCACCAAGCCAATCGTGACCCCAGCCGCGCCCTTTATGTTCACGAACCCTGGCACAAGGCGCCCAAGGTCAGCGCCGGAAGGGCCAAGGCACCAAAGTTGAAAGCATGGAAGTTCAACCTGTCAAAAGACTAGAAGATAGCATTGGCGCGCTCGCTATTGGCGCTGTTGGCGCTATCTACGCCGCCGTGACCTTTCATAAGGGCGAATTGCAAAGAAAAGAATCGCAGAGACCAGTAAACAAGGATGTGTAGTCCGCAGAGACACGCGGAGGAGATAGCGAGCAGGAAAACACAAGTTACGATCATTTGGCTGCTACTCCTCCTGGCGATAGCGGGCTGAACGCGGCTGACATGATAACAATAGTCGATGAGCCAACGATTAACAACCAGCATGTCTTTCAAACTGGAAACAATTAGGGATTACTGGATTGGTATGTACAACAAGTGTCGCGACCGGTGTTGCCTACTATACGACCCGTTGTCACCAAACCCCCCTTTCACAAGATTACACTCGCTATTATGAATGAACGTCACATCAGGACTCAGCAGTTATACAGACTTTTTGGAAGCAATTATTTCAAGCACTCGTTTATAGAATTCAGAACTGAGAAAATTTATTCTCAATGTCACGGCCAGCACCAGCTATGATGTTCGTGCTGAGAGCCGAGATCCGCAATACGAACCCAAGCCTCTAACACCCTCAAAAGCACCCGACCGTCAAAGCGGCCATCTATGTCATGACGAGATCAGGTGGAAAATACCCAAAAGCCCAGCTGTAATAGTTACTTACTGTCTTGTAACGAAAACATTAAAGGTGAAGAGCTAAAACCGTTCGATTTGGGGATATGGCCTATTCCTTTGTAAAGCATCAACAAAGACGGTGAGGATTGTGCTCATACAAATATACTTCAATGGCCTGATCAACTGTCCAAAGCAACGGTAGCCTACATAGTAGTTATTAAACTTCTAAAGATAGCAGGTGGCAATAACTGAAAGTGAGAGTACTTTGGGATGGTCCTACCACGGGGACGATTTACAGTGATAGACAGAGCTTCAGATAAAATTTCAATAATAAACGTGAGCACACATGAACTCGAAATTGTAAATTATCTGCATTTAGTGAATTGTAACGTACCCCAGCAAGCACTTTATAAGGCCAGTTTTAATCTAAAATAGTTAGAAATATAAACTTTTGTCTTTTAAAACCTGTTCCAGGAACTGATTGAGGTAGAAAAGATATGTCATTGATCTCTCAGTAAAATTCGGGGTTTCCCATGTTTATAAAACTGTACCTATCGCTCTTTGATTCCGCAAAGTAGAGGTGCGGAGGCATTAAGTTAGGGCTCGAACTTGAGGATGCGGATTTGGATAGAAGGGGCAGCGATTGGTAGCGAACTGGTTGCAGTGGTGGCGTAACTAGTTTCACCTGCAGCACAAGTGAATTGTGAGATTTCCCCTCTTCGGTAGACAGCTTGTCTTATGTCGCAAATCGTACCGACCTTTTTCGTTTTGATTTTTCTACCCCGAGTTGGAACTACAAGGTTGTTATAAAAGGTAAAACCAGTAAGACCGCTGTATCGCAAAAATGTAATCGGGGCTGTCGTATCAAGTAGTATGATTCGATATATAAATATTGAAGAAGTGGTATAGAAATCTCCAGGGTTGGACTTTAAAGATCGAAATCATACACATATCTGCTCTACAACAATAGTTATTGCTATGGCTGGAGAACGAAGTAAGATAATGGGTTGGGGTATTATAGCTAATAGGTCCGCCATACCGGCAGATATTACGCCTAAGCTAAGGATAAAGACAGTATATGATACTTAGTATCATGAAGCGTGAGTGTTGATACCGTGACTGCACCTTAGTACTATGAACGTGGCCGCTGAAATTGGGTCTGGTAGCCCAAGCACGGCTCGAGAGACATCTATATTTTAGGAAATGATCAAATTATCAGGCATTCCTGGCGTAGAAAAGATTTATGGATATGACGTGGCAACTCACAATCTTGATATGGTGTTGGCGAAAACCGAGGGGGCCGTGATAGAACTCGACGCATGTGAAATAAGGGAACTTATTTGTCAAGAACTGGACCAAGAGAAACTAACCGGACTAGGACTAGAATATGGTGCACGGGCCATAGGATACCCATCCCCGCCGCTATTTTTTTGGTGTCCCCCTCCCTTTCTCGCAAAAAAAAAAAGGACCCTCCATCCCAAGCCCCTCCAAGGCAGCATCTACGCCCGCAAAGGTACCTGCGTACTGTATCAACAACAACAACAAAACCACAACCACAACATAGTCCTAATTCACCAACCCACCCTGTGTCGCTTCGTGAATTTGGACAGCGCGCAACACCGTAATTGGCTCTACTAAAGTATTGAGCCCTCGAGCTACAACGGGCTCACCAACGCCCTTGTAGTTGCAATCCTCCTAGTCGCGTCTTTAGCCCTGCGGGGCACACCTCGACTTATCACCGCCAACCCTGCAAATATCTATCTATCTTCTCTCTCTTTTTTTCAAATTTCCACCTTCATCGACCTCCCCCTGTCCCTCCCCCAAGACATCGCTACCCGCCATGTCTCTGCTCCCGCCCGAGGTCGCTGCGGAGCTGAACCAGCTCCTGCAAGCCCTACAGTCGCCCGACAACTCGGTGCGGTCCCAGGCCGAAGACCACCTGCAGAACAACTGGACTGCAACGCGCCCCGAGATCCTGCTGATGGGCCTGGCCGAGCAGATCGCTGGCGCCTCTGAATCAACGGTAGCTAGCCCCCCTTGCTTGGCCTTGCCGACAACTGCGTGGTCATCATGAGACTGACTTGACCCCACCCCGCCTTCCAGCTCCGTTCTTTTGCAGCCGTCATCTTCCGTCGCATCGCCTCCAAAACACGCAAGACCGATAAGGGCGACAATGCCGAGATATTCATTTCCCTGCCGCCCGAACAGGCCCAAGTTATCCGCCAGAAGGTGCTCGAGAGCTTAGCCCACGAGTCCGATCGCCTAGTGAGGAACAAAATTGGTGACGCTGTGGCTGATGTAGCCCGGCAATACTCTGAAAACAGTCAGTGCGCTCCCTCTCCTTTACCCCCGTGCGTGGTTGAATTATCGCATCCGTACCGCTCCTGAGTTTTCTCTGCGCCGACCGAGGGCCTCGCCTATATTATCTGTCTGTAGCAAATTCCCAACAGTGGTCATTTCACTACTCCATCCATCGCTCCAGCGCTGCTTGGGCGTACGAGTTTTCCTCCGTTTAGAAAGCCTTTTTTCAGAACGATTCCTTATAGCAGCGTTAATACGCAGCCATATCTCCTCAAATTGCTAGGTTGAAATGTTTTGACCATTTGTCTTTCTTATTGTGGAGCAAAGGAGACTGCGTCGCGAGTGTCATCTCAGCTGAAATTCGTTCTAACCTAGTCGCAGATGACCAGTGGCCTGAAATCCTCGGCGTTCTGTTTAACCTTAGTATGGCAAACGATGTCGGCCAGCGTGAGACGGCTTTCCGCGTGTTTGCAACAACACCTGGCATAATAGAGAGGCAGCACGAAGCTGCGGTGGGAGATGCTTTCGGCCGTGGGTTTAAAGATAATTCGGTCGCAGTCCAGCTTGCCGCTATGGAGGCTTTCGCTTCGTTCTTCCGGAACTTAACCAAGAAGACACAGCCAAAGTACTTCTCGCTTCTTCCTGATGTCCTGAATATCCTACCCCCTATCAAGGATTCACATGACTCCGAAGACCTTAGCAAGGCCTTACTTGCTCTGATTGAGTTGGCCGAATCATCTCCCAAAATGTTTAAACCTCTGTTCCATAACCTCGTCATGTTTAGTGTGAGCGTGATCCAGGACAAAGATTTGTCTGATCTGTGTCGCCAGAATGCTCTCGAGCTCATGGCCACCTTCGCCGATTACGCTCCTTCTATGTGCAGAAAAGACGCTTCCTATACGAATGATATGATAACGCAGTGTCTTAGTCTGATGACTGACCTCGGCGAGGATGACGACGATGCGGCTGAGTGGCTGTCGAATGACGATCTGGATTCAGAGGAGAGCGACTTAAACCACGTGGCTGGCGAGCAATGTATGGACCGGCTTGCTAACAAACTTGGGGGAGAAACCATTCTAGTTCCCACATTTCATTGGCTTCCTAGGATGATGACATCCATGGCCTGGACAGACCGCCATGCTGCGCTAATGGCCATTTCTGCCATATCCGAAGGTTGTCGTGATTTGATGATCAAGGAATTGGATAAGGTTCTCGAGCTTGTGGTTCCCGCTCTCAAGGATTCCCACCCGCGAGTTCGTTGGGCTGGATGTCAGGCGCTTGGTCAGATGAGCACTGATTTTGCGCCAACGATGCAGAAGGAGTACTATGACGTTATCCTCAGGGCCATCATTCCCGTCTTGAATTCGCCGGAGGGTCGCGTCAAAGCACATGCTGCTGCTGCGCTTGTCAATTTCTGTGAGGAGGCAGAGAAAAGTATACTGGAGCCGTATCTCGACGACCTTCTTTCACACCTATTCCAGCTTCTACAGAACGACAAGCGCTACGTTCAGGAACAAGCGCTTTCCACAATCGCAACTATTGCCGACGCCGCCGAAGCCGCATTCTCCAAATATTACGATACACTTATGCCGCTCCTCGTTAACGTCTTACAACGCGAAAACGACAAGGAGTTCAGATTGCTTCGTGCTAAGGCCATGGAATGTGCCACCCTAATAGCGCTGGCTGTCGGCAAGGAGCGGCTTGGATCGGATACGATGACACTGGTGAAGCTTTTGGCGAATATTCAAAGCAATATTACCGACCCAGACGATCCCCAAGCGCAGTATCTAATGCATTGCTGGGGACGTATGTGTCGAGTGATGGGCGTCGATTTCCTCAACTTCTTGCCCAGCGTCATGCCGCCTTTGGTTGAGTTGGCAAGCGCCAAGGCAGATATCCAGCTGCTTGACACAGAAGACGAGATTGAACAAATTCAGCAAGAAGATGGATGGGAATTAGTCCCACTCAAAGGGAAGATGATTGGTATCCGAACAAGTACTATGGACGATAAACACATGGCGATCGAGCTACTTGTGGTATATGCGCAAACCCTTGAGAACCATTTTGCTCCCTATGTTGCCGATATCATGGAGAAGATTGCCCTGCCAGGTCTGGCATTCTTTTTCCACGATCCCGTCCGCTTTATCTCAGCTAAGCTTGTACCGCAGCTTTTGAGTTCCTACAAAAAAGCCTACGGACCGGATTCCAACGAGCTTCGTGGCTTGTGGGCCGGAACGGTAGACAAGCTACTCGAAGTGCTAACAGCAGAGCCAGCCATTGATGCCCTCGCTGAAATGTACCAGTGCTTCTACGAATCTGTCGAGGTAATAGGCAAGCGCTGTCTCACTCTAGAACATATGGGCAAATTCATAGACGGCGTGCATTCTGCCATCGAAGATTATAAGGACCGTGTTACCCAACGTGAAGAAGACCGAGCTGGTGCCACCGCCGAGGATGCAGAGGACGAGGCCGAAGACCTCTTACTAGCCATCGAAGATGATCAGACTCTGTTATCCGATATGAACAAAGCTTTCCACTCCATATTCAAGAACCACGGTGCAGATTTTCTCCAACCTTGGGAGCGCCTTCTGGGAACGTACGAAAGCTTTCTCACATCCCGGGATCCAACACAGCGCCAATGGGGCCTTTGCATTATGGATGACGTCCTAGAGTATTGCGGCCCAGAAAGCGTACGCTATGCTCAACTCATAAGTACGGCACTTCTTGAGGGTTGCAAGGACTCATCTGCCGCAATCAGACAAGCTGCTGCGTAAGTTAAAGATTACTTCATTATCCTCATCAACATATACGAGCCAAGATTGCTATAAAGCTCCTCAGAATGGACACGATATGTTCATGACAGTTATTGACAAATTTATAGATATGGAATTGGAGTAGCAGCTCATCATGGTGGCGCTCCCTGGTCCCAATTCCTCGCATCCTCGTTGCCCTATCTCTTCCAGGTTACACAGACACCTGACGCACGTGGCGAAGAAGCTGTTTACGCTACCGGTATGTTCCTCGTCCGATTACCCATTCTTAATTAACATTTGTGTTTCTACTTTGATCACGTCTGAAACTAATCTTAATATAGAAAATGCCTGTGCTGCTATCGCCAAGATTCTCCACTTCAACAAACAGAGCGTAGAGGATCCCCAGGCCGTGATAAACCAATGGTACTGTCCTTTACAACTCTTTATATGCATACCCTGCTAATGATAATCTAGGGTGAATACGCTTCCTGTAACTAATGATGAAGAGGCAGCGCCATATGCCTATGGTTACCTTGTTGAGTTGATTGAACAGTGAGTATCTCCCTATCTTCAAAGATCCAAAACATAACATATTCCCGCCCAAAATTCTTTGTGTGGTAAAAACCTGAGGCCCCATCTTATGTTTGCTGACAACTGAGAAGGCAAAACCCGGCGGTCACAAGCCAAGTAGACAAAGTTTTTGTATACGTCGGACAGACTTTAGAGATGGAGATGCTTCATGGCCAATTGGCATTCCGTGTTGCGACGGCGGTGCGGTCACTTCTTGTAGCGGCCGGTGTTGACCCTACACCTCTGTTGCAGCAGAACTTCTCCCCTACAGCACAAGAAATCATTCGACGCCATTTCAGCTAGGCAGTGAAGCGTGCACAGTCGATTTCTACGAGGCGCTTCATGCGAACCAACAATATCCCACGATCATGACCTATACGTGATCCCTTATATGCCCCAATTTTTAAGCGGGCACCAGCCTCTAGATGATCAGAGGCGGTCTACGAATGAGCAATTAGTCGTTTTGATACCATAGTCCACGAAAGCGAGAAGGGTTCGCCTGCACCAATTCACCCTTCATTAGGTGAACGCGGAATAAGCTATCCATCTTCTCGGTTGTAGGTCAAGGGAAAGTGTGATGGAATAACGACTGCTTAATGCGGTGGAATAACCACGGTACATAGCTTGCAGCTTGTAAGGGGTTAGTTCGAGGTTGTACTCAATTGGCCCAGAGTGGCTTTCGGATAGACAACTTGCACACGTCAAGCTGAAGGGTACCTTGATGTGTTTTGATAAGAACAATTACTACAAGAGCTACATGCTGTTTAAACTATCCATGTGTATAGGTTCATATGATTGGCTTCCAATGACTGATCGTTAACTAAGTATGGACTGGGAATAGGGGTGGGTAGGTAGGTTTTAATGTAGGAGATAGATGAATTGCATCTTATCAGATAGACTTTCTGTCTTATGCTCAGAGGAGCTAAGTAGTAAAATGAGCACTATTGTGTGAAGAGCTTCGTTATCGGGCTTGTTAGTATTGGCTCTTTTGCTAGCCACGTTTGCCTGTATAAGTATAAGAGATGATGTCGGCGATTTATTAGGCAGGTTGAGATTATTAAGTAAGTACTACCGAGTCTATTCCTAAATGGAGACGAAGAAACGGCGAAAACATAGTCACAAGCTAGATATATGTAAATACGCATATCTGAGTGTGCTAACTGTCGTTCCAAATTAAGAAAATTGCATCATTCTAGAAATAGAGTTCAAATCTCAAATCTGCCGCACCACGACAACTATGGAAATCCTAAATCTTTGTCGGCCCGCCACAGGTGACAGCTGACACTTGTAAGTTGAGGTTACATTGCACATTTCCCCCTTTTATTTGTCTTTTCAGTCACATTATCATCGCCGTCGTCATCGCCATGGTAGCTTTGCAGACATCCTCCATCGCCCAGCTTGTACCAGACATACTGTTGGAGATCTTCGACCTACTCGCACGAGATGATAAAAATGGCAATACGCCACTGGTCTCCTCCATCCTGTGTTGCCAGGAATGGCGGCGGCTCGCTTCGTCTGTTTTATACAAGCACGTCGTCTTGGACCAGGACCGCCTTGAAATGTTCGTAAATAACCGCATGAGTTGCGAAGTCACATCTTTAACCATAGTGATGAGTGCCGTCGGTGTCAATCCGAGCGATCCATCCATGGCGATTCAAAAGGCCGATGTCCGGAAGGCCAGTCTACGAAAGCTTTGCTCATTAATAGGAGACATAAAGCCGGCCACTATATCTATATCCGTCGATATACCGTTTCCCTGTACGGTCATGCCCGAAATTGCCTCCATTGTGCACAGCTTACCAGAATCCTGCACCGGCTTGGAGATTGACATAAGACATAGCAGCAGCTTCAATCCAACGTTAGCCCGTACTTCGGCCTGGAGTATGCCGCAAGCTCATCCTCATCTGTGCGATTCAATTCGTGCTGTGCTCCCTCAGCTGGAGCACTTCCGTCTACGCCTTCCAGTACTCTGTTCCGCCATCTTTTCCTCAAGTCAAGATCTGCGTCGTCAGGCCATCCACGCGCCTCTGCTCAGAACGTGTCTGGTCAATCTCTCGCTACGCCAGCCCGGTCGTTTTAATCGGGCTGCATGGGCAATAAAATGCGGAGACAACTACGCTCGAACCCCTCACATAGGACAACAAGAGCAGTTGCCATCTGCTTTACCGCCAATGAAGGAAATCTTGAGAGACTTTGCGCATCGCAACAGTAGTAGTCTAGAAAGACTTTGGGTTTTGGACGTGAAGCCGATGGATCAGAGTGACTTGAAAGATCACGCGGCCTGGATTCGACGCGATTTCCTATCCAACGCAAGTTATCCGATTCCGGTGTGGGTTCTGGGCGTATTCAACCAAGATAACTGCGTCGCGCGGGTCCCATCACCGACGAATCCAGAGGAGATCGAGGATTGGGTGTCGAGAACAGACCTGGTAGAAACCGTCGCCGAGGGAGGAACATGGGCGGCGACTAACACATCTGCACGCCTCCCGATACGAGATGTGCAGAAGTACAAGCCTCCGCATTGGATTTTATCGGGATCCGAATACCGGAGGAGGAATCACATAAGCTGTACGATTTGGGAAAATGAGGAGGTGACAGGTGAAAGGATACTACCCCGGGGACCCGGAGAATTGATGCAACAGTGGAATCTCCACGAGATAACTCCACCTGGCTGGACGAGGGATAGTTTCGCTGACTCGTCAATGGTCCGGGCATGATGCTGCTGCGTTTCAGTTTGCAGTCAGTGTGGTTGTGTCCAAACCTGTTAACGACCGACGCACCAGCATATTAATACTCATATGGCCCGCGAGTACTAAATAGCTATCTACTTGTTTCCGTAACGAAAGGGTATAGGAAAAACCTCTGCATTTGCCCATCATTTGCGACCGCTCACCTCTATGCCTGGAACTCATTGTGCTCGTCCTCCTTAATGCTTTAATTTCACAGAAATTTATGGATATCAAACTGGCGGTAACATTCAAAAATGATAGTGTTTATTGATTTATATTATTTACGTTTGTACGTTTCAGACCCCACCGCATTTCACAGTTCTAACCTAGAGACCCAAACCAACAAGAGCTATGTGAAAGTCAGCCCTGCATCATATTCTGTCAGTTTCGACGACCCTGGAGATGAAGACAAAGAAAACGAGCGCCTACGAACTCAGTCCTTCAAACAGGGGTCTTCGGAGTCGATGTCTCCACCGGCGACTCCACATCCACCGGTCCCGTAACAGCGGCACCGAGACGGACCGGGTGATATGATCAGCGCCGTGAAAGGGGAAACTACGAAGGAACAGTGTTGGGAACCGACGAGCGCGTTGGGCGCCGAGGGTTTCATTGAGGGTCTTTATGATGTGGCAATCAAGCTAAGCTTTACGATCGAACGGAGGCAGTGAAGGTTAGTTGTAATGAATGTGATTCTAGCACGTAGCATACGTATTAGGGCGGAACTATTACATCAGATTTTGCTCTGGAAGGTTGCCCCGAATGAAGACCTCAAGTAACGGTCTTAAACAGATCCGTTACCGCTCCATTGAGCATCTCCTACAGCTCAGTGAAAAGCTCCTTGATAAACTTAATCCAGTTAAAATAAGGCTGCCACTCGATATGGATGAAAAACTCTTCGCTGAGAAGAACGTTCTCGATTGTCGCCTTTAAAGGTGGACCGTCCGCAACCAGACTAATTACTCAAGTCAAAGACCTCTCAAGATCGATCTTTCGTATATCGATGAGCTTTCCGCCGTGAGTCGCGGCCCGTTTTCCAATACCAAGGCTCCTTTCTCAGCGACGTCGATTAATCGCACCCTGTGCAAGCTTCCTGAAAACTAATTCGCCAGCATCGCTGGCAAAATCGAAAATAATTATCCCAAAACATCCAGGTTTAGGAATAGCTTGTCATTATGGTCGACGGCACTTGGGATTATCAGACAGTAATAGCATTGACCTAGTAAAGTACGGAAGGTCATTGGAGAGGTTCTAATGCCGCCAAGAATCGTCTTAGCTTACAGCCAGAAGTTTGGCCTAAGTCTTTGGATTGATTCTATATGTCATCTCAAATCTATCATCTACGACGCTGTATGCTCAACATGTGGATAGACATAGCTCTTACAACTCATCTTTTGTCCTCGTCTTTACATCCTCTTCAAATCGCCTACTCTTCATATTCGTTTCGTCATCACCAAGAATCTTTTGCGGGCCGCCTGGACCCTTTCTCCGCCTATCTAGCGTCGCGATCTCATCATCGTAGACTGTCCACTCCGGAACCTGCCTGCGCGCGCGGTCTAATTTAGGCTCTTTCGTCTGTGGGTTATTACAGAGGTCAATGGTTCTCGCTTCTTTTTGGCTCTCGTCGCTGCACCATGTTTCGCACCACAGCCATTCTTGCGGTAAGCTGTGGATTGGGATCACGAACTGCATATGATTCGGTAGATCCTGGTCAAGGTTTGACAAGCTATTAGGGTCTGAGCTGAGTTGGTGGTATTGCTGCCTGAGACGGTCACCAGCAGCGAGTTGCCTGAAGCGACGAAGATCCACAACATATAGCGCTGAGATGTGGTATGGCTGACCGCGTAGATAGTTCTTCCAGTATCCCTGTTTCCAGAAGCGGAAGCCCTCCATCTCAGTGCGGGAATCACACATGGGTGTGAAGCCATAAGGCGCACCTTCCAAATCGTGATTGATCAGGTCAATCATATCGGTACGAACGATCTGGTCTGCGTCGACGAAAATAACCTTGTCGAGGGAGAGTGGAAAGAGGACATCGAGGAAGAGGATCTTATAGCCCCAGATCTCGCGCTGTTTCTCCTTCTGAGAGCGTAGCCAGTGTGGCCACTTGTATGTTACCATTTCGTATTTGAACCCATATTCCTCAGCTAAATGTGGTATAAATTCCTTGAATGAAGGCGAAAGGAATTGCTCGATGAACCAGAACTTGACAGTGTGTTTTGTGTTTTTCATGACTGAAACCATCATGATGTTGAGCATACGTTCATAAAGGTGGCCGCTCGCCACAGAGAAGATATTGATCTCAGCGTGAGTCTCGTCCGAAATCGACCTGGACTTGGACTTGGAGCTACCCAATATTCCCTCGGCGAACTTGAGGCCACGGGAAAGCAGGTCATTGCCACTCTCTTCGTCAGGTTCCTCAAGTACGTCGATAGTTTCCATTCCTTCCTTGCGCTTAAGTCGAGGATACAGGGTTGTCCCTTGGAAGTCCATGAGTGCAGCTTCGGTCCCCTCATCACCAGATATAGCCTCATAACCTTTGGCACCGACGCTAACAATGTCAAAGATATCCGAACTCTTTCCTTCCTTTAGATGAATGTTATAGTATCCTGGGTTAGCCTTGAACTGAAAGTAGCCAATATTTGCCATGATAATCGTGTCAGCAAAGTGTCGATCACGTTCCGTGCCTAGCAGCAATTGGACACCCCGAGGTGGCCCGCCTCCAGGAATCTGTCGCGAATGCCCTTCAATAAGAATGTGCTCAAGCTCGTATGTCGCTTCCACATCCGACTTGATGGAGCTCAATTTTAAGTTGTCTAAATCATGTACTGATTGCTTTGCAGCAACCAGCCAAGCCGGGGGGATATCCATGCCTAGATTAAGTAGAGCCTCGGATGGCAGACCTTTAAAAGTAGCACCCTGGGAGCGAAGTGCTCCATTCTCATCGAAGGATGGCTCTGATTGTAAGACATACCGGTAAAAGCGTTTGATTGGCAGTTCTTCCAGCCTCTCATTCGGGTTGAGGAAGATGCGCAGGAAGACGCCATTTAACTCGGAGAGAACTTTTAGAATAGGCGCCCACCTCTGGCCTTGCTCGCTAGTGGGGTTAAGGAGGGCGACGAAGTGAATGTCCGCGGTAGTAGGGTCACCAACATCGATAGCAGTGTGTGATGAGTTCCAGAGATCATATATCGCAGTCCGCACAATTGAAGCAGACTCGAAGATGCCCTCAGGTAAGTCTGAGATGGTTGATAATGCCGTAATGGATGTAAGTTTGGCGGCGGCGATTGGACTGGAGACTTTGCCTGCCAGGCCAAGAGACTCGGCCGCCCGATATACAGGCAAAATTCTCTTCGATTGCTCGAATTCAAGTAATTGCTGTAGGTCGTCCTCTTGGAACGCAAAGTCGGTGTTGATTGGACCGACGACACGACCATTGATTAGGAGTGCTTGGGTACCCGGTGCTAATGAAGAAGAGTCCAGGAACTCTGTCAAAGCTTGCTCAAATCCATCATCCTGACTGTCATTGTCATCTCCGGAGACGATAATTTTCAAGGTTTCCATATTTTCGATTTCCAGAAGCTTGTCTGCACTCTCCACCAAAAAGGAATTAATCCTGTGGGCATTTCTAGTTGATGCAGGGTTATGAATAATATCGACTCGCACACCTGGATTACTCCGACGGAAGACCAACATAGAGTGAAGAAGCTGGAGGCCAGAGGTGCTACCAAGATCAGCGACAAGTGTGACTACTGCCCACTTTGTTTTGTCCGTGTCGGCATCTGCTTCAATGGCAGGAATTTTACTGAAAAGACCGTCATGCTCAGAATAAAGCCTGTGGACGTTAAGGACTTTTAGGGGGCGATCGCCATCAGGATAGGTGTAAGGATTCCGACGTGTAAGCGCATTCTCGAGGAATAAGCTAGGTAACCACATCTCATTGGTAACAGTTCCCAAGAACAACCCTTCTTGGACCTGTTGTAGGTCGGCCGAGAGTCTCATGCTCATGGTCTGTATCCAGTTCACGTCTCTTGGAATGGCATAACCGTTGAGGAACACGGGTGGAACACTGGTATGTGCCTGAAGTCTTTCTACCCAGCGTTTTGCTAGCTGTAGCTGACTTTCATAGTCCTCTGAAGTGGCAATATCATCGAATGAAAGCTCTTTGGCGTCTAGTTTTGGTTTGCGGCTTTTTATGGCTGATTCAAAAATTGTCTGTTCTGTTTGGGATGCTTCGTCTTCTGCTACGAAAGACTCGAGAAAAGACATGAGACTGGGCAACCCGTAGTTCTCTGTCAAATAATAAACCAGTTTTGCCTGGTTTTCCGACTTCTCGGTCGGGGTTAGCGGCACCAAGCCAAACTGTACCGGAAGCGCACGTCTCACGAGACCCTGGAGCCTCTCTACAACCAATCTAATGTCATCTGTATTGCCGAAGTCAACCGGGACAATAAGATTAAAGATATCCCTTCGTATCTGTGGCATCTGGCCCGGATATGAAATTTGCATGAGCTGTTTTCCGTCATTAGTAATGCTATGAGTGCATTTATTTTATATGGAAACATACCGTAGAGAGGCTTGGGGAGAAAGAGGCATATCGTTTATCCTTTTCAATATTATTGAGCCAGATAATGACGCGGCCATCTTCGAGTTGGTCCCTCCAATCAAATCGTGGTCCTTCGTCTTCAGTATTGGCCATTGTAACTTCCCGGTCACCAAGAAGAGAGATAGCCTCTTTTGCAGTCAGGCCGAGGTCCGTCACACCCTTGATAAATACTCGCTCTCGCCTAATTCCGTCAATGAGCGTAAACGGGTTGACTTGGCGCTCAGGTAGTTGCACCCCGTTCATCCACAGGACATTTATGCCAGCAGGCGCTGCTACTTCTCGATTTTGACGATGTTCCATGATAAACGAATCACTAACGTTTCGAGCTGCCACAGAGGTTGAGAACTTGGGAAAATCTTGAGTCAACCTGATCAGTGTTTGGAAAGGGTCGTCGCTTTCCATGATGAATGACCCTGTGTTAAGACCAAGACCAGCCAACTCACTGGTAGCTAGCGGTTTCAGATCACTAACCTCCTCTTCACCGTCTAGAACGACTTCAGCAGACGCTGCTCTCTGGTACTGATCAACGCTGGATTCGGTAGCTTCGCGATCGTCAATGACGATATAATCCGTTCGTTTGAGCTGGAGTTCCACTCCATAACCACTAACAGGCAACGCCTCCAGCTCGCCCCGTTTAGAGGTGCGATATCTCAGGCGATAAGATATTTCCCCTTTAAGGGCCATATCGGTAAGAACTTTGTGAAAGGAGCTAAACTCCAATTTGGTGATGTCCGCATATAAAACAGCTTCTACACCACTACCTAAGATCCTGTCGAAAGGTAGTGTACGAGTTTGTCTGTATACAAGTCAGTAAAAATAACGATAAACGCCCGATTCATACCTACGATTCTTCCGATAAGAGGCTATCGGGACTGGTAAGAGAAGCCGAACAGTACTGCTTCTTATTCAGAAGGACCCATTCATCGCAATCATCTCCAGTCTTGCCCAGAGACGGTGTTACGGCAGTATCGTAGTACTGGTAATGTGCTTCAATCCTTGGAGCTGCAGTTCTCATGGAGAGAGACAGTTTGAACGTTGACAATGCCTCAGGGGTGTTGACGTGACCGTCTTCTTGTAGAATCTCGAGAAATTTGTCGTACAAGGCTTTATCCGTTGTGGATTTGACGAAAGCTCCGCTGGCGATACGATCTAGCAAAGGGAAATAAGATGTGGCATTTTCTCCGGCAGCCGTCTCTCTACAGTTCATTAGCCACTCATACTGGAAAAACGGACATGACTAGCCTTACAGAAGCTCAATGAGATAGGGAGGAGCTGGGAAAGCGGCTTTCATAGCCACATGCACCGAGGGACCAGCTGTGGCATAGCTAGGGCCGAGGCACACAGCAGCTAGTAGAGTAGCAGCCAGGCTACATGGCAACTTCAATAGCTGTATCATGGTGACGGATGGTTACAGGATGTGCTATGTGGATTGTTCACGGTGTGGTGACATATGAGCACCGAGGGACACGCAGCTCAAGCAGCTCAAGCAGCTCAGAGCTTGAGTGGGCTGCTCCCAGTTCGATGGACGGCTCGAAGCTAACAAAACACCTGCGGCTGTGCCATTTACTATTCCAGTTATTGACGCGGTCGTTAAGCGGTTGGCTGATATGAGCTTCAATTGTCAATAGTTGGGGCAATGCAAAGTGGCCTCTTTAGGGCGCACGTTGTGTGCAGGTTGCTTTTGTATGATACCTGATCCATCTAAGTGCGTGCACGCAGCAAAGCAACTTTGAATTGAACACTTGGACTTTTCCAAGGTTGGGTTGATTGCATAAGTCCAACCAATCAATGCCAGGCTCAGTACAGCATAGAAGCTGTCAGGGGCAATTCGAGAATAGGTATGTTTTGCCCCTCCACAGTTACTTACCTATTTAGCTGGAGCTAGGTACGCCCAACCGCTTATCGTGCCCCACCAAATTGCCCTTGCAGAGGAAAGGCCAGCACAGCAAATAGATAGAACAACAGCTGTGGGCACCCGTCCGCCAGCTGACAACTTATAAACAGAACAGAGGTAACTCGAACCCCCACAGCTTGGAATTGAACCCCTCTAAGATAGGTTTTACCATCCCGAATCAAAATGGGAATTTCACCTAAGCCATGCCGCTTTTAACCTGACGGGAGCTTGGCCTGAGCAGGACCCGCTTTTGCATAAGCTAAAACGATCAAACAAGGTTGCAGGTAGTAGGTAACTTCTCCTTGCATTAAACCGACCTCGAGTTGGAACTGTTTTATTCTAAAACGGATTCGACATTACCGAACTTTAGCGACTTCCCAGGAAGTTGCTCTACAAACAAAACAGCTTAAGAAAGAAAAAAAAGGAAAAAAAAAAAACCTTCTTATTACACGCATAAAGCCCTTTAGGCTAAGGCGCATTACGTGAACTAAGAATACCTAACGTACGTAGGAGGTCTTTTAGTGATATATTTCTCTTTTGATATAATTTTCCGTCTTATACTGCTGTCTTTTCTCATTTCTCTTGCTTTCATAGTTCTGTGTGCACTTTCTTGTGCATACTTTGGTCGCTTGGAGGAAGTCCAAAAGGGCCTGCTTTCCCAATGTCATGCCAAAAGGTATAACAGCTCCCACTATGACACACTGAGTATCGCAAAGCATGGGGCGCCAGAACGTCAATTGAAAACCAGTAAATATGACCTTGCTTCTTCGACGACTATCTTGGCTTGGCCAAGCATGGAAACCTCTCAACTTTTCCAACTCCAACTGCAAGAAAATCCAGCTGGAAGAAAAGATAGAAGAGGAACTCTGTCCAGACTTTGTTGCGTCGCGTTATTACCCTGTTCGCATCGGCGAGATTCTTAGAGATCGGTATCAAATCGTTGGCAAGCTAGGATTTGGAACGACTTCGACTGTTTGGCTGGCGCGCGACCTAGGGTAGGACATCCTGCCCCGCTTGAAATATGATAATGCTAATACGCGTTAAAGGGGCCGTCGGCACGTCGCCCTGAAGCTTTTTGTGAACTCAGAGTCCATGGGCAAGCAGCTGGATCGCGAGCTTGCCATATACAAGCGCATTTCAACTTCTGCTACTAACCATCGCGGCCGTGGCGCTGTCAGGGAGCTTCTTGACTCTTTTGATGTTACTGGCCCAGACGGACAGCACCGGTGCTTGGTGCACCCCCCATTGTGGGAGAGCGTCTTGACTTTTCTTCATCGCAATCCAGTGAGAAGACTACCCGCGCCAGTGCTTGCCTTCGTCCTTCATCGTCTCTTCCTTGCGCTCGATTTCCTTCATACAGAATGTCAGATCATTCATACAGGTGCGTATTTGGATGCCGAGCTTGCATCAAGCACAGAGATTCGCGCGCTAAGAAGATGTGATACATTAGATATCAAGGCCGATAACATTATGTTTGGCATTGACGATGATACCGTTTTTACAGCATTCGAAGAGCAAGAGCTTTTTGACCCGTCTCTAAGAAAAGAGATAGGCAATAATAGAGTCATCTATCTGTCACGGGAGCTTAGAATGCCAAAGAAATGGGGCGCACCCGTTCTCTGTGATTTTGGCTCCGCCGTTGCAGGAGACGAAGAACACTTTGAAGATGTGCAGCCAGATGTGTACCGGGCACCGGAAGTTATTCTAGAGGCGCCGTGGTCGTATCCGATCGACATGTGGAACGCTGGTTGCATGGTAATCAAAGCTTTCAGGCGGAGTTGAGGTCTTGAGGAATGAAAGCTGACTCGCCTCGGCACCATCTTCTAGATATGGGACCTTTTTGAAGGCGGCCACTTGTTTACGGGACACGATCCAGAACATCAGGCGTATCGCAGTCGAGCACATCTCGCAGAAATCGCGGGATTGCTTGGAAAACCTCCACAAGAGCTCCTCGACTTGGGCAAGTCAAGTCACAAATTTTTCAACGACACAGGTAAGCCCAATGTTTTATTCTATTCCAGTTTCCTTTCTGTCACATGCTAATAAAGCACCGCACAATCACAGGAGACTTCCATCCAGATATTCCACTTCCAGCTAGCGTACCGTTCGAACAGAGAGAAACTAATCTAGAGGGCGAAGATCAAGAACTGTTCCTGGCCATGATGCGCAGAATACTACAATGGCAACCCGCGGACCGCTCCACGGCCAAGACAATCGCTGATGATAAGTGGATTCGGAGACACATGTAAAGAATGTCAAGAATAGTACATGGTTATCCCGTTAATTATTTTGAGGTTTAAGTTCTCTAAGCTATTCGTAGGAGGCAAGTAAAGCTTAAAACAAGGCGATAAAGCCTACAGAGCCGCAGCACACGCTTTCGAACCGACTTCTTAATACTGCGAAAATACGCCTCGCCGTGGGCCGCAGCTTGAAGTTCCTTTTGCAAGTTGTCCGATCTCCCGTACGCTAGCCGCAGCTTTTCCTCGGAGTTCGATCGCAACCTAACTTCGGCTTCGAACTGGCACTTAAGGACGTGCAACTGCTCGGAGAGGTAGTCATTTTGGATCTGAAGGTCGCCGATCCGCGAGATAAACCTCAGAGATTCGGGGTGGACTGGGTTCTGTTGGGGTGGTCAGAAAACCCATACGGACCAAATCTAGATCGGAGCGGCTCACGAACGCACCCTGGCCCGAAGGGCCCTGGAGTGATTCCGGCACCCTCCGAACCGCTTCGATTTGGAAATCAGATGCTGCGTTTCCGGTAGTATTTCCTATAAATAGGCATCATTGTGCGTTGTGCCGAATTATATCTGGGATGGGCCCAGCTGGATACCAAGCTGGTTTCCTTCGGTTTTGGTCATATTAATCGTGCCCCGCCATACGGATTTCGACTCTCATGCTCCCCATCATCCTATGATGGTGCTTTGCAACGAATTAGCAAAACCGAACTGTTAGCCACTTTTCTAACACACACTTATTTAGTGGCCTCGAACTGCTTTTTCTGACTCGATTCAGTCAATTCAGTCAAGTCAGTCAACACACACACTCAACACACATTTACTCAACATACTCACTTACCCTCAATGCCCTTAAATCGCTGATCTACTCGTAATGACCGGAATTCGCTATTCTGATCTCAACTCGCTGAATTGCCGTAACTACACACACACCACATACACCTCCGTATGACCCAGCGCCTCTTCAACAGCTTCGCTTTGCCTGAGCCGTCATATACCTCGCAAGGTTGTAATCTACCGTTAATACGCCATTTTCGAGCCACCTTAGCTATTAAGTCCCATAAAGCCTTCCTGGTGTTGTAGGTACGCTTTTTATAGCGATAACAAGCCTTTTTACTTTCTTGTAGTTATTGCTAGCCTTTTCTGTACCATAGCCGTCCCTTTTAGAATACCTAGTCAATATACCTCCTAATTATAGAGGTATTCACTTATGTTACCTTTAAGCTTTAGCTACTTGCTAAGCATATTATGTCCTCCCAACATTATGTTTAACTTGAATTAACTTGGTAGTGTTAACAAGTGCCTCTTTTATAAAAGAAAGCAACTTTTTGTTTATAATAACTTTCTATGGGGTGTTTAATACGGTTAG
Source organism: Xylaria flabelliformis (assembly GCA_007182795.1). Classification (NCBI taxonomy): domain Eukaryota; kingdom Fungi; phylum Ascomycota; class Sordariomycetes; order Xylariales; family Xylariaceae; genus Xylaria; species Xylaria flabelliformis. Next base: position 155,652 of record VFLP01000013.1, read on the forward strand.
TAAGAAAAATGGTACGCGGCAATTGCGGTGACCGTTTCGCCTACCGTTTCCATTGCATAAATCAAGTTGTACCTAGGTACATATAAAGAGTTAGTCACGTGCTCAGTCTGGAACCTGATGAACGCCTGAGCCGAGTATGAGATAGAGCGGCGATAGCGCTAACTCGAACCCCCACAGCTTGGAATTGAACCCACCACCATCACTTTTGGGGCCTGGTGCCATGCCTGCTGCCCTGTCAGACTGGACTGAGACTAAATCGTAAAGGACAGCATCAAATGTTCGCCTAGCGAAGCTGGCCTCGTCGACGACATACCGCCTCCCGCACTCCACCACATCACCTCACCGAGCTCCCTTCCCCAGCTCTCCTCGTCGATCTGGCGGCCCAAGCAGCTTCCTGCCTTGTCCCGTCCCCCCTTTTCGCCAGTATCGTCCATGCGCACAGCTGGCGCCTCTCATTGCGAATAGCAAACAGTTCATGACCCAAGCTTAGGGGCATCCTGTGCCTCCTCCAACATTCGCCATGCAGGCCTCCTCGGGAATGTTGACCAAGGTGCGCCATGCTTCTTATCCATTGGCCTTTCACATCACGATCGCGTGTCTTAGGAGCCCCTGCTGATCCCTCGTTGTTGTAGTTCGAATCCAAGTCCTCGAGGGCGAAGGGCATCGCTTTTCACCCGAAACGGTATGGATTGGGAACCCTTTCTCTATCCAATCTCTCTGCACAGCGCCGCTAATCGTTGAGCGTTAGACCATGGATCCTCGTCTCCCTTCATTCGTCGACCATCCAGCTATGGGACTATCGCATGGGAACCTTAATAGACCGATTCGAAGAGCATGACGGCCCAGTTAGGGGCATTGACTTTCACAAGACCCAGCCACTCTTCGTCTCAGGCGGCGACGACTACAAGATCAAGGTCTGGTCTTATCAGACGAGGCGGTGTCTTTTCACCTTGAACGGCCATCTCGACTATGTTCGCACCGTCTTCTTCCACCACGAGCTGCCGTGGATTATCTCTTCCTCAGACGACCAGACTATCCGGATATGGAACTGGCAAAACCGCTCGCTCAGTAAGACTGCTAAATCATAAATACAAATCGCAGAACTACTCTATGCTAACACCTTTTCTAGTTTGCACCATGACCGGTCACAACCACTACGTCATGTGTGCGCAGTTCCATCCTAAAGATGATCTAGTCGTCTCCGCGTCCCTCGACCAGTCTGTACGTGTGTGGGATATTTCTGGTTTGAGGAAAAAACATTCGGCTCCCACCTCCATGTCCTTCGAAGACCAAGTTGCCAGATCGAACGCGCAGCAGACCGATATGTTCGGTAACACTGATGCGATGGTGAAATTCGTCCTGGAAGGTCACGATAGAGGTGTGAATTGGGTTGCCTTTCACCCTACAGCCCCTCATATTGTCTCAGCTGGCGATGACCGCCTCGTAAAGCTATGGCGATTTAGTGAGACAAAGGCGTGGGAAGTAGATACATGCCGTGGTCATTTCCAGAATGCTTCTGGATGTTTGTTTCACCCACATCAGGACTTGATTTTGTCTTGTGGTGAAGACAAGACGATCCGTGTGTGGGACTCTCAGAAACGCACATCTGTCCAATCCTTCAAACGAGAGAATGATCGATTTTGGGTCATCGCAGCCCATCCGGAGATAAATCTATTTGCTGCTGGACACGACAACGGTGTTATGGTTTTCAAATTGGAAAGAGAGCGTCCAGCGTCTACAGTCCATCAAAACACACTCTTCTTTATCACGAAAGAGAAGCATGTTCGCTCCTATGACTTTCAAAAGAACGCTGAGAGTCCGACTTTGCTCTCTTTGAAGCGCTTGGGAAGCGCCTGGGTTCCTCCTCGGACCTTGTCCTATAATCCTGCCGAACGTTCTGTTCTCGTTACATCGCCCTCTGACGGTGGCTCATACGAGATTATTAACCTTCCTCGGGATGGCTCTGGTACTCTAGATGCGACAGACTCAAAGCGAGGACAGGGGAACTCGGCCATTTTTGTTGCTCGAAACCGATTCGCTGTTCTGAACACATCAACTCAGACAGTTGATATCAAGGACCTATCAAACAATACTGCGCGATCTTTCAAGCCACCAGTTGGGACGACTGACATTTACTTCGGTGGTACAGGAAACCTCCTTATCATTACCCCTACTGCTGTCCACCTATACGATATCCAACAAAAGAAAAGTATTGCTGAGTTGGCTGTAAATGGCGTCAAATATGTTGTCTGGTCCAATGATGGCCTTCACGCGGCGCTTCTCAGCAAGCATAATGTCACTATTGTGACCAAGGCTCTTGAGCAGGTTAGTACACTGCACGAAACCATTCGTATCAAGAGTGCCACCTGGGACGACGCTGGCGTTCTTCTATACTCTACGCTAAACCACATCAAATACACACTGATGAATGGTGACAACGGTATTGTCAGAACACTAGATCAGACAGTGTACCTTGTCAAGGTCAAGGGCAGGAACGTATACTGCCTCGACAGATCTGCTAAGCCCAAGCTTCTTCATATTGACCCCACTGAGTATCGGTTCAAATTGTCTTTGGTCAAGCGAAACTACCAGGAAATGTTACATATCATTCGCACGTCGAGTTTAGTTGGCCAATCCATCATTTCTTATTTGCAGAAGAAAGGTTATCCCGAAATTGCTCTGCAGTTTGTTCAAGATCCCTCGACTCGATTCGAACTTGCTGTAGAATGTGGGAACCTAGAAGTTGCAGTCGAAATGGCCAAGGAACTTGACCGACCGAAGCTCTGGGCTAAGCTGGGAACTGAGGCTCTGGCTCATGGTAACCATCAGGTTGTCGAAATGGCATACCAAAAACTAAAGCAGTTTGACAAGCTCTCATTCCTGTACCTCTCGACAGGTGACCATTCGAAATTAGCACGGATGGCTAAGATCGCTGAGCACCGGGGCGATTTTACAGCTAGATTCCAGAATGCCCTATACTTAAATGAGGTTGAGGATAGGATACAGATGTTCAAAGAAGTTGATTTATGTAAGTGCAGATTTCATTGGCGTGGGATATAGCGCTAATAAGTTCCTAGACCCCTTAGCATACATGACCGCCAAAGTCCATGGCTTAGAAGACGAATGCCAGTCTATATTAGAAGCGGCAGGGGTCACAGAAGACCAACTCACCCTGCCGAAGCTTGGAGAACCACTAACCACGCCAAAGCCGATAGTGCCCACTTTCAAGGCCAACCCCCCTACGAAGGCGGCTTCGCAATCATTTTTTGAGAAAGCTCTTGCTGGTCAGTTGGAAGGCATGAGTCTCGAGGATGAGCCAGCAGCTACCAAGGAACTCGAGGATGGTGCCTTGGCTGAAGACGATACTGCTACGAAGCGAAACGGTGCTATGGAAGTCGACGACGATGAAGATGCAGCTGGCTGGGACATGGGTGACGATATTGTTCCGGAAGCAGATAGCGATTTCGTTAATGTCGAAAGTACAGATGCTGGCGGCTCTGGTAGTAGCGAGGCCGACCTATGGGCTCGAAACTCACCTATAGCAGCGGATCACGTCGCAGCTGGATCCTTCGAATCTGCTATGAACCTGCTCAACCGACAAGTGGGTGCAGTAAACTTTGCACCACTTAAACCTCGATTTATGGAGATTTATTCGGCCACAAAAACATATCTTCCAGCCTCTGCTAGTCTTCCACCGCTTGTCAATTATGTGCGTCGGACCTTGGATGAAACGGATCCCAGGAAGGTTTTGCCCATCATCCCTCGAGACCTCGAGAATCTTGCATCGAATGACTTGCAACAAGGTTACGACTCCATGCGTTCGAATAGGCTTGAGGATGGCGTGAGGATTTTCCGAGGTATTTTACATGCAATTCTTGCCAATGCCGTATCAAGCGAGACCGAGGTTGCCGAAGCCAAGAAGTTAATCACTTCGGCCAGTGAGTACACGGTCGCTATGTCGGTTGAGCTGGCCAGAAGAACACTGGGCTCCCCTGATGTCGTGAATGGCAACCCCGACCTACTAAAACGCAGCCTAGAGCTGTCCGCATACTTCACCATTCCTAAGATTGAGGTGCCTCACCGGCAATTAGCGCTCTTGAATGCTATGAATCTAGCATTCCGAAGCAAGAACTTGAGCTCCGCCTTGAGCTTTGCCAACCGCATACTTGCAAATGGTGGTGCTGCAAGAATTTTAGAAAGCGTAAGTGAAAATCACGTGTCCAAATTATTACTATATTTCTTAACATGATTATCCACAGGCCAAGAAGATGAAGGCACAGTGTGAACGTAACCCGCATGATGCAGTTGAGATCGAGTATGATCAGTTCGCCGAGTTCGATATCTGCGCCGCCAGTCACACGCCCATCTACAGCGGCACAACGTACGAAGAGTGCGCCTTTGATGGCTCCAAGTACCACTCTAAGTATAAGGGTACCGTCTGTGTCGTGTGCCAGGTATGCGAGGTTGGTAAGCATGGTAGCGGCCTGAGGCTGTTTGCGTAAATAGATAGAATCCCGTACTCTTTTTTTTTTTCAATTAAAAAAAGGATCTGAGGGAATGTGGAAATGTTTTAATGAGAACGACAGGCTGGTTGGTCAGTGAAAAGCCCGAAATCCCCGAGAAAGGGAAAACAAGAAGGGTCTAGGCAACTTAGATTCTGAAATGTTTGACGTATCATCACCATCTATGGTGTAGAAGTGCATTGAAACAAATAATATGGTGTCATTTACTACTTAGTATAGTATGGATGACGAGTCGAGGCGCCCAGTTTATGCTACTTATGCTACTACTGTTAGAATAAGTCGGCAAGTACGTAGAATATATAATCGATCTTAAGACGTTGGGCTCATTTTACTAGGGACTGTAAAACTGCATGTACTGTGTGTGTTATGCATGATTCCACAAAGCCTGAAAGTCAAGATTTATGCATACATATAATGTAGATCAGGATATGAGTACATAGATAGCCATGGAAAGTTTCTTGAGGGCATGGCGTAAGGAAAAGGATTAAAGCTGATCTTGTAAGCTGATCTTGTAAGCTGATCTTGTAAGCAAATTCAGGACCGGCATCAGTGGATGGATGTGATTAATCAGTTGACTAATGTCATGCATTTTTGCTCTATCTCTAAAGAACAAGTCGTCGTTTGCTGGGTTCCAACTTATAGACTGATGGGTCGACCGATAGACTCCCGTCCGATACACATATATGCAATAGAGTCTGTCTATTCGGGGACACCGATTACTTGTTTGCTGCGACGGTACCCACCAATTCCTCATTATCTATCTTCGTTTCCTTTCGCTTTCAAGAAGAACAACTTCTTGTTGTTATTCCCGAAATCTGTTGGGCTCATGCACCTATTTTGGGCTGAGCGGCTGGGAGAGTGGAGCGCAGACCGTAGACCGTATACTCGTGTTAAAGTAGAGTTGTACGGACACGGGACAATTCGACCAGAATTAGACAATAGTCTCAAGCTCTCGTGCGTACCCAAGTGTGTTCTCGATAACCATCTGGCTAAGGTCCTTTTCATCGCCTCCGTCTTCGGCGCCCTCGGCAGTTGGGAAGAAGATCTGCCCGTCGCGGATGACCCAGCCGCGGTGGCGCGCAAAATCGATCACTGCGCCCTCCGAGTCTAGGAAGAGGAGGCTTTTCGTACTACTAAGTGGCAGAGATGGATATGCGCGCTCGCTGCTTGAGGCAATCTCGGAGCGGATCTGGGATGTAAGAATCTAGGCACGAAGATTAGTTCCATGACTGTTACTCAGGTAGACTAACAGTATGAGCAATAACAGGTGTTGGGTCGTATATAGAGAACTCACTTCAGAAAATACACCGTACTCTTCGCTCGGGACCTCTCTACTCTTCATGGCCTTCCACACACGATCATAGCTGCCCTCCATCAACCACCTCTCGAGCTTGATCGGGTATCCAAGGTAGCGATCACGCTCTATCTCCTCACTACCACGGGCGCGTGTGCTCAGGGCCTCAAGCTCGGAGTGGAATTCAGCATACCGACCCTGGGTCAGCAGTAGCAGCAGATACAGGCCCGTCACCTTGTTCCGGTTCTCCTCCCCGCCGCTACTGGCGCCATTGGCATCGTCGGCGAGCTCGTAGAAGGGCTGCAGCTGCGACACGTACCGCGTGAAAGCCTCGGCATTCTTGGCTCTGATGCTGAACAGTGCGCCGGCTTCGTAGACTTCTCTCGCCAGGGTCAGATGTGAGGGCGGCGTGGAGGGTGATGGTGTCACGACTTTCAGCTGCAGGAGGGCGATCTTGGCCTTGGAGAGGAGCTTGGAGGCCTCGTTGTAGGGAGCGTTGGGATGCGACTTGAGCTGCGAGAGAATCTGCTTGAGGGCGCGCTCGGCCATGGTGATGGCGGATGGTGGTGGTGGTGGATTAAGAGGAGGAGCTTCGGACTGTGATGACGATGCTGGAATTAATGGGTGTGGGACTGGGTTGGATAAGATGGTGAGGCGACTTGTATTATTCGATTGATATTGTATTCCAAGGGCCTGAGTTCCTTGGGAGTGCGGGTTTTTGTGTTGATTACGAGGCGGTAGTGTTGATGGTGATGGTTGAGCCCGCGTAACCGGTTCTGTTGGATTCGTCGTTATCGTTGTTAGAGGTATGGGCGTTGCTGGTCTGGCCAGGCACGGCAAGCAGGCTGAAAGGCTGACGCAGGACAACAGCGGAAGCTTGGCATGGAACCAAGCGGACCCACTCCATTGCCAGTTCGGCACCGGGTGCTTTTGCCGTTGGTGGCCCATGCTCCTAGTTGTATTCTTCGTTCTCAACTTTTCGCAAGATTCTGTTGTTATTTCAATAATATGAGACGAATATTTCATCTTGTGGAACTATTAACCATCGATTCCTGCCATCCCAGTTATGATATCTTTACTTTGTAGCAATTGTCCACATGTTATCGTGCAAGGGTAGTGATAGGGACACGTTCACGGGACTGCGAATTATTACACGTGCAGCGCCACGGAACGAGCATCTGAGTGCTGTCGATTAAAGGCAATAGACAACAGCAATGAACTTGGTACAGGTGTGAGATTGGCCCAATTTCTCTCCTTACTGCATTTCATAACGCCACAAGGATGAAGGATGAAAAAGTCGGGTACCTTACCAGATTGCTGCATAACATATTGTTCCAGGTTAAAATAACTCGACGACGCCAACTGACCTATTTCTCATCTTTTTGAAGCTGCACAGAGACCGCTAGGCATAGTCGTGATGCGCAGGAGAATTCTATGCTATGTACCTGTAGCCACAGTTCAACGTTTATACCCTACTCAGAATAGCAACAGGACGTGGCTATTGCGTCCGGCTTGCGAACTTGTGACTTCCGCTCGGAGACAGTTGGCGGTTTTAGGTCCCGTATGTGTATAGCGGACTATAGGTATGTTCAGCTTAGGCGCACAGCCTGAATATGAAGGCAGGTCCGGGCCAGTACCAGAGTAATACAAGTAATCCAGTTGGTCAAGAACCGACTTACCTTCCATATCTAAATCGATTCCTTCTCTTCCAAATTTCCTCATTGCCAAGTTGCCTACGTACCTACCTCAGGAGTGCTGCGTGACTGATTGATTCAATTCCTGCGTTTTACGGTCTGTCGTCTACCATCCTACCGCCATCCATGAACGCCGACAGGATCAAACTTCAGCATCATTGAATACAGAAACGCTGCTACCTACTTATCGTCAATTCGACCCCTTTCTTCTCTGATTCTAGACTTTCTTTTGTCCCCGAGAGATGACACTATTGCCAATTGCACATTCTAGAGCGGCTGTCGGTCTAGGTAAGCGCCATATCTCCCTTGCATCTTAACCTTAATCCATGACATTTCATTTCGGCTTTCTCGGCTGGGCACACGGTGGACAACGACATCTCTCCTTTATCACCACATTTTTCATTATTACTCCTGGAGGCCACGACTGCAATTACACTATGGCCACGAGTCCTCGAATGGGCTCCAATAAACTTGGCTCCCACGACATCGACCGAACCATTCAAAAATGACAGACTATGGCGGGGAACTCGAGGAGTCACTCCCCCTGAACAACCCTTATATCGAGTATATTACCATTGAAGAAGAGCTATCAATGCAATCCTGTCGTCACACCAGAACTATGGGTTACCTCCAGAAGGTAGAAATGAGGCAGAGTCCGATATTCTACCGGACGGACAAATAGTCTCAGTCTATTCTCGGCGGCAACATAGCATTATCCAAGTAGCCTATTTTTATCCGGGCATTGCGATTTTGAAGACGATTGTGGCTTATACAGGCGCGTCACCCTGCGTATAATCTCCAGGGTCGGTTTCCCCCCACATCAAATAGCGCACTCCCACTGCCCCTCCCCTCAGCAGGCTGCACCACCAGGGCATGTCTACTCTGTACGGTGTACACGTGTATACTTACTTCATCACGCTGAGCCGTCCACTGGCATCTATTTTGACATGGTATGTCACTGCCGGGTTTGTCAAATGAGCTATCTTCTGTTCTTGTGGTTGGATACAGACCCTATCAGCCAACCAGTGCTATCCACCTGTACCGAGACTGCGGCCGTGTAAGACGTACCCATATATACAAACCACACTGCCACTGCCTGTTTTGGTTTAAGATGGGTCTCAAGGATTCTTCTGGTTGGATTGAGTCAAGCAAATGTGTTAAAGAATGATCCGGCTCCTCTGACCAACCATGTGGGAAAAGGTTAGAATCCTAAGACCTTTTCGCAACTTCATCGTCAACGGCTGCTTGCATTATCTGCCCAACAGTCCGTCCTCTAAGCATTGATCGCATCTGTCCTTCTACACACTCCAAAGTACTTAAGTACTGGGAACAGGCAAATACGATAGTCAGACAGAACGGCATAGAAAGGAGAGAAGATAATAAAAGAGGGAAAGGAGAGAGATCCGCCGACACCACCGCGAATTGCAGAGAGCCCCGCCATAGCCAACGAACTCCCCTTTTGCGCTCCGCTTACAGCACCCTAAACAGGGAGCCAGTCAGTCCTACGAAGTACCTAACTACAGTAATAGCATATAATACTACCACTACAGCTAGCCTACATACCTATTGCTAGCTGCATTCTAGCAAAGCAAAGCAAAACCGGCCTGCATTGGTCATTGGGCTGACAGCTGTTTCGGTATCCATGCAGGTTCTCAGGTCGACGATTCTTTAGACATGCCTCAATTTGGAGCCACCTTCTACCCAGGCGGCGTGGATGACTATCTAATGCCTGAAGTATTGGCCCCCTTACCCCAAAGGTGCGTTCCTTACATTTCCATTGCATGAGACATTTCGATACCAACCTTCTCTAATAACGGATGTACTCTTTTTTGTTTGCATCTGCCACTGCGACCCTGACAATATTGTGACCCTGTGGCAACAGTCGCAGCCTAGTTCGATAGTCGCCCTGGCTAATAAGAGTAGGGTTATGCCAGAAGTCCCCGAGAACATGCAACAAGGCCTACAACGCATGGAACTTGAAGCTACAGAAGTCGGTCGGAGCAACAACACAACCGCATCCGGAACCCGCCAATATCGCGAACCCTCGCTCTCCAACGTCATCCATACCCAAACCGGCAATTACGGGCAGCAATACCAACCTGGTAGACCGAAACCCGCCGATTACAGCCCCGCCTCCAACTTCAGCCCCTTCCAAGAGCGCAGCGTCAACAAACAATTCGAGAAGAGTTTCCGAGATATGAACGACTTACCGTCATTCTCGCCCTTTCCCAGGGTGACGGGGGAACATATACCACCCAGCGATGAAGACAAGGAGACAGTCCTTGCTGACAGTAGGGAACATGTGCTGCATTCCAACGACCCTGAAATGCAGATATGCTGGGCTCGTGATGTGCTATCCTTTGTTGAAATAGCTGCCGAGGCCGCCATGCGCGAAGTCGAAGCCGCACGAAGCAGTAACGATCGCGAGTTACCCACTCGTCCAGTTACCCCCAAGATTGAACATGAGTTGCGAGTCGACGCCATTAATATTATAACATATCTAGCCGATCAGGGCCATCCCGAAGCACTGTTCATAAAGAGCAAGTGGGTGGAATTTGGGAAATTTGGCAAGCGTCAGGATAAGAAGGAGGCCTGGGCTGGCTACATGAAGGCAGCACAGCAAGGATGGGGTCGTGCCGATTATCGTATTGGCATGCTTTACGAGCATTCAAACGATATAGAAAAGGCTATGCGCCATTATCATGCAGGCCTCGCCAACAACGACTCAGCGGCGGCATACCGGCTGGGCATGATTAACCTTCTTGGTCAACGAGGTATGCCTAAAGACATGGCAAGAGGACTCGATTTAATCCACCAGGCTGCCGAGACAGCTGACGAGGATGCGCCTCAGGGGGCCTTTGTCTATGGTATGCTAATAGCAAGAGACCTGCCCGATGTCGTGATGCCCGAAGCTATATTACCCTATGATATGGCGCGTGCGAGACAATACATCGAGAAAGCCGCCTATCTAGGGTTTGCTAAAGCACAACTGAAGATGGGTCAGGCATACGAGTTATGTCAGCTTGGGTGCGAGTTTATGCCAGCCTATTCCTTACATTACTATGGCCTGGCGGCTCGTCAGGGCCAGCCTGAAGCCTGCTTAGGTGTCAGTCGTTGGTTCTTGTTTGGCTACGAAAACGACTTTGTGAAGAATGAACAACTGGCTTTCAAGTATGCACAGATGGCAGCTAAAACCAAGCTAGCGACCGGCGAATTTGCCATGGGCTACTATTATGAAATTGGTATCTCGGTCGAAAAAGATATAAGAGAAGCACGTAGGTGGTACGAGCTCGCTGCCGAGCACGGAAACAATGACGCAGTGGCACGGCTGGAAAGCCTCTCACAGGCCAAGACGCTTTCTAAAGAAGACCACGAGACTTCAACGTTGACAAGAATTAAGTCCAAGCACGGCTCACAAAGGGGGCAGAGACCGGATCGATTCAAACAGGTTAAAAGCTCCATGCCTACCGTATCAGAAGCGCAAAGGTCGCCCAGGGTCTCTCCGCAACCGTCGCCACGAGCGCAAAACTTTGAACATGCTGAATACCCCGATCCATCTCCACCCAGTGCCGCAATGAGCAGCGGTAGACAACCTGCCTTCACCGTAAATCTCGCCGACCGGACAAAATCTACAGCGCCGTACCCTGAAGATGACAAACCAGCGCCCCTCAATCTGGGTCGGCCTGGCTCTGTCGCACCATACCCTGAAGATGATGTGGCAGGGTACAAGCCACAGCCATCGCCCCATTACAACCCAGGCATCAGGCCTTCTGCAGGTCCAAACGCCGATCGGCCAGGGAGTGCATTCGGTATACGCACACAATCGCCAGCCGGATCAGGTGGTATGCGAGCCCACTCGGGCCAGCTTCCCATTCCACCTGCCGGTATGGATGCGAGCTATTCTCGTCCCGGTTCAGCTGGATGGCAACCCCAAGTCCCTGGCGGCTATCGACAGTCGAGCCCAGGTCCTCGTCAACAAGACCTTCGTCCCCCAGGAGCTGACTACAATCAGCGGCCGCCCTCCTCTCACTATGATCGCCCCGTCGGAGGCCTTCCAGCGCAGCCTGGCCCGAACCGACTGAGCAAGATGACACCTCCCGGCAGTGCTGGCCGGGGAGGGCCGTTGCCCCAATCAGGCTATGGGAAGAGAGAATCTTCTCTTCCCCCGGCGCATGCGCCTGGTCCTCGCATGTCAGCCGGTCCACCCGCTATGAGCGGTGGATTAGGGCCTCGTGTTAGCTCAGTTCCGCTTGGTGGTTTACCACAAGGTGGTCCAAGGCCGGGTAGCAGTGGTCGTCCTGGTCCTGGCCCTGGTCCTGGCCCCGGCCCCGGCCCTAGCCCCGGTTTTAGTATGCCTTTGAAAGATGGGCCGATTATGGCGGACCAAAGTGGTCATTCAAGTGCACCACCCTCTCAGGGACGGCCAAGCCCGGCACCAAGCACACCGACTTCAGCGGCACCACCCCCACCCAAACCCGTGAAGACAGGGCCGGCTACCTTTGAGGCGATGGGCATTCCTCAGGCCAAGAAAGACGATGATTGTGTAAGCTATTTCTCCATCACCGCTTCTTCCGGTAATTCGCATTGTTTGGTTACTCACTACGTTTTTAGGTCGTCATGTGATTTACAACAGCCTAGGTTAAAATAGTATAATTGGCATTTTCGAATAGTCGGTGGCAATATGCCAGAAGATAAGAATTCTCATATCATGGTACCAGCACTGTTTTTTCTTGCTCTTTTTCGTCTCTTTAGATTGCGAAAAGAAAAGGGGAGGAGTAGATTCGTGACCGAATTGTTGGAAGGAAAGAAATGAATTTTTTGAGTCGGCATAGTGCACGTGAAATTCGTTCGCGGAGCCAAGGGATATACGGATGCATGGCATAGAATTGGTTTGCGCGTATCTGCTACCTGGACCTTGATGTTGGCGGCTCGAGATTGATTTCTTGGGAGGCCAAGGACGGAGTTAGGATCGATAAATGACTTGTTTGTCTACTAAGTCTACAGGTAGGTACTGGCGTGCCTGGAATATATTCCGTGCGTAAGATTGAACATACAATTAAAGAGAGACACAATCAATTCCTTCGAGGATGTGCAATGCTTTAGTGAGAGAGGAATTAAAGAGAGGAATTAGAGGGACGAAGAATATCTGTATAATCTGTGTAATATTATAGGTGGATTCATGAGAGAATATCAAGAGCTTAAGGAGATATAGGCTAGGCAAAGATCAAGATGACAGAGAATTCGCCGAGGTTGATGTATACAGTTTAAGAGTTAGTAGATCATCTAGTTATGCGTTACCATAAGGATCAACTTATAAGCGCAGCTGGGCGGTCCCACTTAAAACTGCCTACGACCAACTCTTTGAACGACAACGATATTGAACCATGGCATATTCTCCTAGGAACTCAGATCTACATGATCGAATGTGGCTGTAGATAGCGTCACCAATTGAAAGCGCTGATAGCGATAGTTGGAGATGGGAGGATAAGCTTGGAATATATGTGATGGGATGCATCATCCGATGCTAAGGATGCAGGATGCAAATTTTGTCCAGGGAAACTATGACGGTATTAAGGCTCATATAAGAGCCATAAAGGCCATTAACTAATGTTGTAAGTTAGTGTTCGTTGGTCGACGTCTTTTGAGATCATATCAACTTGCTCATGAAAATGGAACTGAAAGAAAAAGAGCTAAGTCTATTTTGTTACTACCAGCTATTCATTGATCCCTCTACTTGAAAATTGATCTGTAAACCTACGATACTTAGCGTTAAAGTCCCTATGGGCTCAAATATCTTGTACAAATCTGTCCAGGCAAAATAAACCGCACACGAATTCAACGTGAAGTCTCGCTAGACAGATTACTAACAATCATGTTCCAATATTGTCACACGGACCAGCCCTGGGTAGGGTAATGCAACTACCCGTATACCAGGGTCTGGTGGGCGATATCCTGTACTCAATCTGCAAGGCGTACCTATTCTTGGATATCATGTTTGCTATTATCGTGGACTCAAGCAAACACGATAATTGCAATATGGACATGAATGATCTGGATAATCTGGAGTGATTTAGGTTCGCAAAGAGCGAACCCGTTCGTGCATAAAAGCCCTAGATTCGCCGCTGGGCTCGAGAGAAGTATCTAGACTTCTATGCCTCCTTGATGTCACAGAATATTATTGCAACATTGAATACCCTTCCAAGCCCTAGTACTCTAGCCCTTGTGACATTCCGGTATTCCCCCGGAGACGTGGCAATCTCGAGATCATGTAGAACCGTACTGCCCAGCTCTTTGGATATTTTTCCCCGCCGTCTGGCTCTACCTTCTCGTTCGTGCTTACTGGTGTCGAATACACGTCGTCTCCGTAGGTGTTTGTATTCGCAGATATATGAGTGGCGTGCGTAAGCGCTTTATTTAAAGAGACGATTTCTCCCTTCTCAGCCTCTTTTTATAGATAACCTAGCAGTGAGTACAAGTACAGGCCCGCCGGACACACTCCTAACAAAAATCCCGCCCTTCATGTCGGGGCTGAGATGGTTCCGTGAGGTAGAACCAGCAGACGGGATCTGTGGCAGCAAGTTATCGCGCATCGTGAGTATTCTATTATCATTCGTTGACGTAGATGCTGGGCTCGTGGTAAAGATAGGTGTCGAGACGGATATGAAGCTACACGGCAGTGACGCGATGATAGGCTCTGCGGGACTCGATGATGGTATCCGCGGGTGTGACGTTAGGCGAAGTATGCCTCGGACGCCGGCGCGAAGTCGCCTGGTGTTGGCTGCTAACATTACGAGATCTCGGTCGCGGACGGGCATGACGCTCTCGGTGTGTAGGGCTAGTCTACAAATTTTGGGTTCAATCTTCAAGAAGATGAGGCCCTTGTGTTCTCTGTAGGTGAACTCAGGAACCAGTTGGGCAGACAATTTAAGTTTGGACGTGTAGATCGATCGTTCGAAGTAATATGGTGTACATAGTTCATTAGTTAAAGTAGAGTTTCCGAAGAAGAGGGAGACGAAAGTGCGTATCGTTCGGGGAGACACAACTAGAAGTAAGAGAAACGTAATAAGTTCACCATCGTAAGCATCAAAAACAGCCCTGGAAGAAAAAGAATCCCACCCAGCTTTGGCACCTTCATGGCTTTGGAGCAAAACAGTTGAAACAGACCACAAAAATAAGGTCATAAACAAACAAACACCTTCCTTGTTATTCAAAACATCATTTGAAAACCTATTATTCCGATACGCAGAAAATTCCGAGATCGAAGGTATTGTTCGACGAAGGGTCATTTAAGCTCGGATACGACGTCCGCGTATCTAGTGGCAGCTGTTGTACCAGGGCTCTGGAACGGAACACGTCACGGAATAGAAAACCACCGTGTCGTGGAAGTCATAGTACTCGGCGTGTTCCGAGTCTTTTGACTTTTTTTTTTGGCTGCCGCTCGTCATGGCCGAAGGTTGTCGAAATACGATGAACAACAAGGAGACGAACGGGAACGCTATTGGAACAACGGGAACAACATACTCGAACTAGAAGTCGCTCGCTTTGTTGGTTAGATGCAGAGAATCAGTAGGGTTGGATACAAAACTGATTCTGATGCAAACCTTTGCCCGATCTAAAACGCCTTATGGGACGCCGGTCGGTGAGCTGAGGAGGTAGGGAGGTAGGTAGGTAGGCAGGCTGTTCAGTGCACAGGTGGCCCGTAAATAATAAAAACAACCAGGAAAAGATGATTACCGTGATTAACACAACATGTTAGCAAGCCTTCCCACTCAAACATAGGGAATAAGCCCGATCGGTTTCCAAACTCCCATATTATATTGTGAATTACACATGTCCATGATACTCTTCTAAGAGAGTAACGGACACAATTAACACCAAAAAACAGTGCAGAGAAGAAATTCAGGGGGTCAACGCCCGCAGGCAGGCACCCAAGATGGACCGGTTGTAGTGTTGTTTCCAGTGTGCTGTGCTGTGCCCCTGCGAAAGAAAACTAACGGACGAATCAGATGCCGGTTTGCATCTGCATGTTACGCCAACAGTGATATCAGGCATATCACCTGCCAGTAAGTACAATCTTGCAATCTTTTTCGAAACAGGTAGGTGGTCATCGAGTTGTTTGATAGCCTTCAAATTTTGACACTGTCTTGGAATTCTGTGCTTTAGCAGCTTCTATAGATCAGAATATTATTCTAAAAGTTTCTTGAAAGAAATTTGAGCTGACCATAACAAGAAACTTAAAGTAAAGACTAGCAAGTAAGCTATTGCATAAGCAAATGATCATAATTTTATTACTTTGTCCGCCTTGCGCCATAGCAATGTATCTAAAAGTCATCAAAACTCTAACTCTATCTTGAACTCGTTCCGTAATGTGAAAGCAAGCGAAACAGAGCAATGTACTCCAGTAAATGCCATATTTGAAACTTATAACACCATTCTATCCCACCAAGCCCATACGTCATGCCTAACCATAGATATAATGTCTTAATGCGAAATATACTGGAACACAGCCGAGACCTCTTTCTCGCTGCATTCTTGCCGTAGCAGGAGGTCTTGAATGGAGGTGAGTCCTTCGTTCGCGAAATGATTCCAGGTACTGGTATCACCATATAACATAGCAGGAGCTTTGATGAATTGGCGCGCTTGGTCGGGCTTACAACGCTTACACTTGAATGTGTCGTGCGTGTCTGAGCGGGTATTAGGGCGGTACTGGAACAGTTCGCGCAAGCTGTCAAGCGAGAAGTGGCGTTCGACATCTTCTGCTGAGTCGACGACACAACTGGACAGCGATTGCTTGTGAGATTGTCGTTGGAAGATCTTCTCTTCAATTGTGCCCGTTGCGATGAAGCGGTATACAAAACAGTCTTTCTTCTGGCCATCACGCCATACACGTGCCAGTGCCTGCTGATCTGCGGCTGGGTTCCAGTCTGGATCAAACAGCACCAGCCGATTCGCACCAATCAAATTTAGACCGCAGCCACCAGCTTTGCTCGACAACAGGAAGACAAACTCACTACCCTCAGGATCGTTGAACTTGTCGACCAGCTTCTGCCGCTTGGCTACGGCCATCGTGCCGTCCAGCCGGAACGAGCCGTACCCGCGATGCCGACAGAGCTTCTCGAATAGATCGAGGGTTTGTGTGTAGTTGCTGATTAATACAATCTTGTCGTTTGTATCCTGTCGAATACGTGCAAGCATGCGATCGAGCACCTGCATCTTTCCAGAATACCAGGGCTTGATATCTCGGTCGCGGCCCCGAGCATCCTTCGGCACATAATCCTCAGGCCAGTACTTTTCGCTACCAGGGAGATCGTCGGCAAGATTAAGAAGATCTGGATGGTTGCAGAGTTTCTTCAGTAGTCCAATGGCCTTAAGAGGCTGGCTTCCCTTCCCACGCAACAAAGCTTGAATGTCTGGACTCTTGATGAAATAATTGTAAAGATCCAATTGGAAGTCAGCTAAGTTGCAGAACACAACATGTTCGTATTTGACGGGGAGATACTTGGACAAGATATCGTTTGTCCTTCGAATGATGAATTTATTTACCACACCGAGAAGCTCTGCGAGGCATTCGTCGCCTTTCTGGCGGTCTTTCTCCGTGGCATCGGCGTCCCTTCCTCGGAGAATCGGTATTTCGTACCGTTTTCGGAACTCGAGCCGTGAACCAAGAAGGCCCGGGTTTGCGAAACTAATGAGCGCGAAGTATTCCGATAAATCATTCTGAATAGGCGTGCCGGAGAGAATGACACGCCTGCTAACGTCCAGATTGTTAAGAGCTGTGAATGTTTGACTGTCGCCATTCTTCAGACGATGGCCCTCATCACACAACATCAGGCCGATTTTAGTGTTTTTTAGTTCTTCAACGTTTAAACGTAAAGTTTCGTAGGAGACAATGATGACAGGACGCGTTACAGCGCGACCGCTTGAGATAGCCCATTGCCGGAGTTGTCGGGTCAACTCCTCCTTCGTCGCCTTGCCATCAATAGCGAAAGGCGTGATAGCGTCCGCTCCCAACCACTTAGTCAGTTCATTCGCCCAGTTGCGGACTAAACTGGAGGGACAAGCAACAATGGCTTTCTGGATGGTGGTCTTGCCGGCATCAGGTGACTGTTTTAATAGGGTCCATAGAAGTGTAATGCACTGTAGGGTCTTTCCAAGACCCATTTCGTCGGCCATGATGCAGCCATTGGCCTTCTCATCTATCATGCCTGTCACACATTTGTACATGAATTTGACACCCTCGATCTGATGAGGCCGCAGAACCTTAGCTAATTTAGGGTCGATAACGACGGGGACCCTAGGGTGCTCCCCCTCGACCTTCTTCTTGATGCCGAGAATCTCAGCCAAACTCTTGTGAACGAGAGGCGCGTCTAGCTTTGCACTCAAAACTTCTTCCATTTTGTCCTCGGCCAACTTGACAGCGTCTTTCGGCTTATCATCAACCGTCGGATCATGAAGCACAATGGCGAACTCTCCGCTGGGGTCGTGCAAGGGCTTCGCGACGAAAGTGGCACCTTGTCGCAACCCGAGGGTAGGCGGGGGGCGATTGGGGTTGTAGCCGGCCGCATTCTTGTTAATTAACGGCACAGCAAAAGCTTTCCTGAACACCTTCTCTTTCTCTTTGGCCTGGAAGACGGGGAACCGGTTGACGTCTCTATTGGCAAGCGCTAAGCGGTCGGCATTGGTGTACGGTTTATCAGGCGCGTCGTCGCCACCGCCGTCAGCGCCCTTGTAGTCGACCTTTCTCCGCTTCCGAGCCGGGCGGTCAGTTGCTGGCGTCCTCGTGGCAGAGCCAGGGCATTTGAAAGGCTTGTACAGCTGGTCGACCGACTTCTGGGAAAGAAGGCGTTTTCCGGGTGTTGTGTTTGGCTTTGACTTGGCCAGCGGTGTGGCGGGAGTCGCCCTGTATGCAATTAGTCAGAAAGAACAACTCAATTGGGATATTTATTTTACACACATTGACATTGATGGGAAGTGACTGTTGGCCGCAAAGTGTGTAACCAGTTGTGACGACGAAAGGGCAGCAAAGTCAACGGGAAAAGAATCAACTACAAGAGGCTTGCTAAGCAAAATGTTGGAGGTCTAATTCTAAATGGTGAAGTAGCCAGTGCTATTGGCTGCCTTCCAAAGCATTGTTGACTTGGGGAAAGCGGGAGGGCGGGAAGCGCGGACAACAGAAAGCGCGTTTGACGCGACGGTTTGGCCACAACCTGCCTAAAGTGGCGACAAAGTGGCAACACAGGCGGGGGAATCCGACACCAAGTCACATGATTAGCGTCTTCTGCAAGGTACAGTAACTCTTTATTCCGTGAACCATCATGCATCGGGATCTTTTTTCTGCATACACTATGTGCTGCATCATCAATTAAGACCAGAATCAGAAATCCACTTAAATCTGGAGCATTTGACAAACTTATCGTTACCTTTATGACTTGTCAACACAATTGCATCGTACCGAAAAGAGCCTTGAAGCTAACAAGAGCTTACATATTACTTATAGCAGCTCCACCCAACCCCCTCTTGTCCTTATCTCAACTGAGGCGAACTAGTTACCTATTAAAGGAGGGGTTACACATGGCCAAGCCCATGGGTGAGGAATGTGGCGCAAGGTAAGCTTAAGTTGGTTCGGAATAATTGAATTTAATTATGACTTGAACTTTTAAGACTCATCTCCTTCTTTTTCTACCTTACCTAAGCACCTTCTGCAACTGCTATCACCTTGCATCTAACTGTCCAATCTTCATAATCACTGCCTTGCAGAACTTAATCTGCTCCTCAGCACACTAATCATAACTACCTACTGCTTATCTCCCACATTCACGCACGCATGTGTGATGGTGACCTGAGAATGTTGTTGATTCATCTTGAGGTGCACTGATACTATTGACGATTGCGCGGGTTGAGCATATCAACTTGTCTACGGATGAAATTCGGAAATACAAATATACTTGATTAATCACAAGGATACAAAGTGAACAGGAACTTATAATCCGAACCAGCCTCAAGGCCATCCTCCGAGGTCCTCATCCTTGGTTGCGATGTCCGCCGATTTCTGGGCTGGTTACATTAGCGGTGCCGCAGGAATCATAATAGGCAACCCGCTGGATGTAAAGAAAGTACGGCTCCAAGCCGCACAATCTCCCTCTCACAAATATTTCCCACTCAAATCTTCCTTGGTAGCCGGGACCGCGGCTCCTATCTTTGGCTACGGCTTTCTTAATGGTATTCTTTTCGCAGCGTACAATCGAACCGAGGAGGTCCTCAACCGGGCTCTTCAGTCCTCAGCCTCTTTCGACTATAACAATGTCTCGGATGCTGGCAGCAGTGGAACGGTCCCCAATCTTTGGACAACCTGGCTCGCAGGGGCAGTTGGTGGGCTTGCAATCTGGGTTATCAGCACGCCAACAGAGCTGATAAAGTGCAAGGCTCAATTAGCTTCTTCCTCTACGACGCGGACGCGTTTCATTACTCCCAACCGAACACCATCATCAAGTTGGGAGATTACCCGCACGATCCTCCGCAAAGAGGGAATTCGCGGGCTTTACCTTGGAGGCACAGTGACTGCCTTACGGGATAGTATCGGTTATGGATTCTACTTCTGGGCGTACGAGCTCTGTGGACAAATAATGACCACTCAATTCGCTCCCTCAATCGTTGCCACGAACCACAACAACAGCAACAAAGACAACGGCGCAGAATTTGTGCAGGAAACAGCTAAGGTTTTGTTGTGTGGCGGCATAGCAGGCGTCGTGACCTGGGCTAGCGTCTACCCTCTTGACGTGATAAAAACGCGCGTGCAGCGCCAGGGTTCTCTTGACCCAGCTACAACACCACTCCTAAGTACTGCTAGGCGGAAAGGTGCTATGCAGATTGCCAGAGATGCATACAGAGAGGAAGGGATGCAGGCATTCTTTCGCGGATTGGGATGGTGTAGTGCAAGAGCCTTCATGGTCAACGCCGTGCAGTGGGGCGTTTATGAATTGGTCATGTCCCAGCTATCTCAATCTAAATATGATAGAGAGAAAGAATTGCACTATTGACCGAAAACGTTCGCGAATCATGAGAATTATTATACATTATTTCTTCACCTTGCGGACCAGTAAAGCCTCTGTCATGAAACCATGACTTATTTGATATCTCCTAACGATCGTGGAGGAACTGTGAAAGTATGGCGTCGGAGGCCGATGACAACTGATCCTCAACCCTTTCAGGGCGATGGTGATCTACACGACGTGTTCGGCGTAATTTGTGAAGGTGAGCGTGAGTCTGTGGGGATCTCGTCTGAGCTGCCGCTTGATATGCCCAGGAGCTGAGATACCTCTCTCGACACACGGAGACACTCATCCCAGATCGCCGTGTCTTGTACGAATGGGCACCTCTTCATATGATTATCCGTCGCTTCGATCTGCTGATAAGCCACCTGTCCATTGTTGGTTAGCTGGGGACATTACAACTATGCCTGATAGATAGGAGGAAATAGTATTTCACGACATTGAGAAAGCCGACCTTCTTACCTGTAAGTCAAGTTCAATGCCAGAAAGTTTTGACGCCTCTTGTCTTGCCAGCTGCAAATTCTCTTTTTCTAATGCGAGCTTCTCGGCCTCTAAGCCTTCGGTGCGACGCCAGATTTCCGCTCTCTCATACGTGAGCTTCTTTAATTCATCTTCGGCTCTGGTCCTGTCGAGTTTGGCCTTTTCACAGACTTTCTTAGTGGTATCGAGTCTCAATTGTAGAGCTTTGATATCCTCGTCGACCTTCGTGTTCGTGGCAATGAGCTTCTTATTTTCTTCCTCGCGCGCAACCATATCAGATTCGAGCTTAGCGGCCTGGTTTCGATATATAGCACTCTTTCTCACAGCCTCTTCAAGTTGCGACTCAAGCTTAGCAACTTGCTTCTTGGTTTCTTTGGCAGCCATGGAGTCGGTCGACAGAGTGGCCTTGAGTTCGGATTCAAGCGCCGTAAGCTTTCTTAACTCGGCGGTAAGCTTGTCGTTCTCTTCCTGCGTAGTAGCCTTCGCACGGTCAGCTTCAAGCTTCATCTTAGACCTCTCCTTGAGAGCTTGTTTTTGGCATCTCCGCAATTCCATAACCGTTGTGGTAAGTTTGGCCTCCCATCCTTGTGTAACTTGCTCCTGAGCCGCCAGCTCGCGCCGGAGGGCCTCTTCAGTTTGTTTAGCCTGAGCATTTTCTGACTGAACAGATCTCAACTTGTCTTCTAGACTCTTCTGATGACTGGAGAGGCCATCAACCTTTTTAAGAAGCTTTATATTTTCGGTCGAGAGGTTCTTTTCTTGTAGCTGTGTCCCGGAAAGATCTGATCGAACACCTCTCAGTGTAGTCTTTAGCCTTGAGACTTCTACCCGCAGGGTCGCAACTTCGTTCTGGAGGCGCGTATTATCATCCTCGTCCTCAGAGTCTAGGATCTCGGCAAATGGTCGAGGTAGTGTAACTTCTTTGTTGATGTCACTATTAATTGATATGAGCCCCCTTCTCTTGGGAAAGGCTCGTGATGGAGCAGACCTGAATGCAAGCTTTCGCTTTTTTGGACTCGGTTCTCCAGCCATGCTATCGTTGTCGTCGTCTTCGAGCACAATGGGATCCAAACTGGAGCCAGGTATTACGGAGGGTGGGTCAAAGAATGATTTCATTCTCTAAGAAAATCAGAAAGAGTGAATTAAGGGGATCGAAATTGCACGTACACCGGTGTTCCTTGTTAGATCCACAGTTGCTGTGTTGCTAGGACGAGAATCCATTGTATGGTACAGATAAGCGGGATTGACGAGAAAAAACTGGCTTCTTTCGATGTGATTAAAGCAGGTGATCACAAAATGCACCGAGTGGATGGATTGGGCACCTAGAGCAAGCGAAGGGGCACTTGTTAGACAATAGGCCACTGAGGATCAAGTTTGGAGTATAGAAATAAAAAGAATGGCCGCAATCCATATTCATGCTCCAACACAAAACAATTCTCTTGCCACTTCTGCAATGAGATGAGTAGTATGTAACTCGCTTTTGAATCATTCAACTGAGGGAGACAGGGTGAATGCGGGCAGAGTATGGTAGGAAATATTGTTTAACTGGATTCGCAGGGCCAAATTGGAGGGAGGGTTTAATGCTCGACGGTCAAGGCCAAGTCTCAGACCAGCCAAAAGAAGGCCCCTACATTCCTTGATATGGACAAACGACTGGATGCCCAATACCCGAGTGCCTACGTGTATAGGAAAGAGCAAAGTAGTAAAATTACGCTGTGGGTAAATGATATATTCGCAATACTTGAACACCAGGGGAAATTTCATCCTACAAGAAGTCAGGAAAATCCAGGATCTCTCATTTCGGGATGATCCTTCACGAGAGTCAACCAAGATCGGAGGTTCATTTTTGTTTGCTACGCGGTTACGATTAGGTAGATGGATGAACTCCCCAGATCTCCCCAGATCACTGGAGGAATGCGTCGAGTTCAGTTAGGGAAAACAGACGAAGCATAAGCATTAACAGATTCAACTAGAACGGTAAGACAACCCGGTGTTCCGCGGCAGGTAAAGCTGCATAATGGCTGGACAGGAACTTTTCTGGGTAGGTGTATCATTCGGGTTAGGTAGTATCGAATTTGGTTGTGGTTATACTCTGACCCTTGCTGTTGACTATCAATCACCAATCAAAACAATGTTTCCTCGAGGAGAAAAAAATGACGTGTCATTAAGAATTCATAGTAGTTAGATTAACGGCAATGGGGGACGCTGAGTTTGTAATGGCGTTACCTAACTCGAATGGACGCGAACTAGGTAGGCAACAATTGTGAACCACGACAAGCTGTAGGTATTACGCTAACTTCTTTTTGGCAAAAAGACATGCGCAGCAGACTTGATAGGCTATGCTTTCTTTTCTGTTCTATTCTGTATTCGCGCTTATGTTATCTTGTTGGTGGCATTAACTCTCAACTGTATGCGGGTGCATGATTACGCTGCTGTAACACGCGGATTAGGCGGCAGCCATTCCTGTTGGTTGGATGGACGTTCAAGAACATGTTTTACATGAAGGATCCAATTACGACCGACCATCTACTTCTAACTTAGGGTTCAGAATATATCGTTTATCGATAGAATCATGAATCAACTTCAACTTGTGTTGTAGGATTGCATTGTATATCCAAGACCACGGGTCGGGGCCGCTGATATCTAAACAATCTTATAAGCGGCGGACTGCAGACTACCCGTGTTTGTCTGATTACGAAAACACGCAGCACGGAACGAGCTGGGCAAGGTATGGATCCAGATCGCCGCCAGGGCTGAAAAAGAGGACCAGACTTATCACGATCTTCTAGTGGTAGAATGTTATAGTTTGTATGAATTACTACTGCAACCCAACATGATGATACAAGAAACCAATGTTAGCTTATTCAAAAATCGTTTATTGACATGTGTATGTGTTGCATGAGAAGCAGAAATTACCCAAAGACTTCGTTACCTACTTACTTAGGTAGGCTATTTCTATTTAGAATTCTGATGATTGGATAAATACAGTATTTATACCACTGTAACAAACTGTGCATTGTACAGAACCTGAGTCTCATATCGATAGTATACTAAGGGGATATATGCACGTGTCGGGTCTAGTTCTTGGAGGGGCAGTGACGTAGACCCAGTAGCCGTCTTAGCCGTCCCTCTCAGCCCTCTTGTTTGAAGCTTACGCTGGCCGAGAAACCTCAAAACGTTATTCATCTCATTCGACAAAGCGAGGGGCTATGCTGACGATAGTATAGGATTTCCTTGTAAATGCTAGCCCTGTGACTCAGTCTTTAAGTTCTTTTCCTTTCTGGCCATGGCGAGCTTCCTTCGAGGCAAGCAGGCAGGCATGCAGAATGACCTGTCTGCGAATATTCTACCGGGCCTGTTCGCTCCTGATGAGCGCTCCCGATACGGTATCAATTCTCAAATCAGGTACGGGGTGCGATGCGTGTTTTAATCATGTATTCATCAAAGAGTCGAGCTCACATACCGTCCTTACAGCTGTGTAGCCTACGAACCTGTCCAGTCTCTCATCGCCGTTGCTACAAATGAGTCCAGATTTGGTAGTGGGAAGATTTATGTGTTCGGACAATCCAGAGTCCAGAAGTTCTTTGTTCCCTCAAAACCTCGCTCTTTTGCAGATGTTCAATTCTGCGCCAACCGGCTGATTAGTCTGGATACTAAGAATGAAGTCACGATATGGGACCTTGACGCTGGTTCCAGACTCACTAGTTTCCAGGCCCCGGGAATCGTCGCGCGCATGTTAACTGATCCTATGCTTGACTGGTGCTTTCTGGGTCTTCAAACTGGTGAGGTGTATGCCTACGACCTCGACCGCGAACGATTGTCACAATTTCGCCTCCCAAATTTTTGGACTGTGAGAGATCCCCGTGCCCGAGCTGTCGCTCTTGTGTCACTGCAGATGCACCCACGAGATGTGGGAAAGCTCTTGATAGGGTACAGTCACGGTGCTGTTATTTACAACTTCAAGCAAAATCAACCCACCATATATTTCGAATATCAGGTTCCCCCTGGGGCTCCAGGCGGCAGTCACCAGGCTATAGATTCCTTGAGAAAGCCGAAGCTCACTCATGCGTTGTGGCATCCCACCGGAACATTCGTACTTACTGCACACGATGATGCTAGTTTAGTCTTTTGGGATACCTCCAAAGATGGACGATTAGTCATGGCACGTACGTTATACGAATTTGACGTGGATCGGCCAGTACCACGCCAAGAAGAACCCAAGCCGAAGCATCCTTACTCACAAATAGCCTGGTGCTGCAAACAGAACCCAGAAGATTCGGGTTTGCTAGTTGCTGGCGGCCAGGCACTGGACGGATCGCCAACGGGGTTGACTTTCGTTGAGTTTGGAGTGACGCCCAATTATGCTACCTCTTCATGGCAGGTCCTAGCAGATCATCTTAGGGGAAAGCGGCGAATTGCCCTCGAAACCCCGATTGGCACCGAGGTGGTCAATTTCTTTCTTATCCCCCGAACATCGCCGCATTTTGCTGGCGCCCAAGATCCCATCGCGGTGCTAGCTTTATTGTCGTCCGGGGAAATCCTTACGATGAGCTTCCCAAGCGGCTATCCAATTTCGCCTACGAATCAACTTCACCCGTCGCTATCATTTGTTCATCCGTTTACTACTAAAGTCGCCAGTTCCACTCTTAGCCGTGATAGATGGCTCGGCATGGTTGAAAATAGACCGCGGGGCGAGCTAATTTTGAAAGGTGGTGCCGAAGCAGCACGATCAAGGCGCCGTTTTGAAGGTCGGTCAATTATCCAGGTAGCCCACGCCGATAGCACAGTCCGGATATGGGACATTGGCCATGGAGACGAGATCGAAAACTCTACACAGCTTCAAGTTGACGTGGCCAGAGCCGTAAATCGTTTCGAAGATGTCAATATCACGGCAATGAGCATGGCAGCGGAGAGTCCAGAGTTCGCTGTTGGCACAAGCAAGGGAGAGTTGGTCATTTATAGGTGGGATGCTAACAAGTTCTATGGTCAGACGGCAAATCAAGATTTGCCGTCCAACCCCGGGGGACTCACAGATATCAGAGGCAGATCGGAGCCAAACCTCAAGAGCGGCCTGCAACCGTTTTCGCTTTATGAGATGATGCAGGGATCAATAAGTGCTGTTAAGGTATCTGACATAGGTTTTGTCGCTGTTGGATCCGAGAACGGATTCATTAGTATTATCGATCTGCGAGGTCCCTCCGTTATATTCCAATCCTCGGTAACTGATCTCACAAAGTCAGAAAAGAAGTCCTTTCTCAAAGGCCGCTCGAATGTATCAACAAATAAAGACTGGCCGGTCGTTATTGAATTCGCAGTCTTGACTCTAGACGAAGACAGATACTCAAGCATATGCTGTTTTATCGGCACCCAGGAGGGAAAAGTTATTACTTTGAAGCTATTGCCATCTGCTTCGAGTTTTAAGGTCGAGCCTGCCGGCGTAGCTAATCTGGGTGACCGGATAATTTCTATTAACCCAATCGTAGCTGATACGGGAAAGCCTGCAGCAGCAACAGGTCACACTGTTGCAGGTCTTCGGGAGGGTAGGCATGTCAATGGCCTGCTTGTTGTTGGTAAGTACCTTAAAAGTTTTGTGTTTGGTGCCTAATTTCCGCTGATCATTTTCAAGTCACACAAAGCGAAATTCGTATATTTAAACCTGCAACTGCCAAAGGCGCTTCGAAGTCATTCGGTGACTATCTATGTAGCGCTGCTGCGGTAACTGAGTTCGAGTTACATGGGATGGCGTTGGTTGGTGTTTTTGGTGATCGAACAACTCGAGCATTTAGTCTTCCGGGGCTGAAGGAAATCGGCAATGCTCCATTGCCAATGTTGGACGGAAGCCGTATTTCAAACACCATTGTCACCGAGGACGGTGAAGTAATTTGCTGGACGGGACCATCCGAACTAGCGGTCTTGCAAGTATGGGGAACGGGTAAGGAGCTGGAAAACACCGCTGATAGGCTCATCAACCCTGATCTTGAAATACCACCCCGCCCAACAATATCGAACATGCAGTGGATAGCTGGGACACAATATATATCCCCGACAGATCTTGACTTGTTGATTGGTGGTGCAGGAAGACCACCAAGCAAGCGGATGCTTGCCGCGTCGGCAGCAATGGAAGAGCAGTCCCGAGCCGGGCCATCGAGCCCAAGCCAAGAAGGCTGGGGAGATTATCTTACGCGACAGCTGAACGAGCGTACTGAAAAGTTGAATATTATGAACGACAGCCTGGACAATATCGCGACGAGTAGTCAAAACTGGGCCGATGGAGCAAGCAAGTTCGTAAGCAACCAGAAGAGAAAGATGCTATTGGGGAGTATTACCAGTAAGTTTTCATAGATATTAGGAAGATGGGTCGGCCCTTTCAGTTTTGTTTCGTGATGAAGAATGGAGTTAGAGGTACCGTGACTGCGAAAGGAGTAGAGTTCTATGCGGCAATGGTAGAGTAAGCGACGCTGGCTCCCTGGCTACTTTTCGCTAAAGTATAGCGATGTATCTGCTAAATTTCATACATGGGGTGTATCATCATGATGCCTTTCACGCATCTATATGTGAGAATAAATGTGTCTATAACTACTGAGGTTGAGGCTCCTTTGCGTAGCAACGATAGTCTCACCCGTCTTTTTAACGACGTGATCCCCCCCCCCCCAAAAAGAAAACCCTCGTCATTTTTTGCTCTAAACTACTTTTGGATTTATATTCCTCGGCCGGCTGCAGCGGATATTGATAGTAGCGGAGAGACACCTTATTTATATTGTGTTGTAACTATCTGTATGCTACAGTATCCTGCACTCTTAGAGCTGGTGGGCTAAGCTAACACTGTATATTATGTAGAAGGTTGGTCTTCTTCGAAATTGTGTCCCATCATAGATTTGTTTCGTGGGCTGCATTCAATGTGTCTCGTGGTTGGGCACTTTTTTGCTATGTGAAATTGATCTTGTTATGCAAGAATTTATGTTTTATGTGCCTTTTGGTATAAATCATCACTCAATTGGGACGGATTTTTTGAAACGCTTTTTTGAGATAGCTGTCTGGAGCATTTTGAGGCTGGTTGGTTGGTTGGTGGTATTAACGCCGGGGGAAGGCAAGTGCCTTCATACCTCCCTAGGGGTTTGCGGCGTGCAGAGCTATCTCTCTAAACTATCTATCTCTATCGTTTAGGAAGACACTATAAGTGTACAAGATATTCTACAAATCAAACTATAAAAGCGCGCGTGACAGTCAAACCGTTTTCGCACTCTGGGCTCGTGATTGGCGTTTTGTGTTCGTAGTTGGTCCCCTTACGCAGCCTACCTGCGTCTGCCACCCTTTTTGGCTGGGGATGCCACCAATTTCCCATTTATATAGTTAACATACGCCACTTCAGCCGTTTCCAGTTAGATTTACGGCAAGGGCTATACTGCTGCGTGACTTAGGTGCTTTGCTTGGGCATCCGGCTGCTTGTATTTCATACCTAACTTAACTAATAAATCAACAGCGTCCTTTCTTTACTAATTATGCTATTAGTATGAATTATATGCTACTTAGTAGTTCAAAGACTATACAAGCACTTAATTATGCACTTGTATTCACAAATCGTGGACGTTTTCTGTATTATATAGCTTGTTTTGCTTGTTGCTATGGATTACAGGACTTAGTGGGCTGGCTGCTTCGTATGTATGTATATCATCTGTACAGGCAGGAAATTGGTGGCATCCTCAGCCAAAAAGGGTGGCAGACGCAGGTGGGCCGCCCTTACGAGGGAGCAAGCCAGGATCCAGTTACAAAGGAAAAAACAGTAGGAAGCAGCAGTTCTAGTGACGGTGTGACCCGTGTATCGGTCTAGCCCTAGTGGGCAACCTCGTTGGGCCGTAGTACCCGTAGGTTTCAAGTATGTACAACATTATATGTATACAAGAATAGAAGAAAGATCGTGGTTTGCGGTGGAGTAGTTCTGGGTTGGAGCATTTTGAGGCGAGGCTATTATGTGCGTATAGGCACATCAAGAACTTACTTGTCTGATCTACCACCGCTACGCAATCCGACATTCGAGTTCATTAGAAAAGCGTACTATTCCCTGTTTACACCATAGCCAGTCGATCCCGACATAGAGAGTTTATAGTAACGAATTACTGAGAAATGTCACCCAAACTCGCCCAAGGTACTAGAATTCCGTCTATCCGGAACCACAGGTCAGGACCGACGATATCGTATAAATGATCATTTGAGCGGCAAATTGCATATTCGCCTGCCCATGCTCCTTTTCGCTCATTATCGTAGCTGCCCAATCACGATAATGGGCTATACGGAACTAGACGGGCAAGCCTAAGTGAGCGATAGCGAAGCTCTCGTATACTTAAGCCTAGATCGCAGCCAGGGCCGAAAAAGAGGACAGCCTGCATGGCCTCTATGATGCCCTAGCATTATTATAAAAGAACCGTGTCCGGCAAGAGCGTGAGCACTCCTATCCATGTTTGTTTATCTGCAGCGCAGTTGTATCCTTCTATTGAAGCGCGACGCGGTGGCGTTTACGTAGGCGAATGGCAAGCTGCATCGGAAATACGGGTGTAGGGGCTGTTGATCAGACGCGATAGTCGTTTCTATCTCGCTTGCTTTGCAGCTTGACCGGGTTTTGGCCCCTACCTTTCAAGCAAAAAATTTACTCATGGTAGTATTTACTTCCCCCTAATCTTATGCGACACAGGCCTGGCATGGGCAAGGCAGAATTCAATGTACCGGAACGTGTTACATTACGTGGCGTTGTCGCTGCAGCCGTACCAATGCTCTAACCTGCAAAGATACGGCCCCCGGTCGTGACGGTTGCCTAATCCTCCTCCGCAACTGGACTCAACTGAACACTACATTCTGGTATATGAATTTCACTATGTAAACAGCATTTTAGTACAGTTCTTGGAACTATATTCGATTTGCAATAATCTACTAGAGCGTCAAAGAGGCCATATATGTCCGATCCTCTCTCAGCGCTGGCGGCGATCTAGGTCCATACATGCAAAAGTCTGTATTGTCTATGTTCTTAATTGGACAAACACGGGTAGCTGAGTCTGCAGTTTGCCGCTTATAAGATCATTTATATGATCATCGGCGGCTCCGACCCGTGGTTTCGACTATGCAATGCAGTCACAGTACTTTGGGTTAGGCCGTATGACATAACTATTGCGGACCTTAGAAACCAACTTTGTGTAAGTCCTCATGGGCGATATTCATGATCATTAACAGACTGACTTGGTAGAGGTCCTTCAGCGAGATGATTATCAAATGATTGAACTTGACAGGCGCTTGTGCGCCAGCCGCTTTCAGCACCGGCATCTATAATATAGCAGATTATCTTTCTACAATCATAAGTTGGATCGAATAACTGACGATCATGTCATGTGAAGATAACAAGAAATATCCCAGGGTAATAGCTCCAGAATGCTCCGAATCTATGTAGGTCGGCTATTCTTGACAGTTATATTAGGGCTTATGTCTTGGAGGACTTTGGAGCTAAAGTTCATTGAAACCTAGAATCCTTATCTTACTATATAGTCATTATATTTGGCTTCTTGATTAAACCTCATTTAGTCCTTGTAAAGCACACTATTTGTTAGTACCCGTACTTAGGGGATGTTAAATTCTTTTATCAGACACCAACATCCTTCTGTCTTCCTCTATACTGATTACTTGTTGCATCTATTATGCTTGGATTGGGAAGGGACTTTCATCTGTTTGAAATATTCAATGCGATACACAAGCGAATCTTTCACAATATGAATTTCATCTAGCTCTCGCGCAGTGGCCTTACCCGACCCTACCACCACATCCATACTAACCGCGACACCATACTCGCAATAGGCCCTGCACTTCAGGCCAGAGACTATTAGTTCATCGAGGTCAATCCGGTAGCAACTTCCTCATGAATCTTCGAATTCTCTAATGCCGTAAAATTTTGTGTCTCATTACGGAAACTTTCGCCTTCTCCAAATCGACGCGTGTTAATCCGCTAAACCGAAGCAGAAGCTTCGACTTTGTCGTGTGGGACTGAAGATCTCGGATTCTCATCATTCAGAGCTATAGTTTCATCAAATACTTTCTTTAATACTTGCTTCAATATTTTCTTGGTGACTTTAGCCTCCCATGCCTCCTGCCGATTTTTGTTGGTAGCCGTGATTTGTTCAGCTACTTCTAAGCCCTTCGTCGTATTGATGCCTGGAAGAGATGAGGCCAATTTAGGTGGGCTTTCTGGAATGAAGATTCGCTCGAACCTGGTTGTTGGGAATACTTAATTGCAGGGCAGTTACGATCTGTAGACAGATTGAACCTACAAAGACATAAATGCTGTAGCCTTGTTTCACACTGTTGTTTAGCGGTGCTGCAGCTGGGCTGCCTGGCGCTTACAGAATTTATAGCTTCGAGGGGTTCCACCCATGTCGCAACAACAATCAGGACTAATTTCTTCAACCAACATGCATCGCTTTATTTTGACATAAGCTAGGCCTCTCTGATACCCGAGTCCTAATTTGATCATATAACATCTAGAGGTTCCCAATTTTTAATATACTCAGCATTCCTACTATATGGATACTACAACCACCCCAGAGGGTACGCCAGCACTCATACAGCTGGACCCAGACCAATGTGCTTCGTCATTTTTCTGAGTAGTCATCAATGTTTACTTGTGTCAGTGCTCGATTTCGGCCGCTGAATTTACCCAAAGACCTGCTTATCGGTACTGGCTATTTCTGGGCTCTTACATTCTGCCGGAAATGAATTTGGTTAATCGGGGACTTATTTTCAACGGTAGCGAGACATTATCCCGAGGTCATGGGTGTGAGGGGATGGTCTCTGCTATGTCGGAGTCCTTAAACATGAAAAAATGACAAGCCCCGAGTCTTGTGATTGCGATTGACAACATAATCTCATTTAGTCTGAGAACCTTCATTCAATGCTAAGAATGAAGATATATGTACTTCCGCTCACGCTTGTCCTCGGGCTTCTTATTGGGAGCAATGACGCCTCATCTGTGAATTCAGCTCCCACCGCACCGGAATTCTACCCCTCTCCTTGGAGTGCAGGCGGTCCAGATGGCTGGGATGATGCGTATAAGCGGGCGCACGAGTTCGTTTCAAAGCTGACAGTCCTTGAGAAGGTCAATTTGACTACAGGTACTGGTAACCAAGCGGATCTATGTACGGGAAATACGGGCAGTATCCCTCGCCTAGGGCTCAGAAAATTATGTCTTCAGGATGGGCCGGTTGGTGTTAGGTACAGTGAGTCTAGAACTGATTTACTAACCATTTCTCCTTCGAGCTATCTGGAGTTTTTGGCGTGGCTGAGGACAAGATAGGATGTGGCCAATATTAGGATGAGCAAAGAGCAATTATCGAGATATTAAACGTACCACGAGTCCTCTGCTAATAGTAAAAATTCTCTCGTTTAGCTGATTTGAACTCCGCATTCCCGGCGGGAATCAATGCTGCCGCTACGTGGTCACGGGCTCTGATACGCAAGCGAGGCGAAGCACTTGGGGCGGAGTTTCGGGATAAGGGAGTTGGTATGTAGAAAACTTTCCACACTCTTTCTAATCCAAGATCGAGAAGGATCTATGTCCATAGCTAATTTTAGCACACGCAAGATGTTCTTCTCGGACCCGTCGTCGGGCCATTGGGTCGCGATCCTGCTGGCGGTCGTAACTTCGAATCTTTCGGACCCGATCCGATGCTGGCTGGCGTTGCCGTAGCACAGACGGTTGAAGGGACGCAGAGCGCGGGTGTTATTGCCAGTGTCAAACACTACATTTTAAACGAGCAAGAGCATTTCCGAGGAGGTATTAGCAGCAATATCGACGACAAAACTATGCATGAGCTCTATCTATGGTAAGTCAACATGACACCTCGCTACACATTTGCATGACTAAGATGACAATAATTCGAGTCAAGAGCTTGTTTGACCGGTTGTTGAATGACTAACACAAACTTACAGGCCATTCGCGGATGCCGTTCGTGCTGGCGTCGGAAGCGTCATGTGCTCGTACAACAAAATTAACAATACGTACGCTTGTGAAAACTCGTATGTTCTGAATCATCTCTTGAAGAATGAGCTTGGGTTTCAGGGGTTTGGTATGTGATATTTCCTCTTATCTTTGTCATGGTTACTAAGGTACTTACATCGAGACCTTGGGGTAAGCTCACTACGAATGAGGCAGGTTGAAAGTTAGGGCGCTCATGTATAGAAGCCTTTAATAACAATCTTCACAGTTGTTTCGGACTGGGGTGCGCAGCACAGTGGCGCCCTGAGTGCACTTGCCGGACTAGACATGACGATGCCCGGTGATGGAGTTCGCAATTCTACTTACGGCTCGTATTGGGGTGGAGCTCTCACTGAAGCAGTCCTCTCCCTCGCTATACCTCCATTTCGAATGGACGACATGGCCGTTAGGATCATGGCTGCATTTTACAAAGTGGGACGAGACACGAAGCAGGTTGACATCAACTACTCCTCATGGACAAATGAGACTGTGGGCCCTCAGTATTGGCATTCGAAAACGGGTAATACGACAATAAACAAACACGTTGATGTTCAAGGAGATCACGCTGGGCTTATTCGAGAGATCGGTGCTAAGTCGATTGTGCTGCTGAAGAATATAGGCAACGCTTTGCCCCTGACGAGACTAGCTAACATTGCCATCATTGGCGAAGATGCACAAGACAACCCTAACGGTCCTAACGCTTGTGTTGATAGGATATGCAACATAGGGACCCTAGCAATGGGTTGGGGTTCTGCGACCGCTGAGTTTCCAGTAAGCAATTTTCGGAACCGTTTTCTTCTTGTTTCGTAACTTGTAGAGCACGAGATTTCCTCTTCGGGGAAACAGTGTCTGAAAGCTCCCAGACCCTTCATTAACACGCTCTAGATGGCGATAACTGACTCCGAGTACTATAGTACTTAGTATCACCTGCGAACGCGCTTGAAAAGCAAGCCAGTGCGGATGATACCGTCTTCACCAACGTCGAAAATAATTGGGATCTCGGTGCTGCTCGTGCCGCCGCGAGCAACTCGTCTACTGCTATCGTCTTTGTTAATGCCAATTCAGGGGAAGGCTACCAAACTTTAGACGGCAACTTTGGGGATCGCAAAAACCTCACACTCTGGAACGGTGGTGATGAGCTCATCGCAGCCGTGGCGTCAGTAAACCCTAATACGATCGTGGTAATTCACAGCGTAGGGCCTGTTCTCATCGATCATGTGAAGACACATCCAAACGTAACGGCGATTCTCTGGGCTGGCCTTCCGGGCCAAGAATCAGGAAACTCGTTGGTAGATGTCTTGTATGGCAAAGTCAACCCACAGGGTAAAACCCCCTTTACCTGGGGCAAAGCGGCCGGGGACTGGGGCATCACCACGCTCATCAACTCAAGCACGCCAACACCACAACAGGATTTTGCCGAGGGCTCTTTGATAGACTACCGGTACTTCGACCGTGAGGATATCGAGCCGAGCTTCGAGTTTGGATTCGGACTCAGCTACACCAATTTCTCGTATGCGAACCTGACGATTCAGTCGCAGGACGTAGGGCCCTATAAGCCTGCAAGCGGGTCCACGAGCGCCGGGCCGACATTTGGGGGCACAAACTACGATCCCGTGAGTGCACTATTACCGGAGGGGTTCGAGAAGGTGCCTGGTATGATATACCCGTGGATCAACGACACGGATATCTCAGATGAAACCGACATCCCCTATGCAGCTCATAACAGATCCGCGCAACCAATTTTGCCTGCCGGTGGCTCACCCGGAGGGAACCCGGAGCTGTACAAGGTCGTCTATGTCATTACCGTGGATATTACGAATACAGGAGAAGGTGAGGAATTCCCCAAGTTGCTTCCTGGGCTGGGACATCTCATGAAACTCCTAAACACTTGAAATCGCATTTTAAACGGCAGTAATTGACTTAGAGTGTTTTAGTGGCCGGTACTGAAATTCCTCAATTGGTATGTATTACCGCTGTCTTCCTACCTTATACCATACGAGGCGGCTGCTAACTGGTATTTTTAGTACCTCTCTCTTGGTGGTCCAGCAGAGCCCAAAGTCGTGCTTCGCGGTTTTGATGATGTTGAGCTCCAGGCTGGAGAAAAAAGGACTGTGGCCTTCAATCTGACATATCGTGATCTAAGCAATTGGGATACTGAGTCTCAGGACTGGAAGGTCACGAGTTATCCGAAGACCGTATACGTTGGTGCGAGCTCGAGGGATCTAAGGCTACACGCGGGTATTGAATCATGATATCAGATACTTCACAGAAATATTGAGTCACATCTTTCGCTCCATTTCTGTCTGATAAGTACGCCTCTTATTCCGTACCAGATATTTTACGTAAACTATAGATGAAAGGTATCTAGCTAGAATCTCGTTGGTCGTGATTTGCCTGACACAAAGTACGGCTAGATATCGTGATGTCCCAGATCGCCAAGCGTTTGACTTTAACGTACTAGAGAGCTAAATTGCCACCCCGCTGGCATAAGGGAGCTAGCTGTTTCTCAGAACACCACTTCCGCCACTTTGTTCTTCATTACTTGTAGTCTCTTGTAGTCTCTTCTTTCATTGTAAGGTTCTTTTACTACTACCGTGGAAAAGACGGCGGCTGCAACGTTGATTTTAGAAGTTGTATGCCGTTTTACAGCACGAACAGTGGGCTGGATGGAGCCTTTCATGTGACGTCTGGGTATACTCGTAACTTATTCTCTATCATAATTACTCGATAATGACAGTAACGTAGTTCAGTCTTCATACCACGCTGTCAACTCTGCTCTTGAAACTCTGCAAACCCAACCTCGGAACTGCGCCCTCATTATCACACAGATGCGATCACCGGGTTTGAGAATGGTCATAAGACCTTTTACTGCAAGTTTGTCGTAGCCCAGAGGCCATCTGCTTTTACATGGGACTTCAAATCTGCCATGTGTGGTGAATATTAGTGCTCAGATCCTCAAACATTTAAAAACGTTAGAGGCTGATGGTAAAAGATGAAAGTACGTACCCATCGTCCACCTCCCACATATCATGATAGACAGTCCATTCATCTACATTTAATTTGTTATGCGTAAATTCGACCTGCCTGATAATATTGCCACCTGCATCTTTATTAGTGGCTGGTTTTGATGAGGATCCAAGGCAGAAGAAATGCACACCTCGTTTGATGGCGATGTCAAGCCATGTCTGAGAGCCTCGGATGGATCCCTTATCACTAGGATGAACTACCGCATGGTCGGACCAGCCTTGATCGCGTGCGGATATCGAGATGGCGAGTCGCGATAATGGTACTACGTAGCGTGGTTAGCCCAGACGCACAACATACTCTTGCCCAAACTGCGGAAGCAAGCCACGTATTACAACAGAATAAGCAATGTGGAACTGACTTTTAGCAACCTCGGGAATAGGATCTGATTCAAGATAGATACCCTGCCCGACTTCACCTCTGACTTCGTCTAGATCCTCCCTAAGTGAGTGTAGGCATTGGATCTCTTTGGTTGGCCGGTTAAGTTCTGGCACTACATCGTGCTTTAGCCACAACTTACGCACCTGGTTCCTCGCGGAGACCATGTTCAAGATACTCTCACTTCCGACACTTGGTTTTAAGAGTTCGGCATCGTGTTTCCAGATGGCCTCCACGATGTCCACGTTGTTCAGTTCGGCACACCACTCGAGCACAGACCGGTCGCCATTATCAATGGCACGAATGTCAGCACCATTGTCGAGCAGGTATCGAACGATATAGCTGAACCCGGAATGAGCCGCTTGCATCAGCGGCGTGAGGCCATCCGGATTTCGCACCTCGATGTCCCCCTTTCCGTAGACGGTCAGTATAGTCTGAACTATTGGTAGATGTCCTAGCCTGATGGCCTTGTCTAGAAGAGTGGATCGCTTATCCAGCATCAGCATCCACTGGTCTGGAAATTCTCTTAACAAACAGGACAAGGCCTGAGGCTGGTTGTATCTCATCAGGACGCGCTGAAGTTCCTGCGCATCCTCTACCAGCAGTAGATCTCTTCCCATTAGTGGGATCAGATACTCGATGCAGAGGAACTTGTAATGGTGGGGTTGCAGTCTCGCACACATGATCGCCATCAGGTTGGCATCTTCCCGCGCAGTCAACACGTTCCGATTTTTCGTTATATAAGGCAGAAGGGTTTTCACATGTCGCGGTCTACCAAAATGACAGGCTATGTGCAGTACGTTCCGTCTATGCACTCTATTCTGCACTTTAATATCCGTATGCGGCAGAAGAAGCTCGAGGCATCTCCCGGTCAAACCTGCAACCTGAAAGGCGGCGAGCATTGCGGGCGTGTTTCCTTCATTATCAATTGCGTTGGGGTCTGCGCCG
Source organism: Xylaria flabelliformis (assembly GCA_007182795.1). Classification (NCBI taxonomy): domain Eukaryota; kingdom Fungi; phylum Ascomycota; class Sordariomycetes; order Xylariales; family Xylariaceae; genus Xylaria; species Xylaria flabelliformis. The sequence continues at coordinate 193,049 of VFLP01000013.1, forward strand.
CGCTCTAAAAGTCGTTGGACAGCTGTCGCACTTCCGACCTTGGCCGCCCGATGCAGCGGCGTTTCTCCTGTTCGTTTGCAACGTTCATCGAGTAGGAGGGGGCCACCAGATCGGAAGTCAAGGAGTTCAGCTATCGCGTCACCGTTGTCCGCCTCGGCTGCTGCGTGCATCACGGTGCCTTCCCGCGTGGACCTGGCTAAAAGGAGCTCTTTTGCAACAACTTCATCCATCTGGCCCATGATACTGAGGATGCGACGCACGATCTGGACGCTTGAACACGCATCGTAAAGGGGCGTGCGGTTATGCAGGCCCTTCTGTAACACCATCTCTTTGCAGAGTTCGTCGGGCGTATTGCGAAACAGGGCCTCAATTACTTCTACCTGGCCGTGCAGGCATGCACCGCGTAGAGCTGTTATAGCACCCTCACCGTGTTCGCGCAATGGATCTGCTCCTTTGCTCAATAGTACGAGGACCGTCCTATGACTACCCTGGATCGCAGCTAGATATAAGGCCGAGGACAATGTCGCTTGAAAGTCGGCATTTCCGGGACCGATATCTGATTGCGCTAGCCATCGCGCCACTATCCTGTCCAGGTCAAAGAAGGCGAGAATATGGAGGGCAGATATTGGTGGTGTCTTCGTTTTTAACTTCTCCCACATATCTTCCGTCCACAAACCTAGCTTCTCGAGCCTAGGCTGGATTGCGACCGTTACGACATCCAAGAACGGGTCGTCTTGCAACAGTTCCATGAGGTCCATGTTCGGCGGCGGACAGTCTGGCACGACCTGGCTGCCCGCAGCCATGTGCCAGCCCCAGTTACTTGCGGCATAGCGAAGGAAAGGCGGCAGTGCCTCCCAGTCGTCACGGGACCGACACGGCTCCTTGCTAACGGAGAGACACCACAGACAGACACGCGCAATGTCGGTGTGGGCGCCCTGAAAATACTGTGCGCCCATACCTTCCTTGACGCAGAAGTCCTGCACGGCCTTGTGAACAGATATGGAATCACGTTCGCCTTCGAATGACAGGAAATGGCAGGTGAATTTGGTCAGTTTCGTGCGACTGAACTCGGACAAGTGTGCTTCTGGGGTCGTCGTTGGGTTATCACCATAGAACTGGAACGCGAGCGCGTTCTGTAGTTCTGCGAAGCTAATCGATGACCCCCGTGTGTAGATCACCCAGAGAAGGGCCGCGTGACCCCGAGCGGCTTGCGCGTTGTCCTGCGCTTTGATACGGTCGATTGCCTGGCCGATCAAGCCATCCGTGGTCCGCGACAAGTTCTCTAGCGATTCCAGTACCTCTTCTTCCTCTTGGCAGTCAAGCAACTGTCTTATCATTAGCTCGGCGCAGAAAAAATTTTGCTGCGATAACTTCAAAATCCGCTCTACAACCTGCGTCAAGAACCTGTCATCGCCGAGCATTTCTGTCAGAGGGACCGGCCAGGGCACGTCTGAGTCGCGGCCTTCCGCTATGGACCGCAGCTTCTCGTGCACGAAGGCTCGCATGGTCGCCGCATTTCGGTTGGCATTCACTGTGCGCGCTGTCGGCAAGACACGTGAGGCATCACGCGACGTCACGAAGAATTTTGCCTTAGGCAATCCCAATCCGCGCAGCCGTTGCAACAGAGTAGCTAGATTGGGCGTCGGTAACTCGTCGAGCGCATCGACCGTCACGTAAAAGCGGTCGAAACTTGCGGCAACGGTAGAGAGCACCCTAAATGCGTCCTGTACGCCTTTGTGAGTGCCCTGGAATGTTGTTAGATCTCGCACAGCCTCCAGATGACGGTAGGCTCGGTGCGGTGCAATCTCCCACAGCTGAGTGATGAGCTGGTGAAGCAGCGTCAGGGCTACGCGTTCTGGGGCTTGCGACTCGCGACTCTCGTAGTTGCAATAGTATATAGCTGCACCACAGATGGGAAGGATATGGCGGTCCCCCGCCCCTGACTGAGATGGTTTGTTCAAGTCTGACAGAGTTTCCTCGTACGTTATGGGCTGCTCAATCGTTGATGGCTCATGGAGAGCCTGGGAGATGTATGTCGCGATGCAGGATTTGCCTGTGCCAGCATCACCCAAGACCCATATCCAATTTCCCCCATCAATCGCTTCATCTTCCATCCACTGCTTCACCGATATCTCGTCAAGTACCCAGGAAGGAGGGCTATGCTCGATCTTGGCGAGAATTTGCTGAGGATTCTTTTCAAGTATTTGTGTGGAATGTCTCCCGAGCATTTTGCATAATCTGTCAACTGTGTCGAAGAAATGGGACACATCCGTGCTCTGCTTGACCTTTTCGAGCAATTTCTGCACCTCAGCTGTCGTCTTTGCAGCTCCATACGAATTGGTTGTCCTCAATACTTGAAGCATACTATCTCTGTCAGGTACATATTATGGATATCACGCCTATATTGGGATAGTTATCTTACTCTTGAATGACCTTCTCTAACTCCTTGATTTCATCTATCCGCCCCTGAACCCATTCTTCTTTCAGAACCCATTTCGCACCCTTGTACGCCCTGCTGAAAACGTAGCGCAGGTGATGGCCCTCGGGCTTGTCGTTTTGCAGCTCATTTCGCATGTATTTCAGCAGGGAGGTATATTTGACGAAGATCGATTTGACGAGATCTTGGGGTTGGTCATCAACCGGCAACAATTCGAAGCATTCGTTGGCACGCTCTAGAGCCTTTTTCGATGCTAACAACCTCTCGATCTAACCGCGCATCTCCGATATTATTACGAGCCACTAGAATTGGGCAAGAAGAATTCATACCAGATTGTCCACCGTTCGCTTTGCGTGGGTCGCTTTATCTGCCACATCCCAGGCCTTCTTTGCTAGTCCGATCACCTCCAAGACGAGACCAAAGACCTCTGCGCCCGACATAACAAGTGGCAGATATTTTCCGACCGTAAAATTCTTGTAACTTTTCTTTCGACCATACCTTTTACTCCTTGCCTCACGTCTTATACGGCTATCTTTGTACTAAAGCCAGCTCTTCAACCGACGTCATAGGCTGCCGCTAGTCATGCAGCTTCTGGCCCCCAATTACTAAATATAGAACTCTTCTACGTTATCAGTTGTTTCTGCATTCATAGTAGAGTGCCGTTCCTGCCATGTTCCTGGAGCATTGTTGGCCTTACCTCTAAAAGCTTAATTATTGGCAGTTTAATATCTATATTAGTCACATCTAGAGTTCTATATCCGAGTTGTTGTCTAACATTAAATATTAATCTAACGATAGTACCGTTCTGAGCATTTTCGTTCTGCATGAATTGTATTTTTTTATTACACAGGAGCCAGTAGTATAAAGTCTCAGTGATTAGATGTAATTGCCCTAGCCCATGGTGTTTCCCAGAAAACCGGGGACTGTAAGTGCATATTCCCACGTATGATTCACTGAGCAGCCACTGTTGGCAAAAGCGCGCAGGACATCTAGGTGGCCAAAAATCGTTTCTGAATATCTCATTTTGCAAGCTATGCCAAAGATCCCGACCGGTGCCGGCCAGGGCAAAGATATCTTTTGTATCTTCCAGGAATTTCTGGCAATATGACAGAAAATATCATTACATAGTGCCTAGGCAATCTGTTCGCACAACATCGTGAAACAGGCGTTGGGATGAAGTGCGCAGGTACTAAGTCATGCATAGTTTGCAAGTTCTCATTGATAGCCCCTTTTATGATGCGATGAGTTAGTGACAAAACCTCCAGGAGGACAGTTTAATATGCCGAGACTGGAAGGGAAATTTAAAGGAGGCCGAATCACTAGGAAAAGACGAGGTAAGGCAAGGGAAGTGCGGCCGGATAATTCAAATATGGGCTTATCAGGTAGTTAATGGATGTCTATAAAGGATCTGGGATACATTATGCATGTATAAATAAGGCTTGTTTGGTTACTTATTTGATCAGGGGGCCAATGGAATTTCTTATTCGGTAGATGAGAGTCCTAAAGTTAACTACAATACCTGGCGAATCAAGGCTCCTAATTGTCAGGCAGATGGAAAATCGGTTGTTCAGCTTCATCGACTCAGGCTCGTAATCTATGAATGACCAATCTAAGCAACTATCAAGTGCCTCCCGAAGCTCGACCGCTGGCCTATGAATTATATGCAAAGGAGTGGGAAAACAATGGCTCCTTGATCGCATGGACTTGTCTTGCCGAACTTATCCTTAAAAGGGAGTGTTCTCGTATTCCTGTTATGATAGATAAGACTCCACATGCTGCAGGCATCTGTCGCACGGGTCGGCCTTAGGTAGGGGAATGCAGCTACCCGTATGCCAGGGTCTGGTCGGCGATATCATGTAATCAATCTGCAGAGCTGTGTTTCGTATATTCAGCTACCCGTGCCTATTCTTGGATATCATGTTTGCTTTTATCGTGGGCTTAAGTAAACACGATAATAGCAATACGGACTTGAAATACCTAGGATGATCTAGGATGATCTGGGTTCGCAAGAGCGAAGCTATTCGTGTATAAAAACCCAGATTCGCTGCTTAGGCTCTAGAAAGGAACTTAGACCTCTGGGGCTCCTTGACACCCAAGAGGATTATTGTAATGCTGAATACCCTTCCAAGCCCTAATACTCTAGCCCTTATGACAACATCTATAATATTATGAAAACAGGTAAGAGTTAAAGTTCCCCCCGGAACGTTGCGTCAGCGCCCTGACGCTTTCCCGACGTTGAAAAGCAAACACCTCTAAGAAGGCAAATTTCGCGAGGGAACACAATCGCCAGGATCAGTCGGTGTCTTGACACCGAGAGCATAACACTAGCGATAACACTGCATAAGCTCGGGCTAGTCTTCATTACCGCAAAAGCTATTCTACATGTTTTTCCAAAAAGAAAAAAACACCCAAACGGATAATTCAGCAAGATTCAAGTTTTCCCAGCGGGGACTGTGTAATATTACACGGGGATCCCTTAGACTATGCAAAGGGCTTAAGACGCAGCGAGTTTGTCAACAATAATTAATGAAACTCGAACAGTAAAGGTGCTTTATAGCCCTTTGAATGGCTCATTCTAAGTGTAAGTGCAAAAAAACCACAGAAACATAAGGCTATTGAAACAGCCCCGGGTAACTTGCCTATCCCTGATAGGCAAGGAAGTAATCTAGCTATTACACATCCAAGGCTAGTAAATAATAGTGAAATAAATCAATGGGGAGTCACTTGAATAGTTAGAACCCCAAGACATTTGAATGACTTGGTAGAAGGTCAGTGATATCAGACCCTGCGGAACCCTTGCTACCTTATATTGAATGTATGTGTAAGAGCCCAGTTCTGATTGACTAGGTCGTCAGGAAAACCATATTACTTCGTTATGTAGATGACATAGTATCAGCTATATGGCTGTGCTTCCTTTTTTATTCTTCAACGGGATAATCAGACCAGAAAGCAGAATAAAAGGGTAGGGAAAGATAAAATCTCAGGTTAAAGACTCGTAATATATCATGTCGTACAATGGACAGATCGCTCTCTAGTCATATGATGAGCTAAACTACTCCTACGTTGCTCTACTCCACGGCTGCCAAGTACTTGGCTAAAATATTCTAACTTCTGCTTAATTAGATGTTACTCGTTGCCTATAACGACCTTGTTCAACAAGCACAATACGCTTTTAGATACGAAAGATAAATGGTCCCGGATATGGTATCACCAGCCGCAAACTCGCTGCAACGAGGGCACATGCTGAAGTGACTAGGATTAAGCCAAGGAGGAAGATACCCAAGTAGAACATTTCAACTGGGCGCGAAAGCAGACCATAATTTACACCTTTGCGCCCATTGTCTTCTTTGTTGACCTTGATCCCCTCTCGGGGTATGTACTTGAAGTCAAACTTTGAAGCCCCTTTTAGCCCACTCTGGATAACGGCCGAGTGTAGAAGGGTTTTCCAATGCTATTCCCATATTAGAAACTGTTGAATAGGGTTTACGTTCAGGGTTGCCTTACCTCAATAATCCATTGGTCAAGTATGGGGCTTATTCGTTGGGCCATTGCCAAAGTGCTTACTAGCCAGCAATGCCCCTTGAAACACGCATACGAAACCCAACCAGGCCTTCCCATCTCAAGCTGATCACAAAGTTCGTCTCCATTTAAGACACGACTGCCTGCCTCGATGAACTCCTTTGAGACATTGAAAGGGGGTAAATCTGTAAGACATTTGATGAAGTTGAAGCATACTATTCGGCTTGTCTGAGTAACTTTTAACTCATGCACGAGCATTGACTCCATCGTGGCCTTCGCTTGGTCCACAGTGATGAAATACTCATCAGGCGTCGCCAGCAGATATCCGAGATAGCGAAATAGAGCAATATAATCCTTCTTCTCCTGCATGGTGGGATACACACCCATCCGTGGAAGCTGAAGCCACATATGATTGCAGCAGAATGTAGCGATTGAATGGATGTTATCAAGGGCGTTGACGGGGACGCCATGAGTCTCTACATCAAAATACCCTGGCCGACTTTCCACCATTTTTAGAATTCGCTGTCGCACAGATGAGTGAAGTAGCCGTATCCTGACTGTCGAAATATGTCCAGCACCCCCAGGTTGAATAGCTGAGAGACACTCCGTAACTTGCAGGAGCCATTGGAAGGTCTCAAGCAGGCGGTGCAAAAGAACGCGAGTAGAGAATCCACCCGTGCGAACGAGGACCTCAACAACACCGGACTATGGACAATCAAATAGCTCGTCAGCTCGCATGTTTTTTTGCTCGTGTCGAGCATACTAAAACATTTGGGGCAGGGGCTCACCGCAGCACTATTTTCACCAACGAAACCCTGTAGCGCAAAGCCCATCAAGTTGGCTGCCGCATAACGATAGAAAAAGCGCTGGCCGCGCTCCAGTTGGTCCCAATCTACCCACTGAAACACTCTACTAGGTCAATTATCGCCATTTTGAACATGATGTGTGTCAAGGTTTTGAAAATTTACTACTCCGAAGAAGATGATTCCGAGAAGGACTACTTACATCTGGAACTTTGTGTAACTGCTTCCAGAAAGTCTCAAGGTCCTCGTGGCTTTCGTGGGTTTCAACGAGTAACTGATAAAGATCCGGTCGCTTTCTGGGATCATCCGAATATCCCTTTGTTTTTGCAATAGCCTGTAGTTGATGCAGGGCCTTTGCTGCTACTGTGTCATACTCATACCGCAGAGGATCTGTCTTTGATCTCAGCAAATGTAGCTTCGTCCACTTGAAGGAATATGAGCCAGAGCTCTGTATAGACCCTATTGCCTCTTCAGCAGCCATATTGGTTGCGTACTCATAAATAAGGCTTTTCGAAATTTGAGGACAATGCAGAGGCGCTATTAGGAATCCTAGATTTACTGTCAGTGAGTCAGTTTCTTGTATTGGATCGTTGATTGTCGGATCGCCATTCTCAGATAAGCTATATTTATGGAGGTGTGCATTGATCTGGTCTTCATCAAGTCAGCAGCCGTGGTGCGATGCATTAGCGTGGGAGACAATCCGGATACGGCCCTATCCTGAGATCAACGTACATAGTACGCCGTACTAGGTGACGGGCACTCCGTTCAATACATACCCGGAAATGAACGTCACATTGTCTCCCGCCAAAGAAATGCCTACACACAAACACGGACTGCTACTCGTCGTTCGACAGCTGAAACCGAAGATATATCCCACACATTATTGGACAAACAGGTCTGCGCATTCGCATACTGGACTCTGTCGGAAAGCTTGAACAATAGCTTCTAATGCCAAATTCTAATATCAGGCTGAGGCCTACTATTATCCCCGGCACTTCCCACATAGATACGTATTCAAAATGATTAGAAAAATCATTAACAACCTAGTTGACAAGTTATAATTAGTTTAACCCACTTCCCATAACCGCGTAGGTGCAGACTGAACCTTTAGCGGAAAAGATCGAGCCTTGGCTTGATATCACTAGCGTGATGTTTGCGTCTTACGCCGTATTACCTAAGTTTGATGTGCTTACGGACAGGTTATTATTGTGAAGCTATATGGGCTCCCGTGATCGACTATCTAGGTATTACATTTGGAGCCGGACTATCCGCATCGCACAGTGAAGTGGTAGCCGCCTCAAACACGAAGAGAAGCCACGGTGGAAGTAGCCTGCGTGGGTTATATGTAGTATATAGGCCAGCACTCGTCTTTGGGCTCTAGAGCCGGGACAACCTCTTTAATAAAGCATATCAAGGATTTTTTAGCAGCCGGTTGAGCTTGCCGTGGATTTCCGAGAGCCTACTCACATGGCGTGTAAAAGCAAGATGATTCAAAGCATTGCTGGGCCCGAGCGCGTTGTGGTTCGCATCCCCGATATGTTCGTCTCGTTTCTAGCGGAACCCCCGAGATTCAATCCCAACTATAGCCAGGTGAAAGCGAAGTCAGAAACTTGGATCTCTGAGTATGTCCCTTTTCTCATATGTCGAAAATCGACGTGGCTACTCACAATTGGTATCCAGCTTCTGCGCTTTCGACAAGACAATGTTGTCTACAATAACTAAATGTGATTTTTCGTATTTCATTGCAATAGCAGCACCAGAAGCTACTCTTCCAGAGTACCGAACCTTATGTGACTGGGGAAACTGGGTGAGTATAAGTGCTTTAGTTAACCGATACTTATACTGAGCATACTCTTAGGTGTTTCCTTTCGACGACAGTATGTAAATCTAATTCCTTGTCACTTGTAATTTCAACTGAACGTTTGTGCTAGTGTTTGATAATGGCGAGCTTCGAGATAAACCTACAACTGCCGCCAGGGTGCTGCAAAGTCTTATGAGCCCAATGGGAAAATCACAGACGTGGTCAGGAACGTACGCACCCCAAGAAGAGCGACTACCTATAGTTAAAGTCCATGACACGGTTTGGGAAAGAATTCGAAAGGTGAATATTTCTGCTGCAACCACTTTTCGGTTCGACTAACACGTAATAGGGTTCTACAGACGGTTCGTGGTGCTTTAGTACTAAGTGTAGGGATCAACTAATGTGCATCTTAGGGGTAAGGAGGCGATTCGCTACAGCAATGGCTGGGTATTGCGCCGGTGCGCTAATACAGGTTGAAGACTTCTCCGCGCATAAGATTATTACTCCTGACGAAATGTTAGAGAGGCGGCAGCTCTCGGCGGGAGTTAGCCCTCTATTCTCTCTAGTTGAGTATGCACACGCGCTTCATATACCTGATTACGTTTTCGAACACCCAGCTATCCAAGAGATCGAGCGGTTAGGTATTGACTTTGTTCTGATGTGAGTTAAGTTTACGAGCTACTTTGTATTGTAACTTACATAGAGATAGATCAAACGATATCCTCTCGTACATGAAGGAAGAGGTGAGCATATCTTGACCCAGTGGGAACTTGACACATACTAATATAGCTGTAGAGAGAGTCCGTGCCACATAACATGGTAGCTGTAGCAAGAATGAGTGGCCTTGGCCCCCAAGAGGCGTTTGATTATATTGGAAAAATGCTGGATAGCAGATACGAGCGGTGGGAGAAGGCTGTTGAGACGGTGCCCAACTGGGGTGAAAGTGTCAACCAACAGGTTGATAGGTATATACAGGGCGTTGCAGACGTTGTCCGCGCAAATCTATATTGGAGGTCATTGTTAATCCCCCCACTTTCGTATCATCGGATCGCTAACCTATCATCTTGATAATAGCTTCAAGTCAGAAAGATATTTAGGGAAAGAAGGTGCCATGGTTCGACAAACTCGCTACCTGAAAGTCTTGCGGTCCCCCGCTTTTCTCTGCAACAAATAAATACCTACATGATACAGCCTGTATTCTCCATATAAAGTGACTGACGTTGCTTACCTAGGCTTGGCGGTGAACACAGATAGTCACTTAACATGGATTGTACAAGATGTTGTTGATTTCAAGCTCCAGTGAACAGTAACTCCTTCAAGTTTTTAGTCCTAAGGATGCTCATGCTGTTGACCTTAGTACCACACAAGTATTAGCTGACTAACTGTATCATATTATGCTATACGTAGAGAGCACTTCGTGCACGCCAACAAGAATCTCAGATATGAAAATGTCTGAGTAGGATATGTCTAATCTTGAAAATGTTCGTTTCTCATATGAGGTAATCGAGACCATGCTACAAAGTGTTGCCATGGCTGTCAACGTTCCGATACCCTATTTTGCAGACCGACCCTAAAATTGACCCAGTTGCTTTTCTAGGCAAGCTCCATACTCAATGATTGGTTAGCCCGTGGTCCGGGGCAATACGCACCAAGGACCACATCTGTTCGGTGTAGACAGTACAGCACGAAATAATCTCGGAAGAGTTACAATGTTTATATCATGTTTTCAGTGAGGGGCCGTGGGAGAGTTAGAGGGAGATTTCTGGGTTCCAAAAAAAAAAAAAAAACACATGTTACAGTCCGGGGCGATTGCGCAGGAGATGCTGAGGTGCTGGGGTTGCATTGAATAGCTGCGGGTACCTTGCAGACTTCAGCCCTCTGAATTTTAGCTTGTTAATCTTGGTGGCTGGGGGGAGTTGACGTCGACCCAACCACCCGGAATTCGGTGGTTTAACAACAACCAACCACTTTAACTGTCTTGACAATTGAGACTGGTCAATTCCCAATCCTCAGTTCTAAATTCTCAGTTGAATTTCAACTTCCACGTTTTATTTTATTTTATTTTATTTTATTTTTCAAGTTCCGACTTGAGTTTACTGATCCATACCAGATCGGAATTCAGTTTTAAACCTATCATTCCGGGCGGTGTCACCCTATACCTGTGGTGGTTCCGATAGACATCTTATCTCCAAGTGCTACCTACTTGCTTCACTGAATGCGACTCTGCACGTGAGGACCAATGGATGCCTATGCTGCCGCCATGAACCAGCCTCAGCAGCAATCACAGCGACCACACCAACAATCCCCGCGGGGCGTGACTCTGGAGGATATACCGCCCAACTCCCACCGCAGGAACAACTCTCACTTCGACAGCCACGACGACTTCTACGCCTTTCTCGAAAGCAACCGCGGACCATCAATGGCGAGCGCCGCCGGTCCAAGCGGTCTAGGCGGTCCAAGCGGCCCTGTTGCCAGCGAGAGGAGCCCTCCTCCAGCGCCCATGCCGCCATTGCAGCAGCAGCAGCAACAACAACAACAGCAGCGCAACCTGCCCAGCCAGAGCAGACCACCTGTGACCAACATCTTCCCAGACCGCTCGCGGCCCCCGTCCTACTCGGGCAGCCGGTCGGAAGAATTGCTCGTCGACAAGTCCACGGGTGCCAAGATGGCCCGTCAGAACCAACGACGCGGCGCACCTCCAACAACTAAGCAATCGCCAGGCCCGCGACAGCGCACCACCTCACCCACGCCTCCTGTATCTGGTGGTTCATCACCCACGCACCCACACAGCAGCCGTCCGGTCTCCGGTGCAGGCGAGCGAGACCCCGCGACGGGTCCTGTCCCGCGTCTGAAGAGCCCCAGTGTGCTTGAATGCGTGTTGCAGCCCCTGGACCAGAAAGTCCGTGAGTACAATCAGCTCATGCGGCGCGAGCAGGAAGAGCTCAACCATCTGGACGAGGAGTTGCGTATGTTGCAGGCGCGTCGCGCAGAAGCAGAAGGGCGCTTTGACGAGGCCAAGGCGAAACATGACGAGTACCGCCGGCAGTACGCCGACGTCGAGCGTGCCATGTCAGGAGAAATGGCCATGTCAGCCAGAGAGCCGCAGCATCTTCAGCAGCAGCAGCAGCAGCAGCAGCAGCAGCGCCCGACCACGATGCAAGGCGCCGGACCCATGGGTCAGCAGCGCCCGATGAGCGCGCGACGCTTTGGTGACGACGTAGATGGTGAAGATTTCGATGACGATGAGGACTTCGCCGTCCCGCCATTCGGACCGGGCCGCCGCATCAACTCACAGCAGTCGTTCAGTCGCGCGTCACAAAAGACGGGCGGTAAAGAACGCTTCCGATTCAGCAGCCTGTTTGGCGGCGGTCGATAGGAACACCGCTACCGTGGGTCCTTTGAGGTTTTTAGGCGTTTGTTTTAGGTTGGGTTTGCATTTCGGTACGACTCCTTACGGATAATATGAGCAATGCTCACCTTCTCATTTGTTGGAAACAAAAAAAAATGATAGATGAGCCAATTAACACGACATGAATTGGGTTCAGATTGTAATAATATGGACAAAGTACACGCATATAGTTGGCCTACGCTATGTTACGACTCGTTACGACTCTGCGCTTTTCAATGGCATGATAATGATTATAGTCATTTAGTCAGTCGCAATTAGCCTTTGCTATGAACCTACTAGTACTTATTAAACGCTCAGATATAGTATGATTGTCAGATGCTGGATATGAGCTGGCATTCAGATTAACATACTCACAAATACGCACTCGTATTTGAATAGCTGCTTCCCAAACCCCAAATATCGGTGACTTATTGCCGTTGCCTCGAGCGTATAACCACTCCACACCAAGAGCATAAGACGTGGCTGGCTCTCTTTAACTCGAGGACTCGTAACGGCACAGGTCATTTCCTCTCATTCTGTGTAGCTCCAGATGTTGTACTTGATCCGGACTTCCCCAATGACTACCATACCAAGATTGCTTATTTTCAATAGCAATGCATCCGCATACAAGATTGGCCAGGTGCTAGCTGCCACCGGCTAGTATACCTATCTCTTGGTTCCGAGAGACGTGAACGCCGCCTATATTGATTGGATAGTATTACCTTTTTACGCTCTTCACCGCCGAGCTCAAGGTTGATCGCTGTGCTGATTAGGCAACTATAGCCTTGTAACTCGGAATTTGAATATGAGTTCATCTTGTTTAATTACTGAGATCTCGTTTCCAAGGCGGTACAACGGGTATTTGAGACGAGTGAAGGGGTAAAAGACCGGTATGATATTAAACAGAGGGTCCTAAATGCAGAGCCTCACGCGATGAATTCTAAGTGCTTTATTTCATCTCACTTAGCACCTCTATACATCCGTATACCTCGTCTGGCCTATCAATAATTGATAGATGGAAAAGGAGAGGTCCCTACGCCAAGAGCAAAAAAAAAAAATTTGAAATATTATATGGCTTGTTTCTTTTCCGCACTGTTTCCTGAAAGTTCCGAACGCGAAAGCCTTCTCTTTCTCCGGTTCTCTCTCCCTTATTTCTTCGAATTAGAAGCTTCAATCACAGATGCCTGTTGTTGCTCTGTTTCCTTTAACCTGGGTAACGGTTGTTGTTTTGACGATACGAAGTATCCTGGTTTGAGGGAGGTGTTACAAGGGCAGAGCTCCTACCTCTGGGCTTGGGAATAGCTTCATATTCCTAATGTTTTAATAATTGGCCATGGCGTCAAAGGGCTCTTAAGGAGGAAAGTTCTCCTTGAGGGCTCTAGGGCCAAGATAGCCTTTAAATACAAAATTACCCCGCACGAAAGGTCACGTGTCCGTGTCACAGGAGGTGGCCAGTGAACAATAGCCCGAATTAAGATCCCAGTATGAAGTAGAAGATGAGTTCAGTATTGCAATCTCGCTATGGTCATCGAGAGTAGGTGTTGGTGACCCTGAGCTAATGCGAGCACTCATAGTTTGTAGACCGTACTGGTCCTGGCCATTTGTGGCTAAACGCCCATCCATGTCTATGGTACTCGCTTGCAATATATCGACCAAGCTAGGCAATTCGACACTCTGTGCTCCCAGTCGTAATTTGATGTCGCTGAGTATGTCCGTCATCGGTATGACATAACCGCTACCGAACACATCCGAAGCGACAAGCTGACCATACACTTCAAATTGCGTTGCGTCGACAACCCAAGAACCGGAGTTGCCATCGAGTATCCCTATATGCTGAGTAAGCTTCCTAGGATTTATATCTAATATGCCAAATGGCTGAATCACCTTGTCCTTCACTCAGAGTGACCATAATGGCATCGATGAATTCTTCTCCCCCAAGGAGTAATCTACCCGGCTCACTTGATACCGTGCCTGCCTTGCAACCTGTCGAGCTCAGCACTATCACAGGCCGGTTTTCAATCGCCCCGGGTCGCTTATCACAAATCCTAAGTTCAGCTTTCGGGTTGGCGGGGACTAGATTCATTCTGTAGGGAACGGGCTGGAATATTGCCCAGTCGTAGCACTGGCCATTGGTACAAATTGTATCCTCTTTGGAAGTATCAATTAATCCGCCCAAGACGGTGAGATTTTGAAAATCCCATATTCCAGTCCTGTCTTCGATCAAGGCACCCGGAAATTCACTGAAGGAAACAAAATCTAGCTCATATTCATTCAATTCATCTTCGTTCGTCTCATTGATATCGGTGATGCCATCAACGAATGATCCGTCGTCATCCTCAAATGCTGAAGGAGAGGCAGGAGGGGCGTTTCGTGAGCTGATGCCGTCCAGCATATCCTCGTCACTATCATGATCCCATTGATGGACCAGGTGGCCGGCCGTCATGCCGAAGAGCTCTATACTACCCTTTGCAGTCACAACTTTGATTAAGCCCCCAAACGTCGCATTTCGCCGCTGGCCATTGGGGTTTTGATAGGAGATTGGTATACCACACAACGTTTCTCGAGGAGTTGCAGGAAGATATCTGGCGTCGGTGACCACTTCGATGTTTGACGAAAATCGCAACCTGGGTGCATTACCGAAGACTACCACTTCGAAAGCTGGCGCACCAAGATCTTTCGGTCTGTAGATATCAACAACGATATCCTTCTTGACGAAAGCCTGGATGAGCCTCTTTTGTTCAGGCTGGCAAAATATAGCGATATGCGGCTGCGCATCGTTTTCGGACATTCCAACCATCGCAAGACGGATTGAAATGGGCCTGTATCTTGTGCCAGGTTTTTGGTGACCTCGAATCTCCTCAAGTAACAGCTTTTCGAAGGACGGTTGGATCGCTCTGAAACGGTCTCTTGTCGGCTGATCAGTTGGTTTGTCGGAGAAAAATACTTTTTTCTTCTTGGAAAACAATAGAGGTATAATAGGTCCTCTAGTTAAACACTTGGATCTGTCGATTGCAAGAGACTTATCACTCGGTGTAGTAGATAATGAGGTATAACCCGAGTCGGTGAAGCTTTTTGTTGGCGTTTCTATCAACGGCTGACGCGACGGGATGCTTGCAGGTTTCTGCGATTGGAGTAGCTTGCCATCCTGTGAGGGTATCGCTTCTACATAGGTAATGCTGTAGGTTGTTGGAGACTCTGGAGATGGTGTCGTGGAATTCTCGAATTGTGCCGTCATTGTGTAAGCGGTTTGGGACGTTGCTCGACTGAAGACAAATAAGCAAGAAGTAAATCCTCTTCCAAATTTGAGCTGGACTCTTCTCATATGAGTGTGCCTACATAGTCAGCCTATTATGTCGCGTCCGACTTGAATGGCCCCCAATGAAACCCCTCTTTGCGTATGTGGCGTCTGTTTTGAATTGGAGGGTGGCAATATCTCTGTAGTGCCGTGAACTGAGTTACCTGGTAGCAGACTCTGACGCCTCCAAAAAGGTCCTACAGGTATGGTAGCATCTAAAGACGCGTTTCGATGGCATTGTATGCTTTTAAAACAAGAGAAAATTAGTACGATGATAAACTTTATTCCAGTTCTTCAGAACAGTTGAGCCCGCTTATCGAAGAAAATGATTCCCTCATATGAGTTATTGTACCCCCTCGCAAAGGTCTCTCGTAGCGACTTCGCTAAGCTTTGTGTGGCTCTATGGGAATGGCGGCCATGTGCTGACTGGATTGCGGAACGGGCATGCCAGCACGGTTATCTAGACCCTGCGTGTCGTTGCCAGGATGCCGAAAGACTTGGACCTTTCTTCGAATTCTACAGAGAAACAACCGCATGTTATATTCCGGAGCTCACCGGCGACTCCCCCCAAGCGGTGAAGACACATGATGATCTAATTCATGTCATTCAACACATAAAGCTTCACCCGCATATACCTCGACTACAATTAACGACCGAATATTTTGCCGCCTGTACGCGGGTAGGAATGCTAGACGTGCCATCAAATGACCAGAACAGAGCCTTTAGCCTAGCCGCGCGCGTGATGACGATGCTTCAGAGTTGTGTTGAGGATCAATGCGACGGGTTGCTGGAAGCAGGAACACAACCTGCTATCTGGCACTTTTCGAAGTCTTTCAACCAATTTGTCGACTGTGTGATAGTTAGACAATATCCGCTTCGCCTCGGACCTTACAGTGTTGCTATTCCACAATATCCAAAGCCCACCTTTACCCTGGAATCACTAAGCGTTAAAAAACTAAGGAGGGTCGCGAAACTGAAACTAGTCCCAACCAACGATCTTAGGGATCATCTAGCGTTAGATAAAAAGAATGGTACTGTTGCAGTCTACCATTTCACCAGTGTTCTGAAAGAACATCTTAGGGCAGGCCGTGAGAGAGAGCTGCATGATGCCACGGGGATGAATACCCAACTGTAAGTTCCATCTGTTCAGCACGACCCAAAATAGGGACTCAAATGATACCGCTCGAGGCAACAATATGAGCCGCGCAGTAAGATCGTAGCGTGGCCGCTGACTTCTTGCTTGGAAATCAAACCTGCTGACTTGATTCAGATACTATGGTCTGCCAAAGCAACTTGTGCTGGAAACGCTGCACACGCTTAGATACGTCCTCTTTCCTCTTGACTCAGAGTCTCAGTCTATTCTTCGTTCGCTGGTGGCAAAGGACAAATTCGACGCGGACAACTGTGATGTCAATACGTCGTGGCAATTGCGCGAAGAAGAGCTGATTGCATATGAGTACTGGGGCTCTCGGCTGGTGGATTTACACGACGAGCTTGAAAACCCGACGCCCCGCGGCTTCATAGAGACATGGATGGAGCGCAAGAGCGGCGCTAGGTACATTATGATGGCAACATTGGCAGGAGTCCTGATTGCTATTCTGCTGGGAATTTTGAGTCTGGCCGTGAGCATACTTCAGACGTGGATTACTTGGCAACAGTGGAAACACCCGAATACTTGATAATCCTTCTTCAAATTAGAATCGTGTATAATTAAGTTGACTCCAGGTGGCGGGCACAGCCTGAGTCGTCATCGCCTCATATAAACGGTGTCTTTCAATGGCCTCCGAGAGTGAGATACCTACGGACCGTAAGTACGTACCTATAAGTTAGTTGGATGACCTTAGAACCCCACCGACTCTCCTCCCCGCTATCTTATCACTATCGACATGGCGCTTTAACGCGTAGAGTCGCGTGAGACGCGCTTCCCTCTCTTTACTTTCGTCAATTTAATTTAGCCCCTCCAAGGGATTGTTACCTAAGGTAGGTGGACAATCTATCACCAACCAAACCAACTAATTGGCCTCCAGTACCTCGGATGCTGCATTTCACACCACCAGAACACTAGGTTTAAAGTGAAGACGCCGAGACCAGCATGGCGGACATACCGACTCAGAATGGCGATAGCCAGCATTCTGCCGATGACGACGTCACCATGACCGGGACAGATGGTGACGGAAAGAAAGATGTCAAACTGGAAGATTTGTTTGCGGATGTCGACTCTGACGATGAGTTCCCGAGCTCGAGACCAGACGGGGCCAAGCCCTCGAGCCCTCCCGTAGCCCCTTCATCACCAGTGTACGGATTCCCATTGAAGGTTCATGACCGCTGGACGCAGCCGGACTGTTGCTGACCATTGATACAGGGGAAATGGTAACGGCATAAGTTCGTCAGACCCCGAACTTCTGCGAATGTTTTATCAGCGGTTATTTCCTTTCCGCTACCTCTTTCAATGGCTCAACCATAGCCCGACACCGACCAACGACTTTGCCCACCGCGAATTTGCTCTCACAATAAACGATGCCACGGGCAACGAAATATACCTTCGATACCAATCCTACCCTACCGCCGACCTGTAAGCTGCCACAGAGCCATGCTCCTTCTACTGCCACGAATAAAGAATCACCCTGGGCTAACATATCGCTCCTATCACAGTATCCGAAAAGACATAATATCCAAAATTCCCTCCCGTTTCGAAATCGGACCCGTATATACCACAAACCCACGCGATCGCAAGTCATTACGGAATCAAAACTCCTTCAAGCCGCTCGCGAAAGAGCTCTGCTTCGATATTGATTTGACAGACTACGACAGCATCCGTACATGCTGCAACAAGGCCAACATCTGCAGTAAATGCTGGCAGTTCATGACAATGGCCATCAAGACTATCGACACTGCCTTACGGGATGATTTTGGGTTTAAGCACATCATGTGGGTATATTCAGGCCGTCGTGGCGCGCACGCCTGGGTTTGCGACAAGAAGGCGCGCACTATGGACGACCAGAAACGGCGCGCCATCGCCGGATACCTGGAAGTCATCCGAGGTGGTGCGCAAAGTGGGAAGAAGGTTAATCTATGGCGGCCGCTGCATCCACACTTAACGTAAGCTTGCCGCTCAACTTCACTTCCAATCTACCCAACCTAAAGTCTGCTCAGCAAACTAACTCGAGTCCCTTGAAAGTCGGAGTCTTGATATCCTAGCACCACACTTCCAAACCGACGTGCTCGAAACACAAGATCCATGGGCTGACAGCGAGCGCTCTGAGCACCTCCTCTCCCTACTACCCGATAGAGCGCTAAACGATCACCTGCGGAAGAAATGGGACTCGTCGCCCGGTCGAGGAAGTAGCTCAAAGTGGGCCGATATCGATGCCGTGGCCAAGAGCGGAGCGAGCAAAGGGCTTGACGCGCAGGCATTGTTAGAAGCGAAACAGGACGTAGTACTCGAGTACACGTATCCGCGACTCGATATAGAAGTCTCGAAGAAGTTGAACCATTTGCTCAAATCCCCCTTCGTCGTGCACCCCGGCACGGGCCGCGTTTGTGTCCCTATTGATACGAAGCAGCTTGACGAATTCGATCCACTGGGCGTGCCGACCGTGCAGGGCTTACTTGCCGAGATTGATGGTTGGACCGGAGATGCAGGTGGGGACGGAGATGGGAAGGCCCTTGCGGATTGGGAGAAGACGAGTTTGAAGCCCTACATCGAATACTTCCGCTCCTTCGTCCTTGCCCTTATGCGCGATGAGCGCGATCCCAAGGTTAAGAGGGAGAGGGAAGAAGGCGAGGGGATGGAGTTTTAGGACTGAAGTTGTTGCACCTGATCAACGATATAGGATGGTGTTTCTTTTGGTTCTGTGTGCGTTTCATGTAGATCTAAGCGCGGCGGCATGTATTATCAAGGATTTTATGAGGGATCCGTCTTCTACTATGTTTAAAAAGTGATTGATTCCCTGGAGTTATGGAATGATAGGTACAAGGTAGGATCTACAAGTATCTATTGTTGGCGCGGGCAGTATACATAATTGCTCAGCGCCGTATGAAGCACGATCGGAAATATATTTTGGTTTGATCTTGTGATGCATGCTACATCCATCTGCGTGAGATCCGTTCACATTAACTTTTCTTTCTTTCTTGCTTGTTCGTTTGGTTATCTGTTCTCTACGGGAGACTCCCTCTAAAAGACGCCAAGTTCAATATTTGTTCTGGAAATGCCCAACTCGCAAGATCTACTCGTCTGCCAATTTGCCTGGTAGGATAGTACGCAACACGAGCAACGACATTATGTACCTATATGTACCTATCGTTACAGGTTCGCCTTCAGATGACCCATATTTCCTGCTCACTATAACAAGACGGGCCGTTGTAGTTGCGTGATATTCGTTATTAAGAGCTTGAAATGTGCTCAACAGCAACTGGATCGTTGGAACCTACCGGCCCGCCGCATACACACTTAAACGGCTGTACAATTTGCCATCTTTGTAGAAGTGGCCTCAAAAGTATATATATCTGTGTTTAGCTCAAACACCGGCCTCGCCGACCTCCAATAGTGTAGAATGTTCGATATTACTTTTGCCTACTAAATTAGTATCTGCCCCGGCACCAGTTCTCAAGTTAACGGGGCGGGCCTAACTATTTTTCGTGTTCAAAAATCTCAAAGTTAGTAAAGCTTCTGCATATCCGCGCCCCCTGAAGGACCGCTGGGAGCCTGCCATTGACCGCTTTGCTGTTGGAAAGACGAGTTGTGTTGGGATGGCGTTTGTGGGCCGCCTAGAGTAGGAAAGTTATCGTCGTATGAAACGCCGCCCTGACTTTCTCGTGTACCCAGGTCGTCCAACGATCGATATCCACCCCGTCCGCCCCGTCCGCCTCCTCGGCCTCTTGCGGCACCGCGATACCCACGGTTTGAAGACCCTCCTCTAAAGCCACCGCGATTACCGCCACGTCCTTGATAACTCGACGTGTGGTAGCCGCGTGAACTATTGTGGCCATGCCCGCCGCTGACAGAGCGCTGTTGCTTATCGTCGCCGTCTACCTTGTTGAACTTGCGCTTGCCTTTCTGCGATGTGAAGCTGTCGCTCTCGTCGTCTGGGCCATCTTCAGGCTCGATTCGCAACATCACCTTTTCACCAACCTCAGTCTCGAATGCGAAAACCTTCTCCGGCGGGATGGGGTGCCATTGATGAATCTTGTTCACGTCCGAAGGGCGAGCGGTGCGACGTGTGGCAATAACCACGGATGGGATGCTCGAGTCCGTATGGTATGGCGCCGATGAGGGAACAGGTTGTAAGGAAACAGCCCATAGGTTGTTCTCCCAGGACCCTATGCCCGTAACACCCCACTGCATTTTGGCGTGCATACCACCAATTTTCTCTAATACATCGCGAGGACACGGTCTTGGAGTGATGATGATGGCGTTCGCCTGGTACTTGACCTGGTTATCAGTTATGTGCGGGGCGGCTAGTGCGATGAGTCGCTTCGTGTCCTCTGGTTTGATCGTGTAGCTGGTGAAGAAGACATTCTTCCTTATGACCAAGCGTTCATTGCGACGTCGTTTTGGTGGAGCGCCGACTGTTGCGTTGTGAATGTTGATTAGATGCTGTACTTCAGCAACTTCGACAACAGGATCGAGGTTTGTAGAAATGTCTGCGACGTGAATCACTTCTCCTGTGATAGGGCCGCGGGTTGGCTGGTCGTTGGGGTCCTGTCGGCGGTCGTTGTATCCGCTTAGAAAGTCCCTAAATCCATCGACATGTTTGGGGCGGTCCTCGTATATGCGCATCTCCTGTGCATATTTGTAAGTTTCGATAACAGCCCTGAGAAATGCCTGTTTAAAGTGCATGGTGTTGTTGAACCGCTCATTATTTGGCCCAACCTCTGGCTTCAGTCCTATCAAGTCGAATTCCAAGCCTTTGCTCGTGACGATGCGCTTGATCAAGTCGGAGAAGCCGCGCTCGCTGCGGCCCGTCAATAGCACACAGAGAGCATCCTTCTGTCTCATGCTCAGCTGAACCAGCTCGACAATCTTTTCGTTCCACCAGCCATTCCATGCACGAGGTTCTTCCCGCTCGACACCATCCCCCGTCGCAGCTAGTATGCGCGAATCGTGCCACCAGCCGCCATTGACGAAGATATCGGGGCTTCCTAGGCGACCCAGGGTCACGCTATTCCACAGCCTCGGATTCGGCAGCGGCGTTTGGAACAGAGTGTTATCGAAGTCGTAGACGTGAATCGTGCTAATCTTGTCGGGGGCTGCATGACGAGTTGTTGTTAGCGAATGCGCCGTCAATTGAGACGGCAGTACTTACAAGGAAGCTGTGTGCTCAGTATGGACCATCTACTAAGAGCCGTTATGGTATAGAGGCCATTTGTTAAACCACTCCCTAACCCATTGGGCACGCCATTCCCAAACTTCCCGTTCCCATTCCCATTCCCGCTCCCGTACCTCGACCCCATGCTACCGCGCAAAAGCTGGCGTATGCTCGAGAGTCTGCGGGCGATGAACATACACTAGGTTATATGAGCATGCTGGAATGCGATCGGTACGCCGTCGGGATGGAAGCGTCAGTACCTCGATATTTCGTGAGCCTAACGTTCGAGATTGCAGTTCGAGGAATTAACTGAGTTGCTACCTAAAGGTAGGTAATCCGTATTGATTCGAGTAAAAGGAGTGGGGCTGACGCGATGAGGTCCAGGGCTCCACTGCGAATCGAGAACATGTATTTACACAGGTACAGCAGGTACCTACCTATCACCTGGGCATTGTCTGACCTTCATGCATCAGAATCCTCGCTTAGCCGTTCCTGAACAGAGAATCAATGAATACGTCTTCGCCTAGTACAAATTTGAAGACAGTATTTCGTCAATAGGCTAGAGTTAGGAGCTTCACAACAGTCGGTCCAATTCATATCTCAAGAGTCTTATACGCAATTTCCACGAATATCGCTGACTAAGAAACAGGCCATCCGTAAAATGTCTACTCGGGCAGCTATCAACCTAGTAAAACAAAAGTCATCGGCTGAAGTCCTACAGTTACGATGTCATGTGCGACCGGGCGCTAGT
Source organism: Xylaria flabelliformis (assembly GCA_007182795.1). Taxonomy (NCBI): domain Eukaryota; kingdom Fungi; phylum Ascomycota; class Sordariomycetes; order Xylariales; family Xylariaceae; genus Xylaria; species Xylaria flabelliformis. Next base: position 215,351 of record VFLP01000013.1, read on the forward strand.
AAAGCCCGTGAAGGGGTGGTCGCCATCACGGATGAATCTATCGAGGTTTGCGTCTCTGCGCCACCACAGGATGGCAAGGCTAATAGGGCACTCTTAGAAGTTCTCAGTCAAGTAAGCAGCTCTGCTTTCCTCAACCCCCGATGCCGAGAGCCTGAAGGCTTGCGCCATTTTGTTCACAGCCTCGCTTTCATACATGCTTACCGAGTATAGGCCTTGGGCACGCCCAAGTCTGACATGCAAATCACACATGGACTAAAATCCCGCGACAAGACGGTCAATGTATCTCGTGCTTCACTCAAGCACGCACAATTCGATGAAGTGACAGATATCATCAAATTTGTAAAGGAAAGGCTACATCCCATAGATTCATCTGAACGATGACCAGCAAGTAGATGCCGGAATTTCCGTCATGAAAGAGGCAAGGAAATTGGAAGACCTAACGTGTAAGATATGTTAGCCTCAGATCCATCAACTTAGAATCCAAAAACACGTTTGACGGAAGGCCTAAAACATCAGGAATGATAGAACAATGTGGTGATAGACTAATCATGCTCATAAATGAGTCATAAACAGCCTCTAAGGAATCTCATCATAGAAAAGGTTGTGAAAAGGGGGTATGTCGGGAACACCTACCAACCGAAAACTATGTCTAGCCCCATGTGAGCAAAGACACGTGTATATGTCAGCCAGCTAAGCAAGGCTAGGTTGATTACACAAGACGTTCGATTATATATGTACAGGCCTGTATCGTTCAGGCGTTCATCTCTTCAGTCTGCCAACGCCGAGACGGGTTTAATCTCGACGCCATATTTCTGGTTTAACCTCTCTCGTCTCCGTTCCTCGTATCCCGGTGGTTGAATTCCTAGGCGGTGACGTTAGATGTGTTCAGTGTATACATAACAGATTATGCTTTGTGACGGATAGTGTACCTCTACCCTCTCCGATATCCGCAATCGTTTCTTCTATCGGGCGTCTACGATTCTTTCGAAGATATTCTTTTCGCTCGTACTCGTCCATTTCTGGACTCTCAGTTCGCTTGCCACGCAGGCTACCACCAGTGTAGTCCAAGGCAGTCATGACGACGGAAAAGAGGGCACCGAAACCAAGAATGCGTGGCATACGGCCGGCTGTTTAGCTTGTTAGCTATTCGTCAACCCCGACGCTCAGGTCTAGGTATTCCCTACTCTTCAACCCTATTGTGGCACCTCCAAGGAACGCGCCAACGGTTGTGTTAAAGGTGTCATCCTTCTCGCGCAGATTGGCAGTGGCATCCTTGGAGAAGTAGTAGACGGTTCCAAGCATAGCTGTCAACGTCGGTGTCAGCAACAACAATCGGCCGATGGTACGGCGGGGTGGTTCCTACTGAGCGAAGCGATAGTGCCACCAGTGCGGGTGAAGACACCCCAAGCGCCAACATTTCGTTTTGCGAGCGAATTCTGCACGGCGGAGAAAAAGACTCCAGCTCCACCGAAGCCCAGGGCGCCCCAGAGACCAGACTTCACAGCATCTTTCGGGTGGAATGGTCTTCTTTCCTCCGCCAGTCTCTGGATGGGGTGAGGATTCGCCATCGTGAGCCAACGGGGGACGGTCGCAATTGGAATCAGTAAGATGGGTAGGTTGGTAGCAGGTTGACGAGAAGCTCTGATTTAATTGAATGGCTCTGATTCGAGGGCCCATAGAACGGGGTACTCCCCACATGACGGAGCTGGACTTACCTCTACTCCGTTGAGCTCTTATTGGCCTTATCTGCTGATAGGAGGTACGTACCGGAAGACAGTACCTCAGGTTACCTACATGTACGTCAGCAGTGCAGTACAAGAACGACGCCCTTGCTGAGCACTTCTCCGGCAGGCTCGAGTGGGCCTCATAGCCCTCGATTGCCTCAACGACCAAGAGCCCTAGTTAGACCAAAGATCTCCGACAACGCATTAAGCTTGCACCCGTCGAACGCCGTTGCCGTTGTGCGCTACATTCCCAGACATGTGTCGTCGCACAGATTAAGCGCTGTGGCTCTCTCGATCCTGTTTTCTCTAGAACGTCGTGTTTGTCTAGAATACCCCTCCGGGCGGCTGCTCTCCTTCATCCACACTTTTTGCATCCCCAAGAATCACTTACGACACCAGCCAGACCACAGGTCATCCTAGCGACCTTCTGTGAGCGGGCAACGGCATCGCGAACTCCACACATCATATCAGCAAAGATCTTTTACTTTTCTACTCCGTTTGAACACCGGTCTCACTTCTCGCTCATAAGCTCATCACCAAGGTGCTATCATTTTCCGTTCAAACTTCTCATTTTCACTTTCCGTCTGTAATCCCACTCGCCAACATTACAACGGCTGAAGCATCGTTTTGCCTCTCACGTTCACACACGAGTACTCCTTCATAATCAGAAGATCAGATCGTATCTGCAGTATATGTGCTTTATGCGGCATTGTGTTCTACATGCAGTGTTACGCAACCTATGTATTCTCACTTTACGATGAATAGGTATTCTCTTGGTCCTATAATTCAGTGATAAGGAGTTCATCAACGTCATCGCAAGGGGTTTGTCTTGCAACCTATGCCTCATGCTCTTCGAACCCTGACGTTTTCATGTTCCTCCATATCTTTAGTTCACGGCTATACCTAGGTATTCCAAGCTCCAGTAAAGCATAGGTGCTGACTCGACGGCTAGGTACTGAAGCTATGGTTCCGGCATCCTTTCCCGTCATCTTAGCGGAACCTTGACGAGAGTTGTGGCACGAAGCTTTGTATTGTTCTCTGGCATTCGATATTCTAGATACCCTGAACCAACCAAGCAATCCCAGTATAAAACTTAATCTGTGCCAGAAGAAGAGGAAACTCTGCTGCGATCATGGCTACATCCCTGTCATCTTGGGGCGCGGATGCACCCCCTTTTCTAAAAGATAGGAAAATCAAGGCCACACGTGCTTTTCGAGCAACGAAGGGCTCCCATGGTAGGTTATTGTCCAATCTCCTTGTATTTTGTTATCACTACGACGGAACTCACAATCAATTAACTTAGTGTAGCCTACTCGTCACCCCTTTTCCTTCGTCGTCTTCTTCAGTCACAACTCTCTGAACTACCGTATGATACGCATTCAGACTGTTCGAGTCACACTATGCTTCTTCTCCCTGACCAAACTTACGAAGCGAAGGATAGGTCATTTCTCTCCATGCTATGTGCAGAGTGCAGGTATCATTTTTACGTGGAGCCCTATAAAAACTACATTAGAGATTTTGACAAAGCGGAGCATCCCAACCATATGCTCATTCTTTCCCCTGCTCAAGATCACGAACATGGCCTAGGGACAGCAACATTCATCTGTGCTGTGGAAGACTGTTTATACATGGTCAAAGTCACTGCGAAGCCACCAAAACTTACCCCTACCCAAATCAGCATGTTGCAAGATGACAATAGGATTCTTCGTAACTTGCAACTGGCTCAAGCCGACGATCCTCAAAGATATTCCGACATGACGCCTCTCTGGGCTACCGGGTCTACCGTTCCAACCTTAGCAAAATACATCGAGGATCGTCTATCAAAGCCTCGTGATGACATCCTGAAGATCAAAAAGAGAAACAAAAAGTTTAATGTTTCTTTTGGTAAAGACTTTGATGATCTTCTTCGGTCGCTGGGCTTCGAGGAGAGATCTGACGAGGAGGAAGAAGAATGTTGGTATATTACACCACCTGAGTCCATACCTACCGGGCTCTCTACTCCTGTCGATTCCAAAAGGGCCCACTTGCAGGACATTTTAGAAGAGTTGAGAACGCTTTTACCCGGTTCCAATACTACTCCAGCTTGGGAAAAGCTCACGGACGCACTCCCAGGGTCATCTCCTGCTGATGAAGTAGTCCTCCCGCTAGGGAAGCAGATCTCGGAAGATGACGCGGTACTATTAGGATGCCTGAGACAATTCCCTCCTCAGTTGTTCAGTTGGGCTGCTATTCTGCTGGCCGGTCTATCGCCTTCTCGCCGAGATCTGTTTCTTGACGCGGGTCTTCGCTGCATTCAGGAACGCAGCGAAGAAGCGTCACTAAGTATCATCATGTACAAATCCCAATTTGATCAGGTCTCTTCGATTGATACGCAAGTACAATCAGCCCTTGAATTCTTCGGTGCCTCTCCTGAGGACGACAAAGATACTATCTTAAGCAAGTATCGTGCTATGGTCGACGCTGAGAAATGCGAAGCATTCACGGGTGAAGCCTCTCGGCATCTCGAAATAATCAGCAACCATTTAAGCGCAGACCTTTTGGGCGATGTTGCTCGGGGAGACTCTCTAGCAACACCTCTTTCTTCAATTAATTCAATCAAAAGACGAATGAGCATTGGCTCCGCCTGCAGAGTCCTGAAGATAGATGCAAATTATCCTGCTGAGGTCATCAGAGAAATGGCTGTTGTTGCTGTACGTGCACAGTTCTCTCGTTTTAGAATAAATTTACTAATGACTCAACTACTTAGGAAAAGGAGGCAGGTCGCGAAAAGGTCCTCGAAGCAATCGAAGTATTAAGCGACCTGAAAAGCCAACAGAACCAACATGATGATGCGAAAAGTCTTAAAGAGGCTGCGGATTTCCTACGGGTAACAGGGAACATTGCAACCGGTCCACCTAACAACCTGGTAGGATCAGGGACACCAACCACAGACTCTGCAATCCCCTTAACCACTCCGCCAGGCTTGAAAAATATTGGTAACACATGTTACTTGAATAGCCTATTGCAGTATTTCTACAACGTCAAGCCTATACGAGACATGGTTCTCGACTACGACCATATCCAGCTAGAGTTAGATGATGAGTCGGTCAATAGCCGGCGTACTGGGGGCAATGGTACGCGAGTAAACCTCGAAGAAGCCATTGTCGCTCGTCAATGTGAGTTGAATCTAGACTATGGCCTGGCCGATCCTTGGACTTGCTGACTTTTGGAAGTCATCGAAGAGCTCCGCCGTCTGTTCATAGAGCTGCAGACTACAACAGGTGCCGCTGCCTGCCCGTCACAAAAGCTTGCCAATACCGCACTTTCGTCCGCCAAGGAAATCCTCACTTCACAATCTCAGGATCAACCGCCGCCACTGCCGGCGCGTCCTTCCCCTGTACCCCCGGTTTCTTCAAGCAAAGAATCTGCCACAGTGAATGTTACTGTGGAACCTATGAACGAACAACACAATATATCGAGAAGTGACAGCTCACAGACACTTGTTAATGAAGTAGACTATACAGAGACGGCAGCTTATATCAAGGAGGAAGAGAGCATTCCTATTTCTTCTTCTTCTACTACTAACGCTAAGGGATCACTCGAAACCCGAGCACTCTCAGATACGGTCGAGCACGTGGAAGATATTGCAATAGAAGAATCCCCACTGCCCCTATCTCTAGAGCAGAAATTTGCCCATGTCTCTCAACGTCTTGAGCAGTCTGACAGATCAGGAACCTCGCAACAAGATGTGGAAGAAATCATAGGAAATATTTTGGAGCACTTAATGCGTGCTATTCGGCCCAATGGACCAATGGGAGGTAAACCTAATCTCCAGGCAGATAAGATTACCGAACTCTTCTTTACCACGATTGTCAACTCTACAATCAAAACAACAGGAGAGAGTGGTCTATCAACTTCTATCTCTCCTGTAGATGAAGACGTTCTCAACGAAGAGGTTGTACCCGAACGTTGGATCACCGCTTTTCCTCATCCCGACAAGAAACACAAGTTGAAGTATAATCTGTACGAGGCACTGGATAGATATTTCTCCTACGAACTCCTCTCTGACGGCAGCCTTGCTCGCTATACTACAATTCGTGCGTTACCGCCTATAGTTCACATATGCATTCAGCGCAGCGATGCATCAGGTGTAAAGAACAAGAATCCAGTCATCATACCTGAGGAATTATATCTAGATCGATACATGGAAGCCGCGGCCGGTTCCGACTTATGGAATACCCGCCGACGTGTATGGGCTATCAAGGAACGAATTCAGGGACTTGAGTCAAAGGAATCAATCTCGGTTGAAAATATCTTCAAATCTCCTGAATCACAAATATCCGATACCTACGCAGCTACCGAAAGACACGGCGATCCAGATCCTTACTGCCGAGGGGTGATTGACTTAGAGAGTGAGCTATGGCAGGATATTCGTCCGCGAATAAAGCGCGGCCCGACGCCGACTCAACTCGACGAGTCAATCGGATCAAGGCCCTCTAAGAGAATGTCATTACCCCGTGAGGCAGAAACTGAAAGTCTTGAGACTTCCAAGTTTTCGAATTTTCTCTGGGAAGCCGGGCAGCGTATGGATATGGCGGACTTTGAAGAACTTCGTGAATTGCGCAGAGAAGCAGCAGACGCATTCGGCAGCATAGAAAAGCAGAAGTACTGTTTACATGCTATGATTTGCCATGGCGGCGGTATGAATGCCGGCCATTACTGGGTCTGGGTGCGAGATTTTAAGAATCAAGTCTGGTACAAGTACAACGACAGCCTCGTAACCAAGGATTCGAGGCATACACAGCAGGTCATTGATGAACTCAATAACAGCGGTGACCCATACTATGTGGCCTATGTTCGAGACGAATTAAAGCACGAGCTAGTTGAAGTACCCCAACGTGCACAGCGCGAGGACGACGATACTTGTATGATTGACACTTCGGAGAATATTGAGGTGATTGATAGTATAGCCATCGACACTCCTCCCCAGCCGGTCAACAGTCCTGTTAATGCGCCTGTTCCAGAGGCCGTAATGGAAGATGCACCACCACTCGAGTTACAGGTGTAGATAGATGAGAAGCTAGCGTTCATGCTTAAAAATACACTATAATTAGAGTTCCGCAATTCTTCTAAGCGTTACATATTATAACTTAGCGGTCATCAGAAAGATTCAGCCTGGTATCACACAAACTTTGAGCGTATTCTTAATTGCTTCCCTGACCATTCTGTGACAAGGGCAACTCTTCCCCCATAGCCAAGTTAGGCGTTTCTTAGTGCATGTATACGCAATGATCATAGATGATCAAGTTCCGACACTGTGACGAGCTCTCTAATGTATATCAACTCTTATCTTCAGCTATCAGTAGAACTTCGTCCAGGGTGGCAATAAGCTAACCCAACTGGCCACGGGCAGTCCCCTCACGGGCCACCTGCCACCAAAACTACCACTTGGCAATTAAAGCGATATATATTAACAAAACCAATTATAATAGCTATTTTTTGGTGTTTTGTACTATAATACAGTCTTTTATTTCTGTTTTATCTTTTTGCTAGGTGTTTATTAGCCTGTTTAAGATCTTTAGCACTTAATAATCCTTAGCTTTATTTTTATAAACGTTTTTAAATTTTAACTTTTATTTTATTTTGTATATATTTATTATTTATATAAACTTTTGCTTTAACATAATTTTAACGCTTTTTTGTTGTTTTTTAGCTTGTTTAATAAGTTTAACTTTTAAATAAACAATTTTAGCTTTAAGATTTATAATCTTATTAGCTAAGTAATTAAAAGCTTTGCTAGCCTTTTAAAAAAAATAGCTTTTATAAAAGCAAATTAAAAAAAAATTGCGTTATAGCTAGTTTTTAATAATTATTTTAAAGCTTTTAACTACTTAAAAGTGTTTAAATTAATATATTAACTACTTTAACAATAAAATTTAATGTTAACTTTTATTTTTTAATAATTAATATTAAAAGCTATACTTTAAAAATACTTATATTTTTTAATATTATATATTTTAAAAATAATAGCTTTAAACAATTATATAAATAAATTTTAGCTATTTTTTAAGCATTTTTAATTATTTTAAGCATTATTATTTACTTATAAGTTAAAGTTAAAGCTTTTAATATTTTTTTTTTAAAAGCTTTATTTTTAAGGTTATATTAACGCTTTTTTTTAATATTATTTTAAGCTTTTTTTTTAACAGCTTAAAAACTTTTATATTTAATAATTATAATATATAATTATAATATAGTTTATAAAACATTAAATAAATTTTATTTAATAAATAAAACATTAAAAATTTATTACTTATATATAAATTATAATTATTATATATTAAACCTATTTATATATTATTATAATAAGCTTAAATATATAAAATAAAGATTTTTTTAAGCTAATTAAAAGTTATTTAATTACTTGTTTACTTATTTAATAAAGCTTTAAACTATTAATTATTTAATAAGTTAGCAGTATTATTAAAGAACTATTAATTTTATATATTAACACTTTTAAAAATTATTGCTAATAAAAGGGCTACTTTATTTACGTTAATATATTATAAAGCAGTAATTTATTTACTTTATTTAACGTTTTTTTTAAAAGCTTAATAGTTTTTAAATTTATAAACTATTTAATAGTTGTTATTAACGCTTTAATTAACTTTATATTTATTAACGTTATAATAACAATTAATAAAAATATTAAAAGCTTTTAAAATGTTTAATTAGTTAAAAAAATAGTTAATATTAATTATTATAGCTTTATTAACTTTTAAATAGCTAATTATTGTTAATTTAATAACTTTTACGCTTAAATTCTTTATTAAATAACAGTAGTATTATAAATTTTTAAGCTTTTTTATGCTTTTGTTTATATTAAACATTTATTAAACTATCCGCTTAAATTTTATAAGCAAAAAAGCGTAATTTAATTTAGTTTAACTAACTACTTAATAAGTTAATTAACCTTTTAAAAATAAAAAAAAGGCTTAAAAGTCTTAATTAGTCTTTTTTTTAATAAATATACTAATAAAACAGCGTTATATATATAACCTTAAAGTATTTTACTTAATTAATATAACATAAACTAATATATTAAGCTTTACGTTATATATTATAGCTTACGTACGCTTTTAATAATTAAATAATAATATAGCAATAAAAAGCAAAAAATAACGATTTAAATAAATATAAAAAGAAGATGGTAAAATTAATAGTAGTAAAAGAATTGCTAAGTGTTTAAGTACGCGTTAAGCGCGTAAATTAGGTGGCTGGGGTGGCCCGTGAAAGGCCTGCCCGTAGCCAGTCGGGTTAGCTTACAGCCCCAAAGTAGTCCATTGCCTTAAGACCCATATTGATTGCCACCACGATTGTACTTGATGGTTAGAGTTTATTTGTGATCCGTATATTTTGTATCCCGTAATATAAGTTCTTGACGGGGACTAAGTGCAAACTTTAGTATCACTACCTAGCATAAATATTCTTAATTTCAGCTTGTCCCGTCAAGTCCCATAATCAAGTGGTACACTAGTCAATTTTGCTCGGGCTGCCTTTTTATTCTTGTGTGTTTTATTTGATTCGCTCTGTTGTTATTGACTCATAATAATCTATCGATTATAAACAAGTGATTACTGCCACCGCTAGCGGCTTATATCCAGTTCATCCCTCAAGATCTATAAAGACACTTGATCTGCGATTCCTATGTCAGGAAAGTCTTTACGAGTCGAGTGTGTCTAGATGGGCACTAGGGCTCACCTAGGATTGCATCATAACCTACTTGAACACACCCTTCATCCCGCGATATATTGAGCTACTTGCCAACAGAGATTGGCCTTTTTAAAATCAACGTCGTAGTTCCACGTGTTGAATCTCAAGGCTCGTCCTTCAACAGTGAAGTACACACACCTATACAAAAGGGGGGAAGAGGCGAGAGGGGTTTTCAACTAAGCCTCAACATTTAACATCATTCTACCGATCGTCACTAAATCCTGTCTTACCTAGACTTAACAATACATTAACTTTTCTATTTGCTGTTTGCGATAGCAGCCATCAGCTTCATCAAAAGCCTGTGGTTTAAAGAGAGTTTCCAACTTGTTGTAACATACTTCTGTTGCAAGGTTAAAGAGCAGATTTAGTTGTTCAACCTAAGTTTATAGTTGGTATTATCACCTACAAGGCCTGAGGGTTCTTTGCATATCGCAATTGTTATTCAGCATTGCTGATTACCCGACTAATCCACTGTATTTAATGAAACTCATGATTTACTAAAAGCTTAGGTACCCATATAACCCCAGTCACTTGTTAAGCAGCCCGAGCTCTTTCTGCTTATTCACTTGTTTCCCAGTAACTAGATTTGAACTTGGGTTCCCTAGAATGCTGTTGCCGTCTGTTATGATTGTATTTCAGGGACACGCACCTGTCATCAAATCAGCCAGTGTGTCGTGTTTTTGTTTTTCCTAAACATTTTTCGATCCCAGGACTACTAAATCTTCCACCTTTTGTTGTTGATAACCCTTCCGTAGTTACAATCGGCGACAACTTTCAATTCCTTTAATCGTTCCATTTATTTATCCGCCATGTCGACTGCTCTGCCCACCCCCCCGCCTGAGTTCCTCCCCGCCCTGCTTGGACATGGGAGCTTCATTAGGGGCAGGTATGGGGAGGTGCAGTTGGACGCAAATCGAAGTCCGCTTTTTGTGATTCCACCAAGCGATTGTTTCCTCAAGATGAAGCCATCCAAAGAATCTCAGCAGTTCTGGCCAGCTAAAGCCAATCAAGAGATCCCGGTGGACACATCAGTTGTATTTCTCTGCATCTCTGTCAATACTGATTGCCAGAAGGCAGACATAATCACTGAGGTGGGATATACCATCTTTGACACTGACGCAATCTACGTTGGTGCCAGGAGTGGCCGAAAGAAGAGGATTCCTGGATGCGAGGCTTCTGGCCCTCGTGGTGAAAACATCATGAAACTCGCTTATAGCCGACACTTTATTGTCAAAGACACTGCGAACCACCACCCTGGAACTTGCAAATGGCCCAACCATACTGCACAACCTTACCATTTCTCGTACCGCAAGTCCAAAGATATCGACCGAGGAGAAATTACGGAAACTCTTGAAGGGGTGTTCCAAATGGCCGCTTGCGAAGGACTCACTAAAAAGTACGTATTCTTGACTTTCCCTTCTCTCAATCAATTACTTCCGAAACTAATAGAAAGAGTTGACACTTCTACTTAATTGATAATCTCTAACAATATAGTTTTTTATAGGGACGTCAAGAGGGGAACCCGTCGCGCCGTGGTACTAGTTGGTTGGGGTGCTGAGCACTATCACCCGCAAATCAAGGCCACATCTTGGTATATGAATAGCGAGTTCTTTCAACATTGGGACGTCCGATTACACCCATTGGTTCGTGGGCGCCTGCATAATCCGACATACCTCACCTGTCTAGACGTTTTTGGCGTTCAGCACCGAGCCCAGTAAGTACATAGTTTGATGTCATAATTTCTTGCCTTGGTCACAAGGCATTCTCTTGACTCTACCTCCTGGCTTAAGCTATAACTTAGAGCTATCTCTACACCTGGCCCGTGAATCGTTATTGACCTGGCCAACTAACTATAAATATCACAGCGGCAAAGAGATCGGACACAACGCGGGAAATCGCACGGCCTTCACAATCCAGCTGCTTGTTGGTCTGTGTTTCTTGACCCAAAAGGAGCTATCTTCGGTTAGAAAGAAGAAGGATCTGGCCCCAAGCTCCAAGTTCCCTGGTGTTGAGAGCGTTCTGGCTCGGGATAACCGGCCACCGGGATCTGCACCTTTGCCTCCCGGGAAAGTTCCGATTGCGCATTGAAGGTCGCTGCCAGGATCTCTGGTATGGACTACGTAGGGACTCTGTCGTTGCGCGAGGGGGTCTGAACACCTTCTTTGGTGGCTATATACATACATTCCCTTTATCCTGGGTGATCTTAATAGTCGTGAAAGGACTTACGGCGAATAGTCTGGGCGCGGGATTGGTCAGTTATGCTAGGAAACCTGCTAGTTTGTAACTAGACTTGATCTGGGAGACTGGTTTATCGCTCTCACACGTCGAAGGAAAACCTATATTAGGGTCAGAGTATCATACGGACTAGTCGCCAGTTATTAGGATTGCAACTATCCGCAAACGAAAGGTCAGGGCCGGCGATATCATGTAAATATCATACGAAGCGGCGAGTCGCATATTCCTTTTCGTGCTCTCTCGATCACGATAATAGCAATACGTACTTGAATAGGCACGGCCAGGTAAGAAAGAGCAAAAGTCTCGTATACTAAAACATAGGTCACCCAAGACTGTATGACCTCCTTAACGCCCTAGTAGATTATCATAAGATCGAACTTATCGAGCCCTAGATCACCAGCATTTGTTATACTGAGTTAGTTGATTGTTTGAAAAATCACCCTCCACTTTTCATTTCAGATTGGGCTATTGAATCACATAGTACACCGATGCTCAACAGATTGGCTGAAAGTAGAGAAAGTTACGTTTTTGATTGAACATGGTAACATACTTTCGATATCAGTATATCACCATGATAATAGCTTTGCAGTTGAAATACGATTTTTCATTGATCATCTCGCCTGATACATGTATACCTTACGTTCCCACTACGGGCTACCATATATTGAGGCCTTTCATAGAATGAACTCTGGTCAGAACGCGGTCCTAGTGGGAAAGACTCTTATGTAAGCAGGCACAAGTCGATATGGTCAAACTACGTTTCTACAGTGCACGTAGCGTGTTATTATTGATATTCGGGTGCTATAAACGAGGTTCATCGCAATCCGCATGTATCTAGGCCTATCTAGCCCCGGAAATGACTAACTTCTCGTAATAGAGAACGGTACAGCTTCGAGGAGCTGCAACATTAGCTAACGGTCTCAGCAAATGACATATCCTCCTACATGCTCATTCAGATGAACTTGATGCCACTAGGGACCCATTCGGAGCCAATAAAACCAACTTAGGCACACAGAAACAACGCAATTTAATGACCCATCGACAAAAGATAATACCTTGGCCACTTGTTGCACAACGCCCCTCTTGGCTGTGGCTCAATGAAAGGTTTTGACGGCTCATTTCTTCTCGCCTCCTTCCTTGTCATTCTCCCAGTATCTCATCTTCTCTGGAACATTTCGGGAGAATCCCCATCCCTCCTGACCAAGGTCTTTTTTCGGCACCTTTCCTTGAACTGCCAAGAAGACGAAGCTGCAAGAAACAGACACCGTGTCCGTAAGGTTATCAACGCCGATGTCTTTAAAGGCATTGGGTACATCGCCACCGTGCCAAAAGGAAGTTTCGCCGAAATGTGATTCGACGTCTTGGAGAAGGGCGGACTTGAAGTCCATGCCCGAGTTTGGATAAACGTTATATTTCTCTTCGTAATATTCGGGATTGGCGGACACGCGGTGGTAGTGGGCGTCCTCCATGATAAACTCATAGACATCCTTTTCAATTCTTCGGATCAATATTCCAACACTGTATCGAGGAGCCGTCTTCGACTAATAAACGTCTCGTCGCTCGTGTTTAGCAGGGTCGAAGGATTTTTCAAACGACTTCCATGGTTCATCTTCGGTGTAACAGTGCTGCATCGGTTACAAAATCAGCATTTAGATACAAATAGAAGTCGGATTTGGAACTGACATAATGACATAAGCCCACAACTGCATCACGTCCGCGACCGAACTCTGCTTTGGCCCAGTTACAAAAGTCCCACGTAGTCCAACAGAACTTCGAGGCACCACCAGTTGCCAAGTACCAATCTTTGCGCTCATCATCATCCCAGAATGTGATAGGTGTCATGCAGAGTGATATCTTTCGATTGGCCCGGAAGTTGGTGAGAGCGGTGAATGCTAGGAAGAGTCGAATATCGAGAGGATGAGTAAATGCGTCGGGGATTTTGGGAAGATCTTGAGCCTTGTGTGGTTTCTTGCGACAAGTGAGACCGTGAACCTGAGAAAGCACGTGGTCATGTGAGAACCATACAACCTCTTGTTCAGTATAGTGAGAAGGTGGCCATGTAGTGGCAGTGGTTGAGTTACTGATGGAAAGATTGGTGAGGTCTTGGGTAGTCTGAGATATAGCTGAGGGGCGGAGGGCAATCTGGAATTTCGGCGCCGGGGGAATTGCGAGCATATCTTTATGCATTTCAATGGATTCATCTACGAGACGCGAGAGCTCGTTAATAGCACCATTTTGACTAGACCGCTCACGAGCAGTTCGGTAAGCCTCAACGAAAGCCGCAACATCGTCACCGCTCACATAATCGAGAGTGTCCCACTGTTCCGCGGCGAGTTCCCAGAAAACACCAGAGCCACGAAGTGCAGTGTACAACTCACGATATTGAAGGCAGATCCGGAAAATCTCCTTCAGCTTCTTTTCGACGCGCTCTCGTAGCTCATCAAGACCAGCACCATCGTCCGGGCCAAGCACGGCTGAGTAAAATCGATGCGCGAGTTCTTCGCTGAAGGGATTATTCTTACCGAAGGTGAACCCGGACTGGGATAGGGATCTAACTCTGATTCTCACCATTGTGAAGTTGATATGAACTTGACCAGTCGGGTAGTCGGTAGAAGGAAGATGCTGCAGACTTTTTTGTAGAATAGTTAGTTTCCCTGATGGTACAGCTGACAGTTAATAAACAATGTAAAGACAATGACGCCGCGATTCTGCGGTGCTGCAATATCACTTCCGTAACCTGGTCTATGAAGTTGATACGGACGCATAAACAACAACCTTCATACCCATGCTACAGACTTGCCTATGCAGAGACTTGTACATATATACCAAACTTGAGTAACTACTGTTTGTATTAACCGAGGTACATATGGAAGGTAGTTGTTAGTATTAAATATTATTAAAGCAGCTAATTGGTAACTACCCATTCTTAAGTAGGTAGAGCAATCGAATACGCGACCAAGTAATTACCCAGGTACTGCCGTAGATACCTACATGTAGTTAATGCAATAGAATTAATGAACAGCGTTTAGTAGCAGAACGTACACTTGTACGTAGGTAGACTAAGTGTTCTTATATCTTGAGAGAAGTTGGAATACAGGCAGGTACACAAGTACACAGGTACTTAGCACACAAGGAAGGCAGGCAACTGATGCTAGGGCAACTGATGCCAGGGCAACAATCAATGTGCGGGCCCACTCCAGAACCCTTCTGGGCCTTATATTTTAAAAAAAAGAAGCAGGATTCAACGTTCCTGGAACAGCCATTGGGTTGATGAATACCCTCTCTTGGCTCAATGGTATAAGCGTCCGTAAGCCCATGCATGGCCAGATGTTAGGGTGCAACAGATCAGTCGGGTATTCGGGTCTGGTGGGAGGGGAGGGCGACTTATAGTTCCTAGGTTCCAATCTCTTTTTTTCTTCTTTTTTTTCCCTCTTAGCTTAAGGACTCACAATTTCTCTATTCTATTTCTCTTCCTGTAGACTGTTCCCTTTTCTTCTTGAATGGATGAACTGCTATTGATGACACTGAGGTCTGGCAAAAGCTAAAAGGAATCGTAGTCACTGGAGTTGCATGAGACAACTTTCCCTGCTGCTTTTCAGGTATGCTGTTCGATCCCCTGTGTGGTCGCCTTCTCTCTTTATATTTAACTGCACCATAGCTGTTGAACTAGAACTATGCATTGCTTTCTTCATAGCCGGATTAATCTCCTTACTTCCCTAGATTCCCAATTTGCCTTTTTCTTCTTCTTTTATGTTAATCCAGTCCATCATAAATCTGGTACGAGAAAAGTGTTGAAAGAGCTGCTTCTGAGAGTGCGTCACATGGCTGCTCAGCTTTTTCGTAGCTACTTAGCAGAACACATTTAATACATAGAGTCTCCGACTTTTCCTATATATATTCCTTGAAGCCAGTTATTACCCACCTGCTACTAGTAGTAATTCTCACCTACCAATATCCGATATCCGCTCAGGGGTTTGTTAGAATTGTCACATTTCTAGGCTAAACGTTTTTGCAATGCCTAGCTGGGTTTGGGGACGGGGGGTTCTAGTGACACGATCAAAATATTGTCTCGCGTCAGGACTCCATACTTGGAGTAGGCAATAGATACTTGTTGTCCCGCGAAAGACTCTAAGCACCTTCGTGAACATTATCTGGGTATATACACAGTGACACCTCAAAAAAAAAACCGCTGGTATCGTCACTGTCAGAACCTCTAGTACGAACTTACGTATAGGTTCTGTTGTTGCGCGTAGAATCTATGCACCCTCTTGAGCTAGTCCCTGGCTATATACCCATACACCCTTTGCTTAGGGCGATTGCCACAGCCTTGAGGATCGCGGTGACATTTGAGGTGATCATGTCTAGGCTTGTGACCCCCCCCCCCCCCCCCCCAAATTCGAACTGGTATGATTGATTAACCCTGGCATTGGAGCAAACTACCATTAGTGTGAGTAATTCATTAGTAAATAGAAAGATAAAAGACAATGAAAAGCAATATCGATGTTATATTGGGGTTAGGAGGTACGTACGAAGGTCTATGCTGACTCATCGTAGCGGTTAACACCCTAACTCCACCCCGAACCGTCAGACCCCCAGAACAACCCCCACTCCATCTACACCTTCCTCTTCATCTCCTGAACGCGCTGAGCCTACAGCTAAGCATTGAAATTTTGCACTTGATAAATAAAACCTAAACTTCGAAATCGCCGCTCCGTTAAGTTTTGTGTATGACAAGTAATTATGTAAGGCGTCGCGACATGAATGTTCAGCTACATCAATTTGGTCAATCGTAATAGGATTTCTATCTAGTGCCAAGGCGAAATTAGTTAAAGGTTGGTAACTACTATCGAAGATCTCTCATCAGGGTGTCCTACTTAGATCATGTACTCTATTCTCATTTTTAATTCAAAAGTGAAAGTGTACAGCAAGCTCCGTATCCTCTACGCAACAGGATTTCTCAATCTGTGACATTCATAGACATTCTGTAGTAGACTGGAATCTTAAGAGCTTGACCTCATATAAGATTTCCTCGCTGTGATAGCAGAAAATTCTTCAAATTTCTTGCGGATATTGGTATGCGTGACCTAATCAATAAGACATAGCATCAGGAGAGGCGAGCGCCAGAGCCAATCATCATGACGAACCTAGCCAGCATCCCAAGTTCCCCAGCCATCTCACCATCGTCGCATGATTTAAGGCAGATACTTTCCCGATTATCCTATCCCGAAAAGATTATGGCAGCTTTCAGCGGCATCAGAGAATTCATCCTTTTCTGAGAGTTCGTTGCCGGACGGAGAGAATACAGATCATAATATGTAGAGATGGAGCTCGCCAGACAAACAGCACTTTCCGCTTACGACGAATACGAAAATTTCGACGCAAGTAGCTCTGAGTAGCTCAAGATCATCAGGAGTTGTGCAGATATGAAAAGGGACAAGTGATGCGATATGCGAGGTAGAAGATGTGTTTGAAGCAGGTGCACTCGGTCACCTCTCCACGCCCGCGCCCGCGTCAATGAGAGCCAGAGAAGAAACGGGACCAGAGGAAAGCGAGGCAGTAGCTGCCTCGCTCCTAAGTCAGCATGTGGACAAGCAGCAACGGGAACGCGTCCGAGGAAACTGGCATATCATAGACTGTCTTCTTGGCCCTGATAGATGCGTTGAAAATAGACAGATGCGCACTCCAGCTCGTCGTGAACAACGTCTTTGGACTTTTTGATTTTAGCGAGTCGTTGTCCAGCAGTTCAGAAGAGAGAAGCACCTGCAGCATATATTTCCTCACCGACTCGCGCATTGAACTTCTCTGGTCTTTCGACTTTGCATCGTCGGAAACCAGAGCAATCTTGAAACCGACGAGGGCCACCGGTCCCTGAGAATTAGAGATAGAGTTGTCGTGTCCTCGAGGATTTTCTTGCGGCGCTGAGGCAACAGCGCGTTGACAGGCCCAAAATAAAAGAACGATGAAAATGATATTACGACTCTCGGGGACTTAACCGTGGCAGCGAAGCACATCAAGACGCTCAGGGCAGTCGCTTGCTAGTGATAAACGCCACAGGGATATCATAGACTCTCTACTCGACACGTTCGAGAGCCAAAGCCCACAGTGGCACCATCGGGGCGACGGAGTAGTTGCAAAACAGCGATTGGCGCTCTTCAATAGAGACGTCGTTGGCTTGTTTGAAGGACTGCATCCTCTAAGACAGCGAAATGCCGCATCTCGGACTGCGCTTAAGTACATGGCCGAGCGGGCACGGGGCTGGTCACACATGGTAAGCGTTTCCCAATTTCTACATAAGCGAGCAACGACCGTAAATTGATGAAAAAGTAAACTGCGTGAGGAAAGAGTGAGGTTAAAAGAATGTTTCCTCTCAGATATTCGCCGTTCGCGGGCAAAAGAGTCACCCATCAACCGGGAGATCGCTGAGACGAGCCGGGACCTAGCGAAGGCGGCGAAGCGGGACGCGGCGTCGATGAAGACCATTGCCGTGATGACGATGGCGTTTCTCCCGGGGACGTTCTTCGCGGCGCTGGGACCAGGAGGTCGTCGTCACTAAGCACTTCTGGGTCTCTTGGGTCTTTACGCTCCCTGTTACTACATTCGTCTTCGTGATCTGGCTGGTGTTGTGCGATGATGACCGTCTTATAGCGCCTCTTGACAAGCACTACCAGCGGAGAAAAGATTCGAGGAAGGTTAATGCTTGATGAGAATGTTGCCATATAGTTGCCTCCGTGTTTAAGATGGACGTAGACTTGGGTCATTATTGTAGATACATAGCTATATTTGCATTGTCGCGTGGAGTGCTTTCTCAAAGACGCAGAGAGAAAGAGAGAAAAGATATATTCCACAGATTAAGTAGTACAGACAATACTAGCCAGCGTAGGCATTCATCGATTGTTGTCCTCAGTCATACCACGTAATAGCCGTTCGTCCTAGGCTGTTCTAAGACCACGAATTTCCAACAACTCCGATCGCTCAAGCATTCAATGATAAATCCCAGTCGTTTTCTCCAACCGTCCAGCCTCGGGTTGGTTCTTTCTCCAACTATATGCAAACGGAATAATCACCTATAAAGCTCTGGACAAGCACACCGCCCCGCCATATCGAACAACTCATGTCGAAACATCTCACCGAAGAAATGTATAACATCACTGTACCGATCGATCCAGATGAACGGCGGAATCCCCTTCGACGAGTCACGCACCGTCTTAGAGATGAGGATCGGCGTGCACCGCTGCAGCACCGTACTCCTCGCCTCGCGGTTCACGCGCGCCAGCACGGTAGCTGGCACGTGTCTGGCCTCGACGTAGTGGTCCCAGGGTGGATTCTCGAGCTGCACGTGGGGTGGCGACATGCCCAGTTCGAGCCACGGCTCATGGGGCAGTACGGCGAGAGCCCAAGACCGTGAAGGCGCCACTTGTGTGGGCGATGTTGATAGGACGCACCGCCAAATGTGCACTCGCACTTCTGTCGGCAAGTCGTTGAAGTTGGTACGCTGAAGCTGCGTCGCTGGCGCCGCCGGAACTTCTTCTGGTGGCGCTGGATCCGTCGCGGAAGCTTGGGCCAGTGCAGCCTCGACGCTAGCGGATACAATACGGAGAGTATCGTCTTCTTCATCCTCTCCTTCTTCTTCTTCTTCTTCTTCCCCTTCGTCGCCGCTTTCTCGGGCGTCGTAGACCTCGTCTTCATCCGGACGAGGTCGGAAAGGGTCTACATTCTCAAAGTAATGTTTCGCCTGCCGGATGAGCTCTGCATTTTCATCTGAACTACCCGGAGTCGGCAGTTCGGCATTAGACGCTGCAGATACCTAATGTCAGAGAATCATGTGCGCATTATGAAAACAGAACGAGAACAGTTCTTAAGAGAACTCTTTAAGAGAGACATCTCAAGAGGCGAAACAATCCCGACTCACATTTGCCCTTTTTGGGGGTGTTCTTAGGGCGTCCCGGACGCTTGCCCACGGCAGCAGACCGAGCTCTGACAGCCGTCCGAATCTGGCCCAGCGAATAACCGGTGATCTGGCGGATGCGCTCTTTGGACAAGCACGCGTCGTAATACAAAGTGCGGACTCGGAAGCGGTCCAGGACCGTCAAGTGCTTTGTATGTATATTTTTAGGTCGCGGTTTCGTGACGACGTGACGCGGAGGAACATCCGCAATGATGCGCGGTGGAGGCGGCACCAAGTCGTCTATTTGCGTTTCTTGGGGAATTGTCATGTTTCTGATCTCAATTTCATGCGAAGTGATGATCCGTAAAGTATGGCGGAATCGTCAGTATAGGTAACCGGCACCCGATGAATTTGCGGCTGAGCAACCGTTCGTTCAAACTAGTAACTATACGCGGGAAGGGGAGGCGGAGAAAAGTTTTCGGGCTACTTGAAGTACCTAGTTAAAGCCATGGGCCCGATCGCTGTGCCTTGCGAGCTCAACAGGTGCTCGATTTCTAAATCGCTGCCTAACCAAACGAACCTACTCTGTCAAAAACAATAATTGATCTACGTGAAAATAGCAGGCAGCGAGTCGCAAGCATATCGTCACCTCCTTTTGGAAAACCCAGAACTTCAAGCCTTGCCACAGCTTTTCATCTCTCATTGTTCGTTTGACCAGTGAAATCGTAACAACTGCTAACGATGTTTCAGCGCAGCTAACTTTGCCTGTTTGGGTAAATCTACTTGACAGGGGTCTAAAACTTCTACCTCTGAAAATCAATTCCATCAGTATGAGTGACAAAGACAAGCAGGCTTGCTTAGGCATTGTTCAGCTGACAATCTTCCCCAATCGCGGAACTTTAGGTTCGGTATTTACTGTAGGACAAATGACTAAACGGCATCTCACTTCCCATTCAAACATGTCAGATAAAATGGCGAAATGGTTGCAGATAGGCTCCCACCTAAAGAAGACAGAAGTTTGCAAGAAAGTGAGGTTCTTATGCTTTTCAGATTTAACACACTATATAGTACTTATGTCCACGTTTCGTAGAACGCACGCACACATGCCTAGTTCCTTAACAATCTTGGTGTAATTGTCTTCATATAAGACAGACTCGAAATCGAAGATATATATATGCTCCTAGAACACAAGGGAATGTATGAATGCCGTGTCATCAATGCTAATGCTGTGCTTTTCTTTTCCAAAGCCTTTCGATGTCCTTCATTATGCAG
Organism: Xylaria flabelliformis; assembly: GCA_007182795.1. Lineage (NCBI taxonomy): Eukaryota > Fungi > Ascomycota > Sordariomycetes > Xylariales > Xylariaceae > Xylaria > Xylaria flabelliformis. The sequence continues at coordinate 236,219 of VFLP01000013.1, forward strand.
CAAGTAAATCATAAGAAACCAGAATGAACCCGCCGGAAGGGGGCATATACCAAAATCAGACCAGACTAGCAGTAGCGTAGTCAAGATGTATATAAACGAATGTGTTATCATACTTTGCTCATAGAACCCTCTACTGAATACCCAGGCCGATTCCTCTGGACGGACTTCCTCTCGTTGAGGGTGGGCTTGCACTGTTCTCCCTGGGAGGTGCAAAAGGCTGCGAAGCCAGAGGACTGCTGCTGCCAATCCTCGGACTTCTCCTCCTAGCTTCCGCTACCGTCGCAGCAGCTTGGGCGGGTGGAGACCCAAACGCGACGACTGTGTCTTTATCAAGTCTTATACCGCCAGATCCGGACCCGGACCGTGTCATTTCCTCCCCAGCTTTCGCCTGCCTAGGGAGAGTCTCGGGCACTGCTCCGTATCGATCGTTCTCGCTGGTGATATTGTTGTTCAGACCCTCCCCAGAAGAGCTCCTACGATCTCGCCTTCTGTTCTCGCTACGAGACCGTAAGGACCGAATCCGTGACAGCAGTCTAGGACCGGAGCCAGACGTATGATGTCCAGTCGAACCAGGAGTACTGCCACCACGCCTACGGCCGCGAAAGATGTGCCTCGAAGTTGGCGATGTACTATCTCGGGAATCTTTGTACAGCTGGTAACTTGTCACAACAGACTCCAGCTCAATTGGATTCAGACGGGGGCTGGGCTCCGTCTCCACTACACTCGGGCGCCGAGCGCGCGGCTGTTGCATAATCTGCGAGGCTGGGGACGAGCTAAGAGCTGGGTTTGACGAACTTGGCGAAGTGGTAAGTGCTTGCGGGAGGGAGCGACGAGAGTCGAGGCTGGAGTTGGACTGGTGGCTTGGGTCCCGGGACATGGGCTGGCTCGAATAGCCCTGTGGGTGCAAATTGGAAGGCAACGAGGAGGGTACCCAGGGTGCAGGGGGCTCAGGCATGCTGAAGGGTTCAGGACGAATCGGTACCGTATGTGGATATGGTAGATTACTATATGGCGCCATGAATGGCGTCGATCTTCTGTGCGGTACATAGTCGCTATATTCCTCGAGCGAATGAGTGGAAAGGTGGTGTGAGCTCGTATGGTTTGAATTACTTAAAGGACCAGAACGGAGACTGCTAGTAGTGTTTAATTCGATTGAAATGGGGGGAGGTGCGAAAGGCCCTGTTGGCTGCGAAGGCGATGATCTAGCTGAGCGTGACAGAGGCACCGATGAGGGACGAGATGGAGGTCCCGAGGATAATCGAGACTGTGGCTCGGGTGAGAGCCTTGAAGATTGTAGAGACGCCGCTAAGTTGTCTTCGGGAGCAATTTGTGTCGATTGAGATTCGAATGCTGGTGGTATCTCTTCGGGGTCCATCGGAGCCTCCGCTAAGGGACCGGAAACTTTAATCGGGGTGAGCCCATCAAGGGAAACGGGCCGGTCCGATTCCTTCAGTTTCATGATCGTAGCCGCGGCATCCTTGGCGGTTGGCGGCGGGTATGAAAACGTCGGCGTTACCGGAAATTCCTCAGCATTGACCTCCTCGGCTCTTGCGTGTGCGTATGATGGCCGCCCAGCAACGAGTCTGGGGCGACTTGGTGGGCTTTCTAGATTTATCAGGGCCATTAAACTACTTGGCTCCTTCGGCGACCCTCTATTAATCTGGTTTAAGCTGAATTCTGCTTCGCTCTGCAATGATGGGTCGCTGTACGAGAACCGTTGGTTCTGTCTTTGCGTCGACGCATAGTCGATGAAGCCCCTTGCAGTTTCGCGGCTAATTGTTACTCGAGGGTCACTGAGAATTTGGGAGGATGCTCTCCAGGCACCGGCATGGTCACGATATCGACGTCCGACATGTTTCCTGATTGTTCGATGTTCTGGGCCGAAGACCTTTCGCGTCGTTTCATCGTCATCGGGCATTGACATAGAATTGAATATTTCCGTGGCAGCTGGCTGTGGGGTGACTGTTCTTGACGTCTCCCATTCAGTAAGCCCTGGGGGATAATCGACGGGGACATGCCAGTGGTAGGGACCTTGTTCAGTAGGGCTGTAGACAGAAGGAGACTCTAGTGTGTCAGTACCGTCGTCTACTGAGTACTCGAACAAGCTGTGATTACTCGGCGAGGTCTCGGATTCTGAAAGACTATTTGTTCGCTCGAATACCGAGATGATGACGTCCGCTGACCCTTGACTGGCAGCCTCACTGACTCTCTTGGTCAGTTGGTCAATTCGATGTTGAATAGAATCAACCCGCAACTCGAGTTCCTCACGACTTGTTTTGAGGCCGGGGAACCGTCTCTCAAAACGATCCAGATGAGATAGCAGACGTCTACCATGGATGAGAAGCCGTCTGTAATCTTCCGGTGTCCCGGTCAGAGGATCGTTGTCTACTCTGTGGATGCTAGCATCGAAGGCACTGCAGAATACGCATATTGCGCGCTCCAGCCAGAAATCTACCTCCTGTTTTTCATTCAGAAAGTCCACGAAGAAAGCCTGAACGATTCCATGAACCCTGAGAATATCCAAATTATCCTGAGCCATGTCGACACTACGAGAGCTGCGCGTGCTTTCAGAAGAAGCTTCCTTGCTTTCGTTCCTCTCGATAAGTGCAAAGGCAATTAATATTCTAAATGTAATGTTCAGCGTTCCCTTGCGGGACTCTGGCCCCTTAGACTTAACTGGTGTGCGCTTGTCAAGTGCTTTTGCCCCTATGATGAGGGTGTGAGCAAAACCTTCGTAATATGAAAGTATAATGCAGAACTTACCGAGAGCTACCATTTCAACAGGAATGTGATTACCGAAGAAAGCCAACAATGACATCAAGTTCAGGGCAGCAATAGCGCCACGATGTTCCAACTGCTCGCAGACTGCACGATATGCTAGTAGTTTACCAACCTTTGGCCGGCTCTTATATGATCTCAAGTACTTAGCCAATGGTTCCCTGGTCGCTTTGAGTTGAAGCGCAGCGACATGAATCATCAGGGGCAGTCGGTCCATAAGCTCGACTAGTTCCTCTGCGCGTTGAAGATCGTCTTGAGTATACGGTTGCTTCTTTCCCATCTCCTCAAAGAGCAATTCTTGAGCTTCTCGCTTCGCTAACGAGTCCAACGCAATTACCTGAGGGTTATCAAATTGATATTCTTCGCCTGTGGTTCGTTCGGTCGAAGTGTATATGATGCTTGTGTTTTTGGTAAAAGGGATGAAATGCTCGAGGCCCTCGAAATCGAAATGAATGCCATCAAAAACCAATAACCAATTATCGATACTGCTAAGCCACGCTTGAACAGCCTTTATGACTGTGCGCGCATTGCTCACTTGGTCCTGGTCATTAATGGTAATTTCACTCAAACCTGCAACTTTAGCGATGTCGTAATAGCCGTATTCCAACTCTTGCAATGACTTTGCCCTGATCCAGAAGACGCCGCCAGGATAGTCATATCTGTGCTGGAAGACATATTGTCGTGCTAAGTGACTTTTGCCACCTCCAGGCATACTTTGGATGAGCACAGATGAGGTGCCTACTGACCTTCTCTTACGGTCCGTAAGCATTTTATGCAATAGCTTCAATTCCTTCTCGCGGCCTTTGAAATACGTGTTCGGCCGGAATACCGAAGGTTTCACAAACATCGGCTCTTGGACCGAGGTTTGGTCGTCTCTTGACTGTTGAGAAGGGTATAATTCTTCTTCGTCTTCCGCTAAAACGGGTGTCTCCGGCTCAGTGAGCAGGGGTCTAGATTGGAATTGAACTTTCGAATGTTCATGGCTAGGGGATAAAGAAGTTTCATTATTTTGCTGCGAAGCTACAGATTTAACAAATCAGCCAGTACTCCTTGTCAATGTCCTGTTTTAATCAAGCCCTCTGACTGTCTACTTCCTCAATCTCAAAAGGAAAGTAAACGTCTTGGAATGCGTCTCCATGAAAACTATTTCTCTCGGGGTGTTGTGCACGTGCGAGTAGGTACAATGGCGATGACGTACTGTTTGCTCCCTGGTCGGCTTGAAGTCTCTGCGATTGTATCTACATCTTATTAGTCGCACTGCGGTTAGAAAGGGCTATACCCAGTGTTAACATACCCATGGCTTCATTCTTTCTTCAATCTCATGCTTCGCTCGTGCTAATCTCTCGTCGTCTTCCACTCTCCACCGTGTCTTGATGACGTCTGGCGCATCCAATACCCATTCTCTGATCGCGGTCGCAATGGTTCTGTAGCCCGGGGCATTCTTGCTGTCAAATTTGCACATACCCGAATGCGTCGCCTCGATGGCGTAATATGTGACACCAGGCAGCTGGGGACCAGCCGAACTAGCATCGACCACGAGCATCTTGGTTCCCTTGAGGTCTGTCTTGTGGTTCTCGTGGGCCATGAGTATCTTGAATCGTTGGTAGACGTCAAGAAAATGGTTGTTGATGTTTTGCAATGTCTCATTGTCTCTCTTGAGCGTTCTGAGTAGTACTGATTCGGATTGGAAGAAAGACCTCGGTACGACGGCGTCGGACATCGCTTGAAGAATAGTACCCCACGTTGCGATGTCTGAGCCGGTATGTGGTGTACCCAGGAACACTATGCCATAGGTCGACACGTAGATGGAACGGTAGTCTTCATGTTGCGACGTCCGTAAATCGTTGGAGTACAAGAGCGCTCGCTTAACAAGAATTCCTCCTAGGCTGTGGCACACCCAGATGATTGGGTTCGAGGACGTCAATTCGTCCTTGCGATAATGTGTAAGCGACGTAACTAACGTCTGTGCATGCATGTATATGAAGTTGTCACTCGGATTCGAACCGTGTTTCTTCGAGTAAACATCGGCATTGTATCCGTAGACGAGGACATTGGCGCGGGCTTGTCTGAGAGAGATGGGGAGAAGGTCTGCGGGCCAGAAGACGCCATTCTTCGCGGTCCAGGTCTTCTGGGGGTCCCCGTTCAAGCCATGCACGAGAATAATGTCTACCTTCGCATCGGGATGAGTGTAGACCGCAGTGGTTTCGTAACGGGAGATCTGCTTGTTGATCGAGCCCTGCCGAAGCAAAGTCCCGGTCAGCATGTTACTTTATATATATATATATATATATATACACGGATGGTCCACCATATAAATGAACCAAAACGAGGTAGTCTCTATTACGGGATGGCGCTCACCATGCTTCTGCTTGCTTGTAGACGAAACGCAAGACGGCCTAGATCCTGCGCTCACGTCCGTATCGAAGGTTGGGGGTAGTGGGAGTCGAAGTAGTATTAGTATGTACAGCTACGAGGTGGCCTCGCGACTCTTATATCTGAACAAGGGTCTGCGACTAACTAACAACTTCCTGTGACGTAGCGGCCCCGGCAAAGCAGGCGCGCAAGCCCAAGACACGGCGTCGTAGTAGTAGTTTCAAGGCGGGATACCCGGCAGGTTGTGTGTGTATGCAGGCGCGGGCAAGTTTACCAGATCGCGGCTACGAAGGGAGTTCCTGGGGCACGAAGGCGAGTACTCCATGGGCCGCGGATAGACGAGACGAGACGAGAGAAACAGAGAGAGAGAGAGACAGGGCTCGCTGATTCACTTGACAAAACAGTCATGAATTCGAAGCACGAAGCAACGACGGGTGGGATGGGAGGGAAACATGTCACATCAGACAGCAAAACAGGAGGAAAGACAACGCGTACTACGGCGCAGTTGGAAGAGCATCAAAGAGGCCGGTGTCACGGGGGAGTCGACCATCATGGCAGTCATGGCAGTCATGGTAGTCATAGTGGTGGGTGGTGGTGAGGGTGGTGGAGAGCGGATGCAACCCTACGTCTTCTGGTCTGGGCTGCTCTGCCCTGTGATGCCGCTGCATGGCGCATTGGGGGGATGTGCAGGGGATGTCACGGCAGCTAGCTGAGCCACTTATAGGCAGCGGTCTAAACGCGATGCGGCTAGTCAGGTCACGATGGCCCCTGAGGCACCCGCCTGGAGACCGACAATAAGTCGCTAAATTCTAAACGCCGGGCACGGTCCTTACCCGCAAAGCCGAGAGATCCAGATACCTATGCAAGGGTCACCTGCGCGAGGAACCAACGCACATTACCAGATCAAACTTTAACTTCTCTTGCTCTTCTTAACTTTTTGACCAATAAGGAGTTGCGAGTGATTGTTTACATGTAGGTACCTACTCTAGTATCTATTATAAACCGTGATGCGTGTGCCTGGGACTTTTATTATTATTATTTTTGGCAAGGCGGCGCCAATGCCCGCGTCCAGCAGCCCGTGTTAAATTTACAAGTCGTGTTTCGGTATCGATTCCTCATACCGTCGCACACACGAGGCACACCACCAACCTGCCTGCTTCTCATCCTTGCCCATTCCCTCACACCATCAGCACAGCAACGCCACATCTCGCAGGATGAAACTACCTAGCCAACATAGGTACCTATCTTATCTTCCGTGTAGTATAGCGCATCTAAGCAATCCGGGCCCGGGTGTTTTAATGGATCTAGTCGTTTCACAACGTCATGATGGGTGGTCGATGTTATCCACCTCCTCATAAATGCCGAAGCCTGCCGTCTTGACCCTACACACACATCACATCGTCCGCTTAGAGGTTGGCCAATCCCATCCTAGCAGACAGAACAGAACATGTGAAAGTTAGGTCGTGATTGTGAGTTCTCACAATCTCAATCATTTCACCGCACCACCGAGTCCCGATTTTTTGCACCAACACGAGCTGGGCACTGAGACATAGCGTACGGAAGGAAGCACGGCCGGCGCGATGAGCGGGCGCTGGGCGAGCAATCCTTCTTCTTCCTCGGTGTTTGCTTTAAGACCAGTTTCGAAGGAGTCAGGTCAATTCAACCCCCGTGTAAAGTTAGGCATACGCAGTTCGATATCTGTTACGTTGGCCTCACTTCGGCTTATGCGCCTCAGCCGTTGCGTAGTCCCAGCTGGCCCGTTTCGTCGAATAGTAGTCGTCCAGGTATTGTTGCATCCACGACTTGGCTGAACTTGGTGGGCACGTATGCTCGCTTCCGTGAAAGGCACAGTTTTCAGAAATAACGGCCGCAAAAAGCTGGCTCAAGCTCCACCATCGTGTAGTGTCAGGCACGTTAAAGTCTTAATACTACTCTACGCCCTATCTATGACCTACCGATGGGATATTGGGAATGCCAGATATGGCCTTCGGACGCGCGTAGTTCGGTGAACAGAAATCTAAAGCAAGTACCGCTACATACAGTTCCATTCTCGCTTTCGGTAACCGTTCATTGTCTATATAGATATATGAAGTACACGTATCATTGGCCTATAAGGCTCGCTAGTGTCCACCGATTGATAAGCGGCGTAGTAGTCATGCAAAGCGGGAAAAGTGCCGGGGAATCCTGGTTCTGAATGTCAGATGCAGCCGAGCAGCCCAGTCAGTAGCTGTTCCTGTCAGATCTTTTTAGGCTACAAAATGGCATCGATCTACTGCTAAGTACCCGTGTAAACCAATCTGGTTATATGTAATTGAAATATGATAACTTCTTTGAACAAAAAACTCGATCAAGCTTGTGATGTGCTTGCAGACTTTTATTGATTCACTATTTGTCAAGTTTTTGTTTTCAACTCGTAATATCAGAGTGCTATATACGACACATCACTTGGATGGGGAGACAGGATCTGCCTAACTTCCATCTAAAGTTCGGAACTGACACCCGCCACACCACCACGCCTCGGACTCCCTCGTATGACTAATATATTCCCTTCGTTTGCCGTTCTTTCGCGATGTCAACCGGGATTATCTGCCGGTTTCCTGCTTATCGGTTATTCTGGCTCCAGCAGGTGCCTCAAGGCACAGGACATGTAGGGTGCGGCGGCAGTTAATAGAGATTGAGCACTGGACCAATAATTGCCTCCAGTTCGCCACAAACCACAACCCAGCATTATACGTATACCCTTGGCATATATGCAGGAACCGTTGCGTTTACGTTGTCTATCACATGTTAAACAAGGGTGTACACAGTGGGATGCCACTGATAGTGTCCAAGCACAACCACTAGGCGTTACCAGGCAGTATCATAAATGGCCCTACTCGAAATGGTAAGGTTATTTCCTAGATCGCGTGTATCGTATTGAGGGTTGAAATAACTCTCAAGGTGACTTTGAGTAACTGCCCCGAAATAGGGGCTTTATCCTAAGCAAGAGTTTGGTCCAGGCAAATAGAATTACTCAACTGGCGAGGCCTGAGACACTGCCCCACTGAGTCATACCGATGCTAGCCTCGTTCTTTGTCGGACCAGATAGCGCAGGGGACGAGAAGGTTGGGTTAGTTGAGGTGCCTGGCCTCGTCCGAGTTTCCTATTCGGTCGGCAGGTAGTGACGCTTCGCACAGCAGAAAAGCCAGGCGAATCTCTGTGCAGCGTCCATAAAAGGGTAGCTTCGTGATGGTGTGATGAAAATGGCGATGCCCCAACTATATGTTCAGGATCAAACCTTTGGTGCAAGCATCAATACATATTCTCTAGTGCTTTGACCAAACTGTATCATGTCCTTATCCCGAAGCTCGAGGTATCGACTCTGTGGTACCGTCTTCGAGTTGAGCGAGGTACCGTTGGCACTTTCGAGGTCGATGAGGTACGGCTTGACTTTGCCAATCTTGTCGCCGTACTCGTTGCGCTTCTCGATGTAGCGGAACTGAATCACTGCGTGTTGCTTGCTCACGCTTGGGTGTTCAGCCGCCATGTCGACCACAGCCATGTCTCTTCCAACTAGCCAACAACTGCGGTTGCTAAGCGGGACGGTGTCGATAATGTCTTCCCCTTTGAAGACAAACAACTTCCATTGGTCCTTGGGCGAAGGCTTCCGAGCTTCTGAAGGCTCATGGTATTTCAGCACAATGGTGGAACCGTCTGCCTGTGTAACTGAATTCGATGCGGCAGCCAAGGCGCCGGAGTTACCGTAGTTGGGCTTCTCCTTGGGCTTGGGAGGCGCGTCCCCGTTCGTCAGGGCGAAGGAGTCGGCTTGGGAGGGCAATGGACCGTTACGCCTTGCGATTTGTTTGCCACTATTGTCTTGGTCGTCGTCGTGGTCGTCGTGGTCATCGTCATTGCGCGCCCTACGACTACGGTAGCCCTTGTCGCCATGTCTTTGTCTGTCAGAGTCGCGTGATCTTTGTCTTCTGTGTTCCCTCTCATTGTCCGGTCGACGGTCTCTGGAACGTGACCGGCGCCTGCGTGTGTCGTTAGGAGATCGCGACCGCCTCCGACGTCTTCTTTCGGTAGATCTGTCTCTGGATCGGTAACGCGTGGCTGTCTCTTGCCTGTCGCGGTCGTCGCGGTCGTCGCGGTGGGAGGCTCGGCTGCTCCTGTGTCGCGCGTGACGCTCGCTGGAATTGTCGCGACGGCGAGTGTGCTTCGAAGGGGACGTGTCCGACCCCATTTCCTCGCTAGTGTTACTTGCCAGTCTAGGAAGCACGTCGGAATTTCGTGGGTTCAGATTGGCGAGAACATAGCCTGTAACGACAAGCTCCAGTTGTTGGACAGTGTTCGGTCGAGTTTGCTACACATCTCCGGCGGCACCTCTCGATACTTAGTTAGGTGGTTATTTACTTAAATACTATATGCGTCTATTCATAACGCAGGTCGGTTCACAGTATTTCAGCGCCATACAGTACTAGGTAGACAATCTTAGAGCCGATCAAATGTTAATATGAAATTGAAGTCATTATATTAGTGCTAAGTAAGAATATTCCTATTCAGATATATTAATCAATGAAGGCATTCTATTATTCTATCCTTACCAGAGACCCCCATAGGTACAAATCGGTAGCCTTCCCGATAAGCATGCGAGAGACTCTGTCAATGCACGGCGGTACCTTTCACTTCAGACGTTCCGTTGCTAAATCCTCGTCTAGTTGATCACGTTATTCCTAGTTTCTACTAACATATTACTAAAAAAAGAAAAGAAAAAAAAAAAAGGCATACCGTTAGTTAACCAAACTCGACCATTCTCCAAACCTAACATTCATGACATTTAGGACATTTCCCTCCTCCTCCTCCCACTCCACTGGGTCCGTAAGCCAGGCCACCGTCGCCCGCTCCAAGGCTTCGCAATCCAAACCAGCCACATTTATGCTTCTCGTGTCAGCTCGCTGATTTCTGGGGCTAGTTTTCGAGTATGAGGCCTGCGCGATAGCGAGACCACAACCACGCAACTTGAGCATTCGTTAGTTAGATCGCTGCGTCATCCTTGTGCGCATTAACTAGAATGCATACTTACAACTACATGATTACGCCCAGTGTATTATGGGGTACCATGAAAATCCGTAATAGCGCACAGTAATCGTATCTTAGACAGAAATATTAAGGATGCCGTCGCGGGGTGTGCACACGCGGAGGCGTGGGTGTTGATCCGTGGCATCACGACTACAAATATCCGTCATCCGGGGCTTTGCTCCGTTTGTCCGCCGGCATGAGCTCGGCCTTTTGCTATGTGCAGCTCTAATGATACAACATTAGATGACTCTGTAAAGTGCCCACGCTATGCCGTGCCCATTTTGCTGGTCATAGACAGCGAGACCCACGCCGCCGCCGCACACGGGCTGCGAGACCATGTGATGCCACACCGCCTGATTCTATTGTGCCCGTGACAGCCATATTCTCACGACAACAACTAGAGGCCAAAGAAGCGTTTTCTTCGCAGGTGCGGGTAGGGTAGAAAAAGAAAGCTTTCTATCCTAGCCTCGGAACGTCCACAAGGACTCATGCTATCTAACTTGACTATATATTCCCCTAGATCGGGGAAACCTGAAGTAATTTGCGATAGACTTTGTGTTATGGTTTGTAAACAGAGGGTATGCCATACAGTTATTGCATAGTTGCGAATAAAACAGAAGCGCATTATCTACCCCAAGTCCAATACAGTCCACCAAGCAGATGCCTCTTAAGACGCTAATCTCGAAACCTACCCCAGGATTCCGGGCTGTCCCACAAATATCCGCTAATGTCTTGGCGGTACATGGGGCAACAAGGAGCCGAGCTCTTGACCATTGTGCCTCGGTTCCTACGCGAACAGGGTTAGTTTTTGAACCTTCGGTGGTTCAAATCGCGATATTCACTCACTCTTGCGATATACAGAGCTTCTAGAATCAAGCGCAGTCTCTAGTACGACGTTCACTACTTTGATATTGACATACAGCTAAGCGTGCTGACATCCTGATATCATGGCGGGACGCATCAGGCATCCAATCGATGTCAAGGCACTCGAGCAATATCTCAGTCAGCATGTGCCCGAGATCAAGGCACCATTAGAGGTGAAGCAATTTGGCTTCGGACAGTCGAATCCTACGTACCAATTAACGTCGGCGGACAAGAAGCGCTATGTCATGCGCAAAAAGCCGCCGGGAAAGCTGCTCTCGAAGGCAGCGCACAAAGTCGAGCGTGAATACCGCGTCATTGCCGCGCTTGGTCCCACAGACGTGCCTGTGCCAAAAGCGTACTGTCTCTGCGAGGATGATTCCGTAGTGGGTACGCCATTTTATGTGATGGAATTCCTAGACGGCCGTATCTTCGAGGATCTATCGCTCCCAAATGTCTCAGCTGAGGAGCGAACAAGCCTATGGCGCGCGGCAGTTCAGACGTTGGCCAAGTTTCACAGCGTCGACTTCCGGAAAGTTGGGCTAGAATCTTTTGGCAAAAGCGACGGGTTCTACGACCGCCAACTAGCGACGTGGAAGCAGATATGTACCGCCCAGTCGAAGGCCGTCGACGTCGATACCAAAAAACCCGTAGGCCAGATACCGCACTTTGACGAGATGCTGCAGTTCTTCGCAGACAAGAACCTTCAGCCACGACACCGCGCGACGCTGGTGCACGGCGACTATAAGCTCGACAACATGGTCTTCCACAAGACGGAATCCCGCGTCATCGGGATCCTGGACTGGGAAATGAGCACGGTTGGCCACCCGCTGTCGGACCTCGGGAACCTTCTCATGCCGTTCTACACGCACAAGGCAACCAGTTCATATAATCCTACTGGCAGTGCCTTTCTACCCGGCGCTACTCCGGGTCTTCCGACACCCGACATCATCCTTGCGTGGTATAAGGAAGCTGCGGGATGGGACCCTCAGCCCGAGATAAATTGGGCTTTGGCTTTTGCCATCTTTCGGGGATCGGCGATTTCCCAAGGAATCGCGGCGCGGTATGCGGCTCGACAGGCGAGCAGCGCCGAGGCTCAGAAATATGCCGAGTCCTTCAAGCCGTTGGGGGAGCTCGCGTGGTCTCTCGTGGAGCAGCAGAAGGCTAAATCCAAGACGACGGAAAAAGCGAAACTGTAGAGGACCCAACCAAAGGATTTAATCGTATCCATCTGGCCATCATGTGGTACGGGGCGACGTTAAGACATCATCAATATTCTCTAATGCATCACTAGGTTCTTCTCCAAGGGCTTCAGTACCTTGCCTGCCTACCTATGTACATATAATAGAAACAAATGCATCCGTTGAAACCACTACCAAATTTTAAGCTGAGAAGGTACATACTTAGCCCAAAGACGCTTGTTGTCGTTGTTGTTTTCTACCAAAATTAGTTGAATAGACGCTCACAAAGACTACCGACCTCTACCAATCGGAGCTAGGCTTCGTTTGTTTCTGGTATCTACATTATGTTGTTACATTCACAGCAGTATGCCCAGAAAATAGTGTGTTTTGAAGCATTGCATGTTCTAGCCCACAGCACGTGCCCTGTCGATAACTAACAAGTAACACATCTATCAATCGCGTAGTCGCGGAGCAACATATGTAGATATCACCAGATCAATAAGGCGATTACCAATCCATCTCCAATACTCAGCCTTGAAAATCATTTCCTCTATGTAGTAACTTCCATCAATACTCTGCAATCTGCCCGCCTTGCGCTGTCCAAATTAGCCTAAAATGACTCTGTGCCGTCATTGGCCATAGTAGGCAAGCTGAGAAAATGATAGCTTCAGGAGGACGGCCTGGCCCAAACCCACAGTCGAGAAATCAATATTAAGCTGTGGTAGAGTTACTTTGATGTCACCATCCCAAGAGGTAGCTTTGGTTGTTATCGCGACTATACTGTTTTGCCCATGCTCATTGCGACATGTAATCCCGTGATGCATTATATTCCGCTCGTATGTTGCTCAAGGAGTAATGGGAATATCGCTCCACGAGTATTTCCAATTCATTATTAATGCGTCAATGTAGATAAGAGTACGCCTTGAAAGCTGCAGCTTAGATTCCAACTAGTTGAGAGAAATCCGGAAACCAGGCATTCAGCAAGAATACAAGAATCGTCAAGATTCTGTTGCTAAGATCAGGGATGAGGGCGTTGACCATAAGCTTTGCAGAGCCGCCCAGCTTATCACTAAGATCGGGTTTGCTTAATTTCTCTGATTAACATGTTTGATTTACTCTATTTCATTCTTTTCCTTGTTGCTTTCCGCGTGCACAACGTTAAGTGCGCTCCATCAGACGCGACGCATATTCATCTTACGGCTACTACGTCAAGTCGAACTGCTAAAGAATGCAAGACCTTTCCAGGGGACGTCAATTGGCCATCTGAGAGCGAATGGGCACGGTTGAACGCATCCATCGGTGGTGTTCTTCTGAAGCCCAAGCCAGCAGCTCTTCCCTGTTATCCTGGTCCTGACCACGATCAGGCCCGATGTCAATTCATAGTCAGCGGCACCTCCTCTAATAGATTTTGGCTTGACGATCCCCTCACTGAACTTACGCAATGGACACAAGGCAGTTCTTGTGTAGCTACTCTTACACCCGTCGGAAATTGTACTAGAGGAGGGTTTCCGGAATACGTCGTCAACGCAACTACCACGAAACACGTTCAATCTGCGGTGAATTTTTCTAGGGACAATAATATTCGATTAGTAATTAAGTTCGTCCAATAATCTGAGAATGCTCCCCAGGACTACTTTAGGCTGACGGCGACAGGAACACGGGGCACGACTTTGGAGGAAGATCAGTAGGCTCAGGATCTATTAGCGTCTGGACACATTATCTTAAAAGCACCGAGTTCATCCCATCGTATAGGATGGGTCAGTATAGCGGAATGGCAGTCCGTGTCGGATCCGGTGTTGAAGCTTGGGAGGTGTCCAACCTTATGGCAGCTAATAATATCACCGTCGTCGCAGCTGGGTGCAATACAGTTGGAGGGACAGGTGGGTGGTTAAGCTCAGGCGGGCACAGCACGGTTACCTCGAAATTTGGGCTAGGGGCCGATCAAGCTCTCTCGCTCGAGGTGGTCACGGCTGACGGGAATCTGGTGACTGCCGATGCTTCAACAAATCAAGACCTATTCTGGGCGATGCGAGGTGGAGGCGGAGGTAACACATATCTGAATACAAGAAGATATGAACGGCGGCTGATGGAAAAGCAGCTACCTACGGAATTCTCACCTCTGTAGTCATGAAAGCATATCCGCCTATCAGCATATCGTCGTCATCGCTTAACCTCATGGTCTCAAGCGGCTCGACTACAGGCGCCGTACGTGACGTCGAGACTTTCTGGCAAGGTGTCGCCTCATACTACAAATTTGCTGCGAAGATTCTCGACGCCGGTGGCTACGGCTTTAGCTACATCTACCCGATGGAAAACAACACCTACCGGTTCACCACTAGCAGTTCATTCCCAGGCATGGCACCTACAGCTGCTTTCAATTTCATGCAGCCCTTATACGACACGCTGAATAGAGTCGGCATCAGTGTAGCTAACCCAACGATAGGAACGGCCAGGCCATATGGTTCTCCACGCGGTGGCACTGGTGATAGGCCAGTCAACACCAGGTACAGATCTCGTCTACTACCCCGGGAGAATTGGGAGGATGACCAGCTATTCAACCAAACTATGAGGGCCATCCGAACGGCCGTCGAAGGAGGATTTAAAAATAACTTTCATTTTCATGGCACACTGACGTCTCCAACTGAGCAGGTGGCAGGAGTAAGTGAATGTTTGGGATTTTGCCCCCCTCACTCTGACCAATATACGGGTGTGAAGTTTTACCGGATTTCGTATGTGTCTGTAGATCATTATCAAAATCTTGATAACTAACACCGAGCGCTACAGTGGCCAGGCAGCGACAGTGCAGTCAACCCAGCCTGGCGAAAGAACCGTATGCACGCCATGTTGATGGATGTGCAACCCGACGGACTTACGGCACAGCAAGCCATAGACAGAGACGCTTTGATGCAGGGATATATGAGTCTGCTTCGAGGTGTATCGCCCGGCGCAGGATCATACATGAACGAGGGCGATCCAGGAGAACCCAATTGGCAGCAGGCTTTTTTCGGCGCCAACTACGAGAGATTGCTAGAGATCAAGCGGAAGTGGGATCCCACAGGCGTGTTCTGGGCTCCGACAACAGTGGGAAGCGAGGGTTGGGCGGTGGAAGTGGTTAATGGGTATCCTAATTCGCAGAATGGACGGCTGTGCCGCGTTGCAGGATGAATTACATGTAAGCCGCCAGATCAAGAAAGACGTAGAGAACAACGTCAGGGAATGACCAGAACAATTGGTGATAGAGACGCGATCTGAATACAGTTTTGTATGTAGGTCTGAGTTGTCTGGGTGCGTATCGAGAGGTATACACAGTTGAAATTACAAGTATTTTGATCGCCTCAGTGAACCTTTTTCAACCGAGGCTTGATACTATTTCGGCACCGCCAAGCAACCAGATTTGCGGGGTAGTGCGGGATTCACACGTGGGGTACGGCAGAGGCACCCAATCAAACCCGCTATTCATTACGCCCCCTACAGTGACCGCTCCACAGTGGATACCTACTGTCGACCCTCGTACTTACGACTCTCTACTGTAAGTCAGGTTATCGGAACAACTACATAGTTCATACATTACCTAGGTAATGGTCTAGGTTTCGCTTTGGGAGACCATGGGTTGCATATCACGCTCCAGAGTCTGGCTTGCAGGATAGGCATCTGTTCTTGATCAAACGACAGATTACAATAGTATATGCCATGGCTCCTACACGGCGGCCTATCCGTATCGCCAATTGCTCTGGTGCGACACCGGATCCAGGCGACTTGATGCTCGCACAAGCAACTGCTGGTCCAGTTGATGTCATTACTGGTGACTATTTGGCAGAGGCAAATTTGGCTCAGTATGCCGAAGCTTACGCCAAGGGCGAACATCCTGGCTATGTACCCTCAGCCTACAATGGCCTTCAGCTCTCCCTCAAGGCCATCAACGAGAAGAGGATCAAGGTTGTCATCAATGGTGGCGGCTTAAATCCTAAAGGCTTGGCTGAGGCGATTCACAAGACGGCGATTGGTAAGGGGTATAACCTCAAGATTGCCTATGTCGAAGGAGACAATCTGCTGCCTGTCGTTCATGATATTGTGAAGCCAGATGACAGCGGTCTACTACCGCACTTCGACTCCACTAATAAAGAAGTCAAGCTGGCCAGGGATACAGACAACTTTTTGCAAGACCCAAGCAAGCGTATCGTAGCCGCCAACGCTTACCTAGGATGTCGCGCGATCCGACTGGGACTAGAACAAGGTGCCGATATCATCATCTGCGGTCGAGTCGCAGACGCATCACCTGTAATGGGCGCGGCGCAGTGGTGGCATGGTTGGAAGGATGATGATTTCGACAAGCTAGCTGGGGCACTGGTGGCAGGGCATCTTATTGAATGTTCGACGTACGGCACAGGCTCTAATTTCGCTGGCTTCGACCGGTACAGCGTTCAGCAGCTGCTCCACCTCGGCTGCCCTATTGCCGAAATCGCTGAAAATGGAGAAGCCGTCATCACGAAGCATGAAGCCTTGAACGGGATCGTGACCGAGGAGGTTGTGAAGTGCCAGTTGTTGTACGAGTTGCAAGGCAATATATATCTGAACAGTGATGTCAAGGCAGACATAACGAATGTGGCAGTTCGCCAGGTTGGTCCTAACCGCGTTCATATCTCGGGTGCAAAGGGCCAACCTCCACCACCGACGACCAAACTCGCAGTATTCTACCGTGGTGGGTGGCAAGGCGAGCATACGATCAATGCGACTGGGTACGCTACGAAGCACAAGTACGATTTACAGGAAACTCAGATGCGGACCCAGCTCGAAGAGTGGGGTGTGATGAAGGATATTGACCTACTCGAATTTCAACGTGTGGGCGTCCCACAGGAGAATCCGCGCTCTCAGTTAGAGGCTACCACATATCTACGCATTTTCGTACAAGCTCAGCGTGCCGAGACTGTACAGCAAGTCCACCGGGCATTATGGTATAATTTCAGTAAGAACTCCTCCTTTTTTCCCCATCGGACCCGTTCGAGCTGTCCGAAAATAACCAATATCTTACTCTATTTACAGTGCAACATTTTGCGGGTTTAAATGGCACGCTAGACACACGACTGTTGTCCAGCCCTATTCCCTTCCTCGCCTATTTTCCGGCGCTCGTAGCTCAGAATAGGATAGAGGAATCTATCAACATCATAGGACAAAAAGGAGAGATCGAGACCCGTCTAGTTGTCGGTCCACCGCGCACCACGGAGGAGTTAGCCCCGCGTGAGAATTACGACCCAGTGTCGCCACGTGCGTTATCCTTATTTGGGCCATCAAGAAGCATACCATTTGGTGACATCATCCTGGCGCGATCGGGTGATAAAGGCGCAAACGTCAACGTTGGCTTCACCCCGCGCAAGGAATATGACACTGCTGAAGTATGGGAGTGGCTGCGAAGTTTCTTGACAAGACATAGGCTAAAGGAGCTGATGGGCGACGACTGGCAGGACTGGTTCCATGTGGAGCGTGTCGAATTTCCTATGATCAGAGCCGTACACTTCGTCGTCTACGGGGCACTAGGACGGGGGGTTTCTAGCTCCGCTAGGTTAGATTCGCTCGGCAAAGGGTTCGCGGAATGGTTGCGTGCTGTCCATGTCCCGGTGCCAGTCAAATTTCATGAGAGAGCTATGAGCAAGATTTAAGGTCAATCGTATCTGCTCAGCATAGACTACAGCAATCGCATTTATAACCCAGATATGTATCTTGAATGTGTAACTAGTCATTTCACCTATAAGAAAGAGACTACTTATAAAGGACGCTTACTTGTCTACTTGAACAGCTCGAATCCTCTCGGGATTCCTTCCTGAGACACCCCATCTGATCATAAAAATCTTCTCGCCTCCTGAAATTTGTGCCGGTTCTCCTTTCTATAAGACAAAAGAGAATCCTAGTGTGAGAACGCAAGTTCCAATAGATATAAATGCTAACTGCCCTCCAGTACTAGCAACTTTTCTAGTGCGCCATAAACCTTCTTCGTAAAGCCCAATGGTCTCTCATCGTCACCCATATTGAACCTGTATGCAAGCAGAACATTGACAACCAGGCCGTTAATGTCCAGTCCAAGAGAGTTGCCTTCCTTCTCGATGGTCCTTTGAGTAGATATGCTCCGTACGACTGCAGAGTGTAGGAACATATGAGCCAAGTGTTGGCGGGTCTTCGACCGACAACTACAATATTCAGTCTTTTTAGGTTTCTCTTTAGGTTGTCACGTGAGGCGATTTCTAGTTCAGATGGGATTGCAATAACTAGGCTAACGGTAACAAACAACAGATCGGGACAAACACTTTATCAGGGGCGATGGCTCCAAATACTTAGTTCCTTGTCGCAATGTCATTACACTTTCCAGTACGCATACTTACTTCGCCATATATAACCATTTCTGTTAGTAAGTATAGTAAAATCTCAAATTCCCCGTGGTCCTTTCTGTCAAGTAAGCCGTTGCCAACTATTTACAGCGTGCACCCCAAATATAGAAGAAGCAAGTGAAAACCCGCGGCACAGGAGAGGCATAGCTAACAATCACCACGCCGACTCACAAATGAGAAGAACTACCAAATATGGCCGATTGAGACACCAAAGTTTACTGGTAATGGTCAGAATAGGCTATCTAGAATGACATCTATTACAAGAGGGGGGAGGGGGCGACGAGTCCAAATAACCAGACTACGCACGCACTTAGCAAAGGTACTCACAATATATGTCAGTTCAGAGTGATATTCTCAGTGTCTCCATTTTATCTTTATGCAGATACATGTCTGACGAACCCGGTAGTTTGCACACTCACCCGGAGCACCAAGTTGCTTATAAGATTTTTCTAATATTTGTCAGCGATACCTACGAAGAAAGCTTCATCATCAAGCTAACGACGTACGAGATCCGTAATAGGCTCATGTGTTCAAAAACCCCTACCTTTAGAAGGTATAGTGTTGCATTTAGACACAGGAAGTGCTCCTACAGACTGCTTAAATATCTTTAAATCATGATCTTACCATAAGTCGTCGTTCAGTGTTAGAGGAGGCTTTACTGCTTACGAGAGATATAATAGGGGTCAAGAACACTCGCCAACGTTGTACGAGGAATCATGATAAGATTGAAGTTTAAGTCATTCGTCATATTGCATCTAGTCTAACATCAGATTATTCAACTCGGCTATCGCACCTAATATTCAATCAACCGGGGACTTCTACTACAGCGCAACTGAGACCGGAAAAGGGGCTGGCGTGTAAATACCGCCTAGAGCCGTAGCCCACGGTCAAGGCTTGTACTACTTGTAATTCAGCATGAAGCTTATGCTCAGCTGCCCTAGGTGACGAGCCCACAGATCAGCCAGATCTCGCTGTACTTATCGCAATCCACTTCGACCTAACAGCCAGACGCGCATAACAGTGGCACTCGTGATCTTTTGTCGGAGCGTATATCCAGACTATTGGTAGTCGTTATTGCGATAGAACTACGGCAGATGTGGAACAGTTTAGGCGCATACATGCACTCAGAACTCCCGGATACCAGGACCATATACCGCGAGGAACGGATAGAACTAATGGGACGAATACAGCCCCTCTACATTAAGGATTGAAGGAGTACATACAAACCGTTAGACGAGCACCTCTAGTCGCAAAAGGACTGTATCCAAACGCAAGGACGCCTAGATGATCGCCTGCATATTACTGAGATACTGCGGAAGGTTGGGTTGCACTCCCGATGGAGTTTAGTCATGAAGCGGACGTATTGAAAACGTTTAAACTGTAAGCAATGCTGTAGTCCCCGCCTATCCAGTTGACGAATTCGTATTTCTCTCCGGTCTGCCGGATAATAGGCTCTCGTGCGTTAGCTCCCGAGTATAATATGCCGCCAACATGACCTCGACCAAACACTCGGGCGGAGGTGTTGAGAAGCACGTTTGGGAATAACATATCCATGAGGTAACAGCGACTGTTTTGGACAGTTGTTGTCGTTGTTGTTGTATCGGTCTCATCTGGGCCGGCAACAGCCGAGAAAGGTTTGACAAGAAGGTTAAAGTAACTGCTCATCACTGCGAGTAACTTATCAGGTTTGTACTCGTGCGTTGCTTCGCCATTCATTGATCATATTTTCAGTCGGGTCATGTATGGGCGCCGCGCAGTTTCTGGCTGGTGTAATGTTGTGCCACCTGTGCCACCTGTGCCTTCGGGCAGGTAAGATCTTAATCCGTCAATTCATTCTGACGGAGCTATTAAGAGGATGGCGAGATCGGGATTCATGATGCATCCAGATTCCAAGTTTAAAGTGTCTGGGTCAATCATTGTTCTCCGAGAGCTACCGCTAACTAGTACCCGGCTCTTCCGAATCAGTACATACAAGATCCCGTCTACGTATTGGTCTACGAGACAAGACGGAAGCCATTATTTGTTATTATTCACTATGATTCGAGTCCCGTCTGAAATGAAGGTTTTGACAATACTGGCGCGCTACAGCAACTTTCAAAATCAGAGCTGGTGGCTAGGTGGGCTTGCCAAGAGTTCTGGACTCCCCAGTGGAACTGGACTTACGTAGGTACATACGGAAGGAGATGCGTCGTAGTGGAGTTAAATTATTTAGCTTCAAGTTGTGTAAGTACTGTCTAAAATTTTGCAATTGGAAGTGAAAGCTCTTCAAATGGGTGTTCTCGTAGGGTTGGCGATGCTGAAATGAAACAAGAGACCTGATCATTGACGAAGCCCAGAGCATGCGGTGGTATGCTGCATATGCAAAGTATAAATGCCTAAGAGCATGTTGAGAACAGATAACAAACAATAACAACCGTACCGTGCCATACTTCGTATGGTCATACCGTAGCAGTGATGCCACTAAACCGGGGGTTGTAGACCTCCCAGCTGGTAAACGTGTACACGAGACTAACTAGTACGCAATACTGTTTCAAGCCAGATACAGCTCCTGTACAGGCCATGGCTTGTTTCGAGTTACCGGTTGATCGACGATGATTTTCCAGCAGCGAAATATGGCCTCTCAAAGTTGAATGATGTAAGCATGCTTAATGTTTACTGCGATGTCGATTATGTACTCAACATTGTTGCCGAAGCCAGTGTACACAACCTAGGCTATCGAGAGGTACACCACAGATGCTGTACCAGGGTTTAGACTCGATCGGTTGGGACGGTACGAGCCGATGACGAGTACAATATTTATACCACCATTACTGTATATCATGCAATTGCCCAGGAGCTCGATGGGGATAGATAACCCATTGTAGGTAAGCATTGGGGGCTGTGCTGCCAATAATCTCGGCTTCGAGCCCCCAGCAAGCCATCCCATGCAACCAAGTGGCTGGATACGAACAATGGCAACGCTGATACCTAGGGTAGATAAACACATGGCAAGCCTGGCATCTCGATATAAGTATAGTTAGTAATAAAAAAAAATTCTCGCAAGTCTTGGCCTTTGTCGCAGTCAGTAGCAGGAATAAAGCCGCCCTATTTTCGTTCAATGCACAAAAAGCTATGGCCACCTAGTTAGGGGGGCACTTGGCAGTAAACTTTGGGGTTTGGACCACAACCGCTGGTTAGTTAATTTGTACAACGAAGTAGAAATCGCAGAAATAAGGGCAACTTCGCTCGATCCCCGCGTGATCGACGGCCATATTCACCAATCCAGAGTGAAGAAGAAACTCGAGAAGAAACGTGATGTGCTGCAATGTTCGGCGTCGTGTTCCGCTTCGGGGAAACGGCGGGTGAATTGTAGCCCGGGTCGTTCTCCCTTTGGCTCGGCAAATTGTGACTATGGTGTTTCGGATTGAGCTGGGGCTTGCTTGTGCGTGTGGTTGTTTATTCTCTTTCTTCCTTACATACAAATACAGTACCTACCATGCTTTGATTGTACAACTCGCACCCCGAAACAACATAAGAGGTATTGAAAAGAAAAATACCTATTTAAAACTTTTTTTTTTTAAAAAAAAATTAAAAATAAAAATAAAAAACCGAGCAGTCACTCAGGCAAGTACGTTTCCAGGTCATTGCTATGGGAAGGCAGTTCAACAAACAATCAGGTGGCATCTCAATATCAACTGTTCAAGGTTTCATCTGTTGTAGGTATCTGGTTCGATATGCTGTAGCACCAGTCCCGATGAAAGCGGTGACAAGATGAGTGCGATTGTACTTCGTACCTCAAGCTTTCAATAAAAACCCAAGCCTCATCGTTCAGTGTATGTGTGTATCTTATCTACAAGTATTCCAGTCAGAAGACCTCACAAGGCAGCTTGAATTATGATCTGCGTAGAGTTAGCATAGGAGTGGTTTAGCAATCTTGTAGTTGGGTTCGGGGAAGTATTGACTAGCCAAAAGTCTAGTCTAACTCAATTTGCCACATCCGCTCCCGAATGACAGTATTGATCGGCTGTTTTAGGCAAAGCGTATGGATAATTTCTGTTAAAGGGCGGGTGAACGATACACGGCGCTTGTTGTACAGCAGGCAGCCAAGGCAAGCTAGACAAAAATGAATGCAGGATTTACAGTGGCACGCTAGTGGGGACGTACCTGCAGATGATGGCGTTTATGGATCTCAGGGACGCATCCACTACATATGAGAATGAAAGCGCGCAGTTCCAGACACGATTCGTAGAGAACAACCTCTGACGAAAGACAGAAAGAGAGAGAAAAAAGAATCTATAGTATAATTGAAAAGATTCAAAGACAGAACAAACTCAACGTCGATTGAATTCCTTTCCTTTTCTTGTTTTCCCCTCTATCCTGGCCCACTTCATTAGGCCCCATCCACACCCGGAACGCGGCCACCACCCCGGTATCTGGGCGGGTTCATCGCTTGTATCCTTACATCTACTGTCGAGCGCACTGTATCAGATTTCTTGTACACATATGCACGACCGCCAGTCCCACTAATCATTCCCATTTCCTCTGCTGATATTGGCTCATGACAGACCAGCGCACAGCGTGTTCACAGTGACACGCTGCCCGATGCTTGTGCACAATTGCAACGGCAACACTGTAAGAAGCACTGTACACTACCTAGGTAGTACCGTTTTTCCCTCCCCTTTCCAGTCCCCAGCCCCAAGGCCGCCTTCGAAGTCAACCCCCATTTCCATTCCCACAACACACTCACTCTCCTTTACCCTCGAACTAGTCTCTCACCCCCGACACTCCCTCAGTTCCCTCCCTATTTCGCTCGTACAGGGCAGTTCATTCTTTTCCCCAGTCCTAGCCTAAACAACAAAACTCTCCTTCCTGTGTTTCCTCTGCAGTACTGTACTCGTATCGTGACAGCTCCTCGCCCGTCACCATCCATCTATCGTCTACTGTCAAAGAGGTCCATCACGGCTACGGCAACACGATCTCTACGAGTCACCGACTGACAATCTCGACAATCAGTAGCAATACGAGCGACTCGTCATTCTATCCAACCGAATACCACGCCGATCGCCGTTACTATTGTCCTGCTATTGAACACTCGCTCTACGATTATTTCGTCCGCAATCCCAAAGAACAGGCCATTGATTTCCGTCTTGGTTGTTCTTTTTGTGTTTGCTCCTACTACGCCTTCTCTTGTTTGTTGCATCAACTAAAGAAAGCCGAGGAACCTTATTCGATCGACTAGTATCGACACAAGAGACAGATGACCGTTTAAGGTTTTCGGTTTCACTCCTTTTCTTCCATGACTTCCACCGCGTAATACCGACTGCGAATTATCAAGGTCGTGTAAATCGATTCCATCAGACCAGCAAAACCAACCATACTAAATCCTTGATCGTTCCGAGTTCGATACCTAGTCTTTCCCATCATCAGCTATCCCATCTGGTTTTCGTCTGTTTATTTCCCGACAACATGTCACTTCGTCAAATCATGTCCGTGGCCGTACTGGCCCTGGCACCTCTCACCCAGGCTTACGATAAGGGTGTCGAGGTACCTGTGCAGCAACCGATATTGGGTACCGACACCGTCGCCGGCTGCTATTCTTCCCTGGGAGATATGACAATGGATAGCACGGACAAGTACAATGCCCAGGGTTACTGTGCCCCCAATTGTCGCGACAAGGGATTTCCTGTCGGCGCTACTTATGCGAAAGCCTGCTTTTGTGGCACTAAGATGCCTAATCATCTGACATTGGTAAACGATACCAAATGCAATGAGCCTTGTCCTGGTTTTGATAAACAAGCCTGTATGTCTCGGATCCTATGCGTTTGTCTCCGTTCACTAACAGTCTGCCAGGCGGCGGTCTGAATGTTTTCACAGTTTACAATACTGGCGTACAGGTCAATGTGGCTGAGGCTGATTTGCCTACTTCGTCCACCACATCGGCCACTCCCACCCCTACGTCACAAACATCAGGTTAGTATTTACTCACAAGCTGTGCAAATCTTATTTTAACTTGAACAGATCCAGCTACCAATACTCCCACGACTCCCGTCCAATCTCAGGTACCCGACGACCAACAAAATAAAGGGTCTAGCACAAGCACTGTTGGTATCGCTGTTGGCGTCGTTGTAGGATTTCTCGTCGTTAGCGCAATTGCAGCTGGTGCCTACTTCTACTTCCGGCGGAAGAGAAATTCTGAAATGGAGGAGGAGCAGCGCAGAAATGCTGCCGTCAATGCCTTTATTAGTGGAGGTAAACCTCCTCGCAGCAGTGGCGGCGTGTCTCTTGCCGACTCTCGCATGGACCCCATCATGAATCGACGCATGAGTGATGGCAGCATTGCCGACAACCAGGATTATTCTCGACGAATCCTGAGGGTACGTTCTAAACCTTTCAATCGCGACAACTAAGCTAATATATTTCCAGGTAACCAATGCATAAATTTACTATGGTCAGACGAGACGATGACGAACCCCGCATTGAAACTTCTTTTTCTCCCTTGGGCATCAACGGCGTTCGATGGTGGTTACTCTTGACTTGACATTGGATGGTCGATGCCGATGATCCTGGCGTTATACGTATTAAGGCGTGGCACAAATCAGGCGCTGGGCTACCGATTAGACATGATATCGGGTCATAGCCCCAGAGTCGCGATCCTCGTAACCCTATACACCCCCTTTCGCTTGGTTGTTTGTCATGAGGCAAAAACTATACTTATACCAATACAACTTAAACATTTTCTCCAAACCTGCGGAGGGCTTGGGACCCAAGAGGATGGAGAAGATTAAATAGAGACGACTCCGAACAACGATCAGCGGTCTATGTGAGGGTTATAATAACAAGGATACCGCAATCTAGGGACGGATCCTGAATTTATACGGAACAACTGCGGTCCAATCGAGCCGCGAAGATTCCCAGATAGAAGACTAGGCATCAGTGAACACGAAGGGCTTTTTTGCTGTATATTATTTGAGTTAGTCCAATAGATGGACTTTGATACCACAGCCGGCAAGATGGAGTCAGTATTGCAATAGCATTGTTTAATGATTCGGTTCTCAGTCCTAGCAACTTTACGGCGTATATACCACGAAATATATCACAACATATCCTATTTTGGAAGCGATACCTATGTAAGCAGCTCTATCTCTGGCTCTTTCATATGGATCGTTCTGTGTAAATCCTACTGTCTAAACCTGCCAACTGAAGATTTATCTAAACTCAATATACTGTATGTGTATGTATACGAAATCTCCGTACATGCATAGCGGAGTTGCTATGATCCCAACTAGAAGTCTGTAAAGCGCATCATGAACCAGGAACCTAATAAGTCAGTCAGAGAAATACGTTTGCAGCAGGTGGGTTTGGGGATAGTAAAGAAGACATGTGCACGGTCCGACTGATCTACTAATTAACCCTCGTCTCCGGGTGGATGGCGCCTCTTTTGGGCGTCGTCCCCGGATCATGACGCGCGGATCGTCGGTTTTGAAACTGAACCGGGATGCATACCTCGGACCCCTATATTAGCTCATTGGGGCCGGATCCTATTTATACTTCTGTGGACCGGGTAGACTTGGTAGTATGAATGAGGCAACCAAGCGGGTTGCACTTTCGAGAAATTCGTACAGTTCTAATGTAGAGTTAGGATATTATACTCTAATGTGAGGTTTGGTCTGGGGTAGTCTGTTTGACTCCTCGCTGGGATGGATCTCAGGTCTACCGTTATTGGAATAGCACTTGTTGTGATATGTTGATCCTGATTCTTGTATAGGTTCGTAGTGAAGTAGGCATACATTCTTCAGCATTAGCTTAGTTTGGAATCTATATAACCTCTGAAAATAGAAACCTTTTGCCAGCGATAAGCCGTGGCCTCCCTATTAGTTAATTACTATTAAAGGGTCATATGTTTTCATCGATTATGTACGTATTGTTCTGCGTAGTCCTCTGAAAGAATCGACTTTCAACCCGCTTTCGAATAATTAGAGCCTTTAGACCATGCCTTTCGGTCCATGTGAGGCAAACCTACTAACCCCATGAAATGTGATGTAGTTATCAGAAACACATCGCTTTAAGGATCTCTGTAGCTTAATTGTCAGATTCTAAAGTAGGGTAGCATGTAGTATCAACGACTTGTTGAAATTATCTGCCAGAAGTTTTCTATATTTTAATGCTATCGTGACAGGCAGGTGGCTGAATGCGAAGGAACACGAAATTTAAAGAGGCTAACGTTATATCACAGCTTTTATTCAGCAATGACTTTTTCCTAAAGTGTCCGCGATCGGTATCACCAGAACATCATGGGCATGGATAGGACTCTGTTGGTCGACCTTTTGCTGGCAAAGTCGAATCATATGACAAACCAATACTACTAGATGGTAATAGGTAGATAGCGTTATAGATATGGACGTGGTTAGTAGAAAATATAAGACCTCGTAAATATCAGAAAAGCTTTGAAGGATGACGAGCTGCTAAATAAATGCACTGGGTCTCGACCCAGTAAGTATGTACGCAGTGAGTATACTCAAATTCTGTTTCTAGGCATTCAAGACTGGAAGTGGTTTTGCTAACAAACAGAGTAGCTTCCTACCCAAATCTAGTGACCCGGGTGATATTCCGAGCGATGCAACAGGACTCCGAGTTGTATTCATCCAAAGTATCGACGCGTCAATCTTTACTCATATTCAGCAAATTTTTCTTTTCTACGGTTCATTGCGAGGTGATACGACGTTGTTTCTGTAACATGAAGAAACATATATGGATGTACCCAGCGGTAGCTCATGGAGGTGCTTAAAATACAACGAAGATAGTCTCTACTCGTCCTCAGCTACCTTTTAGCTAGATATTGATGCGAGTTGATGGCATGGTACCTTATGAGTAACCTTGGACAAATGGTCCTACTGAAAGACTAATTAAGAGTTCTGAAGAGAAACTCAATGAAATAAAGAAAAAGAAAGCGGAAAAAATAAAGAGAAGATTATACTTTACAACCCCCTGAAAGTGACTATATCTAAACATGCTGATCGAAAGAGTCTCGACATTAAAGGTACAGAGGCTAATGACGGACGCGACGTTTCACCTGAATAGGTGCCGCTGAGGCTGATAGTAACACGAGAAGAGATTCCAACCAAAGACCCTAGTAGTATAGGATTTGCAGTATGCAACCTGCTGGATTCTCGAGTTCATCGCATCTGGTAGCAGGTATATTAACACCACGTCCTGTTGTCCCGATGCCCGATAGCGATACTAATCAACTCAGCCTTAGGGACTGTAGAGATAGCCTTCATTGAACATGAAGCGTATTAAGATGATTCTTGTTATAACTCGCTTAATGGACATTATCACATTAGACGATTGGCATTGGTAAAAATAGATGTAGAAAGCTACCTAGGTAGGGGGACGTTACCCTGTTAAGAGGTATCAATGAGTACAACCAGAAGTGGGTCACGTGAGATCGAGAATCTGGAAGCTGCCGCCCCACTTAAGTAAGGTCAATCCAAGGATTTGTCGCGTCGCTTGGGAAAGAGTGCTTGCAACAATTGTCCATTGCGTGTTGACTTCCAATCTGAACACAAACACCCACATTACGGCCCAAAGACAGAACAGATATCATGATCGAGGGCTTATGATTGTACCTAACCAGCTAAGACCCCCATTGAACAAAATCGGGTCTCGTACTTCAACCTGACGCCGAACTCTTGTCTGTCTTCTGTCCACTGCCTGAATCTGTATAACGCCATGGCTCCGACCACGACGGCGCGCATCCGTCGCACGGCGCAGAACACCCAGTACACGTATGGCCGGCACCTCATTCTGTGATCTGCCCAGACGAGCTCGCTGACATGAGCCGTGTAGATATAACCTTCCCCGTCGTATCCACACAGTCCATACCTATCCCGTCCTATCTCCCCAGGGCGCCACAATCCTCATATACGGCCATGAGAATGGCGTGACCTTGGTCTGGCGAGGCGGTCGGCGGTTCAAGCCTGAGATACAAGCAGCTGCTGAGAAGGGCACTAATGGCAGACAGAACGGCCGCCCACCCCAAGATGCCGTCATGATCATTGATTCGGACGAGGAAGATGTTGCCCCAAAGGAGCCTTTTATCGACCAGCCGCAGTTCGAGGAGGACCTGGACGACGAATGCACATACCCAGAGATTATACAAACCCTCGACCTAGAATTCGATACCGCTGTCTTCCACATCTCCACCCTGCCTCTGACCCCCTGTCTAGCTGAGGATGCTCTTTGGGAAGAGACTGAAGGGACCGACATACTGAAGGAAAAGATCATCTTCGCAGTTTCCTGCGCCACCCGTGACGTGTTTTTGGTAACACTCCCACTCGTTCCCGTGTCGCCTCTCAGTAAAGCCCGGAAAGATTTGCAGGAATCGCTCCTGGCTGCAAAGGCAGGCAACGGTAAATGGGGAGAGACGGTTACGTTGCTGGCTGGCCAACAAAAGCTATCCGACAGCTTGGCGATGACGCTCATCAGACCGAGGTCTGTGTACGACCGAAGTAAGTCGTCAGAGCGTTCGCGATCAACGACTCGTGCTGTT
The DNA here is from genome assembly GCA_007182795.1 of Xylaria flabelliformis. NCBI lineage: Eukaryota > Fungi > Ascomycota > Sordariomycetes > Xylariales > Xylariaceae > Xylaria > Xylaria flabelliformis. Next base: position 265,375 of record VFLP01000013.1, read on the forward strand.
CATCGCGTTGTCGTCGCAGCTCACTCTCGAGAGGCTTCCGGTACGTTACGATTATGGGATGTGCCTCTTGAAGCTGCCACCAAGCCAGGTGGCCAAATCGAGCCATTCCAGACGGAATACTTGCCCAAGCCTCTAACGTCTATCTCTTTCAATCCGACACATCCAACACAACTCTTGTGCAATGCGTCTCCAACCGCTGTACGCATCTATGACTACAATGTGGCGTCCATGCCACCTGATGATATATCCGAGGGTCCTTTCCCTTCGCAGGGCTCCTGGCTTATATCTCTCTACCCGCCCTTTGTCCGGCAGTCGACGATGAGGAAACCGATATTGGCCGCCGCATGGGTTGCTCGTGGTCGCGCGATATTCGTGCTACTCGCAGATGGCCAGTGGGGTATCTGGGATATCGATGGCGTATCTCCGCAAGGTTCTGCTCACTTTGGTAAACCTGGCTCTGGCATCCTTGGAGATGCAATTACAAAGTTCAACGTCAGTGGCTACGTTGAGGGTACCAGTTCGCTGCGGAATCCTGTTTCGCAACGCGTATCAGGGAGTGCCTCGGATTTTATTCCCATGACACCACACTCCAGGCGTGACGTATTTTCAAGCTCGTCTGGTCCGGAGCGCCTCGCCGTGGTAAGTGGAGGAGTCGTCGTCACGCCATTACCGGCGAGTACCACTACAACAGCAGATGAAAGTGTTACATTATGGATTGGCAGCTCAGATCACGTATTTACAATACCCGGACTCATCAAGTTTTGGGATGCTCAAATACGTAAAGGCAGCGGAGGTGGTGTCAATCTTTTCAGCGGAGCACAGCCTACGCGTATGATCCGTCTGAGTGACCTCTCGGTTGGCTTGATGGGCGAGCGGTGCACCGGGGTTGGTGCCGTAGTTCGTTTTTCCGAAACTGGGGGTATGAGCACACCAGGCAGCGAAGGCTTACCTGTTGATGTTGTCGTATGTGGCGAAAGCAGGCTTGTAATAATACGAGAAAGCGAAGCGGCAGTTGGCGCCCGTATTGGAGGTGTGATCAGTCGCCGGAAGAGGTTGAGCGACCGTCTTCGCGACAACAGCGCCATCATCGTGCATCCAAGACCGGAGCAGCCCGGCAGTGTAACCTACAACCTTTCGATTGGTCCACGAAAGAAGCTTTCGCAACCGTTGTTGGCAGGCGGATACAACGAAACGACGGAGAACAATATGATACAAACTGACGACGAGAAGCCGGCCCAAATACCCCCAAAACCCTCAAGTGGCTTTGCGTTCGCTGCCAACTTAAATGCAGCTGCGGACCTGGAACAGGACGAAGAAGATGAACGGGATGTTGAGGTTGAGATGCTGGATATAATGGAAATCGATCGCGAGCTAGACGCTATGGATAACGGCCGAGGAAGAGGCCGTAAGAAGGTCATGTTCGACTCGTAAAAACTTTGTCTGCTCGGCCGCTAGCTACACGTCGCTTGTCGGCATAAATGCCAAGATGCGCCAGATATGTACGATACCCCAGGCTGACATTTAGAACATTCTAGGAGTACAAGGGTTGGTCTATTTACTGAACTGCAAGTTCTACCTCAGCTATTACTAGAACGACTCATGAACTCAGATTTCGAAGCCATCCGGGGCTTGTTTCTGAACTCGGTTTCTGTAATACCTCTTTATGATTTTGATTTTCTTTTTCTTCGTGTTCCCTTCTATAACTTCATATGACAATGGTTGAATCCGCGCGGCAAGGTGGAGCACAAGGCGAGATCATTCCTTGCAGCTCTGTAATCCATGCGGTACATTGAAGGGCTTCTATGCTCAACGTGTCACTTTTATCACGACACGTCGCCGGCGTTCCCAGGAGGGAATCTAGGGCGGGGGCTTGGGTTGGTTCGGCTTCTATGCGAATTGACCATTTGCCCTCCCTGTGTCCTTATGATCCTGCTATCTGTCCGCCTCGTTGCGGATGGGGGATCGAGACGAAACTGGGAGACGGGTTCGCCGGTACATTCATTTTAGAAATATGCTTATGTGTGCAAGTAACCAGGCTGAAAGTGGATTTAAAATGTGACTAGACTTCGCCGAAGCTGGTGTGTTGTCGGCTAAAAGGTATGTATTGCTCTCTACTGCTCTGCCATACCATAGTCCCGGAAGCTGACAGTACACTATAAATAATACATAGGCCGTGCTATTGCAATAGAAGCAAGGCAGTATCTATTTCCTGCCTCCGGAAAAATGTAGGGACTGTTAGGGTTCGCCGTCAAGGCACGTGTTAATAATGTAATGTTTGAGATCGTCATATCTGGGCTATGAATTGACAAATATAGTTATCAAATTGAAACTTATTGCAAGGTGTCATTGAATGCCATCCGCCGTATGTATCCTCTTCAGTATACTTCCACTGGAGGTTATTACCACTGCAATATCTCTCCCAGAAACGAATTGTTGTACATCCTCTGGAAGCGATATGGTTCTACCTCCTGACGACTTCTGTCTTGATACGCGGTCCTCTCTCATTGGTAATAGGGCTAGTGGGGTCCCGATCTTCCCTCAAATGTTCAATAAACGGGTAGACAGAGTGTTGAATAACGATATTTTAATTCGTAGCTAGCCGCGCAACATAGAAGATTATGAAGTTGTAGCTTGCATTTCTAAACAAGGATATTCTAACAACCCTAATATACCACTGCCAATAACGACGTCAATTCTCTGCCCGTGCGATCCTATGAATAGTCTTTAGTCATTTATAAGAGCGATTGGAAACTTCTTCCTGAAGCATGGCTGAAAAGACCAGTAAGTTAGCCCATCTGGGCGAACAACAATACCAGTGAATGAATCAAAGAGAACTTATGCCGCTGTCCATAAATATTAAATTATTGCTATCCCACCTTCAACCCCATAGAACGTGCTCAGCTTACTTAATCTCGATACCAACTTTTCCAACATGCCCCTGAGCCCACTACATCATTTTCATGTCAGCAATGTTCGTTATACAGCGATAGAAGGGACTTACTTGATAATCATACGCCTCCTTCGCTTGCTCGAGAGTGAAAATCTTGGAGTCGACTACTGGATGTATATCGTTTACTTCGATGGCGGCGACCATGTCCTCCATCTGTTGACGAGAACCGACATAGACACCTCGGGCAGTGCAAATGTTGGTCAAACAGTCGATGAGCGAGGCTTGGGCCTTGACGCCACCAAGGAAACCAATGATAGAGATGATGCCTTCGTATTTGATAGCTTTAAGACTCTGCTGCAGCGTACCGGAGCCACCGACCTCGATGATGAAGTCGACGCCAGCGCCGCCCGTCAGCTTCCTGGCCGTCTCGCCCCAGTTCTCGTCTTCCTTGTAATTCAAGATATGATGGGCGCCCAACTTTCTCACGATCTCCTCCTTCTCCTTTGACGATGTCGTCGCGATAACAGTTGCGCCGGCGGCCTTGGCGAACTGTAATACCAATGTTAGGGCACGCGAGCTTTGATAAGGATCATTCACTCAACTTACCTGTAGAGCGAATAGACTAACACCGCCCGTGCCCTGGACAAGAACGGTATCGCCCGGCCTGAGGGCTTTGAGGCCATACAGCGCATTCCAACTCGTTAGAGCGGCACAGCTAAGCGTGGCAGCTTCGACGTAGCTCAGATTCTTAGGCGCGCGCACGATGCCGTTCTCGCCGAACACGCCATACTGACGTAAGGTGCCATCGACGACTGTAACACTTAGAATTAGTCATCGCTATTTGAGATGTAGTTCATCAGGGTTTCAGAAGCCTCTAAACACTGTCTTATTCCGAAAAGAAGCCTCGTGTCCTCAAAGGTACCGAAACAAGAAGAAAATGATTCTGAGAGTTACTCACCACCACCGACGCCGGTGCCCGCAGCCTCGATGCTCATGGGGCCATACTGATGGCCTTGGTTGAAGAGCGTGACGACCCGATCGCCCTTCTTCCACTTGGTCACCTTGGATCCGACGTCCACGACCTCACCGGCACCATCTGATGCCGCCACAACAGGGAACTTAGTGGGAAAAGGGTATTTTCCTCGTGGAATGATCAGATCGCGGTAGTTCAGAGAGGCCGCGTGTAGCTTGACTAGGACGTCGCTGTCGCCCACCTTGGGCACCTCGCCGTCGCCATATTGTAGTGTCTCCAGCTCCTTGCCGGTTCCGGTGACGGTCCACTGCTTCTGAGTTGAAGGGATAGCCATGTTGAGTTTCTAGTGTATGAAGATATGATGATCGAGAATTGTAAAATCTAGTCAACGAGGATATGATGCAATGTATTTATATAGTCGGGGAGTGGGTAGGCGGGGTATCGCAGTAGCACTAGTGTAATGATACTTCATTGATGGTGACGATATAATATCGATATCGCGGACCGATACCTGGGCAGACTCGGTCCTTACCGTTCTCCTTGGCATTTTGCCATTACTAAGTCCTCTGCGTCTGAGCCGTCCTTTCTACGGCTTTGGACTGGGTGGGAATCCAGTTACCGAGGGCAACCCGGGAAATCGGAGTAGCCACGGTCAAGCTCCCGGCTATGGGTTTTCTCTAGTCACGGAGTTCTTCCGTCTTCCGATTCTTACATGAGTATTCGATCTACGTAGGAGGAAAGATGACACTGACGGAAGCACCTAGCTCAGATACAGTCTCCCCAGATGCGCGATAACTGCGGCGAATGTGAATGAACCTCGGGATATATCATCATGCCAGTCTTAAGTTACGTTCTCTTGGGGTTCGACGAATGAACTGGCATGGCAGGACCCAGAAACTGGGGCGAAAAAACAGGGATGATAATGACCTACAGCAGTATATGCTTACTTAACTCCGAAGCTCCACTAGCTATCGATCTCATTCTGTCTGCGGTTTAAAATTCACCCTGCATTATTCCAGGCGCGTCTTCCGGTCATCATTCAAATCAACTTTCACGTAACCCGGTAACATGCTTTTATTGTGTCGATCGATACAGCCAAGGTCATGTGTAATAAATGACGTTTTCAATGGTAAGGACTGATACAGAAGAACAGAGCGTATGTTGAAACCTGGCTTCGGCTGATCCTGTGCTTGCTTGCGGCTAAATATTACCCCCTCAATCTCATTCCTTATGGTAGCGAGATATCTCTTGAAAATTGATAAGAAATTGCCGGCGGCTATGCTTATTCAATTTCGAGATGGCAGTTCGTGTGCGGGCGGGCTCACATCGTTAAAGAGCTGGGATAGTCATTGGATTCAACTTTCACTCACCTATAGCGAGAAAAGCGACTCTGCTAGAGCTAGCTGCTGGCTGGGTGAATATAAGATGCTGGAGGGAAATGCTGTATGAACTCGGAGCTGTAGACGTTGTTAGTATTTCCAATGACTCTATCTTTGCTGCGACTATGCTGAGGCCGATATTCTGCGCGTGTCTCATACTAGGATTTGAGTGCCGCAGGCCAAGAATATGACTATGTGGTAGTCGGATCGGGCCCCAGTGGTGTTCCTCTAGCTGTAGATCTTGCGAAAGCTGGTAGCAGCGTTCCTTTATTGGAGGCTGGCGCCGATTTGTCTGGAGAACCGACATACTCGGAGACCTATGAAGATATCGATTCCGCTATGTCTGCGGTCAACAACCCTAGCAGCAGATGGGACCTTTTTCATGAAGCACTCTGACGATCCCGAAAGAGAGCGTCAGTACAAGGACCTGACATGGCGCGCCGGGAATAGATCATTCTACGTGGGACCGGATCCTCCTGAAGGGGCCCGTCGTCGACAATGCCGTGCTCGAGCTACCTCCTGATGCAACCTGGGATTATATTGCTAATATCACAGGGGATAAGCCATGGGCAGCTTCTGAGATGACGAAGATCTTTGAAGAGATAGAAAACTCGTATTACGTGAATAATGGAACAAAAGGCCGTGGGTTTTTCCGGCTGGCTTGAGACGAATCGTGCCAATGGCTCCTGGATAGGCGTTGAGTCGGCCGCAACCATAATACAGCAAGCGATGTTAGAACAACTTAGTGCGCTGGGAAACATGTCGGTGGAGGACCTTAGAGGCTAACTGAGCCACGATATCAATGCGCTTAATCTGGAGGGCGATCAGGCTACAGGGGTTTTCGGTAAACGTCACTCAAGCCAATCCAGAGAAGCGCCGGTTCAGTCCGTCCGATGTCAACTTCCTCATCTTCGAGAAGGGGGCGGACCAGGACTTGCAGGCAATGCTTGAGGCCGTAAGCTTCGTGGGAAACGTGAAGACGCGGATTGGTAATAGCTCCGGTCTCGTCCCCATCGAGGAACCTAGCCCCTGCCCGTCTACGAGTCGGACGTGTACGGGTGATGGGATCAAAGTTACGCTGAAGAAGCAGGCCTACTCCCGACACGCAACCGGTACTTGTGCCACTGGTGACACGGCGTCGGATCCGATGACGATGCTCGCTTCGGAATTCCGCGTCAAAGGGGTGGACAGGTTTAAGGATTGAGGATGGTTCGGTGTTTCCGCGACCACCTGGAGCGTTCCCTATATTGCTGACCTTTATAGTCTCGAGGCAGGCGGTAAAGGCTGTAATCCAGAGTGGCGGAATGCAAACTAGATGGACATGCAAACGCCGTTTCTTCATGTGGTCGTGAATTGCTACAATGCACTTGACGATGCACTTGGAATAGAACTGAATAGTACATATGCCTACCTAGGCAGCTATGTACGTAAGCCTTCAGCATCAGTAGACGGGATTGCTATCTTCGAGTGCTTCTCTGGCTCGGAAATTGTGACGTCCGGGAGTCGCAATGAATATATAATGACCGCAAATGTATTCTTACAAAATCACTAATAGTCGTTCGTCCAAGTTGTGAGTGCGTCAAATTTTTAAGTTTTTTTAACAGCCTTTGTTTTACCTGGTTATATTTCTGGTCTTATCCCGAATGTAACGAAACGCAAGCTCTATGATATAGGCCATGGTCTGACCTGATGGACGGGCGACTATTGAAAGTATTAGCACCTGGCGGCTCTCTCTTTCTCTCGGTTCTCAATTTGGGCGATCATATGGCGCCTTCGGGCAACGGATGCTGGAAAACCTCGCTTTTTATTTCCATCGCGTGCGCGCGAATGCCGTCCATTTACGGGGTATTGCCAGCATTGCCATCTGCTGGAGAAGATTCCAATTTTTGCCAAATTGAGCTCCGTCACGCCCAAATCTCGCTTTCACATCGTAGGTACTGTAGCAACTTATATGTTGTCGACTACGGCGATGCCGCCGTGACGTTCATTTGCTGAGTAAAATATCACGGCGAATATGATGTTTTCTCACGTGTTGGTTTACTGGATTGAAGCTCGAAATCTTACGGGATTACTAAAAATAGCCACTCTGCTTACTAGAGCCACTGGAGTCCCAGCACTCTATACTGAGGCTGACGTCCAAAAACGGAAAAGCTCCTCATCTCCTTTTTCCTACCTACTTAGTCCTCATTCTTACCTCAATGAGAATTGCTTCATCAGGACAGATCTCTCTATTCTCATATGAGAGGGACAATCAACGAGCGTTAAGAAAGGAAGGACAACTTCTCATTGAGCCAAGAGAGATTGTGATCTCGTTTCTGTCGACCCTCTGATTTCATCGCATCACAATATACAACGATGGGCGTCTTCCGCAAGCTGGGCCTTGTGCTCACTATTCCCTTATTGTTCTTCGCCTTTCGGACGGCATACAACCAGTATATGCTGACTTCATTAACGTACACTATTGACCCGTTATCACCCAACGATCTTGTCTTCGAATCAGAGCTCTATACAACTCTATTCAACCACACGAAATGGGCTAAGGTTGATACCTTCGCAGTTGGCGTTGGCATTCCTTTCGCGGCGGTTCCGAAAGAGTTGTGGAACGAGGATAAATTTGCAGCAGAAGTTTTCACGCAGCTCTGGGATCAGAGACGTACGCCTCCTCTCCCGCTAGACTTCGTGAAGATTGATGATCCGGATTAGCTAATCTCGGTACAGTGACGACGCAATTCAACAGACAGCCCACGCATAAAGTACCAAAGATGGGTGATGGGAGCGTCAGTGATGCCCTCGCAGCCCAGGTTGTTAGCGTAGGAGACAAGGACATGTCCGTTGCCGTCGTTACTCGGCCTAAGAGGAATCAGCTGCCGATGGGCTTCGAGCACATCATGGTCAAGTTCGATATGGAGAACAAAGTCGCCATGGCCATGATCAGATATATCTGGCATTCCAGGAAAGAGACGCCGTCGAGCTGGCGTAAATCCCTGGCGCGCTGGTCCCAGATCAACGGGCGTCGTCAATGGCTGTTACATACAGCAAACATAATTGCCGAGCAAAAGAATACCAAGCCGGTGAAACTGGAGCTGTAAAATTGAACTTGTATACCTGGAATAGGATTAGGGCTCTGGGCATTACAGTTGTAACATATAACTAAGATTGGTAGACTTGACTTGGGTGGAGCATTTGGAAAGGTCAACAAAATAATACTTGATGAAAATTATGATTACATTCTGGTATTACTTACTTGAAACATCATTATTGACTCGAGTCTATCTATCGAGTTTTTAAAATTCATTGATACCTAACTGAAGAAACCCCGTGTGTTGCCCCCAAATCCACATTGCTTCTAGAAAAATGTTAGAGCTATGAATACACAGTCAGTGATATCATAGTTGAATGACCGGACTATGCCAATCTGCAGGTTTATATCTCCTAAAGCTGTTTCAGCGCAAGCCTTATTTAGCTCAGCTACGCTCAGCTTCCCACAGCGCGGTAATCTTCGGTTATACCCATTATTCAAATCCTGTCCACTCCGGTCTCGGCATTGTATGCTTTTCGTAATTTGAAAACGAGCTATATCAAGCTCCTTTCTACTGCAACAATGTGTGTGTTGCCCGGTTTCTATCTTGTCTGGGCTTTGTAGTCTCCTCTTGGCTCTTGGCTCTTATCTCTTGCGCTTACGGCTTGGGTGCTGCGATCTGGTATCTAGACAAAACTCTGGGCGTGAGACAATTGTATAACCCCTGTTCTTCGTTCGCAAATTCATTCATAAAACGGTAGTGCCAATGAATGGGTCAAAGAGAGCAAATATAAAGGTCAGTGATTCATGAAAGCCTGACGATCCTGGCAAGCTACCAACGGTGAAAGCGTCGCATTGATAACTGTAATCGGACGATGGCGGGGGCGCGTTACCGAGGTAGGTAGTTCATCCCGACAGACCGTAAAGTTTAGCTCTTAAAGACTTAAAAAACATACTAACTAGAAAACCGTAGTGCAAATAATAGATAATTCGCTGAATTCAAATTTTGAGCCGCAACACCAATTCCAAACAAGTCCGGTATGAGCCGGGCAAAGCTGGGTATGTTATTCCCAGTTCTTCGTCCCTAATTTACGTAAAACCCCGGACCCCGCAAAGTACCTAGCGGGAGTAGCTCATGTGACAAGTTTTCATCAAGTAATTAGGCGGGTCGCTCACATATCAATAAGATCAAGATCGGCGGTTATCAACATACCTATCGAGGCTACCATCGGTCTACTTACAGCATGGATACTGCTGGGGAGATAAGCGGAATACCATCTTACGCCAAGTGGGAACTCGAGTAGATTTGGAGTGAGTCGATCTACTTTACGTGCAGCATGCTTCTAGAACGTCAACTGGATAGCCCTATCCTGACAGGAAGTATAATACCACCGCCATCACCTTAGAAACTTCTTCTCGTTCATTCAGTATTGTCAACTACGTGACTGGCGAGCGCAATCTCCAACGGCGCAACATAAACGGCGGTGGTGTCTACTTGTCTGCGGGATCGAATTGATCGAAATACCGCAGCAAGAATGGATTATGATGACAAGGTTGGGACGTCCCTTGGGGCGCCAGAGGCTGGCGCCGAGCCCAAGAAGTCCTTGGATCACTCTATTTCAGCCTCTATAGGAGAGGTGAATCTTTCGCAGAGCCATCAACTACAGCGTGGCTTGAAGAGCCGACATATTCAGTTTCTGGCTCTCGGTGGAGCGTGAGTAACGAACGGATCCCACGTCTCGGTCAACCCCGCGTGTTCATGCGCCACTAACGTGAGATGGACAGCATCGGAACAGGCCTTTTCATCGGTAGCGGACAGATCCTCGCGACTGTCGGGCCGGCGCCGCTGTTCATGGCCTACTTGGTAATGATGCTGGTCGTCTGGATCGTCATGAATGACTTGGCTGAGATGGTCACCTACCTGCCGATGAAGGGCATTTCCATTCCCTACTTCGTGGGGCGTTTCGTTGAACCTAGCCTTGCTTTTGCGACCGGATGGAACTACTGGTACGCTTACGCGATTCTCATCGCCGCCGAGTGTACGGCGGGCGCCATTATCGTACAGTATTGGACACACGCCGTGCCTGTCGCGGTGTGGATTGCCATTCAGCTCCTCGTCATCCTCTTCCTCAATATCGTCGCCGTGTCCTGGTTTGGCGAGTAAGTTTCATTGCTAAATCTCGCTAACGCCGACCACTGACCTCTATCTAGAGCCGAATTCTGGTTTGCTAGCGTGAAATTGATCACAATTATCGGTCTCATTATCTTGGGTATCGTCTTGTTCTTCGGCGGCGGTCCGAACCACGACCCGTTGTATTTCAAGAACTGGCAGGACCCCCCAGGCGCCTTCGTTCCGTACCTCGCCGAAGGCAGCTTTGGAAGATTCCTGGCGTTTTGGACGGCTTTTGCTCGCGCTGGTTTCTCGTTTGTTACTTCGCCTGAATTGGTCGCCCTTTCTGCTGGCGAAACCGTAGCACCCCGCCGCAACATTCCAAAGGCTGCTGGGCGATTTGTCTGGCGTCTTGCCGGCTTCTATGGACTCGGCTCCTTAGTTATCGGTGTTCTCGTGCCCAATGATAATAACCAACTTCTCAGTAAAGACTCGAATGCGTCTGCGAGTCCCTTCGTGATCGGCATTCAGAGGGCTGGAATCCCGGTGCTCAACCACATTATCAATGCCGCAGTCTTAACGTCAGCATGGTCGGCCGGTAATGCCTTCTGTTTCTCTGGCTCTCGCGTGCTCTACTCCATGGCGCTTAATGGACAGGCTCCAAAATGGTTTGCCCTTACCACCAAGCGTGGTGTTCCGTACGTCGCGGTGCTTTTCACCCTCGCTTTCAGCACTCTAGCTTTCCTCAATGTCTCCAACACGGGTGCTGCGGCCTTCCAATGGTTCTCTAACATCTCTACAATTTCCGGTTTTGTTGCTTGGATTGTCGTTATGATCACATATATCCGATTCCGCAAGGCGATGCAATATCACGGCATGCTGGAGGCACTTCCTTACAAAACACCATTACAACCATACGCGACTTACGTCACGCTATTTGTGATTACCCTCCTCACCTTAACCAACGGTTTCCAAGTCTTTGTTCCTAAAAACTGGTCGGCCTCTAGTTTCCTGGCTGCGTACATTACCATTCCGGTTTTCCTTGCTCTCTACCTTGGGCACAAGATTTGGTTTAGAACACCGTTTGCTATTAAGACCAAGGATGTGGACGTAATGACTGGAAAGAAGGAGATGGACGAGCTCGAGGCGATGGACCAGCCACCAATACCTCGTAATTGGATTGAGAAGGTATGGTTCTGGCTCGCTTAATGGAGTATAGGACTACGTTGTAGAAAAATGATATTCATAAGCGCTGAGAACTTAGAATTAGAAGTGTCCAAATTACAAATTTCTAGCAGCGCTTCTTCCCGCCCCTCTCCATATTCTGCAACGTACTTGAGACTAGCTGAAAGGACTATAGGGCCAACGTAGTCGCCTCGCTAGCTTCCAGGAGCTAGTTAGACTAGGAACTTACCAACATTTGCTAAGTCACAGCCTCGACTTTTCATGCTCATCACTATTCAAACTATGTAAATACGCTATGACGCCATCGCCTTTCTGGTATGCAGAAGCTCTACTAAAACAAGTTTGGGAACATGATGGATTGATGTGGTTACATTTCACAAATGTTTAGTGTTGTAATTAAATTTTTTAGGGTCAATCCAGGAACTTTACGGCCTAAATTTCCAATCTGGGGTAATCTACGATCTCGAATAATAGCGTAACACCTTACCAAGTGCTAATAACCCACCTCTATCCATAATCTAGTATAACTGCTAGGTAGATAATAAACAAATACCTGGTGCTTTTACACGAGTGAGTCGCTGGTGCGGCGCTTCCCGTGCGAGATTGGAGGTATCCTCCAGATGACTTCTACAATACAGGAATGTAGTTGAGGATTAAAATATTCAGCTGCAGGTTTCCCGTTGTTGGACGAAGGGGCGACGTGCTACCGTAGATTATTAGTACCATATGCTTTATGATCCCACTGAGATTAGTTTTATTATCTTTACGAATCCACGTTTTAAGTAGGTCACAGCCGTTCAACTCTTGTGCAAAGCTCTAATGAAAAAGGTGCCGTGGGAAGAGAGAAATATGGGCATCTTTATGATGTGCCTTATGTATCGCAAATCTGTTGCCAATCGACACTTGATTAAAGGGAAAAAAAACATAGTCAACACATTTAAGCTTGCTATCAGAGGTAAGTACCCAGAGTGAATAGAGAAACCTGCTTGTAGCTAGGAGTAGTTAGGGCTTAATACAGTGATCAACTGATTCCTGAACTACCTAAATTAAGTTTCGTTCTGTAATCCTTAGCCGTTAAACTACTATGGGAGATTTTAGACTATATCTATAAGTAGGGAAGGTAGCGCCACTTCTCTAGGGCCCGGAAAGTTCTTAAACTACACTGTTTTCCTGTTAAGAGCCCCTTTGCTCTTAAAGAGCTATAGCACGGCAAGAGGCACTCTACTTGAGATGTCCAAGATGAAACTTTATACTTAAGAGGATTGGTGAAGTGAAAGGCCGACGCCGCGAGCTTATTGTAGATTAGTGTTGAAGATAAGACAGCAGACAGATAGAGTTACTAAGATCAACGATGTGGTGCACGCTTGGTGCCCTGCATGGAACAAATATTCCGATAGCCTGACATGTCAAACGCATACAGGGTGGCTAATTTACAGTGCAATATCCCATAAGTCAATTCGAGGCATACATGGAAAACTGCTATGTTGTTTAAGGCTCATAACTTAGTGGAACACATATGCATAACATAACGGATACATAATTATGTTGTTGCTTAAAACACTTGATGGTCTATATCTTCTTACAAGGGCCGGCATGATTCTACGTCTTGAATATGATCGGAATCTTCCGTATTTCCCTATACAACAATAAATAGAACCGGTGGCGATGGAAACGGCTAGACGATAGGATAGCGGAATGGGATCACCTTGTTTCAACGATTTAGCTTACCATTGGTTGTCTAGAATAATATATCACATACTAAATTCGATTTTTTTGTGGCCGCGCGGCCTCGTGCGATGAAATAACTCCCTCTCACATGTCCTCGGATCTTAAATAAAGCGCATTGTGGGCACATCCTATTGCGAAGTTTACAGTTCTAATCACCATCTAATATCATCGGAATACTACGATAAGTGAGACGATCTATGATATATATCATAATGTCTCTCAACCTGTGATGCCTGCCTCATCAAACCCAATATATCGCCGAGGGTATTTTTACTCATGGTAGTTATCATGTTCAACCCTGGCATGAGGTAAGATATACACAATGCAAACGACATGGTTTTGTCCCGCCAATGATAATAGCCCACGATCGTTTGATAACGCACAGATACAATATTATGATTGGGTGTTATGGGCGTTGTGGAGGTATTTCTGCAGTTGGAAAAGGTGATTCGCAACGCAAGAGCCCCACTGATTACGACGCCTGCTCCTAGTGATTTCCCTAGGTGGAGCTGCTAAATCCTGCACATCTTTTATAAATTGCAGCCATTGGGACGTCACTTCTAAGTCTGTTGGTTGTTTGATTGTATGATGCTGAGATTATACGCCAAATGATGACTTTGGTCGCTTAAAAGGATGCGCTTCGGTGTTCAAAACCCATTGATCCAGGCTGATTAAGTTCGGCTCCGAGTATCTGGAGTTTGGAATGGTTAGTCTTCCCAACTTGTAGATCAAGCGCTCCAAATAAGAGGACTTACAGTAGATAGAAATATTTCAATGTTTCAGCCGTCCAGAAACTCTCCATCTCGTCTGACTGTTTCGGGTTTGTGCTCAACACATTGTCGATTGCACTGCTACCGACTTCTGTTGTCGTATGGCGTACAATAGCTTCGAACATCTTCCATCCCTCATCCTGCCACTTCTTGTCTCCAGTTATTCTGTACATGTACCAGACAGACTCTATGGCTTCAGGCCTATCGTGCGAATGTTAGCACACACTGCTAATCACAGCGCAAGGACTCAAAGCCCCTCATGAAAGAAGCTTCGTTTATAAAGATAAGAGGTGGGGATGAATGTATCAAAAAGGGCAAACTAACCGTAGAATGTACGATCTCCAATTCACATTCACGAAGCCTTTTGGTAACTTCTCAGATTCGATCTTGTTGGCTACCCATTCCTTATGTGACAATGGCCGTAGAGGATCATCTTCGTCTGTGTCCTCGTCATCTTGCAGGGGAACTTGGCTGATAGTCGACTTTTTGAATCCGGGAACTGGATCACTGTCTTCAAGATCATCATCTAAAGCAGGGGCTTTCTTGTTCTTAACAGGGCGCGATTCCATCGTATCGTCTTCCAGACCAACTGGAGCTCTTTTTCCAACTCTGGCGTTATTGTGATCTACCGGAGAGTCTTCCAATGGCTTCTCATCAGGAGTCGATTTATTAGGGCGTCCTGTCTTCCCCGTTGACGAACGAAGGTCTTGCGCATTCTGCTTCTCCATCCTTGCTTTTTCCACAGCAGCTTTGGCTTTTGCCTTTCGCTCACGGTACTCCTCGACTTGTTCGTCACGACTCTCAAATGCGGGATCCAGAGTCTGCTCGTACAGGGTCTGATTCCAATGGCAGTTTTTGGCATCAGGACAGGGCAGCACGTGGGCACCTTCAGGCATTATACCAGTCGGGGTGCTTTCATACGCCCACACACAGCCTTCAGTGAGCTTTTTACCGATTTCAACATCAGCTGGCACCTCGAAAATCTTTCCACCCATGGCAAACATGCCGCCAACGAAACAGGTGAGATGCGTGACTTCGTACTGCCATTTGGCGTCGGTCTCAGGCTCCCCACTGGTAGTGATCTTGGCAGAAAACAAAATATCGCGGTTATCTGGAACCATAGGCCGGAACAGTAGCCACTTCTTGACCGCCTCGCTAACTTTTAAGTGCAATTCTTTGTATTTCGGCTCCAGACCACCGAGAAGCAACCATTGTTTTGGGAAGTATTCGTAAGTAGAGTCTTGTGATCCACCCATACTATACTGCTCGGCTCCCCAGCCACCAGATGTCAATCCCTGAGACACACACTCGGGTAGGATACGCTCCCCGGCAATGAGTTCCACCTTGCCGGTTTTCGGATTTTTCTTCTTAACGACGTTAAGATTCAGAGCGCTACTCTTTCGAGAACGCTTCAGCACAGAAGACTCAGCTTTATCAAGTCTGTCAGGTTGACTTTTTGCCTTTACATCCGATTCAAAATCGAGCTCGTTATCCTCTCCAGCTGCTCCAGCGTCCAGGCTGTTATTGCTGTCTGTCTCGTCATAGGCCTCAATATCTGCTGCGCTTTGTGCCGCTTCCAGTTCATTCTGGGCGGTGCGGTTGCACCCACTGGCGTCAACTTGTTCAGGGAAAATGCCAGGAATCGAAGTACCACTCTCTTGCCATTCATAGAAGGCGTCAGTGATGCGTGCAACCGCGTCGTAGTACTTGTTCTCTTTGGTAATCTGAGCGAGTCGAGTGAATTCCATCGCAAGTGAACCCAGCTCAGCAACACCGGCATTGGTAGGTGCCCTTCTAGGCTGCGAGGCGAAACTCGGCTTCCAGTTGTAGTAGAGCACAGGCATGCGATTCGGTGTGTCAAACACACCCATCAGGATCTCGGCCAGTTCTAAAGCCTTCTCAAGGAGAATATCGTACCCACCACTTTTACCTCCGCTCACATCGTACGCAGCTATTAATCCGCCTAGATATCGAATCGTGGTTTCAAAAACTGGAATCTCGGGCCGTTTACCAATTGTGAAATCGATCTTTTCAACCTCTAAAAGGGCCTCTTTGAATTCCTCCTCCATTCCCATAATCCACAACGTATCGAGCGAATCAACCAGTGTCGCAGCCCATCCACAGAACGGGTCACGATATTTTTTGGAAACGGGACTTAGCTCGTCATGACCTCTGGCATATTTCCAATAACCTGCCCAGCCACGCTCCATCTCAGCTTTGACCTGCTGTTGGCGTGCCTCACGCAGCTCTCGGTTCTCAGCCGACTCTTTCCCAAACGCAAATTGTATCGTTGGAATTTTTTTGGGCTTTTCAGTGGGAAGAGGGATGATCTCGGACTCGGGAACTGGAAAATGTTCGGGGACCTTTTTCCAGTGAATTGCCGTTTTTACTGGATTGTTTTCTGCGTCCATAGCCCCTTTGCCAACATTCTTGTCCGGCACATTGATAACAGGAGCAGTTGTGGCCTTGGCGGCTTCATCATGATCATAGGCCAAGACGCCTGCTTCCTTAATAGCGATGTCGGATTTAGGAGGGGGTTCGAAGTCGGCAGCATCGTCCTCGTCTTCAGCTTGTTGGGTGTTTTTAAGGTCAGGGATTTCGGCTTTCAAGCTGTCCTTGCCGGGAGAACTATCCTTGCCGGAATTATCTAGTATTCGTTGAGGGAGATCATCATCTTTACTAGAGATACCCTTGAGTGAGGTATCGACTTGACTATCGGCACCCGTCTTGCTTGTAGGCGGCGGCTTGAGCTTGGGCGGGGGTGCGGCATGGGGAAACGAGGCTGAGACTGCTTCCCATTGTTCGCTATTCTGAGCAACACGGTATAGCAGAAACACGACTATGGCAGCAAAAAAGACGTAGTATCGGTATCTTCGTAGGCGAAACATAGTGTAGTGACGACAAGATTTGGATTGGGCGGGCTGGATGGTCGACTAATCAGAAAAGAAAGAGATCGTGGGGATAGCCGATCTTTCTTGGCGCGCCTGCGGGAGAATAGGCTGGTGCAACACGAGATATCAGTAAAGAATGGATACTATCATTTTCCCTTGGCAAGTGGACAGCATGCGATCATAACCAAGGCACAGTCGATAGCGAGATGAAATTGGGACAAGTTGTTGGTAGTCGTTCGCGATGAATGAATGAAGTAAGGGGGTGTCGCTAGAGTCGCAGATCACGAATGAATTTGGCAAAGTTGGCTAAAAACGGGACGGACAAAACAGGACAGAGAGAATCAAATACGAGCAAAGAAAAGTGCGATCGCCCAAGGCTCGCTCGCTCATCGACCTGGAGAGGACCGAACTACAGAAGACAGCCGGCGCAGGAGAAGGAGCATTGCAAAACGGAATGGTGAATAGAGAACAGATTGCGCTGCGCCGGCCACCGCGATGGAATGCTGTAAGCCCATGTTGGTAGGTACGGTCGGTTGGGAGAACTTCTGCCATTCTCTTGGTTTCTTGGCTCTTGGCTCTTGGCTATTGTTCTTGGCATCGTATGGGGGATATTGAATAAGTGTCCCAGGTCCCAGCTAGATCTATCTAGCGTGAACAGAAGTCTGGACTTCTAGAGTGCGGACTTGCGCGGATTGGGTACGTCCAAAACCAGAAACGGCCTCGTGCAAGTCCGCAAACCGTCTTGGCAGGCCTCCAATGCGGCACATGCTCAGTATGATTTTCTCTGATATAAACGAGCATAATATCAATTAGCGTGATAGCACATCTAAGAAAAACTTACAAGATTCAAGATGGACTGCATTTGTATAACTGTAGGGCTGGAAAATATGTGTGTATGAATGATTTTGATAACTAGAGGCTTAGTGTGTTTAATTGGTTGAGAGTTGGAGTCAGCTATCTTAGCTATTGCCAGGTGACTGCAGCTGGTGGTCAAGGTCGAGCCCGCGCTCTTCT
This sequence comes from Xylaria flabelliformis, assembly GCA_007182795.1. Taxonomy (NCBI): domain Eukaryota; kingdom Fungi; phylum Ascomycota; class Sordariomycetes; order Xylariales; family Xylariaceae; genus Xylaria; species Xylaria flabelliformis. The sequence goes on from VFLP01000013.1 coordinate 283,334, forward strand.
ATGATTGGCAAAAATATAGGATTTATCCCATCTAAGTAAGCAAACGAGGCAAATAAGTTGTGTGCACGTTTTATTGATACGAAAATGAAACAATCACAACAGACAGATATGGTGATGAACACGCCGGAGTAGTGGTAGAATCTATTCTCTTACTTTACTTTGTTTAGGCGGGGTTTTAACAGGTACGAGTTAACAACATCATGGGGCTAGAAGAAAGGTGGGCCAGGTTCCTCCTATTCATACTTAGGCATACTAGATCCAATATGTTCCATCAGTAGGGCAGAAGCTACCTAGGGTATCTCGGGTATGTCTCGGCCCCTGCGTCCTGGTGCTAGAGTAGCTAGCCCACCTGACCAAGACAATTAAGTCGAAAGTCAAGTCAACTGCAAAACCTATTGTACATACAAGCCTCAAATACCGGTACAGTATCGATAATGCGTAAGTGCGGAACAATATTTCAGGATTTGCAAAAAGGGATCGGCCCAGATTCGACCGACCGGATTCATGGATCTCCAACAGCATCGACAGAATCCCCAAATTCCTACTAGTGCCGAGGCATTGTCGAATGATGCACACTGCAGTACTTATGTAACAACAACTTGTCCTAGAGAGTCTAGATCTACGCCGTGGCAAGATTTCTCATCCTTGCGGCACAGAAGATGCCGCTTACTGATTACTGCGCGCCCATTCCCCCATTGGGATATTTCCGGCGTCGAGACAGATACCTGATTCTACTCTGGACGCAGTAAGGTCACGCATAACAACATCTGACCAACTTCGAGGGAGCTACGTATAAACATGACGTGAATTTCGTAGGTATTCATCAAACTCACTCTGACCCCATCGTGGGATTTTGTTTCCCCCAATTTCAGGGTCTAGCAGGCGTCGATCATTGCGGGGTACATGGCTACACTTGATCGACCCTCAATAGGTAGGACCTGGAGCAGTATCACGATCCAACTGGTCGGTCGTTGTGTATCTATCATCCCGTGTCTGTTGCTCTTCAACTTTGCGCGGTGAGACGAGGGAACCCAATCAGTTGTTATGAGCCAGTGTCCCTCTCAAGCATATGTTAATTTAGTTGACGGTCATGGCGAAAATGCATCGGGTTCTTGGCTAGGAGTTCGCGGCTGACAATCCTTGCTACCTGTCAATCATAAGCTTCATCGGCCATTGCTTGATAAGGTGCTCAAATCTCTACGCCCTGTCTTGTTTTTGATGTATTCCATCTTGGCCATTTTACATGGAGCGACAAGATAGCTGATTAGCAATGGATTGGATCGAAATGGCCTGAGGATTACCATATAGTGTTGTGATAGCCGGTCTAATATAGCCATTTCTTTACAACACGCATAGAGATTGCCACAGGATAAGTGCTGTAGAAATGCGATTTTCCTCAGCGTGGAATCCTATTCGGCTCATCCGGCCCCTTGGCAATTTTTCTGCATTAATCAAGCTACCTATATAACCATTCAACTGCGGGGTGATTGAGGGATTATCGCCAGGCGTCGCATCCGCCGATGTCGTCGCGAAAAAGTTACGGCAATAGAGTTGTAACCGACAGCTACAACACCAATGGTCCTTGGCCCCGCCACGTGTGGACATGCCTGCTTGAGGCACAAAGCAATAATAGCCTGAGACCCTGACATCTGGTCCCTGTCACATTGGTTGCCGGCCTGACCCGGCTGACTCGGCGGCGTCACGTATGGCCACGTCAGACAAGGAAGACAGCGCATGTCCCCCATCAAAACCCCAGAGGCACCTCAACCAGACCCCATTGGGTCCTTGCCCTTGGTTCTACTCATTACAACGTTGTTCATTGCATCGAGCGATCCCCGATCTGTACAACATCAATCCAATCCCCCCACGACAGCACAAAGTCCCACGGGATTACGGTACGGTATAGCGGATCACATCGCAACAGAAGAGGACAATCCGTTCTCGCTGCTCTTACCACTTGTTGTCAGATGATGGCGTTGGCGAAAACCCAACTTGTTGATCTCAGACGTATCGTGTCGACCAACTAACCTTACGCTCTTAGCTGTGGCCCCGATACCTACCTACCGCTAACAGACATCACAACCTTTTAAAAGCTGGTTGTGGGCGTCAAAGGCCGGTATATACGAAACTTCAGCATCATCAAACTAAAGTTAAACTGCGAACTCTCAGTCTGGCAAACCTTTCACGCTCCAGCCCCTAGGCTCGGCCAAGAGATTACCATGCACGCACTATCCAGCTCTCCAATGTCACGACCCAAGGGTATCCTCAAGAAGCCCAGCGGTCTTGACTTACAAATGCGACCCCGGAGCTTGTCATCGGCATCGAAAAAGAGCACGGCGTTTGATGATGTCGCCCGGGATATTGTAACTGGAGCAGAGGTACCACAGAGCCCGATTCACTCCTCCGAGTATCGCGCCTTTCACAAAGAGTACCGCCAGGAAGTAGGAAGGGCACTCCTCCTCGCCAAGATTGACGGCATGTACGATGATGTGGTTCGACGACTCGAAGTGAAAGTAGAGTCATGAGAGACAACCCTTTCATTTCCTCACGGTAGCAAAAATTATTCGGCACGGAACATTAAACGACAAATGATGTTATGGCGTTATGGCGGGGCGTTGTATAACAGTGTGTCAGTTTGGCTTTAACTCATACATACCCTTTAGGCGGCAGGAGTGTTGACGACTTTTCGACATCACATTAAAAAGTACCCATTTACTGCTAGTTGGTGGCTTTAGAGGTCCTTTGGGTGTTACTGAGTTCTCTTATCAGATCTAGTCGCGCTCACGCCAACAGGGCCAGCAACGGTATGCTTATGGGTGGAAAAACAATCATGTTTAACAGATCTGTAGGAAAAGGCAGGCGAGACGGGAATGTGTAAGCTAAAGATGGATCGTTTTAGGCCCCAGATTACCTTATCATCGTACTTCAGAACATGTTCACTGCAATATTAGCTCCTTTACCAGATTGCCCCTCAATATAACCCTGCCCAATCTGTTGCTCCTTTCTCTCATTATCAACAACAACCTCATTACTTACACTCCCTTCTTTGGCCTTAACATGGGGACACAAGGTGGTGTTTCGTCATATTTATACCCGATATCCTTTGGCACGAAACCAGCGCGCTCGAGGATTCCCATACCACGGCCGCCGCCATCGAGATAACAAGCGTACCCGAGATCATCAGAGAATCGAGCGGCCCATCCCATGAGTGCTGTGGCGTACCCTCTGTGGCGCCACGTTGAACTTGTTATCAAGAATTCGATGTCTACAATACCCAAACTAGGTGTCAGCTCTGAGTGGTGCGATGTTTGTATCCACAATCGTCGTCTCACTAACAATACACATATCATCGCTCAACATCGGATCGGACATGGGATTAAAAGTAGCAGCATCGGGTGTTATATATCAGGGATAACGCAACAGAAATACTTACACACGTGTCCCTCTTTGCCCACAGTTAGGTGGTGCGCCTTCGCCAAGGGCTCGAAGAAATTGGCCAAGCGTTCTTCACTGACATCGGGAAGATCGTCAGCGCGGCTCCAGCGTCGCTTCCACGAGCTGCCGACAACTGTCTGCCCTGGTTTCGCGACAGTTATGATGGCAAAAGAGACTGGTCTTCCTGTTGTTGTCATAATTCAGTTTCGGGCCAAGGTAAGTTTCAACTCATGTATCGCCAACTCCTGAATCAAGAATCTGACTAAATTGTTTGTATCGACAGCCGGATCCTCGAAAGAAATTTACACTTTGAAATTCTTCTCGGGCGGATGCGATCAAACGCATACAATAAATCGCGCTTGCTTGCTTGCTTGTTTTGGCCGATTGGACATACCATTAGGACTCCGCACCACGGGCACCTTGGTCTGTGGACGATAGTACGACTGTTGGCCGAGGAAGTTCTGGAAGCTACGCTGCAACCACTTGCGCCCGCCATCCGTGTGCGGGAAAGTTGATTCGGCCGGTCCGCTGAACGCCTCCCAAAATATACGGATTAAATCGGGAATATTGTCTGGCGTCGCTAGACTGACTTGGGCTGTCAGTACTTTATTGTCCGTATGCGCTGCCATCATGTGACTAGACTGGCTGGATATCTAGTTCTCAAGGGTACTTTCGAGCGCAGGTTGCCCTTCTGATGTCTAAATTGTCTCGTCTTGAATTGACTAATGGGGAATTTCAGATGGATCGACTGCGACAGTTTGATTCCTGGTGGAGATTATTCCGACGCCACCGTAGATATTCGAGACGCTTAGAGATGCTTAAGTGACATCTTAGATCGTCGCATCGCTTTAGCAGCCAAGGGGGTTTTTGAGTTGGACGACGTAGAGATGAGCTTATTACGAATACGGCCTACCGTTCTAACTCTAATCCTATTGAACCCATCAATGAGCCCAGAGCGTTGAAATATCATATCCTGTTAGGATTGAGAGAGCGTTATCACGTCATTGATCTAGGTAGGTCATATCATCCCATAGAGTGTATGATGTAATAATGCGGGCACCGGAGTAAATACACCACCTACTGCTCCATGAAAGTATTAGAACAACAAAAACGAACCCATGCTTTTCTTAATTGATATTGAATTGACTAGTAGTAGCTGGATTGATGGAGGTTTCTATTGAAACGAAACGAAGAAAACGATATACGCAGAGAACTGTGTTTCCTCAAGCAACATCCAGAGTCATTATGGAAGGCAATGTTACATCGTAATCGTGACCAGATAAGAATATGCCTGCACAGTAAAATACTGCACATGCCAATCCATGTCGCTCCGACCTTTCATCTTATATGAATGATCGTAAAAACTGGGAAGGGCCAACAAGTACTCGCCCGGTTAGCTCAATCGGTAGAGCGTGAGACTCTTAATCTCAAGGTTGCGGGTGAGTAGCACATTCGTACATTCAAAAAAAGATGTCCAGCAAAATTTACTAATTCCCGCTAGGTTCGACCCCCGCATCGGGCTCAATTCCTGATGTTTCCCAGGTCACTGGGAATAGCGACCAGCCGTCTGTTTTTTCTTTCTTTCTTAATATCTTCTCGTTTTCACCCTCTACGATCAGTTTATTTTCGTGTCTCTATTTTTCCCTGTTTCTTGGCTAGCACAAGTAGGTTTCGAATCAACTGTGAGATTAGGTTGCTCTCTGTCCGATAAAGAAATACTTTTTTTCATAGCTGTCCTAAATGCTTCATCTATGGCGTTTCCTTCACACGGCGGTTATATTACTCCGTAATATCTCAATAAGAAACCAGATTAAGCCTGGGTGCGCATGCCGCTTTAAAGACTTAAGTACAGATGTGCAGAAGATTAAATGACCCAGACTACCGGTAGCTAAACCTAGGCTATCTGTGGTAGCCGTCAGCTCAACACATTGTAGCGTCGTCAATTGCAATGAATTTCGAAACTGTATCATGGCCAATAAGCAAGGATGCAATTATCTAATTGCTGCCGACCGCATACAATAGTGTGCGCCGCAGCTGCAGACAAGCGGCAATCAACCACGTTTCTCAAATGATTTGATATCCTCAGGAACAAATCAGCCTCTCGAAAACTGCATAGATTTTCGTCTAGCTGCCTTAGGTAGTGAGTGACGCCCGAGAGGCGCCGATATGCCGTAGTGGGTAAGACTTGGCCGTTCCCACTGATAATCACAAGCAGCGTCCTCTACGATAAATTTATACGGAGAATAGCTGACCAGGGCGAGAACAGTAATAATGGTGTAACCATACGAGCCGGGGGCGACGAAGCAATATTGAATTGTAAGACAATTTCCATGAACAAGCGCCCCCAATAAGCTGTATGCCGCATTGTTGATAACGCAATCTTGGTAGACTAAACCAGACCAAACGACTTGAGTCCCCGCCTGTCATCTTGTGTCTCACCATGTCCTGTGCTAAAATTACATCTCCGTCTACTGTAAAATGTACCGTCTTCCTTCACATTTTTACCTCGCCATTTGGCTGTTTTGCTTGGCCTAAATGAACTCTTGTTTCCTGCGTTACAACGTTACAGTATATTAGGTAGCTCGGACGTTGTGCCGGCACGTATAATAGGAGCGTGGTACCCCGTTCAGCATAACCGATGGTGGGGTTTCATGACTATGGCTCAATACCTCTTAATTGGGGTAACTGTGCTTCTCGCGGCCGCTTGGGCTGTACAGCAGCTCTTCTTCACAATTCGATTTCCGTCGAATCTGCCCAGAATTGGCGGCGGATCTCGCTTTAGTCTGCGAACACGATGGAGGTATCACACAGACGCTCAAGGCCTGTACAAGGAGGTCTATGATAATGTGAGTGTTGTTATGATCAAAATATGACAACCGACAATGTGTTGCTACTGCCCAATTGCTCATAAAGGATACTTAGTACTCGAAGAAAGGCAAGACCGTGCTGGCCCCCGGGCTCGGGTTCCGTGACGATGTGATTCTACCGCCTAATGCTCTACGCTGGCTACAGCGCCAGCCCGAACGCCTGGTCAGCGCGATAGCCTCGCAAGTTGACACTATTCAGCCTTACTATGGCTTCGGACATGATAAATTCGTTTCGGATCCTTGGGGTGGATTGCTGGTGAAAACAGATCTGAATGCAGTTTTAGAGACCGTCTGTGCTGCCATGAATGACGAGCTAGGCCTCGCAATCGCTTCTCAGTTCGGAACAGATACGGAAGCCTGGAAAGAGATCAATTTGATGCCTGCGGCTCGTATGATCGTAGCGCAAGCCGCTACTCGATTCACTTTAGGAGGATCACCTGCCGGCCGTAGATTATGTGAGTTATATGCATTCTACCGTCCTGCACGACACTGAACATAGAATATCCACTAAACTGCCTTCAGGTAGCGAGAAGGCATATCTGAATGCGTGTCTCGACAACGCAGACGCGCTTGTGATTAGCGCAGGGCTAGGTGGTGCAAGCCCGAAGCTTCTGAGGCCAATCCTAGGTCGCATTGGTGCTTGGGGTGCCAAGCGAGAGATCGTAAATCTTGAGGAGTATTTTAAGCCAGTGTACAGGGAGAGAATGGAGATGCTGGAAAAGGAAGCAACAAACCCAGGCATGGAGATGCCGGTGGATCACCTTCAGATGATGCTGCGTTATGGGCTGAAAGAGCGACGCGATGAAGCCCTGAGTCTACGCGACATGACGAAGAGGCTATGTATCTCCAACTTCGGCTCAATGCACCAGACGAGCATTCAGGTTGTGAACATGCTTCTCAACATTATAGACTCGGACGCCGAATTTGACACCATATCCGTCTTGCGTGACGAGGTCGCTCAAGTGATCGGTAGCGACAAGACATCTGGCTGGAACAAGACCAAGGTAGCAGCTTTGACGCGGGCTGACAGTGTGGCCCGCGAGACACTGCGTCTGAACTCTTTCTCGTCGCGCGGTGTGGCACGCAAGATTATGGGCGACGGACTGGTGACCGAGGACGGAATTGCTCTACCTAAAGGGTGCACGGTATCATTGATTGCCTACTGGTTGCAGACAGACGGGGACATTTTCGAGAACCCGTTCAAATACGACCCATTCCGATTCTCGCGCGCTCGCGAGGCAGAATTGGACGAACAGGGGAAGCCAGGTCTTCCTAGTCTAAGCTTTGTATCAACGGGGTCGCAGAACCTTGCCTTCAGTCATGGGAAGCATGCCTGTCCAGGGCGATTCCTCGTTGACTTCGAGCTGAAAATGATCATCGCATACGTGTTGATGAACTACGACCTCGAGTTTCCGCCCGAATACAATGGCAGGAGACCGCAGGCTCATTGGGTTACGGACGCAGTTTTTCCTCCAGAAGACGCCATAATTAGAGTCAGAAGGAAAGTACGTGCAGGGTAAATGCTGTGCAGGATGTCTCGATCATACTTTACGGATAAGAATAGAGCTGGCCTCAACGTTCATTGTCTTCACTGCGTGACATATCTGCCGCCGTCTCTTTACTCTTACACCCGCGACTTTTTGTGGCGGATATCATTACGGTGACTATAACACTAGATTTTGACATAGTCATCCCGGGAGACCCCCGTTGGGCTTTTGAGTGTGTAATCACATGCTTGCGCCGCATCAGTTACCATTACCGTGAGCTAGCCGCAACGGCCGACTGAGGCTTGTAACCATGACCAAATACATGCTTGCAATGATGCAACCCCCGTAATAATCTCACACTTTCCTCGTTAGCTACTTCAATGATCATAACGAAGAGATATTTCTAGAGAAGAGGAAGAGGCGGTGCGCTTGTTGAGAACAAAATGCTTGCTTGCGATCTATCAGTATGCAGGTAGGTTCCTCAGGTCGGATCTCAGGTGTAGACACACATCGCTTTGCATAGACTAATCTAGACAGGGCTCAATAACCTTTGACATCTCGTCATGGTCAAAACCTTACTGAAAATAAGCCGGTAGTAATGATACTGAATTTTATGCGCACGTCCTGTTGGCCGCTTTGTCTAGGGTCGTGATGCACCTATTGGTCGATCGTAGGGACAACATCTTTGCCCTACGAGTCGTTGCTACTTAACTGTGATTGCCATCAACAGTAACACGAATTCCGCGCTCTAGATTCCGATTGGATGGACGCGCATAGATGATATGTTACAGCAAATCGTTTGACTGTTGCGAACAATATTCTGCATGTTGACTAGATGGTGGTCGGCTTCTTCGTCGGCATCCGGCTCACCCTTCTTGCCAAGCATATGGGCTATTAGAGTAGCAGTATAAGCAAGGCAAAGTCAATTATACGCCGAAGTGATTAGCACGGCTCGCGGAACATCAAAACTCTTTCGGTTCATTCTAATTCTAACCCGGCCGACGCGAAGTCACGTATCACGCAGAGTTGCTAGAGGACCTTGCATGTTCCCTTGAAATTAATTACAAATGCTATGTATAATCTAATCTAACAGAGTGGCTACGATACATGCTTTATATCCCAATACGCTGCTTACTAGACACAATGGTTGCAACCAATTTGTTGTGTTGCTTCTCCCAGCGACTCCCGTCGAGCCGATGCTCACTCTCAAGATGGCGGGTTAGGTCAACGTTCCTAATAAAAGTGAGGCTTATTACGAAAGCGACGACAGAGATGCCGAAATAGAAAGAAAAGACGCCAGTGAATCCAAATTTGTAAGCATCCATCACGTTATTCTTATAGGGGCCGGGATGAAGCCCATGTAGGACGCTGATGTAGCTTTCGGCTTGCTTTGCAATCTCGACCGGAAGTCCGAGCGACCGTAGCTTGATTGCCATCACGTTCTGAAACGTGGTACCGCCGATGCCGACTCCCAGGGCCATGCCGAACTGCCGGACGAAGGCGTACATTGAAGCGGCGGCGGCCTCGTCGCCTTGTTTACACATAGCTTGGGTGGCAAAGTTCTGCGCATTGAGAATAGCACCTTGTCCCACGCCAATAACGAGATATGTTATAGTCCAGACAGCCGCGCTATCATTATGCGGCCATATAAGGAATAGTCCGGCACCGATACTTGCGATGAACCAACCGACCTGGATGGGCCAACGGTAGTGATTGTAGCGTGTTACAAGGCGACCGCAGATGATACCGGCAATGGTTACGGTCAGGGTCGCTGGTAACATTCCTATGCCGGTGTCAAGCGGGGAATATCCTTTTACAGATAAGAAGTAGAACGGACCACTATATTCTCATGTTAGATGCGGTCGCTTACTTGGGAGCTCTCAGTGAATGAATATACTTACTAGTACAGTAGCCCGTATAGCTATCGTATTACATAGATCAGCTTCAAACAGCATTACCGGACTAAGGAAGGGGTAGGGGTCTTCTTACCACCATGCCTTGAATGGAACCGCATATATAGCCTACGATCGAGGAGGCGTTATGGTATAGGCTGTGTCGTAAGAAGGCCTGCTTTGCCCAGAATCTTTCGTACACCAGAGTGAAGAGCAAGCCCACGAAGCCGAGTATCAAGGGGACCAGAGTTTGAATGCTAGCCCATTCGAACTGCGTCGAGATATGGTTAGCATGGCGATTATTCTCTCTCATCACAACGCCAATTTTTCATAGGCATGTGATGAGTGTTCGGGATAGGCCACATGAGTCATTGTACACCAATATTATACATACCTGTGAACCACCCCAGGACACCGCGATGAGGAACGAAGTTGCGGACCCGGTAAAAATCAATGACCCGAGCCAGTCGATGCGCATCAATTTCTCCGAAAGGGTGGCCTCTTTCGGCTTCAGAGTCAACAGATAGGGTACAGCGACAAGGCTGAAGCCTAAGAAAGGGAACATTAGGTAGAATATCCAACGCCAAGTAGTACCATGGACGACGGCGCCGCCAATGATGGGACCTATCGCTAACCCAAGAGCCCAGAATCCCAGGCTATGGAAAACGTTATCAGTATTGACATCAATTGAAGACAACCTGGAATACTCACGTCACCCCGTACCACCTCGGACGCCACCGCAGAGGCACAATATCAGTTTGGATTACCAAACCCAAACTATGGATCCCGCCGCCCCCGATACCCTGAACAGAACGGCCGGCTAGTAGCGTTCCAATATCCTGCGCAGTCGCACATAGAATTGTGCCGAGAGCGAAGGCGACGAGGGCAAAGGTCAAGCAGATAGGTCGACCGAACACTTCGCTAACGGCACATATGACGGGCATTGTTACCGCATTGACAAGAAGGTATGATGTACCAATCCAGAAAGCCTGTGTGGCAGTGGCGTTTAAACTTTGGGTTATCGTCTGTTCGAATCTCTGTAAGCGCCTTTTCATGACACAATTCCCATAGAATGGAGGACTAACACTTAGTGGGGTGATGACAATGGTAGCATCAAGGGCAACTATCAAACTAGTAATAGCGATCGTATATATAACTGCCTTCTCATGCATTGATGGTTTCCAGTCCTCTTCTGGCGGATTCTGGGCCTCATCGTCGCCGTTGGCGGGGGTATCGGTGGGGACATCGGCGGGAGCATCGGCTGGAGTATCGGCGGTGGCAGGATCGGGGCCGGCGGGTGTATTGGTTTCAGTCTCATGGCGTTTCTGGTTAACGTCAGAGCTGCTTTGGTAGTCGGATACGGAGGGGGCGGCAGACTCCGTCTGAGACGCATCTCCAGAAGGAGTGGCCGAAGTCGTAGAAGCCGAAGCGGTAGCCGAAGCGGTAGCCGATGTAGCAGCCGAGGCAGTAGCCGACATAGTAGTATCCGACATGGTAATGCTACTTCCTATAAGGCACGGCGACCTTTGAAGAAGTAATAACGGATGAAGGATGAAGGTATCGCAGAAGCCCTATGTCAGTGTCCCGCCAGGTGCTATACTCCTCGACGAATTGTGGCAAAGTTGGCAAGAAGCATATTATATACCAATGTCGGTTTCAACGCCGGAAGTAGGCAAGTAATCCGCCGCGTAGTTGTTTTTCCGTGTCATAAATGCTTCATCCTAGCTCGTATCACGCATGTAAGAATCGGACCCGGATTTCGATGGGCGGCAGATGCCGTATCTTATCACCAAGTCCATAGATCGTGTCTGTTATCTATAACCTGAAATATCAAAGCTTAATGTGAGGTCGCGTAACAGTGCGTCTGTACTTCCTTCTGGGCATCATATCAAGGTGTGTTAATGCAGCTATCATCCTTGCAAGTGTCTCTTCCTGCAGTAAGAGCGCGTAAATCAACAAGGCACATGCCTCCAGATAAACCGTAAGTTATGGATCATTTGTGCAATTTTCATTAGCTCGATCTGCCATTTATGAGAAATTTGTGTCTCGGTGGCATTATTTGCTGCCAGGAAGATATACCACAAATGTAGTAGAAACTGATATTCGACTTGGTAATTTCGGGATCATCGAATAGGTAAACTGTCAAAGGTTGCTATAACCTCGTTTATCTTCTTCGTATATGTGGTTTGATATCACTCTAATTGAGTATGGGATACGGATGATATCATCCAGAGCACCGATGATGATGAGGGCCATGATGATATTGGCTTGGCGTCATTACTTACTTACTGAATAATTCCTTTGCTATATTGCTTGGCTTGTATTTATGAAAAAGGCCGTTGATACAGGGTTACCTGGAGTAGCCGACAGATGTACAACGTTTGCTGATACTGTGTAGTACTAGTGAAATACACATCTGGATACAAAGTCATTCTCACGCCAGGGACAAAGTTGACATGAATAACACCATGGAGAAATCATCCCGTCCCATTCCAATAACACTATACGCTCTGTGAATGTCCTGGTAGTACAACGATTTTCTGTTGGAGCTTGTTGTAGATACCCGTTACATATCAGATTTCAATCAAACTCTGTGCGTTGACCGGACATGGAAAATAATACAGGTTAACACAAAGTCCGATTACTGTTAACTTTATGCGGTGGTGTTTTGCATATTATGTGGGAGATCAGCCAGTTCCCGCCTGACCGTCACATGTCTAACACTACCCACCATTTACATATCATTCACCATTGAAGTCCACTGCATGCTTCATCTCTTAGATACATTTTCCTGTATTCAACATAAAGCAGGGATCAGGTCGCATATAACTCTCATTTGTGACGGATCACTGACATCTCTCACGTGTCCTCACGTGTCTGATTTTTGTTATTCCGGGCTTTAAGTCTTCTCGTGTTGGTAGCCGTATTCATCATTATCCCCCTGCAAATTGTGTTAGCTTAACTCTCGGAATATATACTTGTTATTGTCTATTTTTGAGCATGCCCCTATCTGATTTAGCTGAAGGTATTTCCAATCTTATGAGACATCCGTTTTTGTTAATAAATGTTATAGAAAGGTTTGGAAAAGAAATGGGTTTCAGGGTCTATAAGGGGACCGTTTGATAGATAACATGGCCATTGCTGCTTTGGTACCGCTACGCGAAACAACTTAGGAATGATTTTTACACGAAACACGAAACTAATACGTATCTCGGTAAATGTCCTGCGTTAACTTCTAACGATATGAAGCCATCTACTTGAAATAGGTAACAGACAATTCTTGATACGTGAAGACCTCTAAAGCCATGTTCATGGACTGCTAAATACAGAAGTCTATTCATCGTGTCCCTCGTAACGCCCAAGAATAAACACGACTATCAGGACGAGAGGGACAGCAATTAGAAGGATTATATATACAACTTTGACTTTGGATTTAAGCAGAACGGTTTCAAAAGAAAATGCTGCTGAACAGAATTTGCCAAGTGACCACATTGAAGTTATGAAAAATTTTCGATCTACAGATGAGATAATGTAACAGCTTCAGAAGATACTATTTTTCCAGATATAATAAATAAACGACACAGTAAGTAACGAATTTACAATTCATTATTGAGCTAAGTACTAAGAGTTGAGGTTCCCGTATTTCAAATGCCTTTCATTTTCTCCTATTACAAAATTTATTCTGCCTTACACAACAAAGGCATTCATTTCCACATTAGAGAGCAAGATACTCGTCTGTCTCATGTGTCGATCAATCATCCCTTTCGCTTGCACGAAATTCCCGATTCTTCTTGACCCGTCCATCATATTCGCTTCGTTATTTGCCGTTTTCAGTAATCTTCGCCCCTGGGAAGTTGCTGGTCGCAGTGTACCGCGACATGTGTAGGCCACGAGAGCGGAAAGAACGTTACCAGACCCAACAATCGAGCAAAACCCAAACCATTCTTAACTGAACTCCGTTCCCATATGCTGATCAATTGTTCCTCTCGTGAAATTGTTTGTAGTCGATATCATATACATAATCCTTCCCCATATGCAATCGTATGCTGCATTAACTTTTACGGCCTTCTAGACGCCGTCCCATATAATGTCCGCCTGGATGGGTTCATTAATCAGCCAGCTGTGTAAGTACCCTAATACTCAGTATCATGACCAACAAGCCGATGGTTACAATAATGAGCAAAGCGAAGCTGAACCACCCCATGACTATAGCGCTTGTGCCGACTCCCGACTTGACACTACCGTTGCCAAAGTCCTGGGCGATGATGGAGGCGGCGACTGACGCTGTGTGTTGCCATAGGACGGACACTAGGACGAAGATGGAAGCGATGAAGATAATGGCCAGGGCAATTTGCGACACGGGCCGGCTAGGGAAGGGCTTAATCTCGCGTTCAGAGCCCTCGCTATCCTCCTCCTCGTGCCAGCCAGGGAAGGTGGCGAGCAAGAGAAAGCAGACGAAGGCGAAGATGATAGCGATAATGAGCAGGTAGGGGAAGACGACCATGTCCTTGAATTGTCCTGCCAGCCACACGAGATTCAGAGGGTCCTGATCGACTGATAAATCGTTGGCTAGGGCCGTCGCATTATTGTTGCATGACCACGAGCCGCCGTCAGTGTTGATGCATATTCCAAAGTAGCCGACGCGCACTTGCAGGTGCGCAGACCCCACAATGTTACTGATCGCCTGATTGACGTTGTAGTCGACTTGCGCTGTGCTCGGGGTCGCTGTATAGTGTTGATAGTATATGGACATGAGGAAAATGTCGGGTATAAGTGGCGAGGACGATGAGCAGCCCGCCAGCAGGAGTGCTATTCGTAGGAGTGTCAGCAGACGCATCGTAGCTAAGAGGGCCGGAGAAGTATACTCACATAATAATATTATCGAAACTGCTATCAAAATCATCAACACATGGTGGTACCCTAGGAACGGTATGAACCCTAATCAACAGACTCTCATTAGTATTCTATCCATCACGTTGCGTTGGCTTGTTGGACTGCACTCACGGTACCACCCCAACTGGAACCTTGCTGTTTCCATTCCTCCGACAAGTGGTGTGCTCCTGGGCTCGCTGTTTCTCTATCCACCTCCGTCCTCCCGTGGAGCGACGGCGTGGTTGGCTTAATGCGCGCAGCAGCGCAGGAGCGTGACGATGGAGCGGCGACGGTGTGTAGTGGCGAGATTTTGAATGCGGTCGACGCTGAAGATCTCGGGCCTTTTCGGTGAGGATTTCTGTTAGGTCAATAGTGTACACAATAGGATGAGGTAGCGTTGTGTTTTGGTTGATGGAGGCAAGGTCTGGGAAAGGTGTAGGTATGGTATGTAAATGACGGTATTGTAACTTAGAAGTTCGGTAGTTTTTCCAGCCGACAAGCGATTGGAAAAAACTAGTTGGAATGAAGATGTAGAGCGCTGTCTCGGTGTAGAGAATGGATTGTCGACAGATCTAGATCTTCTTTCACTTGTGGCCCTTCTATGAGACGAGGATGGTCAGTTCGAATGGCGATTCGTGGCCGTTGAACGAGCGACGATGATAGTTTAGAAGTTGAAAAGATTATAGAGGAGAACGTGGGCACAATTGGTGCTTCTGTTCGATTTTGCTGGCAGTGGGAGCTTGACTAGAACCGGGAACCAGATGCAGCGCAGCCCAAGAAACCCAAGTAAATAAAAGATGTGGCTGGGTCTGGTTGCTGGAGCGATGGGCTGGACCAAACCACGTATAGCGTCCCCACCTTTTTAAGCATCGCTCTGATTGGCCTTTCAAGAGCTCTACACCTTAGCCTTTCTCCCTTAGGAAACAAGCTCAGCTTGGCGGGGCGGTACCTAATCCGCCCAGGCGATTAGGCTGTACTGTACTTGTACCTGTGCATGACCAGTTAGTTGGGTTATGACGTTTTGTTTGTTGTGTTCGGCTCACGGCAACTACCTAAAACTTGCACGTACACTCTTAATGTACTAAAGGAGTAACAAGTAGCCAGCAAGCAGTTATTGTCTATATTTGTTGTACATACTAATTCTACAAGTATTGCTACTTTATGCCCGCTAGGTAGGTAGTCTGACCCTCGACAATATTAATTGCGCTTCTTCGCCACATGACTGGTTGGTTGCGGTGAACCCCCTTTTCCTTATTTACCATACTGCAAGAATTCTACGATCTAGCTTCAATCTCGCCGCACCAAGGATCACACCTCCTGCCAGAAGTGTGGCTCCTGTCCAGATCCCCAGACCCAGATATCCACCCCGTAACAGGATCTGGCCGCTAATGGGTGTCCCGACTAGAGCACTGTTGCCGTCTGTTAGAGATGGAAGCCCGGATGAGGTGGAAGACAATACCTACGTCACAGAAACAGTGCCTATCACCAACCCCAGTGCCGTCCCTTGGTGCTCACGCTTCGCTATTTTGCCCGCGCAGGCGCTTTGAAGACTGATGATAGCCTGATTTTGGTCAGTCGAGTTCTGTCAATTCATGAACGCTCATTAACGTTGCGTGAACTTACACCTGACGTGAAGCCATACGCAATGGACCAGATAATCATGCCTGGTAAATTATATGCTGCCGTCCAAGTAAATGCGATTATAGCCGAGGCCAGCACCGACAGAGTGCACATGTTAAAATGCCCGTATGTATCAGCCACGTAGCCCGGGATGACCCTTCCAAAAAACGAAGCGGCATTGAGTCCTGAGATGAGATAGAAAGCGGCAGAGGACGACGCGCCCCTATCGACAGCATAGGTGGAGATGTAGAAGAACGGTGTAAACAGCCCGAGATACACAAGACTCAGTCCCAAGCAGAGAAGGACAAAGGTCCAGTCTTTGAACATAACAATGATCGGATGCTTCGTTCTCGGTCGCCCCTCGAGTGACTGGTCACTTCGACTTCCACCTGAAGTATTTCCCTCGAATGCCTTCTCAACTTCCTCAGGAGTTGGCTTAGGTGTCACCTTCTCAACATCTTTGACAGTTAGGCAAGAGACTGCGAGTAAGGGTATCACTACAGCACTCGGAGTCAGTCATCATCATCAGGGGCGTGCTATGAATGTTGGTAAAACAAGAAGAAAATGGTTCCGAGAATTCCTTACTAGTGAAACCCACGGCTCGCTGAACCCAACCAAAGCTTACGCCATCAGCATAAAGAAGTTGCTGAAGCATTATTGGCCAGATAATGCCGCCAATAGAAGAGCCACCAATGACGATTCCTAACGCGAACCCACGGCGATGAGGCATGCGACGGGATACGACAGCTGTGCAAGGGGTAAGAATGAATGTCATGCTGATCCCGAGAAGCACAGACTATATAACACTGGAGTCAATAATATTCACTTACGATAAGAACCACCTGAAGTTTTGGGAACTTGCAAGAGCAGGATTTGCTCGTCCAGGCAATTCGTGTCTCCGAGAAAGACTCCTACGGACTTACCTGGGAGAGAAATAGTTGGTAGTACTGGCTGCAGAGAGACGAGAGAAAAATGGCCACTAATTGGCCAATGCTGCCAATGGTCAACAAAATCTATTATAATATTAACCTCAAACCCAACCATTATGGAGGCCATCTTGTAATCAGGTTGCTCACCTTAGGACCCAGTCTGTCAACCAAGAAACCAGCTATAGGAGATCCGATATAAAGTAAGAAGATGGAAACAGAGCCTATCCATGATATGTCTGAGTCCGTGTAGGCTTTGAGGAGACCGGTTTCATAGTAGACTTGGTAAACTCCGAAAGCATTGAAGTAGCCGACTGTACAAAATAGCGCCAAGGCTGCACCAGCCACTGCAAGCCAGGATCGGAAGCTAGAGGTAATTGATTTGTTAATGTCGCGATCATTCGAAACATTCCATGAAGGGACTTGCCTGTTATAATTGGGCGGTGGTTCTAGAGGGGGGGCCATTGCGAGGGTGTTTATAGTTCTAAGTGTCCGCTTGCTCCGAATGAAACTAGACCAGAACCGAATGCTCGCGACGCAAAGCCTTTATTTTGAATAAAAAAAATTAGATGCCTGGAAAACCAAAGGAGTTTCTCAAGGTGTTCCTATTGCTAGGTAGACAGCGACAAGTTCATGGATTATCCCCGGATCCTCCGAGGATAATCCGGCACCTTTGTTGACTTAACTCACATTTTCCTCGGATGATCCACGGAGGCTCTATTTCAAAACACCTACCTCATTTACACATAGCCATTGCTCATCACCGCGCTCTGCTGATAGCACGGTGCATCGCATTAGCTCCGGAACCCTTGACTTATGGTGACGTATGTCGTGTATACAGAATGAAACGCAAAGCGTCCGCGATGGCGGAGACCCAGCATGCTGGGCGCCGGCAACCTCAGACGTCGTGTTTCAATTGTCGGACCAAAAAGATAAAATGCGACCGAGGGACGCCGTGCGCTTCGTGCGTTGTTCGGGGTATTTCGTGCACGGGACAGTCAGGGCTGAGGCCCGCGGCCGTTCCGCCGTCCAAGTGAGCCTCTCGTGTAATCAATCCATGTAGGCTGAGCTAATGGGTCTCAAGTGCCGCTGACCCAGGCGCTGATGCCTCAATTCTTTCAAGATTGGCCGTCTTGGAGAGAGCTGTTTTCGGAGATACCCGGCACGGTTACCCAGCCAATGGGGCTCGATCAGCGATAGGTACGATGCAACCCAGCTCTGCTGCTTCATCACAGACTACAGCTGTCGACACTTCTTCGCCATCCTCACACAAAGACGCGGAGCGCCAGCAGACCGCTAAATATCTTGACTTGACGTATACAAGAGATGACCACAGCGTGAGTTAAGGTCGGGCATCGTGCTCATTGCGATACCGAGACTGATAATGGGCAGATTACCACCAGGACACGCCGACCGCGTTTTCATGTCGCCCCTATTTCTTTTCACCTTAAGCAGCTTGCGGGTCAAGATGGTATAGGGATAGAAGGATCGAATAGAACGGCAGTTCTTATGATGCGAGAGGAAGCTTTACTCCTTCTTCGTGACTTCTTTGAGAATCCGTACCATCTTCTTCCTATCATATACGAGCCATCTGCTCGTTCTCTGATAAACACCTTTTACGAACAGCTCGAGCAGGGTTACGAGGGCGATCCGACAGTTGCTGCCTTGATATTAAGTATCGCATCTACCAGTGCCTCGTTCTTTAGCCGCAATGTTACCACGTACAACATCTTCGCCTCAACTGAGGAGGCGACTCAAGCATCTGTAGCGTGGCGGGAAACAGCTTTAACTATACTCGATGACCCTCGGTTCCCTAGTGATGGGAGTCTTGAAGGATGCCAAGCGAGAGCTATCCTGGCCTATGTCGTCTGTAATATCGAAGGTTGCTCGGCTCGTTATAGGTTTCTGCATTGCAATTCTATCGCCATAGCGCGCGATATGTCTCTACATCTGGTTGACAGTACAACGGCAGCAGACACGTCGGACGATCAGATTACGAGAGAAATCAAACGAAGGCTATGGTGGCATTTGGCATCAACAGATTGGCTGCTCAGTTTTGTTGGTGGGCCATTCGATGGTACTTGTGAGTCACTTTTCAATATGTAGCCCAATAGGTAGTCTTTTCTAGACTACTGTTTTGCCGTCTTATCGCACTTCAATATCTTTATGATAACTTAAGAGCTGATATGCCCACCCTCAGACACTGTGCAGCCCCGACACTTCGTCGTAAATCGTCCCAGAAATTTGAATGATAACGACCTAAGTCAGAACGACGAGACACTGACATATCCGCTGAATGTCCTAACCCAGATGTCATATTTTCTTCAACGAATCCGTCTCGGTGAAATTTGCAGAGAGATGGCTGATGCTCGGCCGCCTGGGCTCTTAGATGTAGAGATTACCGACTTCGACACTGTTGTTTCCCTGGATCTGCTTTTTGAAAGGGCCTTGGCTGAAATGCCTCCTTTCCTTCACAAGGGAGCCCCAGCCCCCCAAGGCGCGCCATTTCAGCTTACCCAGCAGCGAGATCTAATCCTACTATGCTATCATTTTAGGAGAGCCAGATTGCACAGACCTTTTCTGCTTCACGATATCAATGACCCACGCTACGAGTCGTCTCGCCGCCAATGTATATCTTCGGCCCGTACCGTCCTTTCCGTTTCAATGGAGATGCTTGAGGGACCTTCTGCTGTCGACCAGAATCAGGACTTTGGCACCCCTCTAGCATACCGAGTTGGCCTTGTCATTAGTAGCTTGTTTACGGCTTGTGCCAGCTTGGCACTCAATGCTGGGTTGATCTGGAACCGCGAGACTGGAAACGAACGCACGAACGAGGCTTCTACAGAGTTGCAGGGCGAGATAACTCGCGCATGTCGTGTTCTTGCAAAAGCTGGAGAAAAGTCAACTTTTGCTGCAAATTTACTTCGTAATCTGGTAGGTGATCATTCCTCTCGATGCCACGAAATGGATTATGATACTGTCTTTATCTTGTGGCATCGTCTAACGGGTTTCTTTTGGAGACTCGTCTATGCCTTTCTTCGTTTGCCGTGAGCTGACAAGAGTCTATAGGTGGGAGTGTTGAAACAATACAGCGTGAAGGAAATCGATGACCTAGTTCCACCCCCTACTAACTCGAAACCCGATAACGAATGCGGCACAGGCAACAATGATAATGCATTCCAGACATGTTCTGTGAAGGACCAATCGCAATCGGTCAGCGATCCCATCAATTTGGCGGACAACTTCACAATGTGGAATGAGTATTTGACTACAATGCCAGAGATGGAGGGGTATGATCAACTTTTCGCAGGTCTTGACTATTACTGCGGCCCGACGTAGCTTTTCGCATTTTTTGATACAATTACGAGACGCCCTGACTACGATGAACTTCCTAGAAGGACAAATGCACGTCATCAACAGTCACCCAGGATTGGTTAGATTGTATGGGTAACATTTCGGTTTGTACTCTCTTCATTCATTTTCGAATGATGGCTCTCACATGTTGTCTGACTTGAGCAAGGCAAGCTTAGCGAGAAACGTCATGAGACGACTTTAGGAATCTACCTCTACTCAAAGCCAAGTGTCAAACCATCTAACTGCCTGGAAGAATGCTTGCTCTTTTCCAAACTTTTGCCGAGGATCTGAGATATTAGCTCTAACGCCGAACCCATGAGACACGGATCCATAAAGTGACAGCGTATACGCCTGAGTGGTGTTCAAGAGAAGGGCCTCAATCTGGGAACGTCGCTCTGGTGGCATCATTCCATCGGCATCTGAACAACGGTTAGTTTAGACGAGAAGCATAATTGGGGCTTCACTAACCGGCAGCAGCAACACCAACAGCGCCCGTGATTGCGCTAATCTCAGAATCTTGAAGATTGCTAGGGTGTGCGGCGAAGCCGACCTTAAGTCCTTTTTCCTCAGATAGCCATCTGAAAGCATACCGACCGCCGAAGCAGTATCCTGTGGTAGCAATCCTCGTGATGTTCTGAACGTTACGCAAATAGTCCACGCCTGTTGAAATGAGTGCGTCCGTCTCTTCGGGTGTAGCGGCGGCCAGGAAACTTTCCAGTTGAGATCGTGACATCTCATTGAGGTCGAGAGTCGATGGCGTGCCGTTGAAGAGGTCTGGCGCGACGACGAAGTAACCCGCGCGACCGAAACTATCCGCGAGAAGTCTGTTTTGCAATAATTGGATACCGTATACATCGGTTAGGTAGAGCACAGCCTTATCCGATGGCTTCCCTGTGACATATAGAGTGACTAGGTCCGGAGTCAATTCCTCGCTTCAATTGTTTTCCAGTCTGGTTAACGTACCATTATTGTGAACTACTTCCTGCCCGACTGACTCTCCATCGTGGGCAATGATCGAGAGATCAGTGACGGGACAGTCTTGTTGACTGGTGGCTGTGGCAAGGTAGAACCCAAGGCTCCAAAGAACAGGAAGGAATTTAGACCCTAGCATCTTCAGACGTATCTAGATGGTGCTCGAGACGGTTATATGTCTCTAGAACAAATCTGCGAAGATTAGGGAAGCCGGACTGGCGAATATATATTAGTTCGGTACATTCGGTATCTCCACACCCAAACCTCCCTAGCCACGCGGCATGCTATAATACAATATGCACAGCAATAACCTACGGAGAAGGTCTCTTTGAATTACAGGGTCGTGGAGATGCTGCCAAGATGTAAACTGCCTAGATAGGGGGCCAAGCCCATTTCGCCCGCCATCCCGCTAACTTGAATTGCCGCATTAGGAAGTTGGTGATCATGACTTGGAGCTCTGATCGTGGCGGCCAAGGCGGTATTAAAATAAACTGATACAGCAAATGCAGTGTGTAAAAGAAGGTACTAATCAGTTTCTTTTTGAATGTTTCCGGAGAATGTAAAGTAAAAATGTCAGTCTAATAGGTAATACTAACATCCTTTTTTTTTCTCTCTCACATTTGCTGTATCAGTTTATTTTAATACCGCCTCGGCGGCTAATACTTGGCGCTTGATAATGGGCCTCAGGAGCTTCTTTCACAAGTGCCCAGGGCTTGTAGGCTGAGAGGAACGACTACAGAAATGTCATAGTATATCCGACGAAGTTGGAATATAGATAGATGATGAATCCAGATGCTGGAATTCCAATCGACCAATTTATTTATGACCGTTGTTGATCGTCGCTTAGCGTCTACAGCGGCACTAAGAGCAACTGCCGGTTATGTAGCTGTCGCTATCAAAACTTTGGAGGCCGCTTTACTTAAAACGTGCACTGTAGTGATGCAATCGAGCAGCCAGCATACACCTTGCAAATATGTGTCTCTGAAGTGGCGGCAGATGCCAAGCAGACTTCTTTCAAATCATTTGGAGTAAGGTTGCACTTTTGCAGCAGCTTGAGAGGTCAGTCTAAATCGTATAGGTACCGTATGTACTTAGTTAGAATAGATTCGGTATCTCCCCAACGCGGCTTTGATCAACTACACACTAAGA
This sequence comes from Xylaria flabelliformis, assembly GCA_007182795.1. NCBI lineage: Eukaryota > Fungi > Ascomycota > Sordariomycetes > Xylariales > Xylariaceae > Xylaria > Xylaria flabelliformis. Next base: position 305,908 of record VFLP01000013.1, read on the forward strand.
ATTGGAATATGACCTTAACATTCGCAAAAGTGAATGCGTGACAAGATCCTGAGCCAACAAAACGCGCGACTTGCTTAACCTAAGAAGCTAACCGTAGATTTCGTCCACTACATCGCCATAGAACTTTCATTCCAATAATCACTCTACGTATGTACACCTGAAACCCCGTACGTAGTATTGCAGCTTAAATTATCGAGCACATATAGTTAATGACATCGTACGAACCGGGAATCATAGTAGCCAAATGAGAAACTCACCTTCTGGGTACCTCCGATTTGAGTGTCCCGCAAGTTTGCTTAAGTGCATCTGCCAGAACCATATAGCTCGCTCTGTGTAACTCGGCGCCTCTCTAAATGAAGTTCTGCCACATTTGCGAACCCCTACCACGATAAGAGAGATGTGACTCGAGTCAGGCGCGGATCTGGTTGGGAGTGATTCTGAATCAGGGTGTATTACAATCATGTCTTTCCGGGTTAGCGAACGATAGTTACAGGCCGTAACTTGTAGACACTTGATCACATTGAAGGTGCTTGGTTCCGCTTTTGTACGTCTGAATACACTCGTAGAAGAAATGTCGTTGTCTTAAGCCTGAATTAGTCAATTTGAGGCTCATGGTGTAGATAAAGGTTCATCTCGCATCGCGTATCTGGCGCGTTTGTTGGGTTCTATCGTCGTGTTCTTTGTGTACGTCAGGTCGTGGAACGATGTAAAAAATAATGATAACAATAATAAACGTCTTTGTATAGACTAGTATGGTCCACGAAGATATTAACTTTGAATAACTATAGGTGTTCGGAGCGTACTTTGAACTTGGTGCGCATAAGAGAACGCTGTGGCAGTACTTACAGAAAAAAATTGAGCGTCCGAAATATCTCAGGTTTTCCGGCGCCAACAAGTCAAACAGTTGGTACTCAAGTAGCGAGTCGCAGCGAGGTAATGCCGCACATAACGATAATTCCATATTCGGACGAGAAGGTAGAATCCGTAGTTTCGCCTGCGCAGTGTCTCAGAGTCTGACACACCGAGAGTTGCAAAATATATGCTTCGAAATTATCCAACGCCGCCCGTAGGGAGTTTCGACTAGCTCGTGATTGTTCTTCTGACAAGATGACTGCATCAAGACACCTCACGAAGAGACCCCGGCGCCGTTTTTGGTTCATGCTGCAGGTACATCTTCTAAGTCTCGATTCAACTCGTAAGTTCCAGTCTAACCATGTTGGTTGGGACCCGGCTGACTTAGATAGACCGACAACGGTACTATGTTGCTTAACGACTTAGCATAACAGATGAGGTTGTTGGACTCGATGGGATGTGACCATGAACCGGCCAATTGGATTGAAGCCGGAGCGAACGTGTGACTCAACTTACGACAAGGTCTATTCTAAGAGTATCTGATTAATCATCTATTCCATCAACTCGAGATATCGAATCCCTCGAATAATCTTTCGGTTGTTTGTGCTCATGTAAGCAGCTTCGTTAGAAATCAAAGATTATATAGATTAGTACTAGCTCAACTATGGCCTGGCGCTAATGGAACGATAAGGCGCGGACCTGTTATTCAGTCTATCAGAGCAACTGGGACTACTTGATGAGCTTCTAATTTCAAACCCCGTATTAGAACAAGTTAACGCAATATCACAAATCGATTTCGTCGGTATCCGTGGACAGGTCATGGACCCACGCCGTGGTGTCCGCGGGGTCATCAGGGATCACTTGTAAGTAATCACGTCCCATATTAGGGTAGAAGGAGGGTAACGTAGGTGGACTTTACTGTGACCGGACGCGCCGGAAGCTCCGGCGGGGGGGCAACCCATCCGAATCCAAGCTTCACCGCCGAAATCACCACGATATGGCGAAAGAGAGTCTGTGTGTTGAGCCGGTGTGGAGTACATTGCATAAGCGATCACAGTGCTAATTGTCCATCACCTATACTGCTGGCTACAGTCGTAACACCATAGAGAGATTGCCAAGACAGATGACTGCGAGTTGTCTGATTTGACGTCTGACCCTCGGGTCTGACAGCCAAGTCACATTTTTGGATCTACCAAGGTTATGTGTGCACCTACAGAGTCGCTCCACATGGTGCATGTATAAATTTCCATCCAGAAGATATATTCAGGGAAACTCTCTCTCTTAGATGACTATTGCAAACGAGCTTCGTCTCGGAACCCCTCAACACCATGGCTGGCACTATCAAAATTACGGAACATGACGCTGTCTATGCTGGCGGCGACAAGAAGATCCACTATTTGGCGGCTGGCCCAGTTAGTGGCCCCCTAATTCTTTTTATCCGTGAGCAGTCCTTGGAGCCATTTCCTTCTTGTTTTGGCGACTTTGATGAGCACGAGATTTTCACATAGCGCCTGGGAGCTTCCAATGCCCTCACAGATCATCCTCTAGATGGCGATAACTGACTCCGAGTATTGCAGACGGTTGGCCAGGTACGGCAATCACATGGCGAGCTCAACTCGACGCCTGCGCTGGCCTTGGTTTTCGCGCCATAGCCCCGGACATGCCTGGATATGGGAAATCCACAGCTCGTCGAGGTGTGTATAATCTAGTAGGCTGCTCGGAGATCTCGACTAACGCGTTACCATGTCGCAGTACTTGATGACTATTCCCAAGAAGCTCTAGTAGAGGGCATGATTGCTCTCCTAGGAGACACTGGTCGCGACGCTGCCGTCTGGGTAGGCCACGACTGGGGTGCGGGTGTGACGTCGTCGGTCGCAACTCAGCATCCAGAGGTCGTTAAAGCCCTAATTAACATCGCTGTCCCCTTCCACACGATTGAGAGGGGCTGGAAAGGGTTTCTCCCACTAGTAGACAGGGAGCTCTACCCTGTGGATGAGTACGAGTTTGGACAATGGGATTACATGAAGAAATACGAAGAGTCCTTCGAGGAAGCTGTCGCGTGGTTCGAACAAGACGTCGCTGGATTCTGCAAGGCCGGTCTCCAGAGGACTCCTGTACCGACAAGCCGCGCCCCCTCTAGAACAGCAACAGTGCGTAAAGAAGGCGGCTGGTGGGGTCACGCCAAACCACCTCCTGTTGAGGCGACTGGGCCACCAGTGCTCCCGCCTGATGTATACGACTCGTTCGTTGCGGATATGCAGAAGACCGGGTTCTGGCCCGGCTCAGCGTACTACATGCATCATGAAAGGAATGCCGAGTACAATGGAAAGGCGGCGAGCGGTGGCAGGCTTACTCAGCCCGTGTTGTTCATTCACGCCGCATGGGATCTTGTGTGTGAGACGAAGACGTCGCGCCTAGCGGAGCCGATGAGGCAGGTCTGTAGCAACCTGACCGAAGTTACCGTAGAGGCGGGCCATTTTGCTCAGTACGAAAAGCCGGGAGAGATAAACGCCGCCTTGTTCAGGTTCCTTGTCGAGGAGTTGCCCACCGAATGGCCCGGCTACTGGGACACGGGATATGTAAAGAAAGGAAAAACTGTCGCGTAAAGTCTTCTGATCGCCAGCATTAGACGGTATTGATATCCACGTAAAGGACATCTCAACTATTTCGGATACTAGTACTACAGTGCACAGGGCGGGAGGTTTTGTTATAACGACGAGACGCGTGGGGATGTTGTTCGAATCACGCTTGGCGAGACCTAAAGTTCCACTTCGCCTTTCGAACCAAAATAGTACTTATGCATTTAAAAATGCTACCATACTTACTCAGAATGATCCTAACTTGGCTTAGCTTAGCAATATTACGACTTCGCTCATTCATGTCGCGTCTATGGGTTTTGTGGCTGTTTACAAATATGTCATTGAGCTCGCAATAGATGATGGTAGCAAACATGTGGGCTCCGAGGAAGAAGCGAACAGGCTGACTTGTTTGATGAATGTACAGCCGTAAAAGAAAAAAAAATGGATTTAAAAGTGAATGCAAAGAGGAAATGGCCCTTGTGACTCGTAGCACTACCTAGGCTAGTACGTGGGGGTCACCCTATCGCTAAAGTGCAGCCAACCGACCTAGTAGTCCCTTTTCATGAGTAATTAGGTATCGATGTTATTCATAGTGTCTGAAGAGGGAGTGAAATGCCAGACGTCTCTTCTTCATTAGCCGCAAATGATCTCGGCGAACCCAACCTATTCGGACTTGTCATAATGGCCATGTTGGAGCGGGATGCAGAACTAAACTCGCTAATTTTGGACGGCCGATACGATAATGGCTCAGTTATGTGAGAGCTATAGCCGCGGCGCTTGCGCCGTTCTTCGAGGAGTTTCTTCGGGGATATCAAAGGCTTCAAGGCCGGGATACTGGCACATATTATCGCAATGTTGACTTCCACCATGGACCAGAGGTTTACCTACAACTTTTACTAAGGGCACTGGCGAGACGGAGGGATCAAATGAGAACATACCAGTACTCCGTCTTTGAACGGATCTTCGGCAAGTGTATATATATGAATAGAATACAGCCTAACACATGACATCGCGGTGGCGAAACCGCCAATGCCAAAGATACTGTATAATACGTAACGATTGTGCCGTGAGATTTTCAGAGAACGTAAGGTAGGGATTGGAAGTAATAAGATCCAAACGTCAGTAAGAATATTTAACCCAGATGTGACTGGCCACGTATTATAAGTCTTATGGTCACCGTCAGGAGAGTACTGTTAACTCACAATAAAAGAATGCTGTCGTATTTATGCATTTATCAGGTAGCATTCTCGTGACATCCCAAGCTTTTTCAAGAGGAGTGCATTGGCCAAGCGTTGTTGCGATGCAAACCACATAGAACGTCGCCAAGAGTACGTTTGTCGCAAAGCAGAGCTTTTTGAAAATAGCCCATATAGCTGAGTGCTACAGTCAGAAACTAACGTCACAAGGTCATTAACTGAGGAGATATTACCGAAGCGCTGGTACATGAAGATGATTGACGATTTAACAAAGAACACAATCGTGTAATAGATTAGTTCAATTGCGAAGGTACCCTTGGTCAGTGTTAGTTATCGTTCTCGCGCGCGTTGAGGCTCAGTTCGATATCTAGGGGCATACCTTGAGGAATATGGTCATCTCATCGGATGATAGTGTCATCATTGGCATTCCCAATCCACCGTGTATCTTTACAACATATATCGTAGCTTGGTAGGCGACAGTGAACAACTACTATCGTTTTGAGCTGCAGGTTTCAACATGCGTTTCCAAAAGCAGACTTACTAGTGCACCGAGTATCATGTAGTCATCCACACCCGACTTGAAGATCATTAAGAATCGGACTATACATCGCGAAAATACAATAACAACTGTTCAGTAGATATCAGCGGCGGAGAATGTCCAGTGTAGGTGGTTGGCCGTCATGGTGTCTTACAAGAGATCGTAGTTAAGATAGTAGACAGAGTGATCAGGGCTACGACATTAGGATTATAAATCGACTCAGCCATCCCACCATCAGGATTTGCTTGCGAACTTAAGAGTAGTTTGATGAATTGGTCAATAACTTCAGAAATGCCGAAACACACGAGTCGTATGTGCCGATAATTTGGCATTCGATTGTATGCGTTCATGAGCGTAAGAACACCCTGAAATTTCTTACAAACACACATCAGGAGGGGGTAACCCTAAATACTTCATGAATAACAAGCAAAGAATCTAATACCATAATTTACCATGGCGGATATGGGACTGATGGCTTGGGAGGCGGGAACTTGCATCCCAGGAGTCCGTTCGCACATGCACGTGTAACTTGACACGGCGACTAAACTCTCTGAGTATGGTGCCACAACAAGTAGCCAAGTTGATCCCCTAGAATGCACATCTTCCTGCCAGTGTCACGATACATATATAATAACTGCAGACAGGCCAAGCGTCCAACTGGACTACACTTTAAGATGGGTAGTGTAATAGTGCTGCTGTTTTGTTCCATGAAATCCAGTGTGCAGGACGATGAGATGAGATCAACCACGATCCGAACCGGTAAGTATGATCGACGGTTCTAATGTCAAGGCGTGCATGGTACCGAACGGTCACTTAGTATTGTGAGCCGTCTCGTACGCAATTCTGCATTTTGAGTACCCTCTCCCTCCCCTTACTCCAACATCGTGCCGCATCTTGCTCACGTTAGATCCGGATGATATCTTCAAACTGGGGAAAGCGACCCATTGCGTACCCCGCATACCGGAAGGGTCTCAAAACGTAACCTAGGTCAATTAGCCAAATGAACGACATTATTGTCAGTTACGACAGTTTGAGAAGACTGAATTACAAACACCAAATGCTCTTCGGTAGGAAAATAACGTAGGGCCCAGTGAGTCGAATAGCCATGTTGGTTGCTTCACTACCATCACATACAACAGAAAACAGATATCATTCACCCCACTAGGTATATCATACGGATATCAGCAATGCCCTTGAACGGGAAGGACACCTAGAGACCAGCATGCAATGTAACGGCGGGAGCAGGGTTGTAGCTCGGTGAGCCGCGTTCTCATCGAATAAGAATTTACCCATGGAACGAGATCAGGAAAAACATCAATGCGTACATGACCACACCTTCCCGGCTGACCTGCATATATCCCGATAAGTGTCTGGGGATCCCAGACGACCCTAAATCCTGAGCCAGACATGAGAGACCCCAGTTAGTAGCGAAGAGTACCTTGCAGAGTTTTGAGTGCCAGGACTTCGAAAACATATCCATGAGAAAAGCAATGAAGGGAAAAGCAACAGCTAGAAATCTTAGACAAAAACAATTAATTACGAGTTTGGTTAAACTAAACGTTCCTAGTAGATTGAAGTTCAGCCAGTTTATGCGTATGATAGCACAGATCGATATTCTAATCATATCTAGAAAGCAAGTTCTCCCTCAACCCGCCTAAACCATCTCGATATTCTGGGTATTAGCAATTTGAAACTAGAACATCGTGCTAGTAATCCTAGAGCTTCTGATATGCAACATAATCTCCGTGCACAATAGAACTGGAAACAACGACTGTAACAAGGGTTTGAAAGATACCTCGGGGTAGCATCTAGAACAAAAGCATGCATGCATGCATATAGCTAGATGAGATCTTACGAACGTGTTCGAACCACAGTGTTTCAAGTCGGCCGGGAAGATCATGTCCCTCTACGTTGTGCAATCAGAGTCTATACATCGAAATAGCCTCACGTGCAGTGGCTGACCTTTCTTCTAGTATTGACCTCTGTTTCGCTCTTGTTGCCTCTGCAGATCCGGTAACGCGTGAAAGAGCATCCCGCAGAATCTCATAATAATATGATCGTGTACATAATATGCATGGTTTCAGTCTCAGATCGGGATCCAGTCTGTCGGTGTAAATGACAATACCCCACAGTCATCCCCTTTCTGACTTGAAACCCTAGCCTGGCGAAGTGAGAACCGTTCCCTAAATATGTCTGCGTTGACCCTGAGATCAGGGAGTACTAGAATACTTCCTGGTATGCTTTCAAGGAGAAGTTGTTGCGGTCAATCATTAACTAATATTACGAAGGCACTGATATGTATATGACAAGAATGTACCTGGTGAGTAGAATACATTGTTCTAAGCAATGAATCCGTTAATTTATTTTCCCGGTTTAGTTCTGAAGTCTTCAGTTGAGGCTGGAACACTCTCTAAGGTAAATGTATTCTCATGTCATCTTAGGGATTTTGTATTCATACTGCAGAATCAGAAAGGATCGATTTGTGAGCATGTTGGAGGATGTGGTCTTGTATTGTAGTAACGAATCTCTATAAAAACAGATGTCAGGAGAAAATATATGTCTTCATCTTTCTGAGGCCCCGGTAGAAAGGACGGTGCATGCTTTTTTTACCAACTCATGTGATGTCAGAGCTCATATAATTTCAAGGCACTAAATATCGCTTCCACGAAAGCCGCCATATTAGTTAAAGGTGTACCTTCAAATCGCTGATAAAGATTCGGTCGTATCTTCAATGGGTTTTAAGGAGGGAACTAAGTTAGGAGAAAGGCGGGTACCAGGTTATTTACTAGTATTTTTTATTCATATACTACCATACACCAACCGATTATTGCCGATGGTAGCCATCATCGCCGGTGTCGGTCTCAAGGAGCCGGATCTGTGCTACATGGCCAGTGCCAATATAGATTAGGTATACAACTATGTAGAGTACACCCCGTCAGTATACCTTACTAATGTCTTGACCCGCAATTTGCGGTATAATTAAGCTGTTTAAGATTCATCGCTTTTTATTATGATATATATATAACTAACTATGCTAATTAATAAAAATGAGAGTATCATTTTTCGTTTGCCAAAACGCCGGCATCTTGGCCCAGATATCACTGAGAGCTAGAGATGAATATGTGATCTATCGGGATACTGGGCGCGAATCGTCCGTTGGCGGACCAAAGACCAGCCCGTGCCCGATCAAGAAAGTTAACCTTGCATATGTCATGGGTCGTGCATATGGCGCTGAAGTTAATTCATCCATCGTAGTATGTGAGCACCAAAGGGTCGTAAGAATCATTTCCATATGCGCTTCCGCCATAATCCAAGTAGCCGGCGATATACGGTTCTGGGATTTCTCGCAAGATGGATGCAGCATCGCCGAACACCCAGGCGGTTTGCATACCTGATACGAAGGTAACCATGTTAGTCTGACCTAGAGCTTAATACGGTTGAGCAACGTGCAAAGTTAAACTTACCCATTACCATGTGATGAAGAATATGGCAGTGCATCAACCAAGCGCCGACATTCTGATCAGTAACTCTAACGCGCCATGCCCTCCACCCAGCTGTTACATCGTTTCCGCCCCGTTCAGCATAACGGTAGAGCAGCGTAGTGTCACGTCTGGCTGGGGTGTAATTTTTGAAATGTTCTTCATTGGCAACGGCGTCATATGTTCCATCGCCGGCTCCGAGGTCCCAGTAGTGGTCACCGTGGGCGTGCATGGGGTGATATTCAAAGACTCCCGAAGGGCCGGAGTTGCTGAGCCATACTATGTCTAATACCTCGCCGACCTGGGCTGGAAAAGCCCTCATACTCGGATCCCAGCCCATATGGTTCACTGCAATTTCGTAATCGGGCGTTTTACCAGTCGTGTATGCGTCTATAAGGTAAGGCTTGTATTGGAGGCTCGCTGCTTCTTTTTCGGTCCAAGTTAGATCATTGTTTCTATAGTAATTAGCTTCACGATCGGATGAGGTGTTGAGCGAAATACATACATCCAGACTAATGACCCAGTGACAGAGCCACCCTCATACTTACCGTCAACGACCTTCTCTGATACCGTGACATAGAGGGTCCGAGTCACTTCTGAAAGTGGAGGGAATGTCGCCTGGCTGCTCAACTCTTCCAAAGTATACTCGAGCCAATTTGTCAATGTACCATCAGGGGGTAACGAAACAGGAGAACTACTGGGGTTTTTTCCAGGTAGCTTGGGTTGCCAGACATCCTTGTTTTCCTGCTGCAAGACACCATAATCCGCATGGTAAGCTCGAGATACTCCCGTGCCTCTTCGGTGTTTACTATTGGAGTCAGAAGACGTATATTGTAGAAGCGCATATCCCTCTAGGCCAGGCGACCGTCCACGGGTCTCATATCGGATCCAGTACTGGTCCTTGCCTTCAGCAGCGAGCTCATCTTCCGATTTCATGGTGATAAGGACATCAAAGCGCTGCCCGCCTGCCAGTTGGATGTGATCAATCTGAGCTGGTTTTGTATAGTAACCGTCTGCGCTTATAACTGTCAAGTTGGTGTGACCTTCAATTCCGATCTGAACGAATGATATAGTAGTCCCGCCTACGAAACGGAATCGATAGGTCTTTCCAGGATCGACGGTGATAATGTATGGTTTGCACGAGTCGTCAGGGGCATCGTCAAAGGAAGCTGTGCCTGATCGGTCATTGAAGACGAGAGAGTCGGGCTCCCCCGGCCATACGAAGGGAGAGCCCAGAAGATCGCTTAATATCTCTTCGTCGCTTTTTGTATAGAAATCGCTCATAACGACCGGGACATCTTCGTCCCACTGGTACGGCGGAGTCCCCGCATCTTCAACATAAAGGACGCCGTGTGCTGTCATAGCTTGAAATCCAACGTGAGAGTGATAAAAATATGTTCCGGCGTCACCAATCTCGGGATGAATTTCGTAATCGAAGAATTCTCCTGGCGCAATGGGCCATTGGGCTACTTGGGGCGTCCCATCAGAGAATGGCGCCGTTCTCATGGTGAGTCCATGCCAGTGCTGGAGAGCCAGGGTTATCAGGCCAATGAACGAACAGTCATCATGAGACGAAAACACGTACAATTGTTAGATTGAGCTCGGGTAAATGATTGTAAACCCTGACCCAGGTGGTCTGGCCTTCTTTCAAGTACAGGGTTGGCCCGGGATACGTGCCGTTTAACACAACTGAGAGCCGATGTCCACAGTTCACCGTTATGTCTTCCTGGGTCGCATAGATGGCATATTCAGGCTGCCATGATTCATCATGGATAGCGACGCTAGTTGCCGAGCATGTCCACAAGGTCTTGAAGTGGAACACTAACAACAACAATAAACGTAATGGCCAAGTCATCATGGCAAGACGTATTGGGAAAACTGCTATTTAGGCGAGTCACGAAGTTTCTCAGTCACTTTAGACTAGGAAGACAGTTGAGTTTATAGCTGCGACTAAGAGAAGGGCGTAGCAATAGGAGAATGAACAAGCTTTCTCGGTCTTATAGTCAATCTCGCGATTTCGGCGTAAACTTTGGACGAGCAGCCGTGCTTGACCTGCACATTCTAAGTCCGCATCTAAACACACGCATGTAAGGGCACAGCAGTAGTCCTTATCCGTAACACATACGACTGAGGGCTGCTATCTAAATTAATAGATCGGTTAATCCCAGGTGAGACCTACTTCTCAGCCCTGATAATTGCCCCTGTACGTGCTGTTTTTCCTTTATTGCGTTTTTCACGCGAGAAGTACTGCATGAGACCCGAGGCCGGGCAAGGATAATGACTTTCTACACCAAATTTACCTTTCCTTTCGTATCTGTGGCTTGAAAAGAGCTACCATCCGGGGCCGATAGACCGACGAATGAAACGGGTTAGTAATGGATACTTTGGGTGCCATCAGACCGTAAGGTAGCATATATCACGAGATATAGCAAGGGAAGGAGCTAGAATTTTGGGTAACAGTAGTCGGTCATGTCATTGAGGAGTACTATACAGATGAATGCAGCAGAGGTGCGAGTAGGTGATATCGCAAAACAAAAGAAATTCCGATGCTCATAGCACAGCCATAGTGAAATCGTGTACTCTAAAACTACGAAGTGTTACCTAGCCGCGAGCACACATACGTACGGTGGTGGTTGCGAGGCAGGTGAAACTATTATTCATGATTGGACAACCGAACGGCGCCAGACCGAGCATCGCTGTATCCTCTGAAACCTCCCGAGAGGGTGCTAATTGGGCGCACAGTTTCGGCCATAAACAACGAGGCATATAAACAACGCAGAATCGAGTCAACTTTGGAGGGTGGGCCGCATGCCGGCGTCGGTGAATCGGGACAACCGTCTCCAACTTCCACTTCCTTCTCTATTGACGGTCTGACAATATCAAGGAGCTGACTTAAAGTAAATGCTAGATGTATAGGAATTAAACCCACGCGGCCAGAGAACACACTGTGGGGTTTCACCAGCAGAGAGATGAGGTCAAGAGGCAAGATGTAACAATGAGAGGCGGATTTTAAGTGAAAGGACTAGTGCCTCGGTAGTACGATGACTATATTGTGCCACAGACTCACTTCAGACTTGATTGGGGACGGCATCGTTGAAACTAGACTCTCAGCCTCGATTTTTGTGCGAGGCAGAGAAGCACAAGGTTGCAGTTAGGCACCCTATTGCTACAAAAAAAGAAGCCACAGTGATAAGCCACGCAATGATAGAAACGCCATCTTATTTTCTTCGTCAGCTTTTGCGGCACATGGGACGAACTTTGTCTTGGCACTCCTTTCAAGGCTTACCCCGGAATAGAACCACGCCCTCTACAACTAAGGTAATTCGCGGGTTATTGCGAGAAACAAAGTCCGGGCCATCCTCACTTTTCATAGGAAGCCACAACAGATCAAGCGAAACGGCGAGCAAGGCGGCATGGTTTACAAACCATGCCGGGGTAGACAAAATGGTGGGTGGTCACCTCTACCTCTGTTGATCCTCGCCATTCCGAGTAAGTTCGATTTCTTGACAGCATGCTTAATTCTTCGTCTACTCGCTTTGCCGACCGGTCTTTGGGGCTGCCGGCTCGCCGTCTCTCGGTGCCGACCCGCCGCTCTTCAACAATGGAAGGACATAACAGATCGTGCACCGAGACAGCCGGTTATAGTAGGCGATGACTGTCGGACTAATCCTGCTGTGGTACCTAAGTATCACGCTTTTTCTTTTATATTAAGTGGCATCGTCGCAAGCACACTTCCACGACAGATACGAGTCGATCGCCTCTTATCAATTGAAGAATGTACAAGTAGCTTTTCCATGTTCGGAGTTGTGCAGCGTTTCCCCATGGCGTTCCCGTGGTGGCGTTTTCATGCATGTTCCTGGTCCCTAGCACCCGAGCGAATGGCCAGGGGGAAGTCGGTCCATGCACTGATCCTCGGTGTGCAGCGTTCTGATCCCGTGCAGTTGAAATAAGCGGCTATTGCGTTCACAGAAAACCGATTTGGAGAATTGACCCCATGAAGACGGCGATTTATATTGCAAAGGCATATTAACTTATAGATTGCTATGATTACATCTCGTCTCATCCACGCGGTCCCCGAGTTTGTTACTTCCCTTGGCTTCTTCGTAATCCTCACAGGGTGGCATTCACATTATCCACGATGTGGATCTTGATGCTATGCTGGCTGGGATCGGCATTCAGCTCAAAAGCCTCAACTGCCTTTTCCAGCGGGAATTTGTGCGTCACCATCTTGTTGAGGTTCATGACCTCACCGCTGAGACACTGGATGGCAGCTGGCCACGTGTCTCGATACCGATTGATGAACTTAAGGTCGATCTAAAGGATATATTAATTCAACGCTCACAGCAATCATAAATCAAGCCTTTTGGACCTGAAAGACAGACAGGAGGGCCACTTACCTCGGCCAGAGACAAATGCATGAACGGAATGTTGTTCATCACGGGTCGACCCACGCCAATAACCACTATAAGACGATTGTCAGAATCCATGATACACTTCCGAAAGAGAGGGAAATATATTTGTGGCAAATGCCACAGATATGAGAGTCCTTGCGAAGAGGCAATTCTTCACGAGATAATGTACTTATATCGAGATAAGTTCTGGGACCGTGACGTACTAAGTGTGCCTCCCCTCCGAACAGTATAAGCTGCGGTACACACACTGCTTTCAACTCCTGTGCATTCCATGACTGACGCCGGCTGCGAATATTCGTCGTTGCCGTAAATTTTTCGAATCTCCTTTGCATTCTCCTCCGCGCTAAGTTTCGTGTTGATATGGTAAGTTTGACAATGTGGTACAAACTCCTCTGGATACTCTGTCAGCATTCACTTACGGCTACAGTAAAGTTTAAGGGGCTTCTAAAAGCATGCTATGCACAGGGCGATGACGTTTCAAGGCCAGAAGAAATGAGATTTTCATGAGGTTACTTACTCGCAAATTTCAAACGTGACGCGTCTATGTCTGTGATAACCAGAGGATGCGCACCAGAGGCTCGCGCCGCAGCGAGAGCCACGAGGCCGATAGGACCAGCACCGCAAATTAGAGAGGGCTGCCCAAGGCGAACGTTTGCTCCCTTAATGCCGTGCAGAATAACGCTGAGGGGCTCAAGTAGGGCTCCCTCGGAATATGTCAAGTTATCTGGGATCCTGCAAAGTTTTATCAGTACTCTGCTTGTCCCATAATAACCAATATCATATGACTGGCTTACTTGTATAGCCACTTAGCTGGATGGCGCTTAAATCTTTGAATGGTTCCGTTATCGGGCCAGATACCCGAGAACTTCACATTATCGCAGAGGTTATATCGGCCTTCCATGCAGAGGAAGCACTGTTCACATGGTTCTTGGGGCTCAATACCCACTCTGTCGCCTGGAGATGCTGTCAGTACCAGATCAAAGAGTCTGGATTGATTGGAAAGTCCGACAACTAACTCACCACGCTTGAGGTTTGTGACACCCTCTCCACACTTGAGAACGATGCCTGCGGCTTCGTGACCTAAGATACAATCACCCTTGACCTCGAGAGATCCTATCCGCCCCGACTTCCATAGGTGCATATCAGATCTATAGCAACTATGTCAGTCTCGGCTATCCCAGGTTCCCCTTAATTCGATAACCTTACCCGCAAATTCCAGTGCATTTAACTTGTAGAAGAACCTCCCCAGCCCTCGGTTCTTCTATCGGTGCGTCCACAAGCTTTATTCTGTGGTCTTCCGTGACTTGAAGAGATGGGTTCTTGAAATTGGCAGCGTCGCCGTTAACATGGCCGTTCGTGTGGCCATTGGTGTGGCCATTCGTATGTGTCCCGTTCATGATGTAATGATGTAGATAAGCGAGATACCTTTGTGATAAGGTTATAAAGGTACTAACTTTAATTTGAAGTGATTTATTTGGGTGACTACGATTTTCTGATTGACTCAGTCCGGATGACAGGAGTTCATATGTACAGTCTCGTCACTCTTGACACATATAGCTTTATATCTTAACACTAATTAATCCCCTCTTTGTGCTGGTCAAAACTCCTCTATTCCTATTTCCGAGTGGCAGCGCGTAATAGGTAGTACAGTAGGGTCGGATTCCCTGCGAACAAACAGCGGGTTACCGTATTAGGGTATTCCGTTGACGATCTTGACTATGACAACTTGTAGCCGCATAAGCGTATGCCTTCTTTGTGGGGAAGTGGGCACTAGGGACAGGTCCAGATTGCCTATTCTCGTGTCCAATAATCGAGATTTCGATTGTTTAATTTAGAGCGCCCCGCTCAACGTGCGTTTTTTTGCGGCCTGGGTAGAGAGGTCTGGGGTACGGGGAATTGGCCATCTGGATATCTGCTATCATGTTTGCATCATGTACATTCATGAACCAGATACCAGGGGAGATCGCCCGGCTCTTGATTATTTTCGGCTTCCGTCAACGGGACTTCGACCGGCTTACCAAGGAACGGGTCCTGAACACGTGAAGGTCTATCTATCTGGGCCGGCCGCCGGTGCTAGTTGCCGTGGTTTACCGAGACCTCCTTATTGAAGCCAACTTATAGCCAAACTGTCAAGAATCGTGTGTGCCGCCGTCGTAGGGTTCGACAATCCACAACAGCGGTTTCCAAACGTAAACGGAATCTGTGAATAAATGCGGTCACGGTCACACGATCTTGAATCCAGTTTCGGCTGCTTTCCTGAATAGTCCTACCGGCTAGCGCCCACAATACCGGCATCGCCTTTCTCGGGATGGCGCAGGTACCGCTAGACTAACGGGCGACAAGCATACGGCCCACGGGAAGAACCACGTGAGGTGCGTGACATTGTGCGGTGCGACACGTCGCGAGAGAGAAAAAAAAATCAGACTTAAAAAAATTCAGAAGCTCACGGGTGACTTTGAGCTTATCTTCGCGGCAGGGTCCCGCTTCGCTTGTCGGAGGCCCGATGTTACCAGGGTTAAACTTCTCCGGAAATATTGATATCAGCTATGAACTGACCCGCCTGACTAATACTGTCCTAAATGGGCTCGAAAGGCGCCATTAGCACGGTTCCCATGGTTGTCGCTCTTGGAAACATACACTACGCTTATTGCTAGCCATACTACTTGTCGTTCCGGCGTGATCGCTTCGTCCTCTCTCCACTTATAGGAAAGGCCCGGGAAACCCGGTAGTATCCTGATAGTGATTATGCGTGAAAACGTTGTCTTGCGCTCACGCTCATGTTACGTCATGCACATCTGTTCCAACGCACCTTCACACCTCTCGAAGTATTGTGCGATGACTTCGAAGCCGTGCCAGATCACACCATCCGGTCCCCGCAGACACGTCGTGTCCGGGGCATCCCGAGATCCCGCGGGTGAACTAGAGGCATCCTGGGGAGTATAGCGCCACTAGGCTAAGTAGCCGCCAAGCTACTCCGGCAAATGTCACGAGAGTGATAAAGGATTCAACAGCGATGCGCAAGCGAGCCGGATGCGACGTCGCATCGAATCATGCGCAGTGCGTAACAGGTAATAAGCAACGCGCTTGGAGTCATTTCGTTCGCAAAACCAACAACCACCTGCGCCTTCGCGCCAAGATGCGTAACCACGGCTATAATATCGTCGAAATCGAGAATGGTTGCTAATACCACGCCGAGGGGTCACAAACGACTTAGAAGCGCACCGCAGTCCACAGAAAGACTTCCACAAGACTTTTCTTTGCCAACAACTCGACCACAACTAGGCTCAGAAGCGCTTCGGCAGGCACGCGAAGTTTCAAACGGACATCTGTTTAGGTGAAATAAAACATGCGGCTAATTAGCATCTTGTAGATGGTGAGCGAGCGTCTGTCGGCGTGGGTTGATAATATTTTCATCAAGATGTGGAACAAGCTGGCAAACAAATACGGAACAAATTCCCAATGAAGAACTTTAAAGTCAAGCCGGGGTAAGAAGCAGATTTTCTCGTGGCTTACCACAATTCGACTGGACTCACAGACTCTAAATATCGTTTCATCCGTTCTTATTTGACAATCATCTTGATACCGCAAGCATTCACCCTCCGCGCACAACGCGATACAACGGGCCATAAACACGAAAAGACATTCATCACGGCGTATACGAAACGGAGCTATCATATTAGTCATATCGTCGAACTTTATGTTCTGCATATACGGTGCCCTGCCTACCTTGGCTCACAATCCGACGTTCGCAACATGGCATAAATGGTAAGAAAACACCAATATCCTCAGCTTCATCTCCAAACCCAATCCGAAATTAAAGGAACTCAACGCGACATATTGGGTTTGCCAGGGGTGGACGTATGTGGACGAATCGAGCGGACATCACCCGCACTCATATCGCATGTGCCGAGCTGAGCTTTGAGCCGAAAACTCGCAAGGACGTCTGTTGCTTCATTCATTTATCCTGGTTGTGTTAACCGCAGTGATGCGTGTCATTCCACAAATGAAAGAGGTATTTGAGGGGTTGTGATTTCAATCTTTGCGTAGGATTGCTTCCTGTCCCTTCCTGGCGGCCTCAGTGAGCAATCATTTACCGCATCATGGGGTATACTTGTTGAAATGATGAATGTTTCAGCGTTCCTGCAACTCATCGAGTCGTGCATCTTGCACACGGAGTTCAAGGTGAGGCACATCTACATGGAGATTCTTTTTCATGCATACGGTTCATTAGCATTAGCTGACTAAGTAAGCTCGTGGAGTATGCAGAGGTGTTTCAGCGCGAGGTTCAACTTGTAGAGCCGTGAGAATTTGAAGCAGGGGAAAGGAAAAGATGGTGAGTCAGCGGATATAATACGTACAGAGGAATTGCATTCGTGCCTACTTGCTTGCGCATGTCAATGTCTCGGAGTCTCATAGGGTCGACGCTTTCCGCACAATGATGCCGCAAAATTAAATACTCTGCCTCATGGAATTAGGCGTTATCGTGGGTACTACGAGGAAGAGTAGACGACAAGCGATACATGGCGTACGAGCATTTGGCAAAAGTATAACAAATTGTCTGAATTGTAAGGATCGCTTCTTACAGGCAATAAAACAAACTATCTAGCTTACGTTCACTGATTTAGTATTTTACATTATATTATACACATAGTCTAGATGTACCATGTTGGCAACTCGCCTGGAGTTTAAATAACGTCTGTGGGCCAAAAGACGAACCAGATCAGCTATGCCTTGAGATGGATTCCCATCGCACAGAGCTCACCTGTTACATAGACCCCAGCATCGAGTGGTCGCTTAAGAATAGCCATACTGCTTCTCAAACGTCAGTTTCCCCAATATTCCGAACTAGTCCGAGGTGATTGATGACATGTCACAATAAGATAGGAGCTAGACTCCTCCTCTCGATCGTAGGGCGTGAAAAGGTTTACCCGCAACAAAAATCTTCTAACGATCATTTCTTGTAAGAGTTAGAGACAGTATTAGGAAACATAGTGGCGGCGCGAAGCAGTCCGCGCATCGCATCTGGTAGCGAACCGCTTTGAAGCATGCGGACGTAGTCATCAATGAGGCTGGTATCTTCGATCTCTTGTCCCTTCGTTCGTGTGAGCCAATACTCGAAGGGTCCTCCTATTGGCGCTGTTAGCTTGCCTTTTTTTTACCTTATATACGTACATAAAAGGGTTCTGAATAATATGGGAAGGCAGGATGCCGGAGCAACTAGATTTGCAGTGACTGCTTCGGATTGAAACAAGGGACAAGAAGAAGAGAGAGAGAGGCTTACGGTTTCGCTCCAGCGCATCACCTAACTCATTGCATCGCTCCTGAGGCGTATGTTCCGTGTGCAGGTCGAGAAAGTGGTTAATCATCTTGGAAATATCCTTCAGCGGCCACTTGCACTATAAAATCTTATGTTAGTCGTCATTACCTCTAAATGAGAGTACTGACCTATTCTTTTTTAGAAGGACTGGACTTCTGAGACCACCGACTTAAAGCTAAGGCCATAATCTGGTCTCAGGGGAAGGAGGGGTAAGAGAAGTATGTAGAGTCAATAGGAAATACTTACAGGCGCACTAGGCACTCGGTTCGAGCCTGCTTCTAGATATTTTCTGGATCTGCAGAGACGACAGTCCCAGTATCCAAGACGTTGGAGAGTGTGAGTAGGTACTCCTGGCGAAACCCTTGTGGTTATATATCCATCTGTGCCTGCAGCCACGATGCTATCATCGGCACCATCGGCGTCCGGGTCCGCAGCCGCCTCACCTCCTATGGCCGTATTCATCGTGACGTCCACGTCATCACTCTCGCTTTTGTCAATGCGCTGTCTCTTGTTTTTGCCCGTAACTGATGCGGTGCCTCCCGAGCGGTAAGCGCCAGTGCCAGATCCCGAACCTCGGAAAGTACTGGTGGAATAAGGTGCGATTCCGAGGCGAGCTTGAGCGTCCAGGACCTGGATCCGATGTTTACAGTGACGGATGTTGTGAGCACAGTCCAGGGTGCGAATTTGCAGAGTGCGCAGCTCTTGGGGGCTGAGGTCTTCCTGCGTTGCCAGCTGCGTCTGACAAAATTCCAAGTCGTAACGGTAGGCAATGAGGTCCTGAACCATCTGACTCCGGGTGATTGAATTGAGATCACTATCCTCGTAGTTAAACGCAGCAGCTCCGCCCCCATGAGGAGCAGAAGAGGTACTGCTGCCATAGCCGTTGCTGCTGTGAGAAGCCATGACCATGTTGCCAGATTCGTCCTATTCACAGGTTAGCAGATTGATATATGAAATAGCTCGAGCTTGGAAGAGATTGTGACCGAGAAATAGAATATGCAGTGATGATTTTGGATTGTTGACATACTGGAATTAGTCTACTGATATCGGGCATGATGCGCATCAGATGATTGCTCTTGTTTGCACCATTGAGAGACATGGTGGCAAGACGTTGAATGGAAGTCTGGGATTGATGAAGAAGTGTTGAATCCGAGATAGAAAGGAAATGGTCGCGGGATACTGGACAGGTAAACGAGGCCAGAATGCAACAAATAGGTAACGTTTGGAATTGGCAACCAGTGCTTTGTTTGGAGGGTTTTGCCAGTCTCCGGTTTGAAGGTATTCCACTAGAGCGTGACGAAGACAAAAAAGATAAAGCGAAATGGGTCAATTAATGTTCAGGGGTCAATTGATGCTAGTGGAAGTTGCGAAAGAGAAATGATGGAAATGTATTTGCCTGTGAGCATGTGAACGGACATGTAAAGGATGCAGTGTTATTCTTTCTTCTTTCTTTTTCTTGTCTTTCATTCCTTTTTTTCTTTTTTTTTCTTTGATCTTGTCTTTTTTTTTTCTTATTTCCTAACCCAGGCTAGGCAGTGCACTATTCTTTTTTTAGCCGTCGCTTTTACTAGCCAAACAGAAAACCCCCTTTTTCGTATATGCCCTGGTCATAATTTTCCAAAACTGACAACCTCTTGGATGGTCTTAAGCTTCTTTATATCTTTCGTACCAACAAAAATTTCTGTTGTTTTCTTAGATAAAAGCACTTAAGGAACATCTACCGAAGGTTACGAAATGGCGGCTTGCTATCATTTATTCCGTTCAGGACTAGCGTGATCAGCCCAGTATTGGAATGTGGGGGAATCGCTTGTGGCGACTGTTCAATGAATCAATCTGGTTACATTGAAATTCTCAACGTCCAATACCACTATGACGACAATCTATAACAATCAACAAAAGCACAGTCGCTACGATCTTGCATTGCGACGGGGTGTTGGTTATACTACTAGGTCACGCTGAAACTCACGATCACAATATTGCGATAGGGGTAGAGGGGATATATTAAATCACTTACTACGAGATAAAGTTTGGTTACTTGGGCACCAAAGACGAATGAGACTAGCATGAAGTGGCTGATCATATATCGAAGATCGCTGATCACATGGAGTTGGTCCGAACGATGTACAAACCAAGAAGTTCAAACCCTATGAGAGACCAAGAGCTTGCCAAATGTGAACCACACAATGTTGGACGCTGAAAGCATATAACCCACCACAAACGCCACGCCTATGTAGCAAATCTAGCCTATGCATGCCTTTCGAGATGATGAGACCAACACCTGTCAATGTATGTATGCAAAACAAAAAACAAACGCATCCCAATCTAGCAAGCGCCACCAGCTAACAGACTTTCGTAAGCGCGGTGAACTGTCCGCCCACCCATCCCAGGGACAGCTCGCAATTGTGCGAGCGTCTCAATGCGATAACTACCATCTTCGTCCAACTGTGTCTCCAAGTATTGTACTAGATCACGTGCCTTCTTTGGTCCAAGGCCCTGAAGTCCCATGATCATAGAAACGTCTCTGGAGTTGATGATATCAAGCAAAGCCTCTAAGACCGGCCCTTCCTCTATTACCGATTCTGGACACGTCTTTTCAGTCTTCGGCTTCTTCTCTTTTCTTTTGCTCCTGCCGACGTAGCATTCGTCGTCATCATCGTCGGCTTCAGCGCCATTGTAATTGTCGTCATCTACTTTGGCCCTCTGAAAAGACTTCTTGAGCTTCTTCTCAACTAGGCGCTCCAAAGCATCCATCCTAGGCTGGGTATTGTCTATGTCCTGATTCTCGCGGTTCAAGGCAATACGAGCTTTCAATTTCTCGATTTTGCCAAGAAGCTTGGTTTGGCCAGGAAAGTAAGGCAGAGCCATCTCATACATCTTTAGCGCGCTTGTGTCTTCGCCACGCTCTTTATGTTGCCGTGCCATTAGCAGAAAACGCAGCCCTTCAGAACGCGTGTTATCGTGATGTCCACCGTCGATTCGGCGCTCGAGTACCTCGAGACGTCTCTTCACGTCATCGCTAAGCTCAGGGGGTTGTGGTGCCGGTTGTGTTCGGGCCGCCAGAATCTCAGTGACCTTCTTCTCCACCATGGCCTCAATCTGATCTGCCGAAATCGATGGTTGAGCCGGCTTCAGCTGCCTGGACACAGGAGCCGGACGGACCAGCTCAGGCCGAGTAATCTTCGAGGGCCGACTCCCACCATCAAAATCTGAAGTCCGTTTGTGTGGTTTAGGGGACCGCTTGACAGCTATGTTTGCTGGTCGCGATATAGGGCCGGGTTTCGCTTTGTCAGTGTAGACACTAAAGGCTTTGACTGGTCGGTCAACCGGCTTACTAGCGGCGGCAGCAGCTGCCCCAGCGGTAATATTGTGGGCGTTGGCCAGAGGCCGCAAGGGTTGGCGGTTGATGTTCGAGCTAGAGGTCGTAATCGAACGAGGTGGCTGCTTATAGACAATCTCGTTCTCGATCTCACGAACCTCGATACGCTTCGCACGAGAGCTGACATTCAAGCTGCTAAGAGTATCTAAATGGTAGCTCCGGAGAGGGGCAAGATTGAGAATCATGACGGTTATCCCATTATTCTGCCCAAGTGAGAGAATGCGTGTCATTTTAGATTCCCTGAATGGTATGCGGCGCTCACCCCGAGCAATAGCATCAATACATTGGCTCAGCACAAACAAGCTTTTGTTTATAGCAGCAGATTCCACCAGGCGCTCCTTACCATTATCCGTCCGCCGGTTATCCTCTGACCCAGCCAAGTCAATGGCCGAAGCAGTGCTCTCACGAACCATATCTCCCGTAATCTGCGTCACTTTAACCCGCAAGATGGCGTGGCTTCTGCTGCTATGAGCATTCAGCTTTGTTGCAGCCGTGACGCGATTAGCGTTTGCCTCGATATATAGTTGTTCGAAGTCCTTGAGATCTTGACAAGGGCGTTCGGACAAGCCGGCAACGACGGTCTTGCCATTGGCTTCGGCACGCAGGGGTAGGCCCGAGGGTGTCCGCTTCTCTACCGGCTCAAGGAGGTCGAACACCTTATCGTTGTAAATCTCGTAGTAGGAGAGGGCAACAGCCACCGTGGTCCCACCGTTGGAGTCTTTGATAAGCTTCTTCGCTCTCCGGAAAACACCACTCAGCAATCTCGGAATCAAGCCGCGATCGGCGAGCTTAAGGCCACCTCGCATGGTGTGCGTCTTGCCAGTGCCGGTGACGCCATACGCGAATATCGTCACGTCGAGACCATTGAAGAGGGATTTGAGATGAGGAGCAACTGTAGCCGGCACAAAGGGCATAAGTCAGTATATCGGTGCGACGTCGTACATGTCACGGTGAAGACGTCGGGGTCGCGTGCATACCTTCGGCGGTGAAGAGCGCCTCCTGGGTGGTGGATTGGTCGTAGACGCTGTTGAAGGTGAAGGAAAACTCCTCCGACTCATTGCGGGGGTTTGGGATCTTGACCACGTTGCTAGACTGGCCGTCGTCGTTGCTCGCAGGACGGACAATGATGTCTTTGTCGATCTCCTTCTCCAGGAGAGGACGGATGCGTGCAACCACCCTCACCGACATGCTGTCACCAGGCCCTCGATTCGTTGGGGAGGTGGAAGATAGTTCATGGATCGGCCAAAGACACCTCGCCGTGCAATGAATACAATCGAGACAATGACGCGACCAGTGCTTCGCAGCAGGGCTGTGTGCCTGGAGAGGATATACGTAGTGTATAATAATAATGTTGGTGTTATGGTCTAGTGGACGAGGTTCAAGTAGGTACTTAGTGTAGCTCTAAGTACCTAGGTAGGTAGTGTTTGAATTGAAGGGGCAAGCTACTAGCCAAGCCGAAGAGCTTGGACAAATCAGAGTCGCGTTGTGACGCTGAGAATGGGGTTACTTGTTGTCAAGGAGCAACGCACCGGCCGCTTTCTGAACTGCTCCCTGAACTCGAAGCTTTACAGGGGCTTAAGCCACTAACATAGCCACAAATGATTGCCGTTATGGAGACGCTAGGTACGAGTTAGCGAGTGCAATGCTGCCTTTTTCACCTGAGAACTCGCAGCTTAATACTGATCAGTATCCAAAAGTAACGTTATCTCATTGCTCTTGGAAATACATTGTTCTGCGCAATAGGCCGTGCCAACCGAAATAAACGTATTTTTGTTACAAGCACATATGTCGAAAGTCAGCCTATCAGCATCTCTCTTGATAGCCAACTTCTCGTGGAGCTTTCTAGTAATAGTCATACAACGTGTTGTTGAACAATTCAGTTTTTCAATTTCAGAACCTAGCGCTCGTCTCATATCGCTCGAATTCCTGTAATTGTTTCATTCTGTCAAATTCAAATGGACTATCAGTAGGCAGTGGAAATAGCATAACTAATTCATCTACATTGGTATTATAATCGATGAAAAACTATACCGATAGGCACAATATGTGGTTCGAGAAAACAGTATGCTTGCGCATTCCCAATAGTAGAGCATAATGAACGTCTCGTTGCTGCGCAGGCTGTTGAAAATTACCAAGATATCTGCTTGCTTTAGAAAGCGGAACCTCATATTTGGCATTTTCAATTTTGTGTTTCAACAGATGAAATTCGAGTTATATCTGGTTTAAGTCGCTGGTAGATCATATCTAGTGGGATAGAAGCCTGCATAAGACATAAAAATACGTAAGCTTGCGAATCACAGCATCTGCAACTAAGTAATCATCTTGCTCAACATGTTTGGATATAGTGAATTTGTACCGATATGCTATATATACTGGATACTATTCCTAGGATCGAAATGAAGTATATACAATGAACAATGGAGACAAGGAGTCCCATTTGAGTGCAAATGTCTTCTCTAATGCGGATATGCAAGAACCTATAATATCCCAGAGCCTTTCGTGCAGCCTTCGTCTCGTCCTCATGAGCCCCGTCCCAGATTGTATCCCATCATCACAAATATGTCGTATTGTTCTTTCTCGTTAATCGGACCAGCCACCAGCGGTGACGCGGAGCAACGTGGGACCAGAGCCAGCGACGGTGCCAGCAGCGTTCTCGCCCTCTGGGTTAACATCATCGTACGAGAAGGCGTAGCCGAGGCCGTCCTGCTCGTAGTTGTGGACGATACGAGAGTAGTGGCTCGTCGGGTCAACAGTGTAGTAGCTGTCCGCGGACAGGCTGGGCTGAACGTTGCCGCCATCCAGGAGAAGGGTGGAGCGGTTGAAGGCAGCGCAGAGACGGGGCACGATAGCCCTGTGGACGTCGTTGTCGCTGTCAATGATGGCGAACGGGCCGGAGTTGCAGCCGTAAATGTCGGCGATAGTGGGCTTGGGATAGGCGCGGTTATCACCGGCGCAGTTGAGGGCATTATCAGTGACACGGCAGGCAACATTGCCGGCGCCGCTCTGTGTGTTGATCGTCAAGTCTTCGTTGGCATACTGGGACCAAACTTGGTCAATATATGCGTTGTAGTAGTCTGCCTGCCACGTAGGGTTGGAAGCAATCATGAGGTTAGGCGATAGGGCACGGAGCGCTTCGCCACTCCCGTCAGTCATGCAAAGCTTGTCCCATCCAGCGTTATCCTTGCCGTTCTGAGTATTAAGATCATTGCAGATATTTTGAACAGCGCCAGCAACTAGACCCTTGACGACCTGCATCTCACCAGTGCCCAAAGTCAAAGCCATACCCATCGAAATTCCTACCCAGTCGACGTAGCTAATGTTGGCGTAGATCTCGTCATTGTCCCAGTTGAACTCAACGAAACCCCATTTGATAGAGGCGGAGGGATCCAGCGGATTCGAGACGGATGGCTCGACGATAGCCGACTTGCCTAGGTCATTCAAGAGGGTGAAGAACTGGAGCTCTCCCTCGGCCACCCAGATACGAGATGAGATGAGGAAATCTGGGATTGTGAGCGTAGTAGTTGATCCCATTCCCCCAAGTGGAGTTTTGAAGTCGCCCGAGATGGCGACCGGTACCGCTGAGCCACCGGCATCAGGGTAAAAGAAGCTTCCATCAGGACCCACGAAGCAAGCAACTCCATTGCTGTCCGTGCCAGTGATGTACAGATACATCTGGTTACTGCCGAAATTGTTGACAATTTCGACCTGTAGGGGGTTGTTCCCCGCAGCAGCTTGTATCTTAGAAGTACTGTTGATGGTGTTGTGCTCCGTGATCACGATATCATTTAGAGTCCCCGGGTGAACAATAAGAGGACGGGCCAGTGAGCCCGTGATGAAGGCGGCGACAGAAGCCGCGGCTAGCCCAAATAGACCACGCATTTTTGCCGGCTACAGATGTTGATCAACAAGATATGCAGAGCAAGTATCGAATATAAGGGGTACGCTGTACACCCAATGAAAGAATGACAAGCTGACTATGCAGTAAGGAATGGCAGTTCAAAGATAGAACTAGTTGAGAGGTCGCGGTGGCGCCGGGAGCCGTGGTAAGAAGACCAGCCGGATCTGGGAAGCATGCCTTTCATTATATATGTCGTATTCCTAACGTCAGATGCTAAGTCTTTAGGAGCCGCCATCGCTTGTGGGCCACGATTCCTTGAATATTCGAAGAAACGTTACGGACCATCCTAAGTGGTGAACTATTTTGGCGGCCGCGCATGGTGAGAACGTGGTCCTTGAGCATTCGAGCCTTACCTTCCTGTTCCAGCCAGGGGGAGTCGTCTAATTTGAAACTGCCAGTTAGTAAGAATGGTACTGCCGTGCGGCGGGTCTGGTAGAGTTGAACGGCTTGGCAATACCCTGGATGTTAAGATCGCGCTAGACAAGGGTAGTATTTCGAGGATCTCCCGGGAGACATGGGTCCATCGGGAGTGATTCCAAAAGCGGGTTAAGAAAGCATCTGGGGATAAGGTCAAGTGAACGGCTACCACGGGCATAAACCAAGAATGTCCGGAGAACCTCCGTAGACGCGTCCCACAAACCTTCGGTGGTTCACCTGCCCGGATTCGTTTCAAGCCACGGACAATCGTTGTAAGCATTAATCGACCAATGAGGTGCTTTTTTCTTGTAAGAGCGAATGCCTATTCTAGAATGTGGAGAAATTGAATTTTCTGCTTGTCAAGTAGGCCGCGTCGCAAAAGAGTTCGATCTCATACATTTGTACATGAACACGTAGCCATCTAATTGCAGGCGATGATACGCCAGTTCGCAGCTACGCTGTCTCTGATGTCTTGGGTTCATAGCCAACAAAATTATTAGAATATACACAAAATTAATCCTAACCTCTAGGGTGAGATAACTACTTGTATGTAAGTCAATCTTGTTATTCATTGGCAATTTATGGGGACGATTGATAAGCTAGTAAATTCATGCCAGTATACTTAGATAAAGGATTCAAGCGCGGCATAGAGATTTGAGTCTCGTATTCGAATTATCGCTGGTGTGCCTTCATTAACAATGGATGCTGGTACAATAGAGTGTAATGCGGTGACATACTTTACACTAATCTGTTAACAGTCTCAAAGCCAGCGGCAATTAACCCCGTAGATATAGGAGTTAAGGGATTGCAGGAAATCTCATAATGACCAGTGATTTCAAGGTATTATTGGAAGGCCTAATATATTGCTAGGATATTACCTAATCTTTCTACTATGTATTCATCCAACTAGAACAAAGCTGAATAAACTAAACTTAAACTGGTGTTTGTAAATGAACCGCTGTTAAACACTTTACCTAAAATAGTAGGTTAAGTTATTAAGAGTTGGCTACTTATTTCACAGAGAATCCAGGGCTATCTGATCTTATAAATAACGTATATGTATTTCAACACTTGGTAGATCACTAGCTACAAGAAGAAGCACGTTCAAGAAAACTCCAGTCTTTCTTCGTTTTGACACTTAACGGACACCTACAGATATAAAAAAAGGCCTGTACTAATGGGAGCAAAGCTATCTTTTATGTAGAATATCTGGGCACTTCCTTGTTATGAGATTATATTAATCAGATTTCTGTAATAGGGAGGGTGTGAGCTGCTAAATTGAATAGGTAGTTTTGTAGAAGTACCTAGAGACCATGAAAAGACAAACGCGAATATATTGTAACTGCAAATTCTTATGGTACATGGATGACCTTAGGTGGTCTCTATCCTCTTATTGGTTCCTTTCCTGTATATGTGAATGAGCCTGGATTGATTATACCATGCATACGTAGTAGTATGTCTGACCCGGATAGGTTTTATTCTCCGACAGTTGTTGTTTCCTTTCACACGCTATTAGAGGTAATTATAGATAGGAATAGAGGCTTGTTGGTTGTTGGTAGATGCTACGCCAAGATGACGAGACGAAAGTGGTAAAGATCGGCCCAGGCATTCGGTTCCATTATATAAGCCGTTCTGCACGACACACATTGGTGTGCCAGGTAATGGGCGCCGTTAGAATACCTATGCAAGGGACAGATTTAAAATGGAGATGTCACCCACACCTCTTTAATAGACACTTTACCTAATATGCCAGCTGCTTAACTTGAGTGGCTGGGGCACGACCAGGGGTCGTCCCCCATCTAATCTCACTAAGTCACGCTTCTTCTTAGTAGAACGGCATAATATCTCTGAGGGGCCGAGTATAGCAAAGGATTCTTTTGGGCCCACACGTTTTTACTCGATCGCTGAAACAACAGATGCTGTGTTCCTCACGGCGTTTAATGAAAGGAACGCTTGATGATGCTGTTGGTAAGCTACCGATTGGTTTACAAACGGCGTTGGACTCGGTGCGATAACCATATCGCCCCGCCACTCATGAGTCCGAGACGGGACGCGAGCTAACTAAACCATGTGGAGGAGAACGATATGGTACTAACTAGTTAGTTGTCATAGACGCTTAGCGATGCTACACCAATCCAAAAACCGTACCCAGACGATCTGCCTCCGCGTATGCTGGTAATACTAGCCTGCTTCGTAGGCGCATATATGGCATCCGTTTGGTAACCTTCAATATTAGGCGGTATGATCGCACCATATTGGTCGCCGCTTCAGTACGTTCAAGAACCAACTTCCACAATACAACTGAGTGAAAAATGCCCCATACCACATGAACCCGCAGATGTCGCTCCTCTTACCCTGTCCTGTTCCTGCGCGTCCTCGGAGCGGTGTTACCAGTTTCGTCTGAAAGGGCGCCTGGAAAACCCAGGAGCAAGAGGATTCAACCGCCGAGTTACTGCCGAAAGCGTCACAGCCGGCAGAGTCCTGCCTCTTAGGGAATACTATACTCAGAGCCAACAATCACTTCCAACTTATAACAAGAGGATCGGCACCCAGTCTTGCCCAGAAAAGACGGTGATGATCGAAGGCCTTCTCCAAGTGTTGCTGCTTTCGTGCTTGGCCCGCAGCTCCTCCGTAGGCAAGTAAAACTCAGAAGCGACTTACTGACAAACCCACAGCCGAGGCATTCAGACAGCGCTCAAGCCTTCAGCAGAAGCCAAACCCTGGCTCCTTAGCCCGAAAGCGTCGCAAACACTGAGGCGTAATCGCTAAGAACACATCAACACGTGTTCCCCAGACCCCATTAACCCCAGGCAAGACTCAATGGAAAGGAATCCACGAGACAACTTTGGACTCTTTAATCGGGCGGCGGAGACCCACGGGATCGCAACCACTTTCCTCTCTTTGCTTATCGCCCGCATGCATCGGCCGAACACGTGAGGTCGTCAGCAATCGGACCGTGGCTGATATCTTGCGATCTCCGAGTCAAAAGGTGCGATATTTTACCATCGAGCGCTGAATAGTCTCCTCACTTCTCAACAACGGCGATTCTGGTGTAACGTGACAACTCCGCCATGCAATGCCTATGAATCGAGGTGGCAGGTCACTCAAAAGTTCGGCCGCATGTCGGTATCTGTTGCTCATCCGATCCATGATCCATATTTTATTCTTCTCTCAGCCTTTTGCCCCGGCTTTGGTAGGCGCTGCGGGGGTAGAGTGAATGGTAAAACCTCCACAATACGAATAATCGCCTATGCTCACGCCCACGTATTGGCAACAGTTGGAAGAATGGCATCTCCGTAGCCGAACGTGGAAGCTGAGCTCGAAACCTGGGAGAACTGAAGGTCCGCAAGTATCAGTCGCTCCTGCTTTATCAGGCCCCGTTCCGACTCGTGATCGTCATATATTGTGCACGCGTGGCGACCGAATACATCGCGAGAGACACCTGCAAACAACCTGAGTAGCCTGGGCTGCTGTACCTTCCCTGGTTTGTCATCCATCCGGTCGACGAGCTCGCATCGGCATCTGTAATCTCACTCTGGCAGCTCGAATATCTGGTCCAATTGCTCTTTCCATGATACACTTGAGTTCACTGTCACTGGTCAGTTACGAACTTATCCGACCCTCATTCTCCCGGCTTCTGAACGTCAGGATCTGTCGACTGTTGTATTGTCAATTGAGTAGACACGAAATATTCGAGGTATAACTGGCTCCCTTTCTCGTCATACCAACCCACGATAGCTCAGACTATCAGCCGTTATGGCTACTTCTCACAAGCTATGCAGGTTTGTTGACTTGATCCCATGGAATTGCTAGCACGAGAGCTCTACGGGCGTAGCGTTAATCGATTGGGATTAAGCATGGCAAGAGGGTAATTCTAGAGGTTGAGTAGGCGCATCGGCAAAGATAATGTGTTTCGCCTGAATATTATGTAGTTCCTTTTCGTAGTTTCATCGTTAATCAAGAATGGACAGTACTAATGGTTAATTTTCATCGCGCTGAAACAGCCAGGACGGGCAAACCCATCAGATTGGTAAGATGATAACGAATGGCTTCTATCTTTTACTGCCAGATGCATAGGTCAGTGGGTGGCGATGATATCAGACCCAAGATATCTCCGGAGCTAAGATTTAATGACGTAGGTATTCATCATGCATAATGCAGAACATACCTATAGTGCGCCCATATATAGCAGTTGGATCAGTCAAGCGTAGAATATCAAATTGGTCGCAGTTAATCAACTACATACATGTATATTCAGTTCGATGTTTGTATATATATAGTAGAATTCTTCGGCGATGAATTGAGATAGCACAGGGACTGATTGAAAATGCCCTCTATTTTACATGCTGTTATGATGCGACCGTCGCATGATTACCCTCCGTCTGGGAAAATTTCGCCAAACCCTCAGCTCTTAAACTAATAGGTCTAACATACTGTCGCGTGCCATATATACCGTTAGTGTCAACTTGACGGTAACGGCGTCGTTTTCCCGTCACACATACATATATATATATATAGATGGCATTGAGGAACCCCGCACACGTGGCTCATCGTCAAATACCTCAACAGTATCTGAAATCACGATTTGCTAGTTTGAGATATCCTAGAGGTAACACGGAGATATTACAACACATGGCCTACCTGTGAGGAAAACGGACATTGAGAACAGAGACCTAAAAATAATTGAGTCTGCTCGCGGAACTGCCCTTGATGAAGTTTAGCATCTAGGTCAAGGTCTAGATTGGTACGACGAAGTAATTCAAGGGCTAGTGCCTTTGTAGCCACTGGCTGAGATCCTGCATGGGAATTTTCCTCTGGGGTGCGCTGAGCCCGATTCAATCAAGAATGCCTTCTCGTTATATACGTGTGTGAGATCAATCTTTTCGCCAGCGTATACCTCATCGTAGCACTCCTTAAAATCAAATTCTCTAGCGACTAGGGCGAGAAATGCGCGCAGCTCTTTCATGACGAAGGCTTGGCCCGTACAGTTCCTCACGCCTACCTCGAATATGCGCCAAGCACCCTTCGGCGGGTAGAGCTCGTGTTCTGGACCGACGAGGAATCTTTCAGGCAGGAACTCGAGGGGACGCGGCCAGGTTGTGGGATTCCGCATCATGGCTACGTGGTTGATCTGTACTAGAATTCCTTCGGTGGGATACTGCATCCCGTCGTTTCCCTTAAGCACTAGATCCTTGCACCCTTGGCGAACACCGGCTGCTGCTGGAAGAAGTCTCATTGACTCCTTAATGACGGCGTTTGTGTAAGGGAGAGAGTTTAGAATGGACGGGTTTTCGATGATCTTCCCAGGGCAAGCCTCGATGTTTCGTCCGAACACATCGTCATGCTCTGCGCGTAGCTTTGCTAAAATCTCCGGATGTTTCCATATCAAGTAACACAACGATATCATTGTACTGGAGGTCGAATCGTACCCGGCGAAGAAAAACATGCGCAGCTGAGCGCATAACATGGTCATAAATTCTTTATCAACAGATGTCAACTGCTGGTGTCCCTGTTGGGAGAAGTAGTCCCCGAGAACGCGGTCTAACATAGCGCTCGAGGCAAACTGGTCGCCTGAGCTTTTCGCGGCCTGCAAAGCAGCCGTGCGATTGTTTATTTGAGCGCGGATTTGTTGATCAAGCATGCGGCCGTTGTACCAAATTTCCAAAGATCGAAGAGGGTTTAACTGACCCAGATTTTCCACTATGTCATTCTCGGTAAACTTAAGGTTAAGCTGACGAAGCATGGCTTTGGAGAGTGGATGAGAACCCGAAGTTTGGTTTTTCAGCTGGGCATTGAAAATCACGCGCCCAATGATGTCGTTCATGAGATTCAGGGTTAGGGGTTCTAGGCGCTGTATATCTTTAAGCTGACTCTTCTGCCGCAGAATATTACGGAATATGAGCATTTCCTCCATGATAGCGGGGAGCGTAGCATCAAGATTATTATTATAAAAAAATGGCAAGAAGATCTCATGATCTCGCTTCCATTCCACTCCGTTCTGGGTGAAGAGATTCACACCTCCGCGCCCGGAAATGGGGGCAAACCAACGCGAAAGCGTTGGCGGCTTCACGCTTCCTGTCCACTCATGACTGGTGGCCTGGTTCGCAAGCCGATAATCCGTCAAAATTAGAAGCGGATCGGCCATGGGCCACGGGTCGAAATAGTAGGCTTCCGTGTTCAGCTTGGTTGCCAGCCGGTTTGTAACGTAGGCGCTGTGTGCGCCAGGGGGAAGCTCTTCCGATGCGGATTTTGCTTGCAGGAGATGGCCCATTATGAAGCTATGAGGAGGCACAGGCTAGAGTGAACAAAGAATAACCGGTCAGTTCTTCTCTGCCGTTACTATAGCGATGTGTTGTAAGCGCTGAACTAACCTTGCCGGCTTTCTGTAGCCTCCTGATGTAGCTTCGAGTTTGCCATACATTGGAGAGAAACGTAAATATACGTACTGCCACTACAGCAATGGCGAATCCAAAGGACGCCTGCAGGAGCGGCCACACAGCTCCCATAGTGGCGCCTTGACCCAGTGTCGACCACGGCAAATTGGTTCAAAGTTTGTTGATCCCGTAAATGTGAATTAATGACAACGGAAAACCCGGACTGATCGATAATCACGACATTTTATTGATTGAACATCTATAAAAACAAAGGGAACCAACACATGGCTAATAGATATTAGACCTCAGAATTTACAGCTGTCTAACCCAGGATGAATAACCTGAAGGCCGGTCGATTATTTATATATTTGCTATTAGGTTGTGCTTTTCAATGTTCGTATTCGGTCAGTTGGATCAGGTTCAAATCTGGGGGAAGCGAAAGTATTCGCATCCGGCTAATTCCGACATATGATTGGTCCATTCATTTCCAACCTGTTGGTGCGAATGCCCCTAACTCCACTAGGTTAGGCAATTACGCGGGGGGTTCATCTCCTCCAGTGCAGATCCATCGTATGTTGCCTTATCAGTTGCTAATCCCAAAAATTATTTTGGCGGATCGATATCATCTAGACACCTACCTCTACTTAAGGCAGTGTACATCATATATACAGTAACACCCGCCCATCTAACACCTGAAATAACATAATAGAAGCTTGGTCAATCTGTCGACATTCCATACAGATACACCGCCTCAATGCTATTGCATTGATTGATCCAAAACACACAGCAATGCCGAAACCACGCTCAAAAAGACAGGCTATCCGAGACGAGCGAAAGAAGAAGCGAAAACAAGATGAGGCAACCCCAGACGAGTCCATCCAAATAGCCAAGAGGCGACGACGGAATGAAGGCGAAGACGGTGTGGAGGACCAAATCCCGGCATTCGACGATGGTAACGACCCATCTCAGGCAGCTAGCGGCCTGCTCCCGACCGAGCGCGAGTTCTTCGGCATGCTCTCCGATCAGGAGCAGGAGTACTTCCGGTCCGTCGACGAACAACTCGACCTTGATAATTTCCCCTCTCAGGAAGAGCGGCAGCTGTTCTTAGCGAGCGTCTTCGCCGAAGCCCAGGGGAAGGAGCTCAAGCTGGCGTGCAGTCAGTCGTGTTCGCGCCTAATGGAGCGTTTGATCCTCATGTCTAATACAAGACAAAAGAAAAAGCTATTTGAACAGTTCGCCGGTCATTTCTTGAACCTCGTCCAACACCGGTTCGCAAGCCACTGTTGCGAAACGCTATTCCTACAATCCGCACCTATCGTCTCGCGGGAACTCGGGGGCGAGCGGGACGATATGCCTGCAGAAGACGATGACTCGGATGAAAAACCTCTACCATATATGGAGGAACTCTTCCTCCTCGCCCTTGATGAGCTTGAAGGACGGCTTAGCTTTCTATTGACAGACAGATTCGCATCCCATACTTTACGAGTTCTGTTACTCGTCCTATCTGGGCGACCCTTGGATCAGGCGCAGACCAAATCGTTAGTTCATAGCAAGAAGAAGGAAAAGATATCGGCGCCGTGGAAATTTAGTAGTGAGGTTGAAGTAGACAGTCAACTGCGCGCTGTGCCCAATTCATTCAACCTAGCGACCAAGAAGATCATAAACGACACGGTTTCCGGTTTGAGTCCGACCGAATTGCGAGTTCTGGCAACACATCCTACTGGTAATCCTGTCCTTCAACTACTTTTGGAGCTTGACGTCACTATGAACTCCAAATCAACCGACGAGTCTGGGGAGATGACTCTGCTATGGCATCTCCTGCCGGGTGCACCCGCCTCTCTCAAGGATGCCACAACACCAGCGTCTGATTTTGTCAACTCCATGTTATATGACGCTATCGGATCCCGGCTTTTGGAAACACTCATCGTGCATTGTCCGGGGAAAGTTTTCAAAGTGCTGTACAAGCAGGTTTTAGAACCTCGTATGCATAGCTTTCTACGCAATGACATTGCATGCTATCCAGCTATCCGTGTTCTAAACCGACTGAGCAAGGAGGATCTGGTAGGGGTGGTAAAGCAAACACTACCCGAATTTAGCAAACTACTTAGCTTGTCAAGGTTTAATGTAATCAAGACCTTACTTGAGCGTTGCCAGGCACGCCAAGCATACGACGAGGTAAAATCTATAACCAAACAGCTGGTTAAGGAATGTGGAGGCGACTCTAAATCGCTTGTCCCCCGATTGTGTTTACCTACGTCGTCGCAGGACGATGGCGAGAAAAAGCATGAACCTCTGGCGAAGAATCGGTCGGCTTTGGTGTCTCATGGATCCCATCTAGTTACAACAATGCTTGCTATACCAGAGACCCCGCGGAAGGCAATCCAATCTTCAATATCAGCACTCTCGGAGGAACAGATTCTGGAACTTGCGACCTCCTCTGCGCCTACTTCACATGTCATAATCGACGCACTCTCAACACCATCTCAAAACAAAATCTTTCATAAGGCGTTAGTCGCAGCTTTACGACCCCATGTCATGGGATTAGTGAATTCGGAGCACGGAAACAAGGTATTGTCTGCCATCATCGCAGTACCATCGAGGAGTGAAGGCATATCTCTACCGTTCCATATAAAAGAGTCCATCATGACAGAGTTAGGACAACACGAGCAGGAGCTCCGTGACTCCTTGGTAGGTCGTCGAATATGGAGAAATTGGAAAGGAGACCTATGGAGAAATAGAAGAGTAGACTGGATTACCTGGGCCAAGGAAGTAGACTCAGCACCAGACCAGAACATGCCCGACCGGCAATCTAGGACAAGTGGCCCGGGCCAGCGATTGAAACCCCTCAGGCTGCAGCATGACAACCCTAATAGCATCAAGGTCGATGCAAACAGGTGGGTAGGAAAGGAAAGAAATAATAGGAGAGAAGTCAAGGGTATGATATAGTCTGAATAGCTCTATCGAGATTAAGATGAACACCCCCTATAGCTATATTTCCCTATAAAACTGCCTCCTAATTACCAAATTATTAGACAAACCAAAGGTATGATATCGATTGTAGTTTATCTCTCCCGGACATAAACGGCCACCCTGTCCTTTCAGTATATGTAGCCCGACCTATTGACCCATCAAATGGCAAGGACTGCCAGGGATCCGTCAGGGCGCGACATACCCCGTCAAGACATGTAGGTAAGGCCTCAACTAGGAGGAAGCCAAGGACCCCTTTCGACCCAAAGAGAATTATTAGCTGAATTGACATTTTGGTTCCAAACCCATGCATACAAGCTCTTGTCACGTCCAGTTAGCTATATAGATTAAATCAGGCACTCACTGTATAAACTTGCAGGATACTCAAAGCAACCATCAAACTATCTCCAGGTTTGCCGGTTGATGACATACCTAGACATTGGTGCTTATGATACGGGTATAATAAAGCCCCTTCTCCTATTTGAGCCCCGATTCTTCTTATTCTTCACAAGCTTAGAGAGATCATTATTAATAATATTATCAATCTAACTTCTTAGCTTATCAGTATTCGGTGTAGCAAGGGCTTTTATGAAGAACTTAGGAAGATTATCAAATTGCATCTACTAGGGCGACAAAGAGGCCATACAAGTCTAGTAGTAGTTTTGACAGGGCTTCACTTTCTTCTGTTAGTTATGTACCCTTTATTTTCGGATACCGGAACCTCCAGTCTTGCAGGCTTCTACGCCAACCCTTTGATACTTGTACGCAAACCTTGTGTGCATTCATCCAAATAGTACTGATGTATGATCAAATGTCCATTATCAATGTGCTGCACTACAGCTTTCAGTCTGTACACAAGAAGCATAAAATTAATGCAACGTAAGTTTCTAGCAATGCGTACGTGTTTGTGTGTGTGTGTGCGCATGCGCTTTTCCAAGTATGAAAAATAACGCAAAAAGAAAATAGCGGCAGCGAAACTCTGCTGCAGATGTCCATGATCAGATGAAAGAGCATAGATGTGTACTTCAGCGATTACTAGGTTAATTTGGAGTCATGACCTATCAAATTACGCGAATCCTGAGGAAAGTGACTGCATCGCATATCCAATGCCCGTTGCTTCAATATCATGTAAATAATCGTATAAGCAGCAGTTTGCAGCTGTTCAGCAATTGCCTGATAGTGAGGACAGGCAATACGAAGCAAACACAAGCAACTAGTTCAAATTATTAGGGGCTTATACGTCAGCGTTTTCAATAATAGTAACGTCAATAAAGTTGAATTGTTACTCTAGCTAGTTAGAACAGAGAGAAACATCGTCTATGAGGACGAACAGAACAAGACAACCCCAAACGACCCAAAAGCAAAATGACCTACAGGGACACAGGGCCTAGAATACCGGTTATTCCGTGCCACACCGGCCCAACCTTGGCCTGCCGGTTGCTCCGGCGTCGGCACTCCACCAGAGTAAAGCCGTAGACGAAGCCACATAAAAAAGGAAAGAATTTAGGAATAATGCTTATCTCTTTCCATGGAAAGATGTATAGCTAACGTAATTCACTAAACCTATATTATAAATTGTAGATGTGACATAATGTCTGTTTTAAGCAGACCAACACCACCTACATGGATACATGTAGGTCCCAAGATAGGCACGGTACATATCTTAGATACATGTATATACTTAAGTATGTAGTGGGGGAGACGATAATAACTAAACCGAGTAATTCAATTGCCACACTGCTTGCGTTCTATTTTCCTAAGTCTCCAGACAACTCAGATGCGATTGTCACTCTCTGTGAGGGTCAACGGCAATAATGAATCCATTCCAGCCCCAAGCAAACCACCAATTCAACCCATTCGAGCCCCATCCGGAGCTTGATGGCGTTACAGCGCCAGATGATATCGACTGGGTCAGTAACAGCGATCCGTTTAGCATGTTTGCTTCTAGAGGCATGGCTCCCCCCAAGATGCCGTCGCCAAGTGAAGTCCGGCGGGAGGCCCAAGATCGGTCCACCAATATTTTCGCCTACCATGAGAAATTGCAGAGCATTCTCGAGCGCCATGAGGCCACGATACAGAAACGGTGGGAGAAGAAGACCAGGACACAGCGCCTTGGTGTCCTGTTGCAAGCTTGGCCAGACATGCCGCTCACACACCGTCCTGACTTCGCTGCCTTTCGCAAACACGCTGGGAACTTGAACAGCGTGGCATTACAGCATCGCTCGTCCTTCATTTGGCCTATTATCAATCAAGAGGATTTGGGTGATCCCAGAACTTTGACTTTACTGCTCAATTCCCGCGGCCGACACCATCCGCACAGCTTTGCAGCGTCTGATGGGGAAGTGATGCATCTCGGAAAAGTCACAATGGCTATCGTGCCCATCTTTCTTAATCAGTATGTCATGACATTAAACGGGATGACTCGACAGGAGGACTACGGAAGACTGATCGCTTGGGATGAGCACGAGGACGCATTTGACTGGATGCATACTCGCAAACAGTTTCTCCCCGGCGAAGGGCTCCTAATCCTCGAGTTCCAAGAACGCCTGCTCGAGTTTCTCGTCGATTGCTGCAAAACGATCCTCCATGACATTCCCTTGGATCAGATAGCAAGCAATAAGTTTGCCATTCAACCTGAGCCGCCGTTGAGAGAGAGCCTTGACGCTACGGGTTTCTCTACCTTGAGCATCATGGCCAAAGAAGCCCCGTACAGGCCTCCTGCTAGACTCGATCTGCAGAATATCGAGTCTCTCCTCTCTGCTCGAACCGTACGGGCCGAGGATCACATCTGGTCATTGCGTGAGGATCCAAGCTACTTCGCAGAGACTATGCTCGACATGAAAGAACATCTCCAGCGTGACGACCTTCCGTGGGCCCGAGTGATTAGCTCCGTCCTTGTCGAGTCATTCTCTCAACTTGAGAGCTTCACAGAGCTCCGTAACCAAGCAACCCATCTACTCGAGCTTTCCAATAAGTATAGCTCTGAAATAATTCCACAAAAAGATTTGCCAGAGGAATACCTTGAGGCCTTGCTCAGGTTTCGGCATTACCTCAATCAGGTGACCAAGGGGGTGCTCAATCAGTTGGGTCAGTCAGTGGCTGCATCACCTCCCATGAGGGCCTTTTTCATTCGGAATGTATTTGGATCGATCAACTCATCCACGATTAACATTATGCCGAGCAGGGCAAAAAGGGATAAGACCACACAGCAGCTTATCTGGCTGCTCCAAACTTTATGGCAAGATGATCATGATCTTTTCTTGTGTCGGATGACCACAGTTGTTGATGAACTTGATAGACTATTGAAAGCAGAGCACAAAGCTCTAGAACTTGTATCTCCGTACGTTGCAATGCTTATCGGTGAGCTTTCTATCACAGGCGAGTGTCTCAGACAACTTGAGATATTCCAACCCTGGGCGAATGGATTTGAGCAAGCTCTTGTTGACAGAGAGGAAGGGATCAAAAAGGAGTTCACGGAACACACTAGAGTCTGGACCAAAGTACATGATACTCTCAAAGAGCAGAATAGCATTACCATTTCGCAATTGGGAGATCCCTCAGGTGGTAGATTTCAATATCCGGTAGGGAAGCGCCAAAACAAGGCAAATGTCGAGACCCTCCGAAGGTCCGAGGCAAATCTGGATGCGTTTTGGATTGCAGTGGACGATATGCTGTACCAGAAAGCCGGAAGTCTGAATGACACAGCCTACAAACAGGTCCTCTCCCAGCCGCGCTACCTGCAGCGCACACCGGAGTGGGTTGAACCAGCTGCCAAGAAAGGGGAGACTCATCAACAGAAAAATGAGTCATATAACTATGTGCCTTCCTCATCGCGGCTATTTCAAGAGACAGAGCCTGCTTTATCTGCACGCGCCGAGGCTTTAGCATCGGGGGCTGGCAAAACCAAAGTCAAGCGTCATGGAATGCCAGGAGCCGAATCGACAAGTGAGAACGATACAGTGCCGCCGCCTCCGGGAAGTTTAGCAGATTTTCAACCTACATTCAAAGTAGATGCCCGGGCGCTCAAGGTTTTTCGGATTGTCTTCTTCGACCCAGCTGCTAACACTTCTGCCGGCGAAGTGGCCTGGCGCGACTTTCTGCATGCCATGGACTCCGCGGGATTTACCGCCCAGAAACTGTACGGGTCCGTCTGGCATTTTCAACCTACAAGACTTGATGTTGAAAGAAGCATCCAATTTCATGAACCGCATCCTCGAGGCAAGATTCCGTTCCTGGTAGCCCGGCGTCATGGCAGAAGGTTGAATCGAGCGTATGGCTGGCATGGTACCATGTTTGTTTTGAAAGACAATAATTAAGGGCATCTTCCTTGGATTCAGCCACGAGATACCAACATCTATGTGAAAAACAAGCGAATCTATCAATATTATGTTTATGTTATTAAGCAGAGTCTGCTTAACTCCTAGGTGTGTGCCAGCAATTTTATATGGCGACTCTCCTCGGGCAGAGTGAACTGTGCTTACCCCCTTAAATAGGATTCTCAAGACCTTACAGCCGCCGGTATTGAACTAGGTACAGACGAAATGTGCTAGTAGACTTGTGACTTCATGGTGAGGTAAAGAACTAAGTCTAACTAGGATGAAGGATATGGTCAACTATATAGTTGAGCATATACAATGGCTGTAGCCTAATCTACAAAGCATGAAAGAAAATATTAGGCTACTACATGTGCAGTCCTGCAAGGCTGCAAGAGTGCAAAGGAAAGCTCTGAGGCTCTTTCAACTGGTACCAGTAATACCTATAGCATCAAAGCTACATAATGGCAGGACAGTGTCAATTGCTTGCAGATTTTACAGCGGATCTTAAGGCATATCTCAGTTTCGGACAACGTGGAATGCGGCTTCTGAGATTCAGGGGGGGGGGGGGGGGGGGGGGGGCGTGACAATGGACTTATTGACTTATATCTGGTGTGAGCATACTATAGAAGACCTAAAGGGCTCAAAAGGAATACCAGGACAGTGTGTAGATGATCTAAAGTCACTACGTTATCGCATACAAAATAAAACGTACAACACCGAGGATTCGCTGGGCGTCACCAACCTAACTACTAATTCGGCAGTAGCCAGAGTGCTGTACGGAAGCCATTGTTAATTCTAAACTGGTGTAATTGAGATTAAAATCGACTGTTTAGTCTATCATGAAAGCAAGAAAATATAATCTTGGAATTAATCGCAGAGTAATAGATTAACATTTCTATTTAAGAATAGTTTTTGCTCTGCATTCGCAGCCGCACCTTTGAAAATAAGGTTCTGAGTAATTGGAACGTACGTCATTTACAGGAGAGTTGTCAAAATACCAGAATTTAGACTGGCCAGATATTTAACTTGTAAGGTGTCGGGGAACTGGTTCACGGCTACCCTTATAAGTGACTGAACCCCTTGATTTGGGTGGTTCGGGGATCAATTGATTACTCTGCTGAGCCATGATTACCCTCCTGGTTGTAAGCAGGTTTCTATATTTACTCTGGGCACTTACCTCTGACATAATGAAATATAAAAGCCGCGCTTCGTCCACTTGATGCAAAACTGTAACCCAATAATAGCTCGTGCTACAACATCGGTTAGAATTGCGAAAAGGGAGGGACAACGAAGCCGTGAGTCGGACCTTGACTAACACCCCATAGTGAAGCAGCCATTAATATTTCATCCAATTCAGCCTATGAGCTATATAGTAGTCATTGCTGATTCGAAGCGCTGAATGCAGCACACCGGCACAAGCCTATCAAATCCTCAAACATGGCAACCTCGCAGCATCGTAAAGGATCAGCCGATAAAATGAGCAACCAGCAAGCCGCATATCACCACGACGAAG
Organism: Xylaria flabelliformis; assembly: GCA_007182795.1. Classification (NCBI taxonomy): domain Eukaryota; kingdom Fungi; phylum Ascomycota; class Sordariomycetes; order Xylariales; family Xylariaceae; genus Xylaria; species Xylaria flabelliformis. Next base: position 347,142 of record VFLP01000013.1, read on the forward strand.
AGGCCAAGACGAAGACGAATCATAGCATGTCGTGGCCCTCTCGTGTTGCCACATGGCCTTTTCAGGTTATCAAACAAATAATAAGCGACTATCAGAGTGGACGGAATATGCGAAAACGGATAACTCGAGAACCAGAACCTAGGGCCGGGGATGATCAGCACTGGGAACCAGAAGATGAAACCAACAAACAGCAAGATGGTCATGAAACATCAGCGTCTGCGACTAGGGGATCATCGCCCAGAAAATATCACGACAAGCCCCTGCAAAACAACGAGCAACACAGAAGTGTGGGAAGTGAAGTTGCCAAACATTGGGTGCACCAAGCCGGCGAATGGCCTTGGAGGATTGAGTATGGAGTTCTACAGACGGACCCTTCGAGGAATTTTCGCGTAGTCTCGTTTCTTGAAGTGAACGATCTGATTTATTATGAAATGGAGGCGGCAAGAAAAATGAAGCCGGAGGATCTCGTGCCAAAGACTAAACGGCCTGTCCCGCACCCGGAGGTGGAGGAGAGGGACGAATTGATGGAGTACCTCACAAGACCATAGAAACTCGGGATTTGTGTTGAAATCAGGCAGCTGGGTACTTCGCCCCACACACATCTGTCATATATTTTTCAGGCACCACCTGACGCTACTGTACTTAGACTTGTTCTTTATGCTGAGCAATATACGAATTACTCGTCTACGCCTGTAATTTAAACAGTTGTCGTAAGGGAAAGGTGTGTGTAGATTAACAGGTCGAGAGATCAATTAGATAGATTTACATATATGCATGCCATTTGCTGGGGGTCGCAGGGGGTCTGAGTGTGACAAGGGCTTGGAACATAGTTTATTCAACTAGTAATTCTCTAGGGTCTCTCAAGGTCCATGGTCTCTTTCCTTTCAGTCAGGAAGCTGACCTGCTATTTATTCTTGGACTCTATGCGCTCATAGATACAATATGTCATCGTTGGGCTGCGCTCTCTTATTGTTGGTCCTTAGTTGCAGGTACAAATGGGGCTCGTGACTTTTCGCCGACCAATATCTATTATCTCCAACTACACAAGCCACCAACAAGGTCTTAGCAGTCTCAGCAGGCTTGTATCATCTAGTCCGTGTGACACCGAGTGAGGCGTTGTAGGATTATACTGAGATTCGGAGGATGCAGGAAGTACACGGCCATAATATTGAATAGATGAAGAATTGAATAGTTTGTCTTGTCCATCCAGCCTGTGTAACCCGCACATTGTACGTTTGGAAGGCGCGCAATGCAAGCAAGCGAGGCGATGCAAGCTCAGAGCCATTTTTCCTATCACAACTCCGGCGGTCAGCTACTACTGTGCGATCTTCAAGGAGGATCTTACCAGGATGGATAGTAAGCCACCGCGTTCTCGCGTCTATATCCTGCAAGTCGGCAAGCTCACCAGCATCGCAGCATTCTCGGAAAGCAAGGGCAGCGTTGGGTATCCAGCGCACAAGCATGTTGTGTGAGGTGTTGAAGGGTGTATGGCGTTGACAAGAGATAGTTCGTAATAGCGACAGGTGCCTGCGCAGATAGTGTGAGGAACCGTACCACAATACTACCATTAACAAACTTGCCGAGAGCCATGATGTTAAATATGGCATGTTGGGGTGGTGTCATGTATGCCTGGCCATCCACATCGGCTACTATTGTATTATGAGGTTAGGTTCGTCTCTGCCCCGAACCTATGTGCGGCTCGCTTACCTCTTCGCACATATTGGTCATTTCGACTTCTATATTGTATCGGCGTTTATGCGTTCTTCGGTAACCCAAAGGTATGCGGAGTAGTCGATTACAAAGATTGAGGAGCGGATGACGGACCTCGAGGGGCAAGGACCCCAGGGAGGAGGCGGAGTATAGTGGTCGCCGGGCAAATAGTCCGGCGGGGGTTTGGGAGCGGAGGGAGTGAGTCCCGTGGCCACAAGTACGGTGGCGGTGATCGGTCCGGCGGTGGGTCCGGCGGCTTGGCCGCATAAACAGGTAGCGCTTCGGCCACAGGGATCGCCTGGAAGATTTTGTCGGTTGGGGCGACCGACGGAGGATTAATCGAAGAGGTGTCGGGGTTGTCGGCCGACACAGGGCGGGTTAATGGGAGAACGGGGGGAGGGTCGTTCCCCGGGGGCGACGGGGGGCTTAAGGGCGGCCGACGGCGAATTGCTCGCCGGGCGCGAGCGAGTCCCGAGCGTATACGATGAATTATTTCATTCATTTTTATTTCTACCCCAATAAGTTAGTCAAGTGATGCCAAACGGAAACGGCGCGATCATGGTTGATGTTGTAGATGGAATCGGAATATCATCTATCTAAAGACTTGTGCGTCTTAAAGGTATGAATGTTTCTCATTGGTGTTATGGATAGTTTCAATATTTCTCATGAGTCAATACTCCGTTGTACTTTCACACAGCTTGTATGAACAACTAGAATGATGGTGCCGTAGTGGAAGAGAAATGCCAGGTTAGACTGGGGGATACTGAATAGATAGATAGACGTCAAAACAAGAGAATACGTACACTCGCAGTCGAATGCTTAGGGATAAAACAGAAAAGAAGACAGCATTAACAACAACATTGGCTAGGTATATAGACTTCTCGTCGTCGAAATTCCAGAATGGAAAGCTGTCAGAAGGTAAGTGCCCAGAGTAAGTAGAGAGACCTGTCTGCAGCCAGGGAGGTAGTCAGGGCTCAATAGAGTGATCAATTGATTCCTGAACCACCCAAATCAAGGGGGGTTCAGTCACTTATATACATAGAATCCACTAGTTTTACACCCTAGGGTAGCCGTGAATTAGTTACCTAACAAAAGCGCTTTCTCGACATTTAAACTTCCTAGCAAGTATAACTGCCAAAGTTCCAATAGGCTGTACCTTCCATTCATACGTATTTCAAGTCTCCACTATCGGATTATAAGTCTAATTTAGAGGCACTTACGATGCCGCCCCTTGATGCGCAATGTCCACCATTATATATGGCCTAATGTTAACCACAACCCCGTGAATTAGACTTGAATGTGTTGGCTTGTATATGAAAGGTTGTTATACTTTGTGTTTTATGGCAGACGGCCGTTAGCTTGGGGGAGCCGACGTTGTTAACATTACAACCGCAAATGTGACTCCTCCTCTTGCATGTGGCGACAGTTTTGGGTCTGAAATATGTGATGTGCTGATGACATCTTTAGCTGACCTAGTTTGTCGCCCTGGTGTGTCGATGCTGCCATTTGGCGAGGTCTTAAGGGATACTAATCTTAGTAATGGCAATCTTATTGCCAATGTTATACTTTGATACAATCCTTAGGGACACGAGGGAAACTAGGCCCCGAGATGATGGTGCGGAAACGCTAATGGTTTTGAGAGCTACGGTGGGTAGTACTTGCTGCTTTATATGTATGTAAGTTCTTATTATCAGGGTCATAATAAAGAAGTCTTTAATGTGCTATTAAATGATAGTGAACCTTATGTTCTGTGCAACTGAAAACTTCCTTTCAGATTTCTGAGAAACTTTCTAGTGTTAGGAAAGTAAAAGAAGACAAGGGAAGGAATAAGATGAGAAGTATATTTATGTTGAAAATAGGGCATATACAGGAGCTGCATACTTTAGGGTAAGATTTTCGTTGTTAGAAGGAAAGCATTGCTTTAATATCTTGAGATCCTGATGTGTTGATGCGAGTAAAGTGACTGTAGTTTATTGTTATGCCATGTTAAGTATTCACTAGATTACTTGTATATACGTACCTATGAAGTTAAGAAATACGTAAAACAATGGCGATATGGCCATCGAAATAGAGTATCACTCCTCTATAGTGTAGTTCTTAGTTGAATGTAATTGACCAATCGTTCAAGCTTAAGCCCTGCACAAACACGAGAACCAAATGAATAGAGTGAAAGTCATGATGTGAACTTAGAAAGCTTCCTTGTATTAAGAATGATTTTGGGGACCAAACATACCATACATATCTACCGCCTTGAATTGTACCAGAACCCCAGACGCCGCTCATGCATGTCATTGAGAAAACCAAGCTTTTCCCGTGCTGTCGCTGCATGTTCCTGTTTCATACAGCCACCTGGTCTACTCGCTCTACTGAATGGGTATCGAACATCCTTCCCAACTACAACCAGGCATGTTTCTAACGTGCTACGGCGGCGCTGAGAACTTGAGTTCTGAAAAATCCACCCTTTGTTCGTTCAATAACTTGTTGATAGACGGAGCTGGGAGGGTGATTCATCACCACTGTGCCCTCCTTGTAGTCAATCTTGGCGTCAACTCGGGTATCGCGAATGAGGTTGACAATCCATTTCTCGCCCTCATCCTGACCAAGACCCAATCGCGTGCTAAGATCCTTGATATCGATACGGGCGTGGATCTTACAATAGCTTTCTGAGATTAGGTGGCGAGCCGAGTCGACGAAAGTGTCGGCGGCAGCGAGAAGGAAGAAGTCAGATCGGCAAACTTCCTCGGCAAGGGAGAGCTGGCGCTGGGCTTCCTCAAAGTCGAAATCGACATAAAGAGCACGCACGAAGTCAGTGATGGGATCTGTGTACTCGTAGGCCTCTTGCTTGACAATGCGAATTATGTCTTTGAGTTGTTTCTGGTGCTGACCAGAATTGCGCGTACGATTCCGGCCTGTGATAACGGCGGCTGTGAGGTAGCGCAGGATCCATGGACTGCTAGTCTGAATGGTATTGATGTAGGCGGGGCTGAAGAAGAGGTCGAGAAGCTGGTCGCGAGCCTTGTCGTCGTTGAAGAGAGGGAACAAGCCCCAGTGGATCAGCCAAGTCCGCTGTTGGAGCTGGGCTAGGGGGTTGTTGAACAGCTTTGTATCAATGCTCTCTTTCACCTTGTTAAGCTCCTCGACACTGGCCTCCCAGCTGGTGGTCAAGATCTCGGACGCAAACTTTCCCCATGTCGCCGCGGCTACCTTGTCGTTATCTGTGGAAAGCACACGAAACTGGTATAGCAGGTCGGCAGCAGCGCCGTAGTTGCCGCAGCTGTATTGGAAATTGCCGAAGTCGTAGAGCGCGTTAACCATCTCGATCGTCACCTACAGGACGTCAGCACGGACCGGGCCGGTTTGGGTTTTGTTACACTCATACATCATGGTCGTTCTTCAAAAACTCCAAGTTGGCCACCTTGTCACTCCGGAGGTTTCCGACAACGTCCTCCCGCCCAAGCAAGTCGGTTAGCTTGCTGGTGCTCTCCTCGAACTGCTCCAGACGCTGAATGACTTTCTGTCGCTTTTCGTCGAATTCGGCTGGGGGCTGGTCGAGACCCTCGAGTTCGGCCTTCAGGTTTCCAACAAAGTCCGTCATATTAGTTGACTTGAGGAGTTCATATTTGGCCTTGGTAATGGGCCGGAGGGCGGCATCGTCAGCATCTTCGGGGAGGCGGTTGGCCGAGTGCTCGAGAAGAGGGAAGATGAGGTGACGGTCGAGGTAGGGCAGAAGCTTCGGCAAGAGATCGTAATCCGCCATGTTGGATGGTTATGGCTCGCGACGGCCGATCGGAAGGCAATAAAGGCGGTGGTGCGATGCGGCGCGGTGCGGTTGACGGGGGCGCAGAAAAATCTGGGCTGGCTTGTTGGAGGTTTGGAGGGGCAGATTGATGGTCAATAGTTATATGGTTTTGGTGGTTTCCACTTCCCATATTGTGGGATGCGGCCAACCAGCTGTGGGCTGCTGTGGCTGGTGTCTTATCGCGACACGCCAAATCACCGTAATCTCCACAAGAACACTGTATACAACACGGTACAATTGAAATGTTTCCAACTAAAGCTGATAATTGATAATACCTTGTAGGTAGTAGATCATGACGCCGACAAGCCATTGCCTACTGCATGTCCTATCCCGCACAACACCATGCTATTCAGATCTCTACGGCCACTAACGGCGCGAGCTACAAGCTTTGCATCAGTATCTACTCGATCAAACACCTTCAGACCGGTTTGCGTCCGGACGCTGGCAACCATACCAGATGCGGCGGCCTTTGAACCCGCCACAATCCCAACTCCTGCAACGCCAAATGCCCCTCGACAGCTACCCTACTTTGTCGGCCGCAATAACCTGAACAATTTAAGCGTATATCACAAAAAGAAGCGTGGCGGAAACCTCAAGATCACGTTACTTAAAAACGCCGAGGGCGACCTACAAGCCTTAAAGCAAGACATCAAGGATGCCTTACAACTACCAGACGGCGACGTTTCTATAAACAGCGTGACGAAGCATTTAGTGATAAGGGTGAGTCGCACATCCCGACCTCAATGTCCTGCGGGCGCTAGTTCGTTCTCTTTTTTGAGGTAGTTGCCATCATTGGGTGTGCCATACTAACCATCCCCTTGCTCCAGGGTCATAAGCACGATGAAGTACTAAATTTCCTGCACACCATGGGTTTCTAAGGCAAGGGAAGGTGGAATTGAAGATGCAGTTAGACGATGGACTGGCGCCTGAACGTACGCCACGCAGGGGGCTGCGACAGTTGTCCCATCAGCAAGAGCAATGTACGAATATGCCATCTTTGAAGACCAATCAACGATTGGCCGCTTCACGATATACCCGGAATAAGAAAAGGGCCATCCTCATGACACGATTGTATGATATCTCTAAATGCGAGGCGCCTGCAGGTGGCCCACCAGTGTACAAAAGAAAAAAAAATTAGAGAGATGAAGAAGGTGAAGAAGAAGTATCGCCTGCAAACGATCCACGATGGATGTGGCCCTTGGTCCAACTTTTGTGTCCTTTCTAGACGCCTGCTTTAATTGTCCCTGTTCTTATCCCGGGATTCACATGTCCGCTGTTAAATGTTCCAGTCCCTCAACCACCCATACTTTTGTTGTAACCATATACCCTTGACCCAACCCACAAGAGACGACCCGATGATGCCAGTTTATCTTTGCTGTCGTGAGGTTACAATCGAATCTATTCTGGGACTGGGTAATCCCTTTCGCCTTCCGTGCAATATAGAACAACGACGGCCTCCCCGTCTAGGCCTAATTTCTCCTTCGCTTCGGCATCGGCGCACACACTCCTCAAGGCGGCCAGGGCGGCACCACCACAAGGTCCAGCCGAGATCTGGGTAGCTTTTAGCGCCTGCACCGCCATGTGCGATTCGACATCTGAGATGGTAACGCTCGCGTCAATTCCCGCCCTTAGTACCGGCCATGCTGTCGTGGATAGTGTCCCGCAATTTAGACCGTTCATTATCGTTTCTCCGGTCTGAATGATGACTGATTGACCCGCTTTCAGTGACTCGTGTAGACACCCCGCATTCGTAGGTTCGACGGCTATTATCGCGGCCCTAGATTCTCGCCCTGGCGCCTTGTAGTGTGCTGTGACAGCTTCAGCTACTGAACCCGCGCCACACGGCACTACGGCGTGAGTTGCAGCCTTCTGGCCTGTCGCCTCGAGGACTTGCTGGTCCGCCTCTGCGAGCATTGTACCATAGCCTTGCACGAAATACTACCAGGCGTATCAGTCAAGTTTCCAAGTAGTCAAAGCCCTCGCTAGTCCCGATTTCTCTTCCTCGTCGTGATATGGGATGATTCTGTCACCTACCTTTGGTATATCACTATATCCCTCAAAACTGACATCAAAAATGAGGATCGTATCCCTGTCCTCGCCCTCCTCCGACACGATAGGTATCAGATCGTCATAGCTGCCCTCACGCACGATGACCTCGGCGTCTTCACCGCGAATCAGCTCACGCGTCTCTTCGCTCATGTAGCCAGGCACCCACACGCGCGCGGTGAGACCCATGTACTTGGCCATGCGGGCGATGGCGCGGCCGCAGTTGCCCTCGGTGGCCGTGACGATCTCGACGCCGGCCCTGCGGGCCCTCGCACCAAGCTCTGCGATGGGGATCTGGCCCTCGGCGACGGGAATGCCGAGGTGCCAGCCCACGGCGCGATAGACGGCCCAGGACGCGCCGAGGATCTTGAAGGCTGGCAGACCAAAACGGTCCGACTCGTCTTTCACCAGCACGTGGCCGAGCCCCAGCTCGCGCGCCGTCTCCGGCAGGGAGTGCAGCGGCGTCTTGTTGTAGTCGGGCAGGGTCTCGTGGAAAGCCAGCACGGTGCCCTCATTCTTTGCCCGGGAGCCCTCGTGGGTCCAACCCCGCGCATCCGGGTTAGTGTGGATAGAGGAGGCCATTTATTCGGCTGGCGGGTTCTTACCCTGCGCGGCTCCGAACTCGGACAGAAATGCAGGCAGGCAGGCCGGGGAAACTGGAAGAATTCCTGAGGCGGCTTCGGGGGCCAGACTAGTGCCGGCGTGTGTTCCGGTGAGCCGTGGACGCGGAGCAGCGGGAATACGGGAATGCGCAATGGACGTTGAGGAGGCTGAGAAGTCGCAAGATCGAGGCAGAAATTCCCCACCTTCCCCGACGCCCCCACGCCGGATTTCAAATACGAGTTTGCCGGCGCCGCCCGCATTTTGTCGGCAAGTCTTCGTGCATACTAAGACCACGAATCATAACCGCGCATTCGATGTGAAGGATTGCGGCCTTGTAGTACGTAACTCGCACAATTGTCTGACATAGGTACGTATTGCACCTGCGCGTCACACATCAGGTTGAGGCTTAAGGTAGGATTGATCTACCTATCTTCGTGCCCGCTCCGACGGCATACAAGTGGATACGGAACAGTTCCTGGAAAGGAGGTAGGTACCTACTTAGATATCAATCAAAATGCGGGGTTCCACGATTCTAGACCTACATAGGTACCTGCATTTCGTCGTCATGTAGGTTACCTATATCAATTGTACCTATCAGTGCCAACTCTTTGAGACATGCATGCCTTAATCATTCAGAGAGTCCCTGGTGAGAATGTTCAGCTACTTTCAAGTCGAGATAATACGCAAGATATTTACAGCGGGCTTAATCTAACTACTGTGTTTTGTGATGATATACTCTTCTTTAAACATGTTCCTCTGTGTTAACGCAGGGTCATAATTAAATGTATTTACTGTGCACAAAAATAAAAGGCGAGAAAGAGTTGCCTTGAGGCTGATCTACTTACGCTGCTAGGTACTACCACTCACAGATATCGCAACCGCACCTACTCCCATTCCCATTGCAACCTTTCGTTCGGCAACGACATTTGACCCCGCCACAGCTCCCCTTTCCTTTACACCCGTGTCCCTGTCCCCCACCATAATTACATCCACAACTACAGCTTCCACCCTTCCCGTCTGGACGACCTTTGGATCCGCAATCGCCGCCACTGGGCCCTTCATCTCCCCGCGGTCTGTACTCCTTGGTCAGCGCGAATTGCTATGGAACATAGAGGTGTTAATATTTACCCAGGACTGCCTCTCGGTCCTCTCGCACCCTGATCTCCTTGTAGTCCAGGGGGCCCGGGTGGCCCAACATCGCCATTTCTTCTGTTGATTTGGTGTCAGATCAGTCCGTATTTCTAAGTAACTTGCCTGAATCAAGTATGTCATACCCTGGAGGACCTCCCTCGCCTCGCGCACCACGTTCACCACGTTCACCTCGTTCACCTCGCTCACCTCGCGCACCTCGTTCACCTCGTTCACCCTGCTCACCCTGCTCACCCTGTTCACCCTGTTCACCCTGTTCACCCTGTTCGCCATTGATACCATCCCTACCGTCTCTACCATCTCTGCCGACCGGGCCAGGCGGGCCGATAGGGCCTGCTGGACCAACTGGACTATTGTCTAACCGTTAGTTCAAAAGGGAAGAAAAGACGAAGTATTTTTAAAACAATAGTGTAACCGATAGTTGTTATTATCACTTACCCAGCACGGCCAGCTTGCCCTTCTGGGCCTTGTGGTCCGATACGACCTTGAGGTCCACTCGAACCTACATAAGAATTCGTCACCGTCAGTAACCGTGAAATTCTCCTACCTAGCTACCCGTTGGGTTAACTCACCAATTTCTCCTCTTGGCCCTGGGATTCCGCGAGCTGGATACGTCGATTAGCGGGTTAGGTACAGAGAGGTCTTCAGATGATTCTGTGATAAATCTCACCTCCGACCGGTCCCGTCTCACCCCGTGGCCCTTGTGGTCCAGTCTCGCCGCTATTCCCAGCCGGCCCCTGAAACCCAGGTATCCCCTGTGGTCCCGGTGACCCCGGTGGCCCCGGTGGCCCCGGTGGTCCGGGTACTCCTTGTGGACCGGGCATGCCTTGCGGTCCGGGTAGTCCCATTCCCTATATAAACGCGCATGAGCTTCTCTAGTCACGATTAAAGATATATAGGGGCAATAATACACATACTGGTACGCCTTGCTCGCCCTGGTATCCTCTCGGCCCCCTTCGGCCCGGCGCTCCACCGTGGAAACCACCTCCTTTTCGCCGGGTTCGGCACACGCAGAAGGCGACGAAGAGAAAGAACAGAATAAAGAGTACCACCACCACGATTATGACGGTGCCCTCGGATGTCCCGCTATCGTCGTCTGGATCAGCCGGGGGTGGTGGGGCGGGCGCTGTCGGAGACTCAGTTGTAATATCAGGTGATGGGTCGTTGCTGTTATTACCAAGCTCGATGGTTGTCACCTGGACCCCTGAGGGGCGGGTTATGGTTAATGTGAGGAGAGCCGAGTCTTTTCCCGCTAGGGCATGCACTGAGGAGGGGTGAGTGTGAGATTCTATCGCCGTGGCCTGAGACATGCTGATTTGACAAGGACCTTTTTACTTGTAAATGACATATGATACTCCATTAATAATCTCTAATGCTGATTTTTTTGGATTTCCAAGTCGCTGGTCTTAAGGCGTCAATGAGCGTAAAGAGCCTCACTCTGTTGAGGTACCCCGACGCCACATGCTCGAAGCATTTTCGCGATATGTCTAGCATTGTCATGTATGTTCCCGTCTCGCATGTGAAGTCGACCTGCTGCGGCCCAATAGTCCACAATTACGACGCGCGAAGGGGCGTAGAGAAAGCAGGCTCCCGAGGTGACACCGACGAGTGCGCGAATAGCATTGCTTATGCCTCGGACGCTTCGATCTGGAGACGCAGTCACCCGAGCGACAAGTATGTGGCATCCTAGCCTCGAGTGCAATACAGTTGCCTTATATGTAATTGTCTGCATTTGTAAGATGCAGTCACACGCGACGAGTTACTAGGGTACATGTTTGCGAGTTTGGGGGTCGATGAGATACCCAGGTTAGGATTACTCGAGAGCTTTGTTGGGCTGTTCTGATGAAAACAAAAGTCTCCAAATCACAGACCTCAAAGGACTTTAGTCCGACAGACAACTCAGCCAGCATATTCCCCTGTAGTTGATGTCGGTTTTGCTACTGAAAAGAGCGAATAAGCCGTTTCGCCACCAGCGGCTATGTGGTCAGATGCCCAATAATTACTTGTCCTACCGCACATAACGGTCCCGTCAACAGGCCAAGCTTTCGTAACTTTGATTATAGAAATTCGACCGATAAGACGCCGCCCCTTTAGTAAACTCTCGCCAGGCACCCGGGCCCCCAGAGCCCCAGCTGAGATTTTTACTACACGTCGCTTTTCACGCAAGCCATGCCCTTCTAAACCAGTTGAATAGTATGTATAGCCGGTCGCTAGGTATATCCTACGTTCAAATCCACGAGCGTACTAGGGCCCTAGCTTAATGATACTAGGACACTAAGCCTTGTAATCATACGTTTAGCAGTATCAATACGCACGATATAATCCGTGATATCAAAATGTAGTATTTATTAACTAGGCACAGTCAAAATGGCATGAAATAATCCTACTCCCCGCGAACACCGATAAATGCTATTTCGGATGCTTGTTACACGTAACTTGCCTGCCCGACGACGTCTCTTTTGAACTTACAAACCGGACAGCCACTCTCGACGCGATCCCGAAGGAGACGAGCATGTGTGACTTTGCTTCTGACAAATCTCCCGCCCCGCGACCACCCCGACTCGCCGCTGCTGATAATAGCTGGATCGACATCTTCTCCAGGATGCAGAGCTTCGAGCAAATGCGTGACGTGGAATACGTGACCGCACGCAAACCCTACCATTGTCTCCGTTTCCCATTCCGAAAACGGATCGTGGCACTTCGCGCAATGACCAGGTTGGACCTCCCTATGGTCGTGATCAGGTTGAGGATTGGGTTTAGTGAAGGGTGAGGTGGTCGTCTTTGCTGCGGAATCAGTTGGAGTGCCTGACCCATTTGTCCGCGGTGTGCTTGTTGGAGACATGAGATCTGCGGCTGGAGTCTTAGAAACGTCTTTAGTCTCAACGTCTAGATGGTTAGGCGAGCGAAAGACGACGTCGAATTTGATTCCTTTGCGTTGACCATTACGGAGTTGACGTTGCGCAGCCACTACCTCCGACCTGAGGACACGAGCCACTCCTGACGAGATGCTGTATTGGATTTCGTGTTCTTTCATAATATGTTTTAGTCCTTCTCGAAGGCCAGGGATTTCAAGACCCTCTGGAATGCGTCGCACGAGAGTGATGGGATTGATCGAAGTCCCGACCTCTTCTAGCAGGCCCCGGATGAAGCGTGGTTTGTCCATACTGTACTTGAGGAGGTCCTCCCATAAATCAGGATCGTCCTGCTCTTTCGCAAACGCAATGGCTTGAGATACATTCCCAAGCCTGTCAATAATGAGATATAGTGCTCGTTTCATCTGCCCCGTTTTGGAGTACAGATAGACAAGTTCTGGGACAAAGTTGGCTTGTTCGCACTCCTGAACAGCCTTCTCAAAGGCATAAGATGTTGATACCTTGAGAAAATCCATGAGAAGATCACGATCAAAAAGGGCGAAAATATGAACGGCCAGGTCTGCGACTTCGTCGACAAGCGATACAGTCTCATCGACCGGTCGCTCTCGATGCTCGTGCCAAAGGCCGCGAAAATAAAAGTAAAGATAGAGGTCCAAGTTCTTCTGCTCCAACTGTGATACCACATTCTCAAGCCGGATGAGGCCCCGTTGGGTTTCATCCACGAGTAATGTTATTGCTTCTGAAGTAGACTCGGCGAGCTGTTCCATACTCATTTGGCTCAAGCGGGACTCAGGCACTCTAAGCGCGATGAAGCTCGCCACATCGTCTACTACGGCGTCTGCAAGGTGGTTATCTCGTATCAGCCTCATCGCCGAGTCTGCATCCTGTAATTTGATGTAGCATTTCAAGGCATCTCGGTATTTCCCGCTAGCTTCATGGAGGCGGGCCAAACTTTCCATAACGATACGCCAGTCACGCCCTTTCTTGCCATCTTCGATGCTGTCTTCGCGAACGTCGCGGAATTTCAACTGGTTTTCCAGCGCCGTGGCGATTTCCTCGACGCTGAAAAGATCTGGACCCCAGCGATCTAGCAATTCCTTGAAACGAGGCTTTTCAGTTCGCAAGTAATGCCCGAGCATGATCTCATATATAGTACCGGGAATAGGTGGATGCATGGGCTCTGATGGAATGTAATTCACAATCTCATCAAACCTTTTCGCTCCTGCGAATGTATACACCCACTTTTCCCATCGATCTGGCGTTTTCACTACCGTGGCCACGATGTTGGCCGCTTTTGCCCAATCATCATCTTCTAAAAGTTCTTGGATCCAGAGTTCACCTATTCGCTGTTTCTCCCTTTCAACAGGAGTATTGAGTGTCTTTTGTGGTTCGAGGACTGAAGGGGTCTCTTCACCGAATTCATCCATAGTTGAGGTATTTCGGTCCGGCGTGAAGGGGAAACCAGCATCAAGCTTTTCAGAAGCCGCCAGAACTTCGGGATGCTCATCAAGAAGCTTCCATGCATCCTGGTATCTTTCACGTTCTAGCAGCCAGGCAAGATGGTCGCTTAAATCTCTTTTAGTTGCTAATATGCAGTCGTAGGGGCTGTGGATAAAGAGCTTCGCGCCTGGTTTTACTAGAGTTGGATGCGCTGTTTGAGATGTTGAAGACGACCCAACTCGGACGTTATTTAGTGTAACACCCACCTGACTTCTTGATGTGGCGTCATTGCTGTTTTTGCTCCTGATGCTTGCCCCAGAACTGAAAAGTGAAATAGGATTGATAGCAACATTCCACATCTCATTACCAAACCCAGCCAGCGCCTCCAGTGCACCCCTTGAAGCAACTACGGAGGCGGCTCTTCCAGCAGGTAGTACACCTAGGTGGTAGTCATTCGAGGATAGACCCTGGAAATTGTTGACTGGTAGGTTCTCTTTGTCCACCTCAGCTTGTGAAACAAGATCGATAAGTCTGAGTTCCGGTTGGAGCGCGTTTCGCCGATGTTTAATACCGCTAGAAGGCCCACTGCCGCTGGTTGTTGTTGAAAGACTAGCTTCGTGGCCTTGCGCCGAGCCAGCTTTCTTTCCCTTGTTATTGGCGTTCTCTTCTTCGTCTTCGGGATTGCAGTAAGCAAGAACCAATAGCAGTTTTTGGGTATATAATGAAATGCCAGAAATAATACAATCCATACGCAATCTGTAACATTAGCAAGCCGAAGAGCGCAAGCTAGGAGAGTGAACTACTCACATTTTTGCAATCTCCGCTCGACCAACAGATCTCTTCGCATCATTCTTATTAACGTTGACACTTCCTGGATGGACATGAATGATCCAAATGGTGCTACCCCATCCAACTATAAGTCGTTCGATACTCTTATCATGGTGCTTCGCTTGGAGGGCGAGTCTCGAAGTAGCGGGCGATAACGCTGCCAAAACACCATCTTCTTTTGCTTCATCATCGTCGCTGCCGATGGCCTGATCATCAACCCACTCAGCGCGCCCTTCCCAGAACCCAGCCATCTCCTCCCACTCCTCTGTTTGAGGGCGGTCTATGTGGCCGATGCGTTTCCAAGCGTCCTCAGCATCCGCGCTTTCAAGATGCATCTTTGTGCGCATGATTTTCATACCGTGCTCATTCAGCCACACGACATATTTGCCAGACAACGACCACTTAATGGTACTAATAGCCCCTTCTCCAGAATGCAGGATAGTGTCTTTTCCTGTATTGGTACCTAGTCCCATGCTACCGAGCCACCCTGAAGCGGCGGCAGCAGCTGTGCCAACAGTTGTTGAGGTGCTTCGCCCTTGCGGAGCACCAATAGTCAACACGAGGTTTCCGGCACGGCCGCCGGAGAGGTAGGTTCTGTCGCTCTTGTATTCTGGCGACACAGCGACAGCTTGTACTGGACGAGCAAAGTTTCTTAATTGGCAGTCTTTAAGGTCAATCAGGGACTGCACACGAACAAGACCATCCATAGATGAGGTCGCGATGAATATATTGTTCGATGGGAGATTGGGGATCTGTGGAAGCTCTCGCGCTTTCCGCGCCTGTTGTGTAGGGGAGGATTCGGTGTGCCGTGATGAAGGGCGGCTTGCGGCCTGCGCCGTGGCTCTGGCTATTGCTTCAGGCTTCAGAGTGGGTGGTAGCGCGGGTGGAGGATAAGGCGAGATGGAGATACTCGTGACGGAGGCATCGTGAGCATGGTAGGCGATTAAAGACTGGAACGTGGGGAGTTGAATGACGTGCTAGGTAGTTGTTAGCATCTCGATTCCTGGGGAGGCAGCGCAGCCGGGTGGAAGTCAAGGGTTCATTACGACGTTTCCTTTGTGTGTGCCGACGATCATCTTGTCGCCAGCAACAAGAAAGGCACTCGTCGAGTCGCCATTCCTATAGACGGTCCCCAAGTGCTGTGTAAGACGGGCATATTTCAGCCTCGGCTCGTCATCGTCCTCCTCTTCGTCTTCGTCATCGTCATCCTCATCGTCATCCTCATCGGCTTCCTCTTCTTCGTTGTCGTCCTCTTGTACCTCCTCGGTGCCTCCACCCTCTTTCCCAGTAGTTTCCTCATCTACCTCCTCATCATCTTCACCCGGATCTGCGGTGGTGCCAGCCGCAGCCTCGGGCGTTGCACCGTTGTCCGCTTCATGGGCGCTTCGAGCGCATCCATCCTCGGCGGTGTGGTCGGGTTGAGAAGTCGCGTTGATGGGATCGAGATGCTCGTTGTTGCCCACATTGGGCTTTGCCTCTGTCATGACGAGTGGTCGGTTGCGCGGGCTCGCAGCATACTGCAAAGCTTTAGCAGCAAAGGCGCGCTTTTGGCTTTTGTTGCCTGGGATCCGGTTGTGGTTGACAGCCCAAGGTTTACTGAAGTTAGGGTTGCTACTGTAAGTGAGCTACGTCAGAGCAGATAGGTACCCCATGCAATAGGAGGCCTGTACAGTGCTAATATCGATGGCAGCAGTTTCTACACACTGTATATATATATGGGGTGTCTGGTGGGGTTGTAGCTACTTACTTGACAAGCTTAATGTTCTAGAGCTCTTTATCAGTGGACAACCAATCACTATCAATACCTATCCTGGCAAGTGGGTTGTCGCGTTAACCCATTGCCTCCCTTGGGCGGGTGTGCATTGTGAGAAGTATTGAGCCCAGATTCCCTGTTCAGCCTCATCTGGAAACAAAAATCAATGGCTTCACTTAGGCCAACATGGCTTCGGTGACGTCCCTCGGGCTGCACCAGCCCACGGCCCTTGACTATGCTATCCAGGAGCAACTATTACCCGAGAGCCCGTCGCCCTCGTCTTATGAGTGGGATATTACCATTGACCGCGCAGCCCATGACAGCGCTGAGGACGAGCTGCTGGTGACTAAAGATGCCGTGATATGGTCCAGAGGGTGCATTTTCCGCAAGTGCTTCGGCTTCAAGCTCGAGAAGGAACCCATAACCCAAGCTTTGCTAACTTATTTTCCCGTTTCTGAACACAACCCCCCTCCAGGAACCACCTCAGAAAGCCGCCTGCCCAACCAGAAGCTATCGAGGGCATTGGTTGTGTTTCTCAAGACCCAAGCCCACATCTACTTTCTCGATGGAACAAGTCATGTTATTCATATGCCCTTCGAGGTCGAGTCGGCATGTGCTGCGCCTCAGGGTGTCGTAATCCAGCGCAAGTATCGAGCTGATATCTCAGTCGCTGCCAGTCTCAAGTTCCCCCGGGTCCCTCCGAACTCCTTCCTCTCAAATCAGCTTTCTCCAATGTCTGCTCGAGCTTCGCAGCAGTCCACATTCAGCATCGAAGGCCTGGGCAAGCCAAAGGCCCTACCCTTGAGGCTTAGCTCCCAAGTAGAGAATCTATGGGAGGTGACTGAGGACAGGAGCGACTCTCACTGGCCCCGTCTCGTCACCTTGACAGACCCTTTACTAGACCTGGGGTTAGTCGTCACCCAGCCAGATCTCTCGACCAAGGGCAAAAGCCGGAAACAATCTGACAAGTCGCCACATTTTCTCGACCGATCTGAAGAAATACTTCATATCGAAGAAATCTTCATAGACACTCCTACGCAAAGCAAGGGCGACAAGATAATTATTGCTGTGACAGCGAATAGGGATACATCGATGTATACGGTTTGGCGGCTTTCATATCTTCCGAATGGTGATCCTTTTATTGCTAGTCGCAAACCTAAACGGAGGAAGTCCGGACCACGTCGTAGTTCTATGCAACCAGGCATTCCGAGTGGTGCCACTACTCCTTTGCAACCTAATTTCAAGGAGAGCTTCGGTGCCCCACTCCCCGGGAAGCGGTCAAGGAAAAGTGAAAAAGTCGAAAAGAATGATAGGGCCCTGGAGAAATTAGAGTCGTCGTTGGGTCTCGACAAAGAATCCGGTGTGACCCGTCGAACATCGCGCCGCGTGAGCTCGATGCTGGCTAGGGCTGATCTATCCGCATCGCACGAAAGAACCGGCTTCGCCGACCAGCCACAGATACCGAACCACCCTCATGTTAGAAGAGATACGTCATATGGCAGCCAGCGGAATCGTACAAGCGGCATCTTTGCTGGGCCAAGTTTAAGTGCGAATCATGCCCACGGCATACATCCTCACGGAAATTTCTTAGAAGCGCCCGTTGATACTCTCCTGGAAGAATTGCGAGCTGGAGGGGACTTCGAAGGTTTTCATAATATGGGACTTGATGACCACGACTTCGATGGTCTTGCACAGGAAATGCTATTTACAAAAATTCACACCATACCTATTGACAATAGCAACGTACGGTACTCCCTCTCGAAACATCCAGCGCGCAAACAAACCAAAGTGTTTTGTGTGGCAGGACCTCAAGTCATCGTTAATGACGTAGTACGTCAGCAAGTTCTAGTTGGATTGCAAGATCCGATGGAGAAACGCCTCCAACTTCTCACATTGCACTTGCAATTCCAAAGAACACCCTCATCCGAAACAACCAAACTTGGCATACCAGTTTTCACGTTTGGCCAGCTTAAAAAGGCACAAGATGTCATAGACTCCTGCAAGATAGTTGATGGGGACATATCTATGATTCTCATGCTCTCGCAAGCTAGTAATAGGCAACGACATCTAAGTATACAGGCGCCTTGGGGTCATTTCACCCCTATAGTGCTACCGAATAAGTTGTCCCTTGCAAACATGCGTACCCTTGCCTATCGTGGAAGCCTAATAAATAGAGAGGTGGGCATTAGGAGAGCCATTACACCTGTCAAGGGAGAAATTGCGGGCATGCGACATTCAAAACTACGCGGAGTTGTCGACGTCTTAGATGGAGACAGTATGCAGCTACATCAAATAAGGATACAACTTGAACCTGCATCTCCTCAAGTCTGTAAGATTCTCAAAATCCTTCGCTCGATTCTGCCGTCGCCATTCACGGACCATTTGCTTGCCGGTTGGTGGGATATCATTGCATGGATTCGTGACCAGAACGCCGAAGTATTTGATTTCGAGTGGTCCGCCATCGTTGTTCAAATCTTTATGATTTATCTCGCTTTAGGAATACGAATCAAGCCCGACACTCCCAGTCAACCACCGCGTAAAAGATCGCGAAGTTTCTTGAGATCCAGCAGTGGCGCCCGTATCGATCTCGCTGACTGGGATACAATGTGCAGTCATGAAACTCCGGGCTCGTTGACCCATCCGTCATGGACGGAGACGAATGCATGGCAGTGGATGATGGAGGAAGATGATTCGCCTCAATCATTATTCAAGTCGGGATTTGATACTGACCAAGCAAATTTCCTCACACAGCAAACCAAGGCTGCTTTGGCATACATGTCTTCCTATCGTGCGGATGGCAGTGAAGGGCCATATGAGTTTCTACCAACTACATCGTCAATTGATGAACGCACCCGGTTTGAACATGCCCAGGCTATTTTCATAGGCTTACATCTTTTGCTTGAGGAACAGAAACTTAATATAACAGTGCCCAACACAAATTCACCTGGATTAGTTGACCTGCGTGCCGTTTTGCTCCAAATAGCAAGGTGGATGAGGTGGACTCAATGGGTACAACTATACGAACTCGAGATGCCATTTGACTGGCCAGATCATCCAATTGACGTGGAAGTCATGACGGCTTGCGCACTACCCCCAGCGCCTACACATTGGAGTGTTCTAGATTGGGTTGGGAGAAGGGTTTCCCGAGACGACAAATCACAAATAAAGATGCCCACCGTTGGTAAAACTCTCGTACCATTACATCTACCCCGAATAAAGATGTTTGACGATTTGTTCCGCAAGCTTGATTCGAACAGACATTCACCCACGGCTTTTGTTCAAGCGATACATCAAAGTGAAATCACAAATAAAATCTTGGAATCACTGCCAGAAGCTATACTTGTTCCTCTTCGAGATGCGATTACTCAGTGTCAGCCAAATCCGCCTCCGGAGTGGTCTAGGGGAATACTTGAGTTGATCGACAGAGCCGACGTCGGCTCGATATTGTTGCCAACGACCAGCCACCGAAACTATTCCACTAACGTACTCGTAAGCACTTTCATTGCATTCACTTCTTCCACCACTAACAGTTCTCTTCAGACTCCAACTCATAATGCGTCATGGGATTTCAATTCACTCTGTCAAAATGTGATGGAGTTCAACGATATACCGGCGGATGATGCTGCTGAAAGTGATAAGCAGGAGGTTATCAGGGCCATTTTCAAAGACGACCGCCGTCTGGACGAAACCAAATTGCTGCTCAACACAACAAAGCCCCGTTCTATACGGCTAGATCCTCTTCCAGAATGGAGCGAGACATTCTACCTCGAAAAGCAAAAGGAGTTAGTCACAAGACTTGCCACCAACACTCTATCTATCCCAGCTGGCCGGGGTCTCATGAACTATGGCCTCCGATTTCCGCTACTAACACAGAAGTTCCATATGCATGGCTTCGTCTTGAACTGTACCGTCAGGCCTCAGAATGTAACTGTCGGTGTTGACAAGTCGATGTTCACAGAAGAAAGAATAGCCTGGGCTTTTTTCCATTCTGGCGTCGCTGCTGGTTTGTCGATTTCCCGTGACGCTAAAGGAATAGACACATCATGGATAATATACAACAAACCAGGTAATGACCTCAATAACCGACACGCCGGGTTTCTATTAGCGCTAGGTCTTAATGGGCACCTCAAAGATGTAGCTAAATGGGTCGCCTTCAAATATTTGACGCCAAAACATACCATGACTTCCATTGGGTTACTCTTAGGGCTCGCGGCATCTTACCTTGGCACAATGGACTCACTTATTACTCGTCTACTATCTGTGCATGTCACCCGGATGCTACCGAGGGGAGCCGCAGAGCTGAACCTTTCACCTCTCACGCAGACAACGGGCATCATGGGTATTGGTTTATTGTACTGCAATAGTCAACATCGCCGCATGAGTGAGATCATGATTTCAGAAATTGAGCATGTCGAAAATGAAGATGAAGACGAGCCTCTACGTACCGAATGCTATCGATTGGCAGCTGGTTTCGCCCTTGGTTTCATCAACTTAGGCAAAGGGACAGATTTGAAAGGGCTTCATGATATGCGCATCACAGAAAAACTAATCACTTTAGCTTCTGCAACAAAGAAAGTGGAACAGGTTCACATTCTCGATAGATCAAGCGCTGCAGCTGTTGTCGCCATTGCTCTTATCTATATGAAATCAGAAGACCACATAGTGGCACGAAAAATAGACGTGCCAGACGCAACCCTGCAGTTCGATTATATCCGTCCCGATATACTCCTACTGCGTACTATAGCTAAACACTTGATCTTATGGTCGGGAATTGATCCAAGCCATGAATGGATCCGTAGGAATCTTCCTCGTTGCTATCATCATCGCGTACAAACACCGACAGCCCCATCGTTCGATCATCCATCTCGCGGACCACTCAATTCAACTCATCTTCCTTTTCTCACTATCCTAGCGGGACTCTGCTTTTCGTTAGCATTGCGCTATGCTGGTTCTAGTAATCTCGTCGTTAGAGATTTATTGCTATCGTACTTACACCGATTCTACGCACAATGTAAAGATCAAAAGCCGAATGCAACCTTTGACGACAGGTGTGTCCAAGTCGCAGCCCGCATGTGTCTCGATGTCGTGGCTCTATCCTGCGCAACCGTTATGGCTGGAACATGTGATCTAAAAGTCCTGCGTATTCTAAGATCTCTACATGGACGTAATGACCTCGACACGACGTATGGCTCACACATGGCAACTCACATGGCGATCGGCGTTTTGTCGCTTGGGTGTGGGACACAGACTTTCAATACATCTAATTTGGCTATCGCTTCGCTTCTAGTAGCCTTTTATCCGGTCTTTCCAGATAGTGTTCAGGACAACAAAAGTCACCTCCAGGCGTTTCGTCACTTCTGGGTTTTGGCTACCGATCCGCGGTGCTTGGTTACCAAGGATGTAGCAACGAACACACCGGTTGGTATACCGATATCGGTTCGTTTAAAGAATTCTTCAAGCTCGGCAGACGAGGTCCGCGTAACACCATGTCTCTTGCCGCCCTTGAACGAAGTGTCAAGTATACGGACAACGTCTTCCGAGTTCTGGAATATAGAATTGGACTTCATTACCCATCCAGAATACGTGGAATCATTCAAGCGTTCCCAAACTCTCTACCTACGGCGACGACCTGTTAGCGACAGCCCGTTTGCAGCAACAATCACAGCCCTTAGTCGGGAAGAGGGAGGCTCGAGTGCTAGCTCCTCTGAGAATGCCACGCAGCCACTTGACTGGCTATTTGATCACGTACCAACTTTGCGGAAGATGACACATGCCGAACGCGCCTTGGCCCTCGACCGTAGCGTGGGTGGGCCTGACGTCGGTGATGCCACAGGAACTGTGGTTGACGCTCGGCTCGTCCTTGAAGATAGCATCAATAATCCCACTCGGGAAGGCATGTTAGGGCTCAAGAGCTTGTTTGACTGGGTTGAATGGAGAGATAAAAGAGCTCAAGAGCAGAGACTCGAGGGAAAGACAAGGGCGTCTTTAGGCCAGAATTACTGGTCAGGTGATGGATGGCTAAGGGAAAGTGTTATTGAAGGCTTGAAGGGTGGTATCTGGCTAGCGGACAAGGAATAATTTTTAGGTGTCTCTTCTCATAGTCAGTCGCCTTTAGACCAGCCTAGAAGTTGTGACCTGAAATATTGAGACCTTTTCTGGCAGTATGATTAGTAATCAACTTGCTGCGTTCAGCTGAAAAGGTGGTACGCCTAACGTAAGGCGCATAACAAAGGTCATGATATTTCAACATTGTCCATTGTCCGTTGCCCATTGTTTGCCTAACAATCAAGACAATAACTGCTATAAGATGCTCCGTGTCCCCCTTCATGAAGCCATAATACTACCAAAGTCTTCTTACCCGATACTAGCACTCCTTGATATTTACCGAGAAAACTACAGCAGCGATGGAAGTCCCGCACAACTGCAGCTTACAGCATTGCCAGATACCGCCGCGTTATGGGGAGCGGAGCGATATAGATGGAGATTCACCTGACCACCTCATACCATACAGTTATGATGCTACGGAGCTGGCAAACGCGATATCCGCCATCGTTAGACGCGATGAGGTTAACCCTGATCAATCAGTCTTGATATATGAGTTTGTCACAGACTATCTATCCGCGCCCAGTACTGACGATATGACATTGGATGAGCTGCAGGACTTCCTTTGCGTCATGTTAATACGAATTGACGAGTATTTTTTTCAGGGTGGGCTTATATTGAGCCCAGAAGATCCTTACATCGACTTGATTCCCTTAGACCAACATCACCTCGGTAACGGCGGGTTCTACTCACCGATGATGTATATCGCTGACCGCATCGTTATTTATCTTCGTAACGGTGATACGGGTAGGCGCAGATCAAAGAATGACCTGCTAACTACCTTAACCTACGAAATGGCGCACGCTTATCTACGTGTATTCTTCAACCGCTGCCCCGTGCGCGGCGAATCAAATCTTGTGTTTGAGGATGGCGGCCCGGGAGTACTTTGGCAGCAGATTTTCCAGGATATGTGTACACACATGCAGTCATGGCATCCAAGCCTCGTCGGAATCGGTACCAGAACCGACTCTATCATTAGTAAAAAGTTTTTGTCCGAATACTACCGTATCGCGGGCAAACTCCCATGGATATCTTCTGAGTGGGAAGTCACGAACCTTCGACGGTTTGAGCCCAATATCTTTCGTTCCTGGTCCTGGAATCCCACGCGCAAGGAACGGTTCAAGAAGGCCCTGCTTCGACTATCTTACGATGACTATACGCACTTTGTTTCCACGAGGGTTCCGTATCCATGGGTGCCGTACCAGATTTTTGTGAGTTTGACGGTTCTGGTTATTGGTTTAAAGATCTTTGGTTCGATAGTGCCGTCTCCTTTATCCTGAGAAAGCTAGCTTAAGTAATGATGTACCTAAAATCCACTATCTCTAGCTCAATAAGTTGGTAACTCAAGTATCACTTATAAAATCTTCGAGGCTTACAAACTACTTATCACGTGAAGGGGACTTATTTTCTCTTGTATTATGTTATAACGTAAGGTACATGGATGTTTGAATGATGCCTGCTGCTCAGGGAGGGCCGGTGACGAAGCACGAAAATGTTGAAAAGTGTAATAATGCTTCGGCCTCCTACTTACAGAGGTATACGCTGTATTTTGTAGATGAATTATGTTATACTTTATTCTATTTGTATTAGGGGTTCTGTCTACGCTGTGATATGAGTTAGATATGCAGATTGTGCGCGACTTTGATAAGGTAGGTGTTGTACAAACAATCAGGCTATGCCTCGAACTTTTATCAGAGGCAAGATATGTTGCTGATGATTTTTTGTGTTTCCCACATGATCCGCTGCTACAGGATATGTGTCCTCGGCATGGAAAGGATTGACGACACACGTAGATTTAACTGAGGTCAAGGTTGAATAGCCCTCCACTCTCCTCTCTTTCGGTGTTGTCGATGTGCTGTTCCTCCGTAGAGTTGTGTCTTGTTGCGACTGGGTGGCCTTCTTCCGTGGTGTTCGAAGAACCATTCCAGATGCCCCTGTTGATTATGTCCTCTCTTACAGAGGTATCCGGAAATGGGATCAAGAAGATAGGAAACCAATACTATCAAAAGGCCTACAATCAATGTGAAGGAGACCAAACAGACTGAATGATCCGTATGCAGTACTCTGAATTATCTAGAAAGTGTCATTATTCCACTTAATCGATACCTAGCAATCCCGTCCTGGCGTTTTGTAGGGCCACCATAGAATAGCAGTATAAATAAAATGGAAAATATGACCCTTCAAGAACGCTCCAAACTATCCTCAGAGTCAAGGGAAACGAATGTCCCGCGAAATATTGATAAAGGTAGATCAATGGGCTACGGTACGGTTGGCAGGTAATGTAGGAATTGAGGGGCTGAACATCTGAATGTGTAGAAGTTAATGTAGACAAGCAACTTGCAGCCTACGGGGTTCTTTTTAAATTTAAAAATGTAGCAAGTGCACGACAACGTACTGGAATCATTAATATTCGACAACGACGCTTACCAAATCCCCTCACTCTCCATAATCTAATAGTGGCGGGTGAGCATTAGTAAAAAACCATCGACTACTCTTCGACTGGCGTGCACTTTCCATCTATATATATGGCATTTGAAGTCCCTATCAGGGATGCAACATTGATGAGCCAACCCTGAGTGAGATCTGGTTCACTGGATGTACGAATGCACAATCCTGGAACGCCACAGCGTCAGAGGCGCTCGCGTTTTGCATGTGGTTTTTAATACGTCATGATTCTTGATCTGCAGAGTAATAAACAGTTGAAATGTGAATCGGTGGTGACTAACAACCAGTTCCAAGACACAGCTCCATTGCGCCGCCATCCATTATCCCCAGAGATAAAGAGATTAAGCCTTCGGCTATATGTTATAGCGATTCTGATGCGTTTCGCAGGAGAGAGCACATGTCTTCGAGCGCATGCGAGAAAATGAGCCCAACCCAAAGGGGAAACAAGCATGGTTGTGCGGGGAACGAACCATTTATCCCGAAATGCGGGGAAATAAGCTCCAGGTCTTACCTCATGTAAAGTGGGGGTCGCTTAGATCAATTACCAGAAACTACCGACTACCTACATACGTTATGCTACGTTCACTGCGTTTTCAACGAGCCCTAGACAGAGACAGTATGACAAGAGAGTAAGGTAGGTAGTATATGCTGTAGTATATCAAGAGATGTCATTTGCGGTTGAGTTCTTAAACCTTGGGTCCAGCCCTCTTTCTTAGTTCACCTATGTGAACTAGTACCTATCAATAATTTGGCGATAGAGGCAAATTCAGCCCAGTAGCCGTGTCAAGTAGTTTTCTTACTACTTTTACTTTGCACAAGTTATGCGCACTAGTCATAAGGTTGGGTGGTCTGCGATGCTGATTTGGACGTTTGGTCACGACTAGGGTTAGTAGGGGAAGTGTATCTGCCGTGTGGGTAAATTGGCTAGTTAAGTATCCTGCCTTTACGTGACACAATGAGGGCAATGCAGACAATCATTCAGATAGTACAATACCAACAACGAAACCTTATACATATACTAAAATACTAGATTCTACAGTACATACTGTGTATCTATTCCCGCTATTTCAAACAAGGTCACTGTGCTCATGACTCTGTTGTACATCTTGTTTCCCTAACTTCAACCTCTATGCTACCGATCCCGGTTTTATCCTCCACTACATGGATAATAGCGAAGACAACTGTTTCCATGAATAATCGCTAACGAGCGTGGTCCATAATCTCCATCCTTGTAGACTCGCTCACTAAGTTCTGCGAACTCACAACCAAGGTAGAAATCCTGACGCTTGGTAAGTGTGTGGGGGTAATATGGGGGATTGGGGTACGTGGGTAACTGGAGAAATGTGGGGGAACACTAGTTGCTAATACAGAACTTGGAGTAACAACCCTGGAATGTGAGAAGACTATTTAAATTAGGTATTCATCTGCCTTGCGAGACAAGAGACAACGCTGACCCGAGAGAGCGAGATGTTCGAGAGTATTTCATGTCAATAGAACAACAAAGGAGGAAAAGCTCGGCTCGGTCATAATGAATACAGCCAAGGACATGGACAGCAGCGTTCACCAAGAAGAAGATATTGCCAAGTCAATAGGCGGTGATGGCGGGCACGCGTCAGCATCCGAAGCCGTGAGGCACGGCGACCGGGCGATGCAGCTCGTTGGTGAAGAGCGGGTGGTCCTCACGGAAGAAGACGTATGGTTTCATTTCTCCCTTCCGTCCCATAACACTCGCTGACCGGCGCAGAACAAGCGGATCAAGCGGAAGACAGACAGGGTGATCCTGTCCATCCTGGCCTGGGTGTACTTCTTACAAATTCTCGACAAGACCGTGCTGGGGAACGCGGCAACTTTTGGACTGCAAGAGTCGACGGGGCTCACGGGAAGCCAATATTCACTATTGGGCTCTATTGCGCCCATCGCCCAACTGGCGTGGCAGCCGTTCTCGACCTTCCTCATAGTTCGTGTGCCTCACCGCATTCTGATGCCGACGCTTGTCCTCGGTTGGGGTATTTCCTCCGCCTCGCTCGCGGCCTGCCATAACTTCCGGTCACTGCTCGCCGCACGCTTCTTCCTCGGCTTGTTCGAGGGTGGGTGGTAAGCAATTCTCGGAACTATTTTCTTCTTGTCTTGGCAACTTTCAGAGCACGAGATTTCCATTTTGGGCCAAGACAGTTCCTGAAACCCTCGTTAAACACGATCCAGATGGCGATAACTGACTTCGAGTGCTGTAGTCTCCCGCTGTTCTCCGTCATAACCTCGCAATGGTATCGTCGGGCTGAGCAGCCCTTGCGCGTTGCGGCGTGGTATGGAACGAACGGTATTGCTACTGTTGTGGCATCGGCCTTATCATATGGCCTGGGACATATAAAATCGCCTCTTCTTGAGTCGTGGCAGATGTAAGTCCAACCGCCGTAACGTCTCTCAACATTGCTAAACCAGGAACTCGGATTTTAATGCTATTGCAGTATCTTCCTCTTCGTCGGTCTCGTAACGATAATCACATCACCTTTCATATACTGGAAGCTAGACAATGACATCCCATCGGCCCGGTTTCTGTCGGAGGAAGACAAGCCCAAGGCCGTCGAGCGGCTGCGCGCGAACCAGACGGGCACGGGCAGCCGGGAGTTCAAGTGGGGACAGGTGATAGAGATGTTCCTCGAACCCAAAACATATCTTTGGGTTGCGCTGTCGCTGTTCATTAACGCGGGTGCAGGCGTGACTAATACTTTTGGCCCCTTGATCCTCAATGGCCTTGGCTTTGACAAGTACAGGACCTCGTTACTCAACATCCCCTTCGGCTTTGTACAGTGGGTCATTATCCTGCTCGCCTCATTCATCGTCCAGCGCTTTCGCATCAAGTCGGCCGTTATGGTAGCCTTCGGTAAGGAATTTGGAACAATTTTCTTCTTGTTTTAGCAGTTTTTAGAGCTCAAGTGTGCCTATTTAAGCCCAAGATAGTGTCCGGAGGCTTCTGAGACCCTCGTAAAACACGATCCAAGCGGTAATAACTGACACCGAGTTTTCTAGTTCTGCCCGTCATCGCCGGTCTCGCTGTGCTCTATACCGTCCCGCGAACGCCCGGGCATAGCGCGCCACTACTTGTCGGCTACTACCTCCTTGCTTTCCTCTTCGGTACTATCCCAGTGGAAGTGGCGTGGGTAGTGGCTAATACGGCTGGCACGACGAAGAAGTCGACCATCATGTGTAAGTTCAACCAAACCACTTCCGGCTTTCCCCTACTAACCCAGCCTTTTCCAGCGGTCTACAACGCAGCAGCCTCAACAGGCAACATAATCGGGCCGATCGTGTTCAACTCCAAGGATGCGCCAGACTACATACCAGGCCTGCGAATCGTGCTCGGCTTCTTCGTAGCGACAGCCGCGTGCTCAATTTTACAAGCCGTGAACCTAACCTTTCTCAACAAACTACAGGAGCGCCGGCGTGTGGCGAATGGCAAGCCCGCCAAGATCAAGGACACGAGCATGTCGAACAAGTATCAAGATCTTGAGGCGGACGAGTCGTCTGACGGCGTTCTGGCGGAAGAGGGCGCGGCCGCACATAGACGCATTGGCCAGAATGCCTTCGCGGACATGACGGACCGCGAGAATGATGAGTTTGTCTACGTCCTGTGATGGATATTGTGGCGTAATTCTTCTACACTGAATAGCCTATTCGTACTTTGGTAAGCAGGCAAATGAATAGCATTGGTTATTGTACATAAATGAATCAATATATACACATACAGAAGGGTATACATGTTAAAACTAAGCTGGCCATCCGAGGATACATCGCAGGTCTTGTAGCGCCATTGGTCGCGGCAGCGACTTATAAAGCTAGGTAGTTGGTGTTACGATAAGTTTTGCCACGTAAAACGAAGTCATTATGGGGCTGCAGGTCTACACGTTGATTCAAAGTCGATCTCGCCGGGATTAACACAGATAGAATGATTCCCAGGACATCTGCAGGGTGCTACTGGTGAGATTAGGTACTAAATGTCATCCTTCAGCCTAATTGCACAAACCCACGGTAGCTGGTAGCTTTGGAATGCATCAGCAGATACGAAAAAATCACGAATCACCACATTGGAACGAGACCCTAACTATTAATTTGATCCATATATCTGCAACGGCTAGGCAAAGCACGAGCGCGAGGTTCCGTCGGTGAAAGAGCTATGTACATGGCTGTGGCTAATATTCTTCGCATTTTAGGACGTCTTCATCATCAACGCGTCTGACGACCGTGATCTACCGTCCATCCCTTGTCATCGTCCATCCTAACTGCCCCCTTCCGCCTTCCAGTATATGCAAGTAACTTAAGAGATCACGACAAGCCCGATGTTTGGCGAGTGTCGAGTTGAGATTTTGTGCCTCAGTTCTCATGACCAGCATGCATTCATGCCAAACGAAATTCAATACCTTGCAATATGGGTTAGAAAACCAAAACGCCAAGGCTTTCACATGCCATGTGACCTAGCCCGAACCTTTCGCGCCCTTCTAAAACAAACTCCCACCCAATGGGTATAAACCTGGAAGATGATCGTAGAAATGATGAAGATGCAATTCAATGGTGGTAATGTATGCCTCTGGGAAGCATGAGGAAACAAATCAATATTTCCTTGTGGGCTAGCGTTCGATACTTTCAGGACTCATCGGCATCCCTGTATCGTCTTTGTCTGTTTGGGTATTTCCCTGGCTTTGTGTGCTTCCCATACGTTCCATCGGAGGCGGGCCGCCAGGCAATGACGTAGGCCTAATTGTTGACCCGTTAGGGAGAGTGGTATTCTTCTTCGACGCGGCAGCTTTCTCAGCTTCCATCTTAACCTTCTTCGCTTCGGCAGCCTGCTGCTCCAATTTCTTCCGTTTCTTGTTAATAGCATTTTGCTCCTTTGGCGGTCGCTTTTGTGGGGATACGATCTTGCCCGTTGCACCAAGTCGAGGTTGGGGCCGTCTCTGCTTTACAGGGAGGTCCTTATCTTCCACCAGCGGTAAGTCGCTGTTAGCGTGCAGTTTCGCGAGGAAGAAATTCTTCACCAAGCCGATCTGTTCTTGGATATTCTCTTTGGTAACGGGTTCAGGGGCGGGCAGCTCTTCAAACAAAACCGCATCGGTGGGGCCTTGCGTCTGGTTTTGAGCTTGGTACTGATTCCTGACCCTAGATTGGAGCAGGTGTAGAGGGACAGATAAGACTCCACCTAGCTCGCCTGCGAGGCCGAGTTCTTTGAAACCAAAGAAGTCTTCGCCAAGTTCCTCCGCGAAATCTCCTCCAACAAATTGCTCACTGCCGTCGTTGAATGCAGCAGCCCCATCACCACCGCCTTCAGTAACAGCAGGGCGAATCAGATCGCTAAGATGAGATTTCATGCGTTCGTGGATACCGCTTAGTTTGTTACCTAGTCGGTCAACTTCATCCTTTGCGTAGCTCTCTAATGCCTCAATCGAATAACCATTCTCAGCAAGAGTATGGAGTACGGCTTGCTCATCGCTGTATCGAGGCTGGACGACAGACGTGCTTATGTCGTTTGCTAATACAGTGTCTTTCTTCTCGCATTCAGTGTACGTTTTGAATGTTTGTATCACTTTGCCAAAATAATCGGCGGCGATGTCGGTAATAGTTTCCAGCGCAGATGGTTGATATTCCTCGAAACCGGCATGGTAAAACAATTTAGCAACAGATCGCTGTAATGCTGCACGGCAAACTTCCGGCGCCATGACTAGGTCATCGCCGCATGTGACATGTGGTTCGATATCAGCTTCGCAGAAGGGGTCAGGGTTGTACTTGGGGAATTGATTGGCGTACACCTACAATAATTAGTAATGCTGGCCCTCATACCGGAAGAAAACAAAGACTTGCCTGTGTCTGAAGTTGCATCTGTTTGATGACCCCTATTTTCGAGCAAACCTTCCTGGTTTCCTGCATCTGCCGGAGGTTGGCATCTATCTTCTGACTTAATAGACTCTTGGGGGCAGTAAAGTATCCGGGGGGTATAGTGCGAAGAAATTCTTCGTGTTGGTTGATCACTTGGCCCTCACTATCCTCGATCCACTGCAACCTGGATGGGACGTCCGGTACTAAAGTCTGCGGTTCATAATAGTCTGGGATGACCTTTTCCTCATCCTCTTCCATGCCCTCAGCTAAGGTTTCCGTTGCCTTCGAGATGTCATTTCCGGTTTCTGCCGATGCTTCACCTTGTGAATGGCCCACAGCACCACTAACGTCTGCCTGTTGTAGGCTGCGAAGATACCGGCGCATACCTGCTTTGGTTCTTAGGAGCGCAGGCTCGTCGACGCTCAGCTTCTTGCCGCTGAAAAGGTCGAAACGCTGCTTTGTAATAAGAGCGCGGTCTTTCTTGGTGACCTGTTTCCAGATTTTATATTCGTCGTCTTCATATACCTGTTGTGCCGCATCACTCAAGGCTTGACCTAAAGCCATTCCGTTGATGGATGGAACATCTAGGTCCATGGCATCAACGTTACTGCCCATACCCGAATGTCCATTGAGGCCGCTGGGAGTCATGGAGCCGCCTACAGGTGGCGTTCCGAAACCATTGCTACCATCAAGCTCAGAGCCCTCACGGTGTGCCTTTGCGAGGAGCCCATTTACTTGCAGCACAGGTTTTTGATCGTTGTTGGGTGTCCCCTCTTTCTGGTCACTGGGTGCTTTCCTCGATTTGGTACCTTTGGCTCCGCCGGCGACGCGTCCGCGAGACGACATTATCGGCTCATCGTCCGAATCGTCACCGCCATCATCGTCACCACCATTCTGCTTTCGTCGTTCTTCTGCTTCGACTTCGGCTCGAGGTCGGATGACCAGGTCTGGGATCAGGGGAATAAGCTTTTCGGCTTCTTTGCGCATACCGTTAGCCATTCTCCTCAGCGGGTGATTCATGTCCTGATTGTATCTCAGGCAATTGTCCCAGATCAGATTAAGATCAGTGACGAATTCCGTCTTTGATTTGTAGGTCAATGACTTTAGCTTTTTGGTCATGGAACCAAGATCCATAGGTTGCTTAATAACTTTGGCTGGAATTAGTCAAGTGTATCTGCAAGCACTATCGTGATACTCACAATTATAATAGTCAGGAGCATCTCTCTTGTTGACTCTTTGCAAAAAGGGCGTAGAGTATTCCGTGTGGGCTTTTAGTTCGGTCAACACCTTTTCTAACGCTTCGTAGAGTTCCTCCTGATTGACGTTTTCTTCGCTGGCCCACTTGCTCCTGTTTTTCCGCACCTCATTCATCAAAGAACGCAACTCGGCATCCGAAGCGCGCACCATATCGCGTTTCATATCTATGCGCGCGATAAGGTGCTTGAGGGTAAGGCTAGATGCGCCGAGGTTCGCGCTACTGAGCGTGCCGTGGTTTTCACCAGGCGCGTTTCCGCTCGTGTGGTTGTTATTATTCTTATCCATCTCAGCCTGGAGAACCTTCTCCGACTCTTCTAGTTGCTGCTGCTCTAGCATGGCAATGTGATCGGTTTCCAGGGTATAAAAGATAGTGTGAAAGCTACGCTTCGCAGCCTCCTCGGTGTCTTTTCGAGCTTCCTCTAGCTGCTTGCGCGCATCTTCGATATTGTTGGGTTGTGCTTGTGGTCCTTGGGATATATCCTCTCGGGGCTTTCCAGGCGATGTGATGGACGGTACTGGAGAGCTCCCCGACTTAGAGGGCGATAAAAGACCTTTCGATGCAGATGTGGATTTGGATTTGAGGGGGGACACGTTGATAGGGCCCGCGCGCGGACGGTCCTCGATACTCTCGTCGTCATCGTCATCGTCATCGCCATAGTCATCTTCGTTGATGACCCGCTTGACCCTCTTGGCAGGGCGCTCTTCGATAGGATCATGGTCGGTGGTGGGAGGGAGGGATACGGAGAGATTGAGAGGGCGACGCCACGAGTTGATGGCGTCATAGTTGTAGGAGCCGTCATCGGCGAAGATGTGGGCGATGCGCGCTTCGGTGCGACGGTATAGCTCGGCAAAATGCGCGCGCTGGCGCTCTTCTTCGATATCTGATGCCTCAGGCACTAATGTCGCGGAATTGTCAACGGAGTCGTTGAAACGGGGCAGAGCAGCAGCATCGTCAGAGACTCGCGTGCCGTTGACGCCGCCGTGCGGGTGTTTCGCGGGAGGGGGCCAGGCTGGCTGGCCGTTCATGATGGACATGATGGCCGTTGCGGCGGCGGCGGATTGTGAGACGGGGTAGCTGGCGATCGCCGGGCGCCATGCGAAGAGACGTAGGGTCGCGTCGCGTGGGCAGCAGGGCCGTGGGCACGCCTAAAATGACGGGCGGGGAGCCAGCGACATCGAAGGAGATGGCGACACGAGTTTGGAGGGAAGACTGATAGAAATGGGTGGTGTCTCGATGAATTGAAGTCGAGGCCGAAGCGCGTAGAGAGATGGTATGAAGTCGGAAGTGAGGTTTGGAGTGGATACCGTGCGTGCAGCATCGGCCCCCTTCGCAACAGGGGATCCGGTGCCCATGGCCCATGCCCGAGCCCGAGTGATTTAGCGTTGTTACAGCGACCTTACAGAGGCCCCTTCGCTACATAGAGTTTACTGTACATGTAGCCACCGCCTATTACCACTGATAAAACATGTACCTTCTACTCCAGGCTATAGCGAGGTAAAGCGCGGCAGACCACTGCATTACAGCACACCAAGTGGGAGCACAACAGCGCTAGCCCTCTCCTATATCAGGTAGGTAGGTAATTCAACATAAGCATCTCAAGAATCAGGTATTATATACGTTTTCTATATCAACTTGCATATCAACATGAACTCATTGATTCTACAAAAATTCCACATATATAAGACCCTTTAACATATCTCTATTCAGCCCACGCATCGATAGTTCGATGTTTACAGTCAGCTCCAAGTCTGACGATGCTTACCTAAGATGTGCAATGGAAATGCTCTCCAATCTCAATGACGAAAGATCACGTGCATACCTCCTGGGCTAATAATGGGCAAACATCATTCGACTGCGTGTAAGGCATGAAATAAACATTAGATAGTTAGGCGCATAATCATATGTTGTGATCTCTCTGAGTAGGAGGTTGATCTAGTCTGTTGAGTACAT
The DNA here is from genome assembly GCA_007182795.1 of Xylaria flabelliformis. Taxonomy (NCBI): domain Eukaryota; kingdom Fungi; phylum Ascomycota; class Sordariomycetes; order Xylariales; family Xylariaceae; genus Xylaria; species Xylaria flabelliformis. The sequence goes on from VFLP01000013.1 coordinate 380,963, forward strand.
GCTATCGGGTTCAGATGCAGAAAGAAGTTATGATTTGTTGGGATCACATAACTCGTCTTCTAGAATTGAATATAACCTTTAAATACCCATGATCTTGCTCCCCGGCTCTTCTGTATCGGGGGAAGGGTGATACTTCGAGCCAGATCTTAACAAAAATAGATAGAGCAACTTTTTTTTACAGTTGAGCGAAGATAACAAACACTTCTGTAAATTTCGTTGAAGCCGAACAACCTGGGTAGAACTCGTCGCCAAGAAGGAAAAGAGAAGAGAGGATCTAGACAGCCGTTTCTCCGCTTATGCAGCCTTGGACAAATCCAAGAACGTTAGATTTGAAGACTTTGAAAAGGATACATACACATCAATTGCTCTACCTATATCATGATAATTATTGAAATATACTGATGCAAAAATAGATTCCAATGTCGCTAGCCGAGAGACATGCAAGTGGCTTGCCGTGTGGATGATTGATTGCCTTAATCGGGGCGCCGGCCTGTGATACAGCATGGCGTAGGGGTCCGCAGCGTTGCTGTAACGGTGCTATGTAGGTAGGTATCTCCCCCAAGAAACTTAAGTGTACAGTACCAAGCTCAGCTGCTGGCCGCCCGGCCACCTTTCATTTTTAGCACCCGCCGCGTCGCCCGAAACCAAGCCTTGCTTGCTAAGGTTGCTTCTTATACCACATCCGAAAGAAAGCTACGAATACCTACCTAGCTCAAAGCTTCTACTTATATCCCCACCACGCCCCATTTCCAGCCTTCTTTTTCTTAGCTTCGAGGTCAAAATACCGTAGTATAGTATAACTGTGGTGCATCTTACGGCCTCAAGTACCTCCTGCGGAAATACCATTGTTCGCATCTTCGCGTCTTCAAACGACACTGGTATCGACAGCCTGCGAAGCCATGCCTGCCTAGTCTTGCGACTTGTCTCATTGCTTATCGACTATTGACTGCGAAGATGCGTATTCGTTTGCCTTTCGCGGGTTTGTGCTCCTTTCATCGTAACGTCGCTAAAACACTCTACAGCTCTTTTGGTTCTATTTCCTTCTTCTTTCCTCATTATTTACAGCATGGGATGCCTCGAACTCGCAAACATAGATTGAAGTATAATAAGCAAGCAGCAAGCTGACAGATTTGTCTCATTCAGGCGTCTTCTTCGTGCTCTGCCTTCTCGCAGGCTATGCCGGCCTTTCCTCCCTCCAGCTCGATACCATCATCAACGACAAGGTCCTGCATACGCTCACCTTCTTCATCCTAACTGTTGTATTCTACTGGGTCATCGACACAAGTCGACGCCGTACACTGAATCTCACCCTCGTCGTATGCACCCTGATTCTAGGCATCGGCTCCGAATTCCTCCAAGGCTTCCTCCCCAACGGTCGCAACTTTGATCTCTATGACATCATCGCAAACATTGTAGGAAGCTTAACTGGACTAGCTCTATGCTCATGGTATCACCAGCGAATGCTGGAGCGCAAGCGACAGCGCCGTTATAGTGCCGTACCAGGGGATGAGCCCGGTGATCTGGAGCTGGGAGAAGGGGTGAGCGGTCAAGAGGAAGGTATTCTAGGAACCGAAACCGAGGAGGGGCGCACAAGAACACTGGAGGAGGAAGTCGATAATTGGGATGAAAATGCCGTGGATAACTGGGACGAAGACGACGAGCCTGATGGAGATATAGGCGTAAGCGGTAAACCTCAAGTAGGCGAACAAAATGGGGGCGAAGGCGCGAAAGCATCAAACAAGAAACGAGCCGATTGAGTCTCTATTCGATGACCCCATCCTAGGCCACCAGCATTAAAAAAAGCGAACGGAAACGGACGGTAATCGCGATCTGTTATGTGTCTTAAGTGTCTTTTTTTCCGCTTCCTTAGGCGTTATGGGGCATCGACGCGGCATGCAAAGACTTGGGCAAGCAAAACTTCCAAGGTTGGAGGTTAAATTACCAGAAAGCACACGATTTATGTACCAATTAGACGACTGACGATATTATGGGATACCGGCTTTGGAAGAATCTTGCGCGTCTGCTCTCTGCGGATACAAAGCAACTTCCCTTACTTCATGAGGGCCTTTACGAGAGGAAAGAGAAGCTCGATGCAGGAGAAAATGAAACAAAGACGTTGCGATTTAGTAATTTTCATAGGTTGGGCCAAAATGATGCAATCGTCGGCAAAGTCTCGGCAGTTGCGGAGATGCAGTTGTGTTGTATTATAGGTTCAGTTCTTGCGAAGATTTCTCGGAAAGAATCAAATTTTCATAGATCAACGGCATTTCTATCACATTTCACTAACTAGTGGTATATAAAGGGCCATGCCTTCATTACAATTGAACGGGAACGGCGCTACAGAGCCACAATTAAGCCGAGCGGATGAGGTTGAAGATGTGAGTAGATCCTTAAATAGTAGTTACAAACCCCTCAAAGCAAATATCCAATCCCTCCAAGACCCCCGCCCCCACTCGAAGTTGTGAATTCTAGCACAAGGTTTACGCTCAAAAGCTTGCTCTCTATCGCGCTAGCTGATTCACTCATTGTATAGCTAATAAATGCTGTCAAATCTCTTATCGTGCCCTACATCCGGTCAGCGGACGAGGCAGCCTCTTTTCGAGCCCAAGGCCACAATGGGGAAGGTTTATTGTTACGAAACGTCCTCGTAGAAACTTATCGTCCCGAGGACCTCGTCAAGGTCCTACGGTTCTCTTTGCCTGAAAGCCAAGGTAGAGGCAAGAATGGTCTGTTGGATGCGATCCAAGATGTCCTGAGGTATAGTGTGAATACCTGGGATCAAGGGTTCTTAGACAAGCTGTACTCGAGCACGAATGCTGTCAGTCACCCGCAGACGGATAACATCCTGTTCTATGGCAGCGATAAGAGCTGACTCAAGTGATGTCCGCTAGGTCGGCGTGATATCTGAAATGCTACTCGCTGTGCTGAATACAAACGTAAGTCCATATCTAGTTCAGCTAGCTATTCCACGATGCCTATCTATCTACCTGATTCTCTTATCAACCAGATCTACCATCATACTTACATGCAAATAGGTTCACATCTATCAAACCTCACCATCTCTCACGGTAGTAGAAAAGGTCACATCGCGGGCTCTGGCATCCCTCTTCGGGCTTACGGGGCCGCGCGCAGGCGGCGTAACATGTCAAGGCGGAAGCTCCTCGAATCTAACATCACTCATCATCGCACGTAACACCTTATATCCGGAAACCAAGACGCAGGGCAATGCCGGGCACGTCTTCGCGCTCTTTACGAGCGCGCACGGACACTACAGCATGGAGAAGGCCGCCACAACTGCCGGCATGGGATCGCAGAATGTGATCGCCGTACCGGTGGATTCGGAAGGGCAGATGGTTCCCGCAGCGCTTCGCGAGGCGGTGGTAGGCGCTAAGGAAAAGGGCATGACGCCGCTGTACGTCAACGCTACCGCAGGGACTACCGTCCTGGGGTCTTTCGACCCCTTTCCCGAAGTTGCCAGCGTGTGCGCCGAGTTCGGGCTTTGGATGCACGTCGACGCGTCGTGGGGCGGGCCCGTCGCCTTCTCGGCTACGCACCGTCACAAGATCGCCGGCGTAGAGCGGGCGAATAGTGTCACTGTCAACCCGCACAAAATGATGAACGTGCCCATCACGTGCTCTTTCCTACTGACGCGGGACCTGGATGTGTTCCATCGCGCAAATACATTACCCGCCGGGTATTTATTTCACGGCAGTGATGACGGCGAGGCGGGAGAAAAAGATTTCTGGGATCTCGCAGATTTGACGTTGCAGTGCGGCCGCCGCGGTGACAGTCTAAAGCTCGCGCTCGCATGGATCTACTACGGTGCGGCCGGTTTCGAGGCGCAGATCGACAAGGCGTTCGAGATGGCCTCGTACCTCGCATCGCTTGTCAAGGAGAACAAGAACTTTGCGCTCCTCTCAAGTGACCCACCACCGTGTCTACAGGTCTGCTTCTACCACGTGCCCGGCGGCATCCTTGACTCGAGCGCGGAGGCGAACACGCGGCGGACGAAGAGCATGGTCCGGAGGCTCGTGGACAAAGGGTTCATGGTAGACTACGCGCCCGGCGAGAACGGGTGCTTCTTCCGTGTCGTCGTGAATTGCCAGACGAGAAAGGCCACAGTCGAGGGCCTAATGAAGGCACTTGAAGAAGTTGGGAAAGAAGAAGAAACGCTTGTTTATTAGTCATACATCTAGCAGCAGAGTGGTATTTATACAAAGGTTATATAAGGTTTGTTCCAGAAAGCAACGCAGCACCATGGCTTACCCGCCTCTAAATTAGGTCTCGGTACATCAATATAGAGCCAAACCTAAAGGTTGACTGTTACAAGCATTACATGTAACATTGAATTCTTTCCCAGCTACGTACCACATCGGCGCCGGCTGGCTTCAAGTTCCGCAGTTCGTGTACCTTGGTACAACCGAGGCCGGCGTTTCGACGTCCGTCGGTGCTTATTAGAAACCGAGATCAGAAGATTTTAAGCGTTTACAAAGTACAGTGCCAAGTTTGTTCCCATACAGAGCTCTAAAAAGTGAAATGTTATAGGATCGATCATCCTTGTAAGTTGTTCTGTTCAAGAAAGGGAGCCAAAAAAAAAGTTTCGTTGCTAATCTCAGTTAACTGAGAAGCATCGGGAATTGAGCCCGATGCGGGGGTCGAACCCGCAACCTTGAGATTAAGAGTCTCACGCTCTACCGATTGAGCTAACCGGGCAGCTACTCTCTTCTAGGAAGGTGTCGCTGCTTGTTAAGAATTGGTGGCTAAGGCAGGTTATTATAGGTTCTTGTTGTGTCAGTAACTCGCTCTTCTACTTTATACAATATCAACTCAGCCAAATGATGCCAGTTGAGCTAACCGGGCAGCCGCTACCTAAGGCTAGGCCGTACTGCTTGTTGGCTGAGCGTAATACTTAAAAGTCTATATACCACAATGACTACCCTACGAACTACTTATTCCTCTCTACAACGTAGACAACTACCGATCAAGCCAACCGGGCAGATGTTTTGTTGTCTAATTAAGACAATGAAGAGGCGTTCACTGTTTGATGAAAAGAGATACTTGAGTAGTCACTTATAGCAGCTGTTAGTCTTACTTCAGTGTCTTATATATGCTATGCTCAAAAGCAGCCTCTAGCCACCCCTCTCGCTTCGTTCAAGGTAGGCTCATTGGCAGCGAATAGCTTCACTTCAAATACTCTTAGACACCTTTCAAGATAGTGTAGATGTAACTTGAAGGCACGATTATATTCTTCTACCGGTTAAGGGGCAAGTACGTTGGTAGTCCTATTTAACACCCCTTCTTAGAATATAGTTCTATACGCGGTTATAAACGCAAAAGTTCGAGCAACACGCTGTACAGTACGCGTCGAAGATAACACGTAGAACCTATCGCCAATAATCAAGATTGTTGGGGTGTGTCTATAAATGTCTGTCAGTGTCAAGGGTGCATGTGGCTAAAGGGGGGGCCTTTAACTTTGATGTTCAGACAAGGCTTCTTAGTAAAGATCAATAGGTTTGTGGTTGCATAACGTTCAGTGGTGCAAGTACCGAGGTATAAAGCCAGAGTTACCCAAAGATTAAGATACCGCATCAATATTATGACCCCAGCAACGACCCGCCGTACGTAATACAGGCGTTGCTCACATACGCGTCTTGCTTGGAAAATGTTGTTCGGACATGACAAGTCCGACATATTACTTGCCCAGGGCGTAGCCTCATGTGACTGAGTACAACTTATTTTCATGAAGTTTAATATAGAAGATTAACTTTTGGCTCGCTCGAGGCGGAACTACCAACCTACCTACTCCAGGAACTCCATCTGTTCATGTCCACGTAACTCAAATCGAAATTTCTCATCAGGGAACCTGACTGTTTCTCTAGTCCCGAGAGATTTCCCTACGATCTGAGGTCTCATGGCAATCTGGCTGAACTCAAAGTAATTGTGACCCTGTCTCACGATGCCACTCACAAATGACTCACCCACCGAACTCGCTCTCGCACCGCACGTCTCACGACGTCAATATCGCCAGCAGATTCAAATCGGTGAGGCACGCCTGGGAAGAGATGAAACTCGACCTGAACATCTGCCTCCGCCAGTCTCAGCGCGAACTCGACACACTCATTCTTGAACAAGTCTAATCCCCCGACGTCGAGATATGTCGCCGGTAGGCCCCTGAGGTCGGACATCCGCGCAGGTGCCGCGTATGGGCTGACACCACCGTTGTCGCGACCGGCACCAGGCCCGAGATAGGCGCGCCAACACATGCGGACACTCTGTAAAGGCATAGTGGCAAAGCTCAAGAGGGGCGATTCTCGTCCCTCCAATCTCCAATTCGCCGCTACTCGATCATCAAGCATGGGGGACACAAGGATCTGACTCTTAAGCGGTGGATTGAGGCCCCTATCCCGAGCCAGTAACGCTGTGGTGGCCGCCAGACCGCCCCCAGCACCGTCACCCATGACACCAATCCGTGTGCGGTCAAGCCCGAGTTCAGCGGCGTGGGCGTGGAGCCAGATAAGCGCCGCATAGCAATCCTCCGCCGGGACAGGGGCGGGGAATTCGGGTGCAAGCCGATAGTCAACACCGAATATCTGGACATCAGACAGAACGGCCAGGCGCGCGAGTTGCGATGCTATAATGTCGACACTACCCGCGACCATGCCACCGCCGTGGATGTATAACAGTGAAGGTAACCCGGCACCCATCTCGCTGCGTAAGATCGAGGACTTCACCCCCGCTGCCGTGGGGCTGAGCTGAGCCAACGTCACAAATCGCGTCACGGCAATGGTAATCCCGTCGTGTGAGACGACTTCGTCATAACGCACGCGTTGGATCGTCGGTTCAGGCGGCAACTGCGCCCATGCTGCATGTGTAAATTCGTTGTTGTATTGGCGGAACTCGAGGACCGTCTCGCATGGCGGCATACGTGATTTATCAGCGAGCGATTTTGCCCAAGCTGCAAATTCCATGTCGTATTGTAAGGTTTTCTGGAGGCGTTTCACAATAGACCCATGGGGCAAGATAAGGGCCCCCTCGACCGTCACCATAGGCTCATTCTTGTCTCTGGGTTCTTTCATGTCCCTGACCACTGCGCTGCCGTTGGCCGAGGAGGCGATACTCTCTTCATCTTCCGCTAGTTCGTGGTCGTGCTTTAGACGATTTTTAGAGTCTTCAGCCACATCATGAGAGACAGTGATTACGTATCGACTCACTGTTCTTGACTGAATCGAAAATTTGACTCTCTGCGTTAGGTGAAGGAAATTCTTGTTGTCGACCTAAGTCTTATAGCTCTTAGGTATTCGGTTCCGGGATCCTGATGATTTACTATTTAAGTGAATTCGGCCAAACTTAAGACTTTTATCAACCTGCCAGCTCTATCTGGCATATCTACTGGCACTCCTTCATTACGGTTTAATTTTCCCGTCCTCCATGCGTAGGAACAAGCTCGGTGCAGTATTATCACAGACTGAATCAATCTACTGTCCCACAGTTCATAAGTGCGAGAACGCATTATATACCATCCTCAGGGGGCCAATCTAAGATTCCAAATATTCACCGGCCCAAAGGAAACGCTCGATTTAGCTTATCTGACTTTCAGGCTCTCCAATACCATGTGAGATCGACGTGGTTGCGAAACTTTCCGACCGGATAAATCGCGGAGGTGCAAGAACGTCATCCGAATAATGGGCACATCACGACACTCGAGAGGGAGGATGCTGTGTCATAACTATGAGTAAGAATGTTAGCTTATCCCACGCTTTGATGTGATAGTAGATGTCGTACAAGTATAGTTGAACTGTTGTATATAATGATAGATTGGACTTAGAGTCAATGGCAATTATGTATGTGGAGGCAGCCTACGCAGCCGTTTAGACGCTTCGCGCAACAACAAATTTCATACGTACCCCATGCTAAAGCTTCTGACGAACGGAGGGGGCTTGCGTGTCATAAACATAGTCACGGGCGTTTGAGCATTCTACGCGTGTTTGATTGATCTGATGAGATAACGAAAGTTGGCAATTGGAAACGAAGGGTCGGCACCTATACGTGAGGCTACTCGAGCATCAAGATCCTGGAGCTCCTAGTTGATCTCGGAGGCAACAGGATCCTTCGAGGCTATATAATGTTATTGTGATTTGTATACTCTTCCGAGCTCTTAAACACAAGCTATTCTGACATAAGCTGTCATAGTATCCTTCGCAGCGAGCTCGTAGATAAACTTACTTTGATCTATAGATAGCTAGATGCTCTGTAGTACGAGTTTCCCCTCGAGCATCGATTCCTGTATCAAACGGGGGGCTTGTTGTCACGTTAAAAAGATGCCACTCGTTCCATCCAGACAGTGAATGAAGCCTCTAGCGGTCTTCGCACAATCTGAACGGATATTAGGAGCCTGGTTTATGCTATAGGAAAATTAGGAGATTAATTACACAAATCCAACCAGCACGCGCATATATCAGGGTTTACCTCCATTGCTTGATTGATGCCAGTAGGATATAGACTTCTTCACCCCAATAAAACTCCATCCCACGCGATATAGAAACAGTGCGTTTTCATGCAAGGTGGCCTTGAAGAACGACCTCTCGAAGACCTTGATCCCAAGTTGTGAAGTCTGAGGTTAAATTATACTTTGAATTAAATTTTTATATTTAGGTGTGACATTTCGGAAACCTAGTCCGACGTTTGCAGATGATATTCTAGGTCCCTTGGCACCATACACTGCACTTTGACGCATGTCAACTCTTTTTCTTTTGTGCGATCCAAAAATTCCGCAACGGGACCAGCCGTGCGTCTAATTACTTGTCTCTCCATAAGACTGCGTTGGAATGTACGCATTCGAATAAGCCTCATGGCCTCATAACTCGTGCTTCAAATGGTGCCACGCCTTAGTTATCTACTAGGTTAGACCTATGCAGCCGCGTAGATAGCTATTTCAACAGCTCCACGTTATGTCATTCATAGTTCGTCTCATATCGATGATGTTTGAGACCTATGAGCGAGTGAAACCCATCCAATGCTGCCGTTGGATAGACGATAGATAATGAAACAATTGCCTTGAATTGAGCGTCGATCTATGCAGCTAACGCCCTACAGATGATAGTGTCAAATCGAGCGTGGTTAACTCACGATCCCCTCATGTCTAGGGACAGAAGAATAGGCTTAGGTTACGACTCCAATTGTATGGGATAACAGACATCAACGACGTCAAAAAGCTGAAAGAGAATTGTGGAATACTGTCAATCAATCAATCAATCAAGAAGCGCGTTGGAGATTATTGTCCGCTCCCCACGATGAGAGCTAAGATATGAGGCTTACGGGATCTACGATCTGACACGCTACCATAACGGAACAGAATCAAAATAATATAAGTAGATCCCTCGGACCATTTCACCGTGGACAAGATATTATACAGGCCTACAGGATGATAATGGTGTAGCGCCGCGCTAGACACTTAAAAGGCAAGAGTACTGTTAGGTATTCGCAAGGCTGTTATATAATTTTTGGTAGAATAATTGCTGCTTATCTGTCTCGATGTCTTTTTGCCACTCAATGCCCCTGTCGAGTAAAGTAGATATAGCTAAATTTCCACCAAAAGGCTAGCGAGATAGTTAGTACCTAAGGTACACTTGCTTCATGTAGGTGATGCGGAAAGAATGTGCGCATGGCAAAGCCTCTTGCAAAGATGGGGAAATGGAACGGAAATGGCCAACGAGGAAAGAAATGCCATGTTTGATTCAGTAACAATTAGATCATATGGGTAACCGCGGCGCGTCATGGTGCGGGGGTTCGGTGGAGACTGGCGGTCAAGCCACATTGTGGCAGACGTGGGCCAACGACTTTCTGACGCAGGTGATTGGACGCGCTGGCCTTCTATGGGTCCAGAAATTGTTAGGGAGTAAAGTACAGCTACGGTTCAAGGTCCGCAAAGACCAGGCACAGAGCTGCCACGGATGTTTTGCTCCGAACTGTCTGGGCGGATTTCAATCAAGAGTCCCAACCAAAGACCAATTATAAAACACAGCTGTTCCCAGAACAGGAAACGGCCCATAAGCTCCAATACGTGGTCCTGCGCGGTTCTCGTGGCTTGCCAGCCCGTTTCACGCAAGCGCTAGCGGATTCCAGGCTGATCGAGAATTATGACGTGAATCGATGATTCCAAGTTGACGGAGTTTCGCAAGCGGGAGAAAGCACCCGCCCGGATGTCTCCTAGTCGGTCCTAGTTCTTCCTCATAGTGTTCTAGGCCTGCGGTAGGCACTGAGAATGCATTGGGCTCTCTTGGGTCAACTTCCATGCCGACTAGCGACCTACTATAGGCATAAGTAGAATGCGGCATAGTGGAACCACCGTACAGTAGGATGAGGAGTTCGTCAATTACATATCCTCTAACCGAGAAGAGGAACCTTGAGCACGACTTCTTGGAGAGATAAAGAAAATGACCTGTAGCGTGATGTCTCGCTGCCGCAAGAAAGAGGTAGACAGGTCTGAATATACACATAGAGTAGTGTATTTTCGACCAATGTATAAAAAAAAGCAATGTAACCGAATACACTAGGGACCAAATGCAGACTGAGAGTAACCCTGTTGCGTTGTAAGGACTATACTTAGGTGGTAAGCGGTGAGCGGCACGACTTATACCAACTACCTGTCATCGTGGGCTAGTAGTATAGAACTATCATATTGCCTCAGTGACCTTGATCTTTATTGAGCTAACACGAAAGAAACAGTGATAACCGAAGCTTGTGGTCAAGCCACGAGCGATTCTTGGCCATTATTGTTGAATCACTCTGCTTGGCGAATATACTGTAAGCTACTTGTCCCATAATAAAGCAATTGAGGAACTACCTATCTTCTCAGCTGTTAAACAAAGCTTTCATTTAGTAGTCGAGGAATGTTACGTGGCCGTTACGTGGTTAGTATTAAGAAAACAGGTTAGGAAGATCAACACAGGTAGGAGAGCGTTAGAGAAATGAAGTAAAAAGAAAAAGAAGAAGAAAGGTAAGAGAGACGTTCCCCGCACCATGTTTATCAAATCATCCATCTACTTATTCTACGGGAGATTCAGCCTTGTCTTTGATCAATAGTTTCATGTCGATAAATAGCTATTACACAGTGTCGTTGTGCCTAATCGCCATAACCGCGGATTCTGCGGATAGCAGGACGGTGTATACATAGCTAAGTTAGGTTGGTTAAGGTGCGCTGGTTGCATGCGGAGAACAATGTCCAACAACTCTCACAGTACGTTACCTTAATCCCGGGTATAACTAAGCCGCTTCTAGGGTAGCGCGGTACTTACCGAGCTATCGTACATGCTATAATCCTTGTTCGCTGTCTCAGCAACACAAGCTTTTAGCTCCATATTGTTTTCATTGGAGTCCCATCTTGCAACTCGTCCGATCGATCGCCATGGTTTTCGATCGCACATATCCGGACTGCCAATGGCAGAGCCCAGCGCGTTCTCCAACAGGTAAGCTTCGAGAGGTACGTACATGTCTTTGTTACGCTGCTAATACGCAATACTGAGCTATTGCTCCGGCGGTGGTAACACGGCGCATGCTATGCCACGCTATGCCATGCCACTTACCATTCTCCGTACATTCTGCTCCTTTCCCATTGACTAGGTGTACATGTATATTGGGCGTAGGTAGAGAGGTAGATTGATTCCGGATATGTATATGTACGGTACTCCATTTTATCCTATTTGTTGATATACATGTTCCCCTCGCCTCTTTATGTGTCCACTGCTTTCTTTGTGAACCAACCTCACCCAACTCATCCTACTCACAATCCGTTCATACAGCAGCGCCTCTCTCTCTCACAATAATCTATACTCTAAACAAACAAACAAACAAACTTGAATCTCCTACGATATTATATCCCAAGCAACGTTCACGCTGTACGTGGCTTGCGCATTACTTATTTAACCTTGCAGGTCGCATCGGAAGTGGGAGCTATATCGACCCGATCGTGTTGCCAACTCGCTCCCTTACAACCGGGCCGTACACTTGGCTCTAACAGCTTACAACGCCTATATATAGGGGCGTTGCCAGCATTGTCACTTGCTAGAGTGGTGTGCTGCACACGTTTTCGCAGCGCTTACCCCCCCATTAGTCGCATTCATGCCTAAGCGATCTTACGACACATCTACTAGCATGGGGAATACAAAGGTCCCGCCTGTAAAGGTTCAAAAGGTAAGATATATCTCCTGCTTTTGTGTGTTCTATCATTCTAACCAATAAATAGACCGAAAGGTCTCACGAGGAGAATCAGGAACGGGCATACATCGCCGCATCACGGCGAACAGACCGTAGCCTCGAGGCCAGAGTTCAGTCGGCCAAAATGGCATCCGATATCCACCGAAAAAGAACTGGCCGGGGACTGAGGGTCAGCGAGGAGATCGTTTTAAAGGAAGAGATGTATGAGGAAATGGAAGACGAAATACCACGCCACTACAAATATCTAACTGCTCATCTCGAAACTGGTTCGCCTGAAATGAACAGGCGTCTCACCGCGTTTGTCACGAGTCAGACGGCGATGGCCGCCATGGCGAAATATAATGATATCGATAAGATGTTCAACGAGGCTTTTCCGCAGGTCGCCAACTTTTCACAACAGGCGCAGAGCCCACTCTATGGATGTGGGATCAAGCAACATCATTCTTCACCATCTAGCGCATTTATTCCTGGGTCGGTGGTGTCCTCCAATAACAAGAATCATTCTATCTCGGCACAGTCTCAGTTTTCGAACACAGACAAGTTGAATACAGAAGCTTCGCCAGCTCCAACTCCTTATCTCAGTCCTGCGACTACTTCTTCAGATGCAACGGAACCTACCAGTCCTCCCTACCGGGTAGCACAGTCTGCCTTCCGGGACCTTCCACTCGACCCACAGTTAACCCAGCAGCCCAGTTGCAGTTTTACCTCCGAACTCCCTAATGAGATTAAGATGATGACTTACTTTAATATGAACAATCCGTTCTTCTATGGTGAGGGTACATCATCAGCATTCTCTATGGTTGACGGATGTGGTGGTGCCACAACGTCTTTGCACCGGCTAGATTCTGGTGAATCCGACGGTCAGGACTGTTCGAAGACCTCGAACGAATCCTTTCAAGCATTCATCCCCGGTGTTGATGCCTCCGTTGACAATGAGGCCCTTCTGACCCCTCCCGGAGCTTTTCTTCCCGACAACTTCACCACCGGTGGGCCTGGCCCTGACGGTTGGGAGTCGTTTGACTCATTTGTCGATCTCGACATTGAGCAATAGTGTCAGGAAACAGAATTTTATCTTTATCCCGCCGCCCATAAGCAATAGAATGTTGCTGAGTCGAGCCGCTCTACGCAATAATTGTTGCGCGGTTGGGAAACAGAACTTTCAGTATCACACAGGTACTGTCAGTTGACTGTTCACAGAACTCCATGATGCGGTAATGCGCATACATTGGCAACAAGCCACGCCGACGAGAGTAAGCTCACTTTACAGCAACAAGGCTTGCGAGGGAAATATATGAGGAAGGAGAGTGATAGCTTTAATGGGCTATTCGATACCCATCACCCAGAAGAAGAGCATGGGGCAGTAGCAAGGTATTACATTGCTAGCTGTCAGGCAGAAGCCCCATAGTTGAAGGAGATACTGAGCTCTTGTAGCTCTACGAGGCATTGTGTGGTTGAGGCCCACATCTGGCTTTTTTGACATTTACCGATTCGCCGTCTGGCGCGAAGGGGCGTTTATGATACCTGGTATAATATTCCAAACGATATAAAAAGGATAAAGCAGACTAAAGCAAAAAACAATGAGAAATAAGAAATTCTACTGTGAAGTGTGAATGTGCCTTGCTCCTAGTGAAGTACCTACCTCAAGTTCACATTACACGCTTGATCTTACTGAGCAACGCAACTTTGATTTCGAATTTCGGATAACCTAGCATAGAATTTCGTTGCCCTTTTTTTCCTTTTCTATCAATGAAAACCCAGCACACGCTGCCCAGTGTACTCGAGGACGTTACCGCCTAATACGAGAACAGTTGCATCCCAGGAAGATCATTGCACATCTATGGATTGCCAATTCCGCCAAAAAAAGGGCCTGAGAATTTGACCGTCCACTAGAGCTCCGACAGGTCCCACCATGTTAATACGCGAGCGTGCCCAGTTGCTATCGCTCCAATGGCTAGGAAGGGTTGGCTTGGGGCCAGGGAAGTTTTTTTTTTTTTTTTTTTTTCTGTGACCTTCTCCTGTTTTCGCCTGACCTTTCGGGTTCCGATTTTCTAGCGCCGAGCTTTGCAGCCATAAATGACCGCAGGTTTAGGCTCAGAAAATGCTTAGCTAGCACGTAGAGAAAATGACAAGTCACACCATCAGTAACATCCTACTCGAATCTGAAGGTACAAGCTAACAATGGTTTTCACAAAGCTTCTAGGGTGGGCTAATCACATAACTACACCTACAATGTCCTTTCTATCTGTGAGTGTTGTGAAATACGGCTGATATGAGTTGAGGTCTATCTGAATGTGAATGTGTGAAGGCTACTTGCCTCGGTAAAGCTACAGAGGAGAAGAGGGGTAGTTATGTTCCGTAACTCCGTCGCAGAACGCGGAGGAAATCCCCACTACACACGTGATCACGTGATATTCTGGCTTCAAGCCATGGAATCAGTTGGCGTGACTGCGCAGCTTAGTATGACATAATACACAATAAAAAAAAAAACAGGGTGGTCTTCTACTTCGTGATTATTCATTCTTAGAGGGTCCTATAGCAATGTTACAAGAGCTGACGGTCATAGACTTTAGACATCCTCACAACACTCTATGACCCTGAAGAGTCTTAACTAGGTACTTTTAGTCTAGTTTGAATATGACTGCTTTTAGTTACCCCTCCGTAGTTTTGACCACGTTCGCGAAGACAGACGTAAAAGCAACAACATGTTTCTTTTCGTGCTTATGACTGATGAAAAATTCTCACCATTCATCCACGTACGACCCCAAGTTCTCCACTGGGTATGGTCGTACGTAGTAGAACTTTACGTTTACATGATCTATGTAGGCCGGGCCCAGAAAATGATGAGTATGAGGTGGCACCAGTGTATAGACCCTTACTGATCACATCAACTGAACAAGGTCCTTATCTTACAGGGTGTCGACGACGACCCACGTATAGAATTAGCCATTATTTATAATGAATATTATGTTTGCTATTCCTGGTCATAGCTTGTTATGCTAGTACGTGGTCTCCATGTCATTCAGTTGAAACATATTATTTAAGGAGTTCCACAGCCTTTATTATATAAAACAAGCAATACATTGGGCTTCTCGGACTTGAATCGCCTGCTGGTTTTAGGCCTCTAACAATTGTTCCAGAGCTTGATGTGATTTTAGTACGGCAAGTTGGTCTATTGCCACTCCGCCGCAACTCTCGGTAATCACCTTTCCGGACCACTCAAGCTTGCCGCAGGACATACTAGTTAGCAAGCGTGCAGAAAATACGACCAGAATGTAGTGTTTTATTCTCCTTTACTTCCTCTTCTCCCTTTTGTGCTACTTCGTCGTATGGGGGCTTTTTGTCTTAGTTGCCCCCGGGCTCTTACTTTTGACTATTGGCTAGGAGTATCGACGTGTATTACGTGGTTCAAGATCAATACTAATCCCATTACCTGGCATTTCTATTGCTCATGGAACAGAATCTCTTTCTCGAACAAAAGTAGGAGTTAAACGGAACAAGCATTTAGTTCAGCTCATCCCGGGCCCGAGTGGACAACCGCAGCCTCCAGAAGCCGCTACGATGGGACTGTTCAGGAACATCGTACTTACGTATAAGTGATTAGGAATTAGTTTATTATATCTCTTTGAGACCGTGTGGTGGCAGGCTACACAATGCTTCCCCACTAAAAAGTTTCGTCCGCCGTATTTCGTCCGTGTTGTTTTATGTTAGCGCATTGTGTCCGCTGCACTATACCGGGGGAATTGACATCTTGAGGAGTCGAAGAGCTCGACCATCTTAGCTGAGCCCCGAATCCGACCGAAAATTCACAATAAACCAGTAATCTGAGATATAGGGGGCTTGTGCTTCACTCACTTCGTCCGTGACCCCATACATAGGCCCGGGCATTTTCTCCGCAAAACTTCCGAGATATTGTATTGAAATGAGGCCTATATTTTACTATAAGTAGCATTGTAGACGAGGGACCTGCTCTATAATTTCTCATGTGAGCTGTTTTTAGGCAATTTCAAAATGACCCCTGGGAGCGCAAAACCTCGCGTGCTGATTGTAGGCGCTGGGCTGGGCGGCCTCACTCTCGCCCAATGCCTGCGAAAACAAGGCATTCATTTCGAGATATTCGATCGAGATGCCGACATTTTGGCACGCCAAGGCTGGGCTATCGCGATCCACTCGTGAGTGCTCGAGAACCTGAATTAGAATGGCAGTACGTACACGTGCTCGACGTGCTAGCTGACATAAAGAACAGTATTGTTGATAATCTGTCGGTGTCATTCTGCTCCGATATGCCTCCTTTGCGAGAGTCGGCGGATCATCTATTACCTCTCAAGCTAGAGCCGCAAATCTGTTTCTACGGCCATGGACAAAAGATGACAGTCGAAAATACGCCTGAAACGCAGTGCTTACGACTCAACCGTTTACTATTTCGCCGTTGGCTCGCTACCCGTATACCTCTTCACTGGGGGAAAAGACTAAGACGAGTAGAAGAAGAAGAAGGGGGCTGCGTTACGGTTCATTTCGAAGACGGGACGAGCGCTTCAGGTGACATTCTAGTTGGCGCCGATGGAGTGAATAGCGTGGGTGAGTATGCCTTTGGGAAAGAGAGAACATCTCATCTTTTCAAAAGTAATTAACGTCAGAAATCAGTTCGCGAACATCTTTTGGGTCAACCAAACTCGGAGGTCCTCAATTCCATCCCACTTAGCAACATATGGGGCGAGACTACACTGTCGGGGGAGGCATTTGAACGTCAACTGTCCCTCGCCCATAGTACTTACGCCTATTCCTCTCAAGAACTGGGCTGTGTTATATTGGTGGGCCTAAATAAAGTGAACGCCGACTTGTCGGCAGACTATTACTGGTGTGTTGGTTGGGATGACCCCGATGCAGGTAAACCGGATCACTGGCTGAAGTATGCTTCCGGAGCAGCTAAACATGACTGGGTGATGAAGATGACCGAACCGCTGGAGTATAAGTTTAGAGAGATATTCCAGCTAACACCAGTTGCTGACATACTGCCTGGTCAAACAGTCTATCGTGATCTTATTATACCATCTCTGCCTACAGGAAGAATTGTTTTAGTGGGCGACGCAGCTCATGCAATGACCCCGTGTAAGTCTGCATGCACTCATTTGGAGGATAGGCTTCCTGGGACCGAGACTTGACTGATCAGGAATCACAGTTCGAGGAGAAGGCGGTGTACAGGCTATTAAGGATGCACTCAATATATCCGAAGCGCTAGGCCATATCAACCTCGAAGACTCAACAGATGTTGGACTCATACTAGAACCTTATCAGCGGGAAATTCTGGAACGTGGGCAAGCGGCGGTTCTTATGTCGAGAAATGCAAACAAGAATAACCAGCAGGTCCATAATTCGATTGTAGCCTGGGGGCATGTAGCAAAGCCAACTGCGGAGGAGAATGTAGTATTAGAGAAATGCAAGCCGTGAGCAGTAAATAATCTGCGTCGTCCTACTCGGCTATGCTTTGCTAATGGCTGGATGCAGACATCTCCCGCAAGGAATGCGAACCTCCTTTCAGATATTGACCTGTGACCCGAGAATAAGCAAAATAGGACCTGCCGCTTCAAATTATAACGTGATGCTAAACACACAAGATATGAGCCTGCAATCTAGAGATCCCCATAGTGTGTGAATTTACCAGTGACCAAACCTGGCTACGACGATTGAATAGTTGTGAGATTTTCAGCAGTTGTACCGATCAGTTGTTTCTCTCTCAGTAGCGGCGAGAGTCAAATCAACCGTTTTCGGCCGCTATTCTTGTGGTCATTGTCGGCCTCAGCTCCTATAAGCTCTGTACTTGGTAGTGCGCTATTACATTTCGACGTATCTTCTTCGCTAGCTTGTGCGCGATCTGCTCGCACTCATCGTCTGCCTCGGCCGACTACCGCATTTGGGCTTTTGCAGGAAGGAAGAGCGTCGGCAGCATCTTGCACCACTTTCGTAAACACAGGCCGTTTTGCACGCCGCCACATGTTACTCATCTCAAGCAGATTAATAACTCCGATCTAGGCTTCGGGCACGCCTCACCAGGAATCGTGACAACGGGTCGCTTTAGCAGCAGATGGAACCTAAAATGTATGGAAGAGAAGGATTTGCACTTCAAATTCAGGAAATCTGCTTGCACGGTCAATTCTAGAACCGGTGCTGGCGTTGAATTGCAAGCTGACGAACAATGGTAGACTTGCTGATGCTGAATTCCTGAGTTGCGCACAGGACTCATTACGCTGCACAATCGAGCAACGGCCTAAGCTCTTGCTCACTCCGTATATAACGGCTCACTGGATATAATTTAGTACGTGCGACCCTAGGATCTGGAAAACGCGGGGTCCCGTCCGCTCTGTGTCGGTGACGACCAGCGAATCCCTGGTGTTGTACGTTTCGCCCCTTATTCTGTTAGATTGAAAGTCGAGATCAGTTTCTAACGACGTTTTATAATTATTGATTCGTTATCTCACTTTCAATTGCCAAAAACAAATAATGACTACTGTATCTCCAACGCCAAGCCCCCTACGACAATAGAGTTGTGAACCATGCCACGCGTACAGTCTTCCTAAGTAAAGTAGCTCGCAGATATATAACTCGCTTGTATCGTGTATCTTTCCCAAGTATTCTAGTTTTCTACCGGACTGTCGCTTTGGCACTTGGCAAATCTAGATGAGGCAGGTCATCCCAGATAAGACTGCCTCCAGGAACGTCTCCAACCGTGTTGCCGGTATTAATTATTACATTCGCCAAGTCACTCGCTTGATTGCTTCCTGAGTTCTATTGGGTTCATGATCTTCCATACCCCCTCGACTTGACATTCACATTGGTTGGAGCACGGAACACTATTCCTGAGATCCTGCGTAGAATCGGCGCAGATGCAAAGAAGAGAAGATTTTCCCGTTAGGGCTGCTACACTAGAGTCTGGGCGGCATGGGCGCTGGCCGATTTATCTGCGTAGCCAAGAATATAGCATCAAACCCCATGGCCTATGACGAGATCATCGATTCTTCGTCTGAATATAAAACCATGGGCTGTACCATGCTATCACTTCTTTCCTGAACTTGATTCTACTTATTGGCGCCATCTAATATTCAAGTAATCTGCGCGTGTCGCTCGTCGGGGCAGATCGATAGACCTGCGATTCCCATTATAGGCATTAGTCACACTCGTCGGCCACTATGAAGAGAATCAGCTCTATTCTAGCTATCAAGGTTGCTAGCCTATTTGCCACGATTAGCAATGCTGATCCTCTTCTTTATGGCACCAACTTCAAGCGACCTCTCGTCCAAGATGTTAGACTCACTCGACTGGCTCAGAAGCAGCAGTGAAACGGGTGACATGATGCGCTGACCGGTTGATTGATAGCAACCACTCGTTAATTCAATTCACGTCAAGGATCTCTTAAAGTGTGCTCAGGATCTCGAAGACGTCGCTTATGCGACTCTTGCCCGAAACCGTGTAGGTTGAGATGAATAGTTAGCTCTATTATCTCATATCAGGTGAACTAAGCACTGATGACGCTTGTGCAGGTTCATGGCTCTGAAGGTCACAAGAATACTGTTAAGTATTTCAAGGACACCCTCGAAGCTCTTGGCGATTATTACACAATTGAACTTCAAGAGTATACCACGGAAGTTACGTTTGCTTCCTTCCAAGAATTTTCGGTCGATGGTATTGGTTTCGCTACCGATTCGTTCGAGTTTGGTAACAATGGCACTTGGAACGATGTGCCTCTAGCCAACGTAGCCAACCTTGGCTGTGACCCAGTAAGTCACGGTGGATTCTATGTTTCTGTTTCTTACTCCTTGATCGCTAGATAAGATGACAAGTTCTAGAGACGGTCCAATAACCAAGGTTCTGTGCATCTACTAACATAATCACTAGGAGGATATACCCGACAGCGTTGCTGGTAAAGTGGCCCTCATCCCCCGTGGCGATTGCACCTTCGTGCAGAAAATCACCAACGCTGGCGCTAAGGGTGCAATTGCCGCGATGATCTACAACAATGGCGATGTTGGCGTTGCCGCTGGCACTCTCGGTGGGGTCAACGAGCTCATACCTGTAGGAGGTCTTACTCGCGCTGATGGCCTGGCATTTGCCGCACGTACCGAGGCTGGTGAGACGGTCACCAGCTCTGGAGACTACTGGGCGTACATAGGCCTGGGTACCAGCCATAACGTTATCGCCACCTCTAAGTACGGCGACCCGGAAAATGTCCTATTTCTGGGCGCTCATTCGGACTCTGTTGACAAAGGCCCCGGTATCAATGACAACGGCAGTGGCTCCTGTGGACTCTTGACCGTCGCCAAGGCACTCTCGAAGTGGCGAACGAACTCTCAAGTCAAGTTCGCTTGGTGGACAGCTGAAGAAGAAGGACTTTTGGGCGCTGAGCACTTCGTCGAAACTTCGAGCCCCCAAGACCTCGCCAAGATCCGTCTTTATCTAAATTTTGACATGATCGCGTCTCCCAATTACTATCTTGGCATCTACGATGGCGATGGGAGTCGCTTCAACCTCAGCGGACCTCCTGGTTCTGATGTGGCAGAGAAATTGTTCGAAGACTGGTTTGCTGCCAAGGGTCTGACTACTTTCGGAGCCGAGTTCAACGGTCGCAGCGACTACGGCCCGTTCCTTGATGCCGGTGTTCCTTGCAGTGGCCTCGATACCGGCGCGGATGGTGTCAAAACAGAAGAGGAGGTGGCTATCTACGGCGGAGTCGCTGGTGAACAGTACGACCAGAATTATCATTCGGCTGCAGACAACGTGACAAACCTGGCTGAATTTCCATTCGAGGTCAACGCCAAGGCCATCGCCCACGCTGTGGCCACCTACGGCCAGAGCTGGAAGGGTTTCCCGGCACGTCTGCCTTCAAACTCAACGGTTCCTGCCCGTCGCCACGCACATCATCGCCGCTCTAGCTCCCCAAAGAAGCATGTCTGCGGTGCACAAGAGATATTAGAGTACTAAGTCAACTGATGAGCGTTATAAAGCAAATAGAAGGAGGGCGCCTTGGATCATTGCAACGCATGAACGGTGTCAGTGCCAGGGATATTTCGATACTCAACACTTTGATTTCAATTAGTATTGAAGAAGCATGCCATTAAACTCGCTTGCTGGCTACCTGGTAGCGGTAATAATTCGCTTAGCCGAGATCCACTAACTGAGCTACATACAGCGTACCAAAACTTCATAAGATATGCATGCAAACACGAAGCACCAAAAAGTCACTCACACATCCTTACTATTATAGTAGATAATATTTCAGCTCAGTATTATAATATTACATCTTATTGTAAGAATTGCGTAAATATAGGTGAGATTGTTGGGGAGAATGAGTCACCTTATGTTACCTTCCCTTCTAAGTGCATTATACCCCAGCATAAGAGTAATAGAGCCCAGGTGCCACTTATTTTCTATACTGTAGAATTAGTTGCTCTGTAAACACAACAACAACATCTAAGTACACCCAACGCTGATGTTCTCTCGTGGCTAAAGAGCCTGATATACAATAAATGGCTGAGGATCAGTTTGTAACACTGCCTTCGGGTTGTCGGATTTGCTATCATGTCTTCGGCAACCCGTCGGACCCAGCCATATTTATGATCTCAGGACACGGTACAGCTATGACGCAGAAGTCAGATGAACTTGTCAAGCTTCTCAGCCCCCCAGACGATCCGCACTTTGTCATTCGTTACGATCATCGGGACACGGGTCTCTCAACCTCATTTACCAGAACATCTGATGATGTCCCCGTGTACACACTTGATGATATGGTTGATGATGCTGTTGGTCTAATCAAGCACCTAAACCTCGATAAAGTCCACGTCCTCGGTGCGAGTTTAGGCGGGCCTATTTCATGGCAGGTGGCTGTCCGCCTACCCGACATTGTCCGCAGCCTGGCCCTCATCCTTACAAGTCCAGTCGGACGCCAGCAAATTGCCACCGATAAATTACCACCTACGCACTTAGAAGGACAGTGGTTACTAGGTGAGGCGGTTGATTTTCCCGACGACAAAGACGATGATGAGGGTTGGATCCGAGCATACATGCGTATTGACCTTGCCTTGGCCACTCAACCGCCTACGGAAGCAGAGAAGGCCGAGTCGAGGCGGGACTCCGAAATCACGTATCGACGCGAGAAGGAAAGCGGTAACATGTGGACTAAGTTCAACCATTCCGACGCGTCGGGTCCGAGGTGGCCACGCGAGTCGCTCAAGTTAATTAAGTGTCCGACAGTCGTTATCCACGCCGAAAAAGACCAGATCTTTCCGATGCAACATGCTGAGGCTTTGAGAGACGACGTGGCAGGAGCAACGCTTGTTATTCTTGAGAAGTGCGGGCACGAATTTCCACAGCACATACGTCGGCAACTGGCCGATGCAATCCTTGAAAACGTGAGGAAGGGAGAGGCAGACAAATGTCGATAAGAAACACTAATCAAGGGCAGCAATTTAGCTCCCAAGTTCAAGGTTCCCGACATACTGGATTTAATCAAGGACTAGCTACAGCGGGGCTTCCCGGTATCTTACCTACACGTATGTACAAGTAACAGAACCTTAAGATGGCGGCGTGAAATCGGCCATTACAGAGAATGATAAACCATTTGTCACGAAGTTGCAGAGTAGCATTTCTGGAAAGAAAGAAAAAAATGTGTCAGATTTAAGTGCCCGGAGTGAATAGAGAGACCTGCTTGCAGCCAGGAAGTTATTTAATGCTCAATAGAGTGATCGACTGATTCCTGAACCACCCAAATCAAGGGGGTTCAGTCGCTTATATACACAGAATTCACACCCTAGGGTAGCCGTGAACTAGTTCCCTGACAAAAAGATTAAAAAGAACAGAGGTCCAAACTGGAAATCTAAACAGATACTTATTTGCACAAATGCTTCTGTGACCAGAACTCATAACCATTGTATTGCGTGTTTGCTTCATCAAGTATTACCAACATACATACCTCTTGGCTTCCGCTTAACTTGAACTTGCTGGCTTACGCTTACACCCGTTCTAAACCCGTGGTATATGATAAGGCAGACTGTCAGATTAGCCATATCTTGACATATATAGAGTAGTAGCCAGCCCAACAATATCTGTTCTACTTCTCTATTTAGCTTTTGATATGATCCGTTCACTCCCACTGTGTTTCCGGACAACTATTCGGTCTCAACTTCTACGCACTTGAAGATGTTAAAAATGGGACGTTGTATTATATTCGTTCTTGTAAGTGACCTCTGCTTTCTATCTTTGCTCTGTTTGATTTATTTTCCCCTGGTATACTTTGCTGCCCGTATCTCGGACCATGGTGGTTTAATGTAAGAACCCTAGTCGGACTCAGTATGACCCATTAACTTTAAAAATGGAAATTTAGTCTTACCTATCTGTCGAACAGTCGCCCCAAACACAGTCTCTACATATTATACGGGATTTTTAATCTAGTATTTGAATATCACTGGGCAGAGGTTTGTCTCCGATTTCTGTATTATCAAGAGCGTAGCGCATGGCTTGTCCCTCTCTTCCCAAAGTTCAAAGAGGGTTTGGTCCGGCCGGCTGGGTAGAAAAATCTGGTATGGACAATTGGATGCGATGTAGTGAGATAAGTCTATGAAGACTTAATGTCGCGCCCTGGTTTTAACTATTGACGTCTCTGAAACTCGCTTTACCATCGAGTCCGTCGATTATATACATTCCTATGCCTCCTTCTTCTCGTCAACTTGGCCTTCGCTCGCCCCATCAACCTTGCCATTTACGGATTCAAAGTCCTCCTTATATGTCATAAACACATCTTCATTAACATGCCGGTGTCTCCACACAAATATGACGGTCTGAACGAAAAGAGCAATCGCGGGGGCGGCCCAGGCCCATACGAGGGTTGGATCTCTGATTGCTGGGATCAAGATCTCACCCAGAGCGCTTGACAAGGCAGTCATGAAGAGAAAGATAGAAATGACGGTGGCTCTCATATTTTCCGGAGCTCGGGCGTAGGCGAGCTCGTACGACGTAACGTTCACAAAGATCTCGGATATGGCTCCCAGCGAGACAGTCGGGACCTGCCACCAGATGCTGATAGGCGAAACGCCATCACAAGTGCTGGCTTTGTACCCGCTATTAGAGGGTCAGCATTCTGATCGAGAAAATTCTCATCTGGGCTACTCACCAAGGACTGGTCTCATATACACGGTATTGAACAATTGCGCCGATAATACCGGAAATAGTAGCGAGAACAAACCCTATAGTCATACGGTCGATACGTCCAATTTTGATACCCTTGCGCTGCAGAAAAGGATAAACAAACTGGGCCATAATCGGCGAGACCACGATGATGGTCAGCGGGTTGAAGTGACTTAGTAGATCGTTCGGCGCGCCGGCGGTCGTCATAGCGGCTCCCTGGTTGCTCAGCACGGAACCAACGCCACCGTCGTTCAAATTCCAAACAGGAATATAAAGGAATATCTGAACTGCCTCCCATGTACGTTGCGCATCGCTGACGTCCTTTTCTGAGTAGTTGACAACTTTGCCCTGCTCAGCAAGGGTAGAAGGTTTGACGTTATACCATAGATTCTTTGAAAAGATATTGCCTTTGCTCTTTTTCAGCGCCGAGATAGTGATCTTGGTGAAACGGGTCAGGTCTGAACCGACGGGCTTTTTCCTAATTGTGTGCTTATATACTATGGTTTTTCTCAGTCATCACGTCTTTATACTCATTTAATTTCTAAAATTGGCTGACAACACTCGAATTTGGGAATTCTAAACCAAAGACGCCAAAAAAAGCAAGAGAGAAATGTGTGGACGAACAGAGATAGAGTTACTTACTGGCAGCTAACAAGACTGGCAGGACAAAGTAGATGATACCAGGTGTCAGATATGCAAGCCAAAAACCGCGGTACTTCTCTATGTACACGACAGCGATCGAGAAGATGGACCCAACATTGACGAATGCGTCTTCAACACTCGAAGTCAGTTATGGTTATTCCGAGCATGATCTAAAAAGGAAGTCTCGTGCTCTGAAGGATTTTAAGACAAGAAGAAAACAATCCCGAGAATTACTCACAGAAGATGAGGAGGATATGGCTGATGGTCGTCTCTGGATCGACGAGCACTTTCTCTCCGGACTTCAGCACTTTCGTATACTCGCGCTGATACTCGTATTGGTCGATAAGAGTTGGCGCGACGTTAGGCTTGAAGATGCCGGCTCCAATAGCAAGAAGGAATAAGCTGATCAAGAAGGGTGCGACACCTTTCCCGGCTCTAAGCAGAGCTGGTGCAGCGCCTCCGACTAATCACTAAATGTCAGCAACCGGGGTGCGTGAGTTGCAGGAAGATTCGAACATACTACAAGAATTGAGAGCGTTAGTTTACATTTTCTTAACCCATACAATTCTTAAGATAACGAGCACTTACCTCATGATAACATGTGCGACACCACCGATTAACACACCATAAACGATGGCTCGGAACCGACCGATCTTGGTGTCTGCCCACCACTGTAAAATTCAGAGTCAGTGATAGCAATTTGGGGCGTGATCTATAAAGATTTCAGGAGCTTCCAGATATTCTCTTGTCCTGAATAGGAAATATTGTGCTGGGAGTCGCCAAAATAAGAAGAAAACACTTTCGAGAATTACTCACTGCGCCGAAGATAGGGATAACATAGGCCAAGAAAGTGAACAGCAGTGTCAAAGCGGAAGCCGCCTGAAGACCAAGACCGAGTGCACCGGCATGCGAGTTGGGTTTGCTAGGATCAATCGCACCAGTACCGTCGCCACCCGCTGGGAGAGGAAATTGAATGTAATTGTTGAAAACGGCCTTGGCACCATAGTATGAGCCTCGTTCGGCTAACTCTACGAAACAAAGAGTCCATGCAGTCCAGGGGACCGAGCCGTACACCTTACGCAAGGTTTTGCGTTCCTCTTCGGAGGGTGGCGGATAGGCTTCGAGATCCACGATTTGACTGGCTGTTTCCAGCGAGTCAACTTGAGACTCCGCGGCTTCATTTGTCGTGGCAGTCTGTACATTGTGGCCCTTTTCGACATCGACTACCGCACGGGCAACGGGCTCGACAATGTCAGTGTGAACATTCAAGCCGACAACATTCTCGGCGCCAACGGTGTTCGCAGCTAATAAGCGGTGAATTAGTTGGTAAATGAAATAAAAGAGGCTATACATGCGAATAACATACCCATTGCGATCGGTCAATCCACGAAGACGTTAGGTGGAGACACAGATGCTGCAGCAGCGACTCGATAAACCAGCGAAGTGCACACGCGTGGAGCGGTGTTTTCTATACTTATGTATGGCATGGCTGTTGTACGATAATCTCAAATACTTCATGTCCGCTATCAGATAACCGACTTGGCGAGTGGCGCGATGCTGTTGCATGTATGATGTGACCATCTCCTAACGGCTAGCAGCACTGACTTGCCCAATAAGGGTACCTCGTATAACGAGCGTGACAATATCACGGTGGGAAGGTAGGAGAAAAAGCGATTGAACCTACCACCACCTATCAAAATGGCGGAATTCAAGATGGCGGTTGTTCAACTAGTATCCTTGCGTGATTGCCGTCTTGTATGGCATCTTGTGGCTAAAACGCACTGTGAAATATTGTCCAGGCTTCTGTCCAGGGTCGGCTAGAGGTGGGAAACTCTTAAGAGTCTAGATCCCAACCTGATACAGCTTCGAGGGACTTTTCCAATCCAGGCGCAAACCTTTGATCTCACGATTCATCCGACAATTCTAGATGTGAGAGGCCTAAGTATCCGCCTCGCTTATCATCGCGCTACTACTTCCACCTATCTTGCGGGTTCCTGTGCCCGATTGGCACATGCGGAGCGTCCTGCCTCTCGGTGCAGACGCCATGCACTTCAGATAAAGAGAGTAGACGGGATATGTACTAGGGTGCAAGACACAAGGTGCTGTTGCTATCACGCAACTAAATAACCGAGGCTCAATTGGAGCTCCCGAGAAGCAAACTGGCTTTTTAGTGTATATGAGATCGCGGTGTTGTTACATCAAAGCACTTAGATGCGAACGCTAGAGTCTTTTGATTTGCTTTCCATAATGGAGAGCCAGAAGCAAGTCAATTGCTTAACTTAGGAAGTACCTCATTAACAGGTATGGTATGAATGAGGTGTTTATGTTAGCAGCAAAAACCAATTAACCCAAATTCTGTTCCATCTTCTAGTCATAGCAACATCACATTCGTATCAATCATTCTAGTCGAAACACCCATCTTCGAAGTACTATGGTATGCGGCCAGTAAATTTCAACCATGTCAGGTATTCGTGGCACACCGAAGGTATCGTGCCCACGCCTTGCAGACCCATAATACGTGGCTAGGTCTCCTCTTACACCCCTGCAGACCAGTACAATGTGGATGGCATCTCCAAGAGAAATTTCTATCTTGGCAGATGCTTGTTACTGACCCTCGTTACCGACCCTCTGACCAGACAGCTCAGGCTAGCAGGGGACCCAGTCGAGACCAGGGGAGCGATTGTGATGTGATGAGGAAAGATAGCTGTGGGCGTGGACGCCCTCCAGAAAAGAGACTGATTGTGAGGTATTGGTACGAAAGCTATGCATACAGATCCCCAAAAATATGAAGACAGAAGTGTTGAAATTCATTCCGCAGGTAAAACCAAGCAATACAACAGCGTGTAAAAGTAGTGTCTATTTAGTACTAGCTACAGTTTTGATAAACACTATGCCAAGAGACTATTATCCAGATCACTAGCAGAGTCGTACCGACCATACCATTGTGAACCATCTTCAGCTAGGATATCATACGCGTTCGCAGACTCTATTGACCATCGAACACTTTATACATCTTCCAAATACGTAGATCTACGGTATTACACTCGCAAGTATAAGAACTGCGTAATCTCAAACATTAAGTGCTTGATACTTAAACTTTGGGTTATATCTAGCATAGTAAGCGGAAGTTTTAAGTCTTCAATAAAGGGCGTGATTATACCGGGACAAAGTTTAATCGTAAGGCGTTATTCTTATTCTTATTCTTGGATTGCTAAAAAGTGTCCTCACATATAAGTAAACTAGACCACTTGTCAGCTATTAGCGAGGAGGCATCCAGAAGTGATAGTACTAAAGATCGCTATTATTATGCTGTAGAAATGATTCAATTTTGTTAGGAATCCTCAGGTCCCTTTTAGTGATATGAACTCATTATTGCGAGAAACTCTTAAAGGCTCTCCTGGAGGATGAATATGGACTACATAAAGAAGGTTACTTATTGTACAGTTTCGAGTGTTGTAACAAAACCAAATGCTAGAGAAATAATGCGTAGCATTCGACTCTCGTTCACAATTGTGTTATCATCCTTGGTTATTGAAACGAGCTTAGATATGAATAGAGAAGCAGAAGGGAGACAATTCAGAAAAACTAAAATAGGATCATGATATCGGAGGTATAAGATGACATTGCCGGCTTATGCTCATGGCAAAATCTAGGGGATCAATAGTTGTAGTAGGCGTTAACGGGAGAGGGGAGTGATAATGTTGAGTGGCTCCAAATTTGAATGGTAAACCGAAAGTTACTGCGTATAGAATCACTAGTTGAGAACATTATATGGTAGTATGGGTAAAATAAGGTGATATGGCCTGATTGTATAACTGAAGCTTTCGCCAGGTGAAAGGGCTTGATACTAGATCATAGTCCTCAAAAACACCGCGATTAGTGAAGCTTATGACGTGCTCACGATTCTCCATACGCCATATATATTAGAATCACTTAGTCCATAGTACGCTTTTTACTTCACTGCAAGTAGAAGGCAAATCGGTTTGAGAGAGAGTGATATCGGTTATCATTGTATCATCTCACCTCGTAATGTTGTCGAAGTATCAAGACCTAAAGATGTCCCTCCAATTCATTGAGATGTTATGTTGATAATCTTCTAGGTAGTCGCCACTACCCCCCAGGGCGTCGCTACAATATACCTTGGTCTACCCAGCACCCCTAGATAAATCTCGGACATAATGTAGGATGATGACAAATTGTACCTTGTATAGGATCTGAATGTTCTTAAGAGACCCGAATGTAGGGGGCAGTGTTTTGTCGGGAATCCAGGCTTCAAATAGCCTGTACACACAATCCCATACACTTATATGCCCATAGGCATGCTACGAGAATGCTACCTATTCTGAACATTATTTTATAGACAGGGAATTAGATGAAGAGCTGATGCGAGGGGTAGCTGATTTTTACCAAATATCGCTAGGTATAAGCGGAATAGAGATTTACGCTTCATATATCATCCTACTAGAAGAAATCTAAACTCCTAATATCACTATAGAACCATGTGTCCATATATATTATACCCTTTCTTTGGAACTAAAGATATTGGTGTCAATGCAGACTACCTGACATTTATTAACAGCCAGCGCCGGCGTTCTTCGGGCAAATTGGTCGGTTTTTTCACTTAAGAGATACAATCTCGTAAGCTCCCGAAACTCGTCGTACTCATAAGTAAAATAAGCGAACATTCCACTAAAGTAAAATGCTAAGCACCTGATACTTGCTTGATACTTGCTTGGTACTGGTAAAATCGCATATGTGTCTTGTAAGTCCCAACTAAAACATGTTGAGTGGGATTATGACAAGTTATGGAACAATCGGCCAAGGATGAGGGGCAAAACAATAGGATTTGCAAGTCCTTATCATCAGCAAATTACTTAAGCGCTGTATGAGATATCAGAGCAAGCATACAGTAGGGTCTCACATTTTCATCAAAGAGTAAGCCGCGAGGAACGAAGAGTTCAGGCTCTCGTGGCCATTCAGTTGCCAAACTAGTGCGGTAGCATGGCAATGGAGCCGCATAAAAGATGATCCTTAAAAGGGGTATTTCCCATTCTAAACCATGACACTTCCACCGTGACCTTTTAATGTCTTTTATAACTCCAAACTCCTGAGCAATGCCATGCAAAGCTACATCCCAACTCCGTTACAATGCCAACTATGATCAATAGAGCGTATATTCAACTCATCGTTTGAATGTCGCGCTCTTCCCACCCTTCTCACCGTGCAATCTGCGTGCAGGCTTCGGGCCTTCGGCAGTTAGGGCGTATGGATTAAACCTGGCCTTTCGTGGAGCGTTTGTGTTATTCGTCGTATTGTTCCCCGCTTTGAGAACCGACTTTGCGTTACTGTAGTCAAATGGCTCGTCACTTCCATCGGCCTCTTTGCTTGGAGGACCGGTAGTTTGATTTTTCCTAGCTAACTTCTCGGTCTTTTTCTGGTCTCGCTCTCTTTTCTTAGCCTCTTTGCGAGCAAGTTTTTGAGCCTTTTTCTTCGCTTTCCTGAGTTTACTAGCTTTCGTTTCCTCCTCACTATCATCGGGGACCGCGATTTCTTCGTCCGTTTTTGACGCCGCCTTGGATTCTAGTCCGGTTGACTCAAATGTCTCGGAGTCATTTCCTAATTCGACATCGGATTCTGAGCTAGAATCAGGTTCAGGGGCTTTGCGCTTCAAGCCAGCTTTAAGCGTGAATTCGCTGTCGCCGGGTATGTGATTACCATTTGCAGCTTCGTTGGGGGCCGGTTTTAAGTTTTCGCTGACTATGGTTCCTGACGTGGTTGTATTTTGGTCCGTACTTTGGTTGGCATCCTTGGCTAGCCTGGAAGATTGGACGAATTGGGCCCAAGGCAGCTCAAATTCACGTTGCTTTGGTAGAGACGCCTTGCCTTGTGGATCCCATCGGCTGCTAATAGGCATATCACCCCATAACTGGGAGATAGGTGATACGAAATCCTTCACATCAAGTGCATCCTTCGCACGATCCTTGAGCTGGGGCAATACGGTACGAGCGACTTCGCCGATACCCATGTTAGTCGCCGTATTGCCGCGAATGACTTCTGCTACACTGGGACCATTGGCACCTTGTGCTATGGCTTCAGTGATGATTTCAAACAAGTTAGACACCTCACGCTTTGCTAAGAAAGAACCGGAATCCAGTAAGCTGTGGAGTGCTTTGGGATCAGGGGGGAGCCGCCTCGCAATATCAAAAAGCGTGGCGTTGTTCATGATGAACAGTGGGCTTTCATCCTCTTTTCGCGCCAGCGTGTCCCTCCATCGATGGATAGCACGGAATACAGAAAATTGTTCCTTAGTAAATTTGCCTGCTGATTGTCTAATGAGCATGTTATACCAACCAAACGGTCCCTGACCAGTCTCTGAGTCATAAATGTATGATTCATGCCTACGAAGAGACGTCTCTTTTGACTTGAACAAGACATGGCGCATGAGATCATGTTCTGCCGTGCCTGTTTGAGAGGATGACAAAAGCTCATTTCGGAGATGGTCGTAAATGTAAAGTAGATAATGAGTGTCTGATCGAGCATAATAAAACATTTCCTCAGGGATTGGTCTGTGACATGGATTAGTTAAGCTGAAACGAGGGAACTGTTAAAATGGTCTCCAGCCATGACATAACGTACCGAATTCGCCAGTCCGCCAATTGATATTTCTTATCCGCGTCGAAGTCTACGAAGCGTTTAAGGAGATAGGCGAGACTTCGTCCAGGGTACTGCAGGGCGCAAGCAGCCTCAAATGTATCAAATAACCCGACTATATAGAGTCCACAATCTCTTTGAAGCCATACAATATCCATATACGCGCCGTGTAATACCTATTACTTATTAGAAAGTGACCACAGCAACAGAGGCTCCTATGAATATCAATCACCTTGACAATACTGGGATCAGCGAACACTTCATTAAGCACTTCCAGCTTGTGACGCCATGGCTGCAGCGTGTCGACTATCCAATCTTTTTCGCGGGTGCTTATTTGCATAAGGGAAAGCAGACCCGCGTACGTCCTGAAATCGTGATGCTCTGTATCAATTGCAATCTCATTTGCGCTTTTCAACTCTTCCAACATTGCCAAGACCCCGTCAAACGTATCGACGTAAGTGGCAGTGGTGGATTCAAAGGGAAGATATGAAATCGGGTCTTTTCGTTGGAAGACGGCTTCAGGGTATTCTAGCGAATGAATTTCCGTCTCGTAAGGATGCTTGTACCTACATCTACCGTTAGTTCTCCAGATCTATCCGTAGACATTCAAAGTTTTTTTTTTCTTGATTTACTCAGCATTTCTTAGGCCTTTCAGTAGGATTTTCTTGCGCATTTTCTCGCGCAGGTTCTTGTGTTGTTTTGGGGTGCGCTGCACTTGCAGCTCCCTGGGGGAGAAGCAAGAAGAAGATTGAGTAGCATACTGGGTTGACTGGGATTCATCGCTGAAGGTTATAAGGCTCTTGTCGAGGGAAAGAGTGGCATGTGGCTTTCGGGTAAGGATGGGTTTCCAGGGCGAGGTGTCGTGATTGTTGGGCTTGACCTCGAATGCATTCTGGGGCTTGAGGACGTTCGCTCGACGCATGGACTGGTCCAAAGCATATCGAGACTTCTTCGCAGGAGCAGTAGGCTGGTCGATTGGAACAGCCTTCCTCTTGATGGCACCTGTATACTCGTCTAGGCACGTGTCGGCCTTCTCCAATAAGTTATCGAGGACATCGACGATGCGCGACCAGTGGACGTCCACGTCATCGGCATCTTCTAGGCTCGGTCCAACCACGTCGGTGCCCCTTGTTGCTGACTGCAGGAGGGAAGAGGTCAGGCTGAGAAGGTGAGAGGCGATATCGTCGAGCTCTTCAGCAACAGCAGGGTTACTGGTGCGTTGGAAGCCCAGGTCTTCGGCGGCGACCTGGTTTGCCAGTCGGGTAGTGGAGACGAGGGCATTTTGGATAGTCTCCTGGAGAGACTTGAAATCTTGGGAGGATTCCATCGTTGCGATGTCTTATCTCGTCTCGTCTCCGTGCCCGGGCGTCACACGTTTGCAGTGACGGCGGATATTGGTACGTGGAGGCAGGTCGAGGTTTCGACATGCCAGTGTAAGTACAAAAAATTGTAGCAATTGAAAGGGTCCTGGAGAACAACGCGCGCCGCGACGACCGATAAGATAAGATAGCGATAACAAGCTTAAATGCGACATTTGCAGCAATCGGCGTACCAATGTAGCATTCGCATATGCACCTCGATGCATTACATAACAGTCTAATACGAAGTACCGGTACCAAGTTATCCACCGGACATCCGTACCTCTTATCATCTTCCATCGGCATCATCATCGCCATCGATATCTCTATCTGCCGTCCCACTCAACTAAATTTTGGCGCAAGCAGCTCTCGTAATTAATTGCAGTGGCATACAAGATCTATTTACAAGACTGGAATTTGACTCATCAGGATGTCTGCTTCGCTTGCGCCTGAATGCAATGAGGTTAAAGAGTAGGGTTCTGGTGAGGCGGAAAACTCGGCTGAGATTCGGAAACTGACCTTTTTTATTTAGGCGATACGACACTTGCTTCCTAAAGTGGTACAGCGAGAGTATGCGTGGCTCTAACTGGCCCGGACCCTTGAAACTATGACTGAGGCCATCCGCTAAGACCATTTCATAGAATACCTACGAGGGAATGGAAAGGCGGACAGCAATGAGTGCTCCAAGCTCTTCGAAAACTACCAAAAGTGCTTGAAGGTAGGTCATCGTTGCCACCGTTTCGCATTTCATCTCATACTTGCATAAATCTCTGATTCATGGGGAAGATTGCGCTAGAGGAGCGTGGCATAGACAAGCTCCTGGCTGAAGCACGCGAGGACAATAAGGAGAATGACGCCGTACATATGAAACGAAAGTGAACGTCTCTTCACGATCACGAACACGTGCCGAGTATCCGACACTGAGTTGGTCGGGCACTTGCGTTCGTACTACGAAGGTCCACGCCAAAATCACCCACCATGCTTAGCAGTAGTCTACAGTGTGCGCCAAACTCTGACATACAGTATGGCCGTCAAACTCACTTAACTTTCTACCAGGAATTAAGGTATCTGTGTTTTTTTTGTTTTTTAAACTCTATAACTACGAAAAGATTTTAACCTTTAAATACATATTCAAGCTTTAAATTCTATTCCAAGGGCTATTCTTGGGCGGCTATAACAGAAATATTAGATTACCCGTTCAAAGCCTTTGAGTTTGGCAAGCGGTGTTGCGGGCCGCAGACAGCCGATAGGTACTGAGTCGGGCCGCCTGACGTCTGGCAAGCGTTCGCTGGCTTGGAGGCTTGCACTGTAGACTATTACCAAGCATTGTGGGTGATTTTGGCGTGAACCTTCGTAAGTAGGTAATAGAAATCAGCCCACCTAGGTCTGCCACCCTTTTTGGCTAGGGATGCCACCAATTTCCTACCCATGTAGATTAGCTCCACTTATTATACAAAATAGGTGTAGATTAAAGCAAGGATTTATAACTGCTTAAAGTATTTATTGTTGCTTTAAAATAGCAATATTATTATAACTAAAGATTTTTACTATAATAAAATTATAGGTATTTTATATAATAAATATGTTTAATTAAAGATAATAAGTTAAACTAAGGTTTTTAATAGCATTATTATAGCTTTTTTTTAGTATTATAACTGTTATTCCCTCCCCTTTTCTGCCTTTATATATTACTTTATAAAATAACGGCCTTAAAGCTATTGCTAATGTTTTAAACTGCGTTTAACGCTATATATATAGTATTATAAAGGTATAAGAGGCCTTAAATATAGCAACAGCAGCGGAAGCATCGTTTTTAGTATTAGTAGTAGCATATTTATTAACGTAAGTATCGTTATTGTTTTTAGCAGTAATATACTTATTAGCAGGCTTAATAAAGCTATTATTGCTTTTAATAATAACATATTTATTAACGTATTAAATAAAGCTATTGCAAGCTTTTAATACGGTTTAATTAATATAAGCGGCATTTTTTGTAGCTGTAGCTTTAGTATTAATATTATAGGTTATAATGCTATAATATTACCGATTATTACGCAGATTTCGCTTATATTTTAATGTTTTTTAGTAGTATTAATAGTAAAAGTTTTCGTTTGTTAAGCTAATATAACATTTAATTAGCAAACAGTTATAGGTTAATATATAATACCGCTTTTTTAAAGCTAAATCTTTTTATAGCAAAAGGTTTGCTTACTTTTGTTTTATATTAAGCTTAAATGTTTACGTATTTTGCTATTGTTAATATATACTTTTGCATAGCTTTTGTTATTTTAAGGCTAATAATAGCGTAGTTTTAAGGTTAAATCTTATATAAAAAATAAAAAATTAATATTTTAAACGTTAATTATTAGCTATTAATAGCTATTAAAGTTTTTTATTTTTAGCTTTTTATTTTTAAGCACTTTTAAATATTTAGTGTTTTTTAGCTTATATGCTTTAAAAGTAATATGCGTATATATTTAATGTTAGCACGGAATTTTTTTTTAGTTAATAAAGTTACTTATATAATTAATTAAATTAACTGTTTTACTATTTTTATAATGTTTTACTATAATAAAGTACTATTAATAAGCTTTTTTTAAAATAACTTAGCTAATTTTAAACTATAGCTTTTTGTTTAAAAATATTATTTTATTAAATATTTTTACTTATATATGCTATTATTACTTGCTTATTTTTTTTAAATAAGTAGCTTTTTTTTTTTTATTAAGCTAATAAATAGTTTTAATAAATAAAGCTATATTTAAATTAAATTTTTAAAAGCAAGCTTTAACTTTATAATATGTTAACTTTATTATTAAGCTTGCATAAACTTTAAAGTTATAATATTTTTTAATATAAGCGTAATATTATTGTTTTTAAAACGCTATATACGTATTATTAAAATATTAAATAACTTTGCTTTAATTAGTAAATTCTTTTTAAAAGTTTTTTTAATACTTTTAAATCTTATTTATAAACGGCGTATATATAATATACTTTTAAAAAGTAAGTACGCCTTTTAAAAAATAATTAATTATAAGCTTTTTTTTATAGTAACAGCGTTTTATTTATTCGATTTTTATAGCGTTAAATTTATTGTTAATAAAATAAACTTTATAAAGCTTTAAATTTAACGTAATTATTATTTCTTTAGCTATATACTAAATAGCAAAAGTAAGGCTAAAAATTAATAATAGCAAATTTATAAACATTAACCAATATTTATTAAAAAGCTTGCCTTTTTAGTTTGTTTTTATATAAAGCTTAACATTCTTTATAATATATTATATATATAGCTATTATTATATTATATTACTTTAAATAAATAAAAAAGCGCTTTTTTTAATAAAGTTAAAGTTTATAACTATTATATATAAAAGCTTTAATATTTTTAGCTTAATACGTAATTATTTTATATATTTTATAGCTTATATTATTTTTTTAATATTTTTATTAAAAAATAATGCGTACGTTTTATTAAAATAAATATTAACTTTTATAATACTGTTAAACTAAAGAAATAGCATGTTATACTTATTAACTTAGTGTATAAAATTTATTATAAAAACGTTTAAATAACGTTGCTATATTTGCTAAAACTATAAAAAAGCTTAAAATAAGCTAATAAAAACTTTATTAATTAAAAGCAACATATGCTATATATTAAAGCTATTTTAAAGCGTTATTAAAACTTAAAAAGTATTATTAACAACTTTTTTAATAATATTTTTTTATATAATAATGTAGTTATTTACGTTTTTAAAAGTTAAAAAGCATTTAAAGTTTGCTATTTTAAGGTCTTTAAAGATTAACTTATTGCTTTTTTGTTTTATTATGTTTTAACTTATAATTTTATAATGTTTTTTTATTTTTACTTAATATATTAAATAATTTTTTAAGTTATTTAATAGCAGGTAGTTATAGCAACTTTTAATTATTTTAAAATATTAAGCGTTATTTTTTTAGTTTAGTTTTATAATAGCTAAAAACGCATAGTTCGTTTTTTTTAAAGTAGCCTTTTTGCTTTTAGCTTTAACTTTTAAGCAAAACTTGCTTTTTTTATTATAGAAGACTTCGTAATAAATTATTTAGCCCTTTTTGTTTTTTTTTTTAAACTAAGCAACAAAGGCGTAGCTATAAGTAAAAACGTGCTTTTAAATATTAACAATATAGTTAGCCCATAACTCGTATATATAGTCTTTAAGAAGTACTAATAATATTACGTCTTAAAAATTTAACACCTTTATTATTTTATATAAAAAAATATTATATTAAATGTTTAAAATATAAAAAATCTAAAAATACTAATTTTATTATAAAAAAATAAATATTAGTAATATTTTTAAAAAATATATAAAAAAATGTAAAATATATTATGTTTGCTTAATTTAAGTTTATAGCTTTTTTGTTTAAATAAATTAAAAAGTAATTAAAGCTTTTAAAAATATATTTATTAATAGGTTTATATATATATTTATTAATAAAAAAGTTTTATAATATATTATATTAATTAGCTATTGCTTTTTTAATTATTTTTTAGCGAAATTTTTATTGCTTTTAATACTTTTAGCTGCTTTAATGTTTACGCTTTTTATGCTTCTGTTTTTTATTATATTTTTGAGCAATTTAGCTTATTTTATACGTTTTTTGCTTTTTAACTTATTTTTGCTTGCTTTTTACTTTTTATAATAGCCTTTTTTTATTTTACTTTTAAAAAAACTTTTTTTATAACTTTTAGTTAAGTTTTAAAAAACATTTTTTTTATTATATTATAAATTATTTATTATTTTTATAAAAAGTATAAAACTAGTAAAAAATACTATAAATAAGCTATTAATAATAAAAAAATATATAAAAAAGTATATATTTATTAAACTAATTTAAATAATTACGTTTTTATAAATTTTATTATATATTAATATTATTATTTAGCTTTTAATAGTCCTTTAACCGTTGTTTTTCTTAATTCTTTAAAACTTTTTTATTATATAAGTAATAATAGCGCTATTAAACCTTTTAGCGGTTTTTTTGCTTAGCTTAAAACTATAAAAATTGCTATACTTCTTTTTGTTTTTATAAGGCCTTTTGCTTTTTTTGCTTCTAATTTATTTTTTGCTTTTTTAAAAGTACTTTTTTTAAACTAAAACAACTAGTTTAAGCTGCCGTTAATAGCATTATTTAAAAAAAAAAGATAAAAGGCTAGAGCTAAAGTAAATTTAACTACCTTAAATTTAAATTTTAATTGCGTATTAATATTAAGCTTTATTTTTAGTTTTTAAAACTATAATTTAAACTAATTTTTAAGCCGCCGTTTTTTTATAATTAACGTTTTTTTTTTATATATAAGTTATAAATACGGTTTATACAAAAGTTAAAAAGCTCCTACGTAGTTACATATATAATATTTATTTATAAATTATTAAAAAATATATATTTAAAAGCTTAAATTTTAACGAACGTTAATATATTTTTTTTTTTTTAAAAAGTTTTATATTAATAATATTTTAAGTAAATAATAATAAAGGCAACTAACTTAATTATTACGTTATTATATTATATAAAGATATATATAAGTATTGTTAATTTTTTAAATTTTTATTACTTTTTTTACTTATACCTTCTTTTTACGTTATTTTTAATACTATATAATATATAATACTACGTAATACTACGTAATATATAATTGCATATAACTGTTTTGCGCAGTAGGTAATCTTATTAAATTCTATTAATTCTAACTTTTTTTTATTAAAATCTATCGATTTTAATTGCTTTTTGCAATTTTATCGCTTTTATAAGTTGCAGTATTAATTTTTAAAGCTAATAAAGTTTATTTTGCCCTTTAATTATTTTTAAACCTATTAATCCTGCTTTAATTATTTTTAAACTTATTAATTTTACCTTTTAATTATTTTTAAACCTGTTAATCTTACTTTAATTATTTTTAAACCTGTTAATTTTGCTTTAATTATTTTTAAACCTATTAATTTTACCTTTTAATTATTTTTAAACCTGTTAATTTTGCTTTAATTATTACTGCTATTTACTTATAAACTTATGTTTAACTTTAAAGCTTTAATATAATTAAAAACTTATTTACTATTAAGTTTTTAAGTTAAAAACTCTGTTGCTTTTAAACTTTATTAATTTTAGTTTATATATATTTATATAAATCTTTTATTAATTTTGCTGTTTTTTTATTTTTTATTATTTTTTACTACTTATTTTTATTATTTTTATTATTAGTTTTATTACTTTTATTATTAGTTTTATTATTTTTATTAATAATTTTACTGATATTTTTATTATAACGCTTTTTATGCTTCTTTTTCTGCTTAATTAAAACTTATAAGCACTGTTTTTTACGCTAAATAATTAAAAAAAAATATTTTAAACGTTAATAATACATAAAATATTTTTAAAGGTAAATTTAAAGTAACATAAGTTTAAAAAAAGTTATAACATACTACGCTTTTATAAGCATTTTTTTGTTTAGTTTATATATTATTACTTATAAGTAAATAATATTTTTATTATATATTTACGAGCATAAAAAGGTTTTATTAAAGTATTACTGTTAATTTTCTCGCTTTTTTAGTTATTTTATGCTACTTAATAATAATTATTATATAACCTTAAAAGCGAAAAGTTTTATTAGTTTAACTTTTAATAATATTTTTAAACATTTTTAAACCGGAGCTTAACTACTTTTTTATGCTTATTTTAGCAAATAACTTGTTGTATAATAAACCGCATATAACTTATTATATAACAGGCCGCACATAACTTATTATATAATAAAGCTTGCTATAGTTACTTATAATAATAAGCTTGTTTATTTAGCTATAGCGGACAGAAAATATTTAAACTAAAGTTAAATAGTTAATAGTTCGTTAAAAAAAAAAAAAGACTAAATTGTTACTACAAAAAAAGGCTTAAAAGGGCTCGCAAAACTAAAAAATTTAACAAGCTATTATAAAAAAGCGAAATGTTTAATAATATACTAACTTAAAAAACAAAGGTATTTAACTACTTAAAATTTTATTTGTTAAAATAACAAGCTTATTACTTTTATTTTTATACTTTTATTTTTTTACTATTTTTTTATGCTTATAAAACTTGTTAAGTTAAAAAGTTATAGTTAAGCAGCTACCCTTATTTTTTAATTTAGCTAAAAAAAACAGCAGAACTAAACAACTTTTAAAGTTTAAAGCATAGCTATAAAAAAAAAAAAAAAAAACATTAAGCTATAAAAATATTTATTACTTAATTATTACTATATAATTTTACCTTTATTTTTTAATAATTTTATCCTTATATTATATTTATTTTATTAAATTATTGTTATATTTTATTTACTACGTTATTAAAATTTTACGTAATAAGTCCTATAAGTATTAAATAAAGTAGCTATAACTTTAACTTTTTAAGTAACGTTAATTTAAAACATAAATTATAGCAGTAACTTAAGCAAGTAAATAAAAGCAAAAGTTTATATAAAAAACTATAATTAAATATAATAACATTAGTATAAAAATAAAACCTAGTAAACGTAAATGTTGCTTTTAAAAGAACAATCCGTTAAATTAAAAACTAAAGAACAATAATAAGTAGTTTATTAAACTTAAAATAACGTTTAAAAGATAAAG
Organism: Xylaria flabelliformis; assembly: GCA_007182795.1. Taxonomy (NCBI): domain Eukaryota; kingdom Fungi; phylum Ascomycota; class Sordariomycetes; order Xylariales; family Xylariaceae; genus Xylaria; species Xylaria flabelliformis. The sequence continues at coordinate 421,644 of VFLP01000013.1, forward strand.
TTTAATTTAATAATTATATAAAAAGAAGAGTAATATAAAAGATCGTTAAATTTAAGTATTTTTTTTGACTTATTTAAGCTTTTTACGTAACTTTATTAAACTTTATATTAAAATTTAAAGGTTTTATTACGCATATTATAATTTAAAAACGTACATAAAATATTAAACTATTTAAAATTACGTACTTATATGATTTAAAAGCAAAAAACAGCATTAAACTACTTAAAATTATATATTTATATAATTTAAAAGTAAAAAACGCACTTAAAACATTAAACTATTTAAAATTACGTATTTATATAATTTAAAAGCAGAAAACGTATTTAAAGCATTAAACTATTTAAAATTACGTACTTATACGATTTAAAAGCAAAAAACGCACTTAAAACATTAAACCATTTAAAATTACATACTTATATAATTTAAAGGCAAAAAACGCACTTAAAGCATTAAACTACTTAAAATTACGTACTTATATAATTTAAAGGTAAAAAACGCACTTAAAGCACTAAACTACTTAAAATTACGTACTTGTACGATTTAAAGGCAAAAAACGCATTTAGCTAATATAACCACTTAACTATATACGCAAATATTAGAGCAATAGCAGATACTTTGGAGGTCATGAACCCCTGCTTTGATTTATACCTAATTTGTAAAGCAAGTGGAGCTAATCTACATGGGTAGAGAAATTGGTGGCATCCCCAGCCAAAAAGGGTGGCAGACCTAGGTGGGCTGATAGAAATGATGAACATTCCCCACAGAAGTACCAGGGCTGGCGATCAAATCCTCAACACCTTGCTGACGCTGGCCAATTGGTATTGATTTACCCCGGAGACACACCCCAAAAAAACGAGGCTGACCTGAAAAAGTGATAAACTTGGTTGGACTGCAATGGCTTGGCAATGGAGTTATTAGTTGTCCAGCGACTGGGGTGATAACACGGTCAGCAATACGGCCTACCCAAGTCGTCAGCAGGCAACAACATGCCTAACTTGGACTACCTACAGTACCTAAACGTATACGAAGATGTAGGTATAATAAGTATCGTAGCTGCAGAATTTATTCTCAACTTGTTTCCCTCTCTTTTTTCATTATCATCGCTTTCACATGTCTTTGTCTCGCAAAGGTCATTATCCTCACACTAATAACTTGGATGGATACATGGGACTGCTTCAGCAAACCTACTTAACTACCAAGGTCGTTTCCTTCTTGGACTGAACGATCTATAAGGATGATATATCGGCGAGATATTTGGGGATGAACTGGTGAAGTTATGGTGCTGGAATAAGCTATCCTTGGAATGCCTTCACCTAACTTATCGCCGGCCGGGAGCGGGGCGTACTGCCTGGTTGGCGCATGCTCCAGCTAGCCATTTAGTTTCGAAGCTATGCTGCTATTGATATTAGGTAAGGTTGAACAACTTTCAAGGTTCTTTCAGTAGATGTGCGTGCGTTGTCGGCTAGAGTCGCTTCCTAACGATCGATGCGGCTCTTGTAGGGACTTTTGTATGTAGGTAGGTACTTATCTTAGCGGGTCTTTCTAGCTAAAACTGAATGGGTAGTGCTACCCCCCCAAAATCTCGTTATCGCTGGCCTGTACGGCACAACATCGCCAAGTCCCTTACGCATGCGTGCTTGCTTGCTTCAATGTTGCTTGCTTGACCAACAACATCCCTACTTCAATACTGGCGACTGCATATATCTGCCGTCGAGGCTGCGCCAATGCGACACCACGCCTGATCCTGCACGACATTCCATACCCGGGTATTGCAGACGACGACTTACCCGCGTTTTCCCACCCGCCATTTCGATCCCCGACGCTCGTTAAAACATCCAACCCAACTATATAATACATTGCACTCTGGCTTGAGGCAAGAGGGGGGAATCCAGGAAACGGTCGATCGCGCTTTTACTCTTCACCACTACGCACCGAGGATCCTGCTCTCGACACCGCCAACCCGAGCATTCGCGCGAGGTTAGTTAGAAGAGCTTAGTTTTGTCTTCTCACGGCACCAAACATACATCGCTAGAAACCAGCTTCGCAGCTCTTTAGTCGTCCACAAATTCGTCCTTTATATGATACTTTCCTTTAGGAATGCTATTCGGACGACAATAATCATTTTCCTCGCTCGCTCGCTCGCTCATCCTTTATGCACCCCTTCTCCGTCCTGACCCTCGCCATCTTTGTAGCTGGCTACATAACTGCTCGATGGGATTTGGTCACTCGGTTATACGAGCTTGCCCTCTTTGCCTGGGATAACGGTGTCATAGTGAGTACAAACCTACAAATCGCTGTACAATATACCCTCTCCTAGCCAGCTGGCTAATGTGTTCATGTACCCAGTCTCGTATCGCTCTAGGCTGTGCTTTCTGGAGTGTTACGTTTCTATTCCTCTTCATACCTGTGCGACATATCGCGCTTAGCGAGGCTGAATTAGTATGTCTCTGCCGCCCGCTGTTTGCAATCTCTTCTCCATACTAGGGCTAATCAAGGAATGCAGCACCCACGATCACCGAGCCGGGGAATCTCTGCTCGAGAACAGCTTAGGCGCAGAGGCTCCTTCTAAGTGGGGTGCTCTGACGCCGTCTGGACATGCCAGAGCACGATGGACTGATGCGAGTGTTTTGGCCGAGCGACATTGCAACTTCTGATCTCCCAGGCGTTCTGGTCGGCTGGAGGAACTCTGATTTAGACGTTGTTGTTGTGGCTATCTTGGATCATGTTGATGTGAGCAGATGTCGGCCCCTCACCCCTTTACGTGATCGCGCACCTGACATATGTCCAGCCGAGAGGCGTCGAGAATGCACTGAAAACAGGGATTCTGTTGCGTAATGCCCGCAACCCAGTCGCAAGAATATTCGAGCTCTGTGGCCAGGCGTCGATGCATGTGCTTGGCTTGACGAATGCTACGCTTGGTACTTTGTTTGATCCGTCGTGGGTGCAAGCAATCACGCACCCGGCTAAGTCGTTGCCGCGAGTGACCTGCACTAAAGCCTCGTCTATTCAAACAATTCTTTTTGATAGGCCTAATCCGCGTCGAATGCAATATATATCGTTGAACCCAATTGCCCTGTCTTTAAGCGACAAAAATCAAACTTCTTATGGCGGCTCTCCCGAACCCGAAGTAGAGGACGAAAAACAAGAGCAGAAGAACAAACGGAATGCCAACCATTTAGTGGAGAAAATAAAACAACATTCAGTTATCCGGCATCTACCGTCTTCTAAGGACAAAGCTCTGGCAAAAATCGTGAATCAGATCAATTGGGCATGGGAACTCGAACATTTATTGCAGAAGAATGTGTCTCTTATCGGCCCTCGCCCCAAGCGTACTCTCAGCGTTTCCGAACGCGTTGTAGAGCATGCTACGACTATGAGAGACACAGCGGTGTTATGGGTTTGGGATATGATCATTATCTACGTATTTCCTGTGGTTCGGCGAGCATTCATAATCACCCTTCTCGCACATCGACTTATTGCGGAGGCACTTCTCTTGGTCCTAGAGTGGCGCCTCCGTCCCACATCTCCTGCCCTCAAGGATATATCGGCCACAGCGCAACAAGTGGAAATTCGTCTCCTTCAATTCTGTTATTGGCCTATGCAATATGTAAAGCTACGTCTACGCAAGAACGACTGGGATAGTGTCACGACGAGTCATCCTGATTATATACGTTTCTACAACAGTCTGTGGCTTGTAGCAAACGACGTGATAATAGGCATCGCCTTGGGGACTTACATCATCGAGAACGCCGAGTGGGCGGCTGATATGATCAATATGCTTCTAGACAAGTATACCATTACCGCCTTACAGAGCAGCATATCATGGCTTATGGGTTGGCCGGCCGGGCTCAAACTCAATAGCGAATTGGCATTGTTTCTCGGCGACCTGTTCTTATGGGTCATTGACTATTGGTCCAGTTGTGCCCAGACTTTGGAGCCTTTGTTGCCGCAGATCATATGGTTTATTGGATTCTCTAGCTTTGCTGGTGCGAGTATGCCCATTGCTCTGTTGTCGGATCTACTATCGGCGCTCACCCTTCACATTTACTCATTCTATCTAGCCTCGGCACGAATTTTCCACTGGCAGTTGACAATTCTGCTTTCACTATTTCAACTTTTCCGAGGGAAGAAATATAACGTCCTACGCAATCGAGTTGATTCTTGTGATTACGATCTGGATCAGCTGCTCGTTGGCACTATCTTATTCACTCTTCTCTTTTTCTTGCTACCGACTGTCATCGTATTCTACCTGAACTTCGCTCTTGCACGTATGGTCATCATATTGCTCAAAGCCGTGTTCGATACCATGTTGTCGTGCTTAAACCATTTTCCATTGTTCGCTTTAATGCTGAGAGCCAAGGACCCTCGGCGTCTTCCAGGTAATTTCCTACTAACTTTGATATAATGCAATGCGCTAATTTATAGTAGGCGGCATTCGTTTTGAACTTCGTGATACCCATAATAGACATAACTTTAATTCAACATCAATCTCATCCTCATCCTCATTTTCCCTGTCTCCGACGTCCCTCATCCACCTAAAGGTAATGCAAGGCGCTGCTGTCTACCGATATCGTTCTGTTGCTAATATGATGCAGCCGGTTCCTCTCGAATTCAGCGCTATGTTTCATCAATACTTCCAGATGGGCAACCGACTCCGCAAGCACTACTTATCACCTGGCGTGCTATTCTGTCTTGTCACTGGACGTTTCGTTCCGCCTATCCACAGGAAAAACTTGTACTCTTTACAGTACAGTATGCTTCCTGGTCGCCGGGCAGGTATCATGGAGATCTGGGAAGCGTTAAATTCACTGCCAGCCAAGAAGCCTATGGGGTTACATCCTTACGCTCTAGCAACCAATGCTCCTATGCTGAATGGACGACGACAAATGAATGGGCGGGCGACACGGGGTTTGAGGTAAGGGCATTTTAGTCGACCTCAGGTAGACTGTATTGGCGTTTTTTCAAGAAGGGGGGCATCTAGACGACATAGAACATGACCATGTCGAAGTCATGATTTTCTGTATACAGCAACGGATTGAATCGGGTGTGATACCTTTTAGACGCACGGCGTAACCACAACCAGGTGGTACTCGTTATTTTCGTATAGCAGTTGTTGGAGGACGAGCACATTCTAAACATCGTTGACATAAATATATCATCGATCGGACCTAGTGGGAGTCTTGATTGTCGGGTCTATCGACACTAGTTCGAACACGACCCGAGGTTCTATTAAGTTTCTGACGCCTGTGTAGAAAAGACGGAGGTCTTGAGCGGGAGTATCAATCACGGCATCTCTGAACTTAACACTGTTTTCAATAATCCGATTTTATTATACCTCCCGTGGATCGCGTTTAACTTAGTGACAGTTGAAGCTACCCGCCTGTCTACCGATCATTTCCGCGTCATATATACAAGAAATGCTAATGGTTCATTTCTAAAAGGAGCGACTTGTTGGATTGCGCTGCCTATAGTTTTGAATCAGATGCTGGCTGCAGTTTTGACACTAATCTGCCGATGGTAGCGCGACATGTACGAAGAAGTGGGCGAGCATGTATTGATCAGAATAACGAATGTGCGACGCCTGTAAGAGAGTCCCGGATCTCTCAGATATCGTCTAATTGACATCGTGATGTTGATTAGCCCGATCGAAACGCATCAAGTTACCACGTTATTATCACGTGTTGTTTTCCGGCCAGATTCAGTCCTCTGGTACTGACCGTATGTAGTGGCGGCGTTTCAGCTGTTTAGTCCACTGGGTACACTTCCGTTGAAAGCACCTTAGTCTTGTTATGTACTTAGCTGGAGAAGTCCAGCTGTCGCCCCTTGTTTGCTACCAACAATGGAGCTAGGCTTCTCGCGATATACGAGTCAACTGAAGTGATATTGTAAAATGGGGATATCTCGCCCACACCCCCGATAAAACTCAACCCAAAAATTCGAGAGCATCGGTGATTATGGCTGTACATGAGTAAAATCAAAATTTAGAAGCTTGGCAATTGAGTAATGCTCATTATCGCGCTGGGCATACGCGATTGATATGCTCGATTAGCTCATGGACTCGATAAGGTTTCGTTGTTACCCCGTCCTAAGTACGCATGTCAGTAAGAAGCCTTCATAGAATAGGGACCAGCTATACACACCATGCCCGACTCAAGAGTCTTGTTGACCTGCGCATGGCGGACATTGGCAGTCACTCCCACAATGGGAACATGACCACTGAGCTCTCTGACGGACTCCAGTCGGCGGACTTCTTTGGTAAACTCGATGCCGTCCATGACAGGCATCTCGATATCGCACAAGATCACGTCAAAACTTGTCGCTCGATTACGGCTGCTCGGCGTCTTTTTGGAAACTACAGCATTGAGAGCCTCCTTTCCATGGTTGGCAGCTTGTACTAAGAACCCGTGGTTCTTTAACTGCTTGCACAGTACTCTCTGGTTGATGATATTATCTTCAACAACCAGAACTGACCTTTGGGTCGTTTCTTCGGTGCCGGGCTTGTTTGGGTTTCTACTCGAGCTCGATTCGCCATCGGTTGTTGCTGCTGAGTTTGCTTTGGTTAGGCGCGTTGTCCTTTGGGCCCTGACGTAGAATGCGAACGTGCTTCCCACACCGGGAGTGCTACTAACGCCGATCTGTCCATCGAGCATCTCGGTGATCTGTCGTGAGATAAACAGGCCGAGGCCTGAACCGCCGTATTCTGCATAGGTCTTGGGTGAGGCTTGAGCAAAGCGATTGAATAAATGTATCTTTTGGCTGTCTGTGAGTCCTATACCAGTATCTGTTACAGAGAAGGACAAAAAGATATCTAATTCCGGTTTGGTTATGGTGTTGATATCGATTGGTGGGGAACCAGAAGTTGATGTCTTCGCACAGTAATGATGTGGCACGTATTCAATCCCATAAAGGGCGTCTGAGGTTGGCCGCTTTTTGTGGGCAGAGACTTTGATGGTGATCTTCCTATGAGCGGACTTCTTCGTAAACTTTATGGCGTTCATTACTAGGTTGATGATGATCTGAATGAACATCTTAGAATCCAACATAACCCAGTGCGCACCAAGATTTTCAAGAGAATCATCCTCAACTATTTCAAGAGCTATATCAGCAGCTTTGAGCTCAAGCTCAGACATCTTGAGGGAAGATCTGACGAGCGACATAAGCTCCACCGCGCTTGGCGATACAAGCAAAAGATCAGAGTCGAGCTTCGATAATGTCAGCACATCATCGACGATCTGTTTTTGATGCTGCACGCAGTACATTATTGTCTTTGCGGCATCAACTGTGCTATCAATCTGTTTCTTCAACATCTGGCGAAGGGGGGCAAGAGTTGCAGGCAGAAGCGATTCCCGGCTTATTGTATCCAGCGCAGTATGGCCAACATCGACGACCTGCTCTCCGCAGTGGAGAACAGCCGATAGAGGATTGCGGATCTCGTGACTGATCATGTCGATAAACCTTTCTTGTTGATTATTTAAATGTATGGCTTCAGTCATCTTATCTGAGAGAACCTTGGCGGTCATTTTCTGCGCACTGATATCCGTAACCCAGAAGTCAATATATTTGAGAGTGCCGTCTTCTCCGAATTTGGGAAATCCCGTAGCCAGAATGTAGGAGTCATTGGTGTAATCCCGACCACCTTCAGATATCGTATAAGTTTTGTTTTTGAGCCGAAATTCGCAGGCCCTCGAGCGTGGGTCTGTTTGTAATGCCCGAAAGAAATCCTTATTACTCTGGACATCGTCGTCGTTTACGAACTGTAGCCACGGCTGCGGTACGTGCGGCACTTGCTTGTGGGCAAAGTCATAATATGCCCGCCAAGCATCATTTCCATACATGACGTACCCGTCCCTATCTGTTCGGCAAACTCCCAACGGACAATGCTCAGCGAAATTGAGCTCTCCTGGCTTAAGATCAAGAGTTGTTTGCTTCGTTAACTGGGATTCACATTCATTATGGCGTTGGCGAATGTTAGAGTCTGTTAAATCCAGCGGCATTCCGCACGAGCCTTTAGCTCTCCCATCCTTTCCTATCAGCTTTTTGATTGCACAAAATCGTGATATCAAGGTGCCCTGGCCGGTCCTGTTGGTTCTCGGTGACTTCATCGTGGGAGATACTGCCTACACCACCAAGCCCTCCGATTTGCGTGATCGTAGAAGGCGAGTAGCCGTTCAACATCCCGCGAGGTTGAAAGCAAGGGTATAGGGGCCCACCATGCAAAAAGATGCGCGGTGCTTCTAATGTGATACTGATGGGATCGCAGCCATAAAACTTAACGACAGACCGGTTATAATTGGGTCCAGAAATATATATCCAATGCCTGTATCGATATACAGGCCAATGGAATCGCACATGGCTGCTTCAAAAAGAGACGAAGAGGGCTCTGTCCGAGCTTCAAAACTAGACTGGGCGAAGATAAATAGTAATGATTCGAAGGGCCATCATCAGGCATCGTTGGCCCGACCGGCGATTTCGGAAGGACGAAGGACCAAGTCTATCCCGAAACCGTGCTATTATCCCCCGTTCCCCCGCAAGTGTAGCCCAAGCCTCGCCATTAAGACTGTCAACTCGAGTCAACTCATGAAGGTATCTTGACTCGGTGTAAAGTGCTGCTATGCTATACGGTGAATCCCGAACCACCGATATGGATGATGGACATGTTGCAGTGGTGGGGTTGCTTGGTATCCTGGGCCAAGAGCTTTGGGCGAAACCTTCCTGATTCGTGATCCGCTTTATCTTCAAGTTATCAGCGGCAGGGGACTGAACTAACCCTAGTATGGCAAAGTAACCTAAGCACATTGTGACTGGGTGAGCCCCTGCTCGTATTTACACGGATGCCGAACCCCAAATGAGAGCATCTGTATTTGCTCTGTAGCGCGGACAGTACAATACCCGAACGCGATCCTATAACGACGTTTCTTCAATTGAATTCAGGCGACGATTTAGTGCTAGTTCAGCCATGGACGCCTACTCATCCGAGTCAGATCTTGTGCCTTTGCCTCCAAAGGTTGCCGTGCTAAGTTTGAGAACAGGGAAAGTGAGACCGCTCGCTGGTGTGAAGCTCACCTCGGCCATCAACAAGCAGCCGAGACAGGATAGGGTCCGCCTGACCAAGCTGGGCTTTGCCGGTGACGAGCGTCAGCACCCGCCGCACCAGTCCCCCGACAATGCCATACACCAATATGCTAGGAGCCACTACGACCGCTGGAGGGCCGAGTTGCCTGATCGCAAAGATAAGTTCGTCATCGGAGGGTTTGGCGAGAATATATCCACCACACACCTCTCCGAGAACAACGTCTGCGTTGGCGACAAGTTCCGGCTCGGCGATGCCGTCGTTCAGGTCACTATGACCCGTCAGCCTTGCTTTAAGCTGAATCACCGCTTCGAACACAAGAAGATGGCCACTATGGTGCAGAATACAGGCCGTACCGGGTAAAACTCTCCTTGCTTCTTAATCACAAAGAATATACTAACAGGTTAAAAGGTGGCTTTACCGGGTTTTGTGCGAGGGTTGGGTCGAAGAGGGTGACGAGATGGAATTGATCGAACGCATCAACCCGGCATGGCCACTCTCGCGCCTACAACATTTCCTATATACAGACCGGAACAATGCCGAGGCTTTAGAGCAACTTACTAGACTACCTGGTCTGGGCAACGAGTTAGTGGGGCTCTTTCAGAAGCGCTTGGAGCAAGGCGCTGAAGACATGAGTGGCCGTCTCGACGGCGACGTCGCTGTGCCTTGGCGCTCTTACACGTTAATCGAGAAAACATATCTGACCCCACGCGTGAAGAAATTTGTCTTCGCTACAGATGAAAACATTGGCTTAGACGAACTCCATCTCGGTCACTTTCCGCACGTTCGCGTAAAGTTTGGATCTGATTCTAACTTTACACGAGCCTACTCCGTCGTTTCTGGTGACCTGAAGCGCTTTGAGCTTGGCATCGCAAGGGACGACAACTCGCGGGGTGGCTCCGTGTATCTTCATGATAACATGGTCGTAGGTGACACAGTGAAGATAGCCAAAGGCCATGCATCAGCAAACAAGTGGACTGTTGACCAAGACCTTTATGCTAAGAAGCATGTTTTCATTCTTGGCGGTATTGGAGTAACGGCTTTCGTCGGAGAGATACAAGCATTGGCCAAACAATGTGTACAGTTTGAAATCCACTATGCTGTGCGAAGCCTTTCAGATGCTGCGTATCTAGATCATCTACCCAAAGCACAGACTACTATCTATACCAAGGCTGAAGGACAAAGACTACGCATCAGAGAGGTCGTCCCATCTGTTGACGATATTGTTAATCCCCATGCAGTTATTTACTGCTGCGGTCCAACTGGTATGATCGAGGAGACGCGAAATCTAACCACTCAATTGGGATATCCTCGATCTCATGTTTATTTCGAAGAATTCGGTGGTGGCGCTACCGGTACTGGTGATCCATTTGAAGTTGAAGTCAAGACATCAGGAAATATCTTACAGGTCTCCCGTGAAAAATCTCTTCTTCAAGTTCTGAATGAAGCCGGCTTCGATATCGATTCATCCTGTCTCGCGGGCAATTGCGGCGCTTGCATGATTGACTACTGTAAGGGCGAGGTCATACATCATGGCGTAGCTCTGGATGACGAGCAGAAGAGCACCAGTATGCTGTCCTGCGTTAGCCGTGGGAAGGGGAGGATCACAGTGAGCTGCTGACTTCTAACATATCTTAAACACGATACTTCATTTCACTATCGATACAATCTATCTGCCGCTTTTTTGAGAAAGCATACAAGCATACGGCTATGATGCCGATCTTAGACATGGTTGTTGCAGGTTTTTCAAATATGATTTTGGGGTTTCTTTCCTTTATGACACCAACCCTCTTCCCCTGAGTCTGCAATTATCGGCACGTCCAGTCTAGTTTTCCCGTCGGCTGGTGATAGCTTCGTCAATAAGCCTGGACACTTCAGCAGCCTATACTCGTCGTTAGCAACAAAAACGAATAGATGCTATAACGCCATGAACAGTCACAGTTACTGGTAACTTACATAAGGCAGTTGGAGCATATCACAGTGATTACCGTCAATAACGTGAGTTTGTATCTCTCCAACTAGGATATCCCAGCCATTTGCATCGAATGTATGTCGAGTGGCGTAGAACCACGCCCTGCAGTTCCTATTCTCTGCCGCCATCGGATTATTATACGAACCATATTCGACGTATTGTCTCGATGAATGTTGACCTATACCCCAGCGTGCCCAAATCATCACTGTACCGTTCTTCGGCCGTGCGTTTGAGTTCATGGGAATGGGTTTCCAATTGTACATGCATTGTAAGCTGCCGAGCAACCTCTCATTCTCCAACTGCTCTGTTAGCATCTTGTGTGGTGTGTTAGACGGGACGCTGCTGTCACCCAGGAGAATCTTACGTAGCAGCTCGACATCCTCCATTTGAGGCGTGCCGTCCCAAGTCTCTCCCGGACAATGTGCTTTCATGTCGACGAGGATGAGCTTATCAACGTCTTCCTTATTGTCGATCAATAGACGTGCGATCTCGTATGCGTGCACCGCGCCTGCAGAGTATCCGCCTACGAGATATGGACCCGTCGGCTGTATAGTCTTCATTGCAGCAATGTAGAGGGGTGCAATTTCTTGCGGTGTGCGGTTCATCTCGGATGGACAGTCCAAGAATGGGGACTCGAGAACCCAGAACGGCGTTGAGGATGCTAGTTTTGGGAGCTGGGCATAAACTGATGCTGAGCCGCTCGATCCTGCGACGAAGAAGAGCGGACGGTTTGGTGAGTTCGTGTTCCCGTGGAGAAAGACTACATTGCTTTTAAATCGGGCTAACAGATTGAGCTGGGCTGCTGGTTGTAGCGAGAGAGCCGCTGAGCTCGAGAACTGGCCATTTTTGGGATTGAAACCTTGAACTCGAGTAACGCTGTGCTTTGCGTTTTGGGTGCCTCCATTAAGAGAGTCCAGGCGTGCCCGCACAGCTCGTATTGTTCGAAGCTCTGACAGGATGGATACGGGTAATGTTTGGCCTGTTTCAGCCTTGACTCTACGTATAATCGCAATGCCCATGAGCGAGTCTACGCCAAGCTTTGACAACTCGGTATTGTCCTCGATGTCATGCTCGTTTACACCTGTCTCCGCGACGAGAGCTGATAAAAACGCATCTACCATGCTGTTTACTCTGGCGGCTGGTTGAGGGGTTGTAACTTCGGCACTGAGTTCTCTTGGTGTTCGTGATAGTACCGTTGTAGATGGCGTTTCGCTAGACTGTCTTTCGAGGAGCAAGGCTTTCAGAACGTTTCTTCTGACCTTTTGGAAAACAAGATCTTTTACGACTCCAACGGTCTGGTCTCCGCAGAAGATGTAAACGTTACCTTTCGACGTATTCTCGGTAGCAACGTGTGCAAGGAAATAGCTCTGGTAGTTTTTGTTTCCACTCAGCTCGCTGAAAAGGGTTATGCTACCAATCCCAGAAGAAAAATAGATGTTGTCCTTATCGCTATCAGACAAATTGATGTTCACGGCAAACCCCCCGATATGGACGAGCGAGTCGCTATAGTATGGGTTCAAGGTGAAGTCATTTTTCTCTTCGTTAGGCGTCGCAATAAGTTTCACCTCTGCCACGGCTTCATAGCATTTATCATCTTCAGGTATCTCCCGGATGAAGGCTTCTACAACTCCCTGATAGCGGCTGTCGTAATTGACAAAGGTGTTGTATAGCTTGTAGAACATGTGGCAACGCAGGCGATCGATCTGCGCTTGGATGGTGGTGTCATTCCCGCCCAGTATACGAGCACACCGCATTCGTGCGTGATCTATTGAGATATCACCCTTCGATTCGGGTTTTATCTCGATGTTATCGCTGAGGACCTGACAGGAGCCGTGGTCATCAGTCTGACCGTTTTCTGTTTTAGAATGGAACGAAATATTGGCTTCCCAGTCATCCTTTTTCTCAGCGATAACTTTGACTTGTATTGCCTGGCTTCCGGAGGCTTCGTTAAGTACGAACGGGGTATTGAGCTCAAGATACTTCAAGGAACACAATTTCTTTTCCTTCTTTGGCAAAACAATCTTATGCACATAGGCGGCGGCGGTGTAGGCCATGTCGACATACACGCTGGCCGGACATACACAGACGCCCTCGATACTGTGACCCCTGATGGCATCTCGAAGCCGATTATCGCTTAGGGAAGAGCTGAATGTTATCTCTATCCTCTCGCTGCTAACTTTTTGATATTGAATTTTCTGGACCGTGGCCGTGGGTACGAACTCATGTTGATTTCGTTCTCTGTCGCCTACACTCATGCCCCTTGCGGATGCAGTAGCCGCTGTGTATGGTCGCCAGAACGTCTTGAGGTCGAACGCATAGGTCGGAAGATCGAGAAGTTCCAAGTACTGCGTGAAAGGCTTATGAAACTCTGGCCAATCTATAGACAACCCCGCAACGTAGGCTTTCCCTAGGGAGCTCGTTATTGTTTTCCAATTAGAGTCGGATTGGTCTAGCGATGGTAGCAGCTGAGAGGAGGTCACATCCAATGTCTGTCGTAATAAATTGAGATACGCTGAACCCGGTCCCATCTGGACCCAAAGAGGAGAAGCCCGATCTTGTAATAGAAATCCCCTGATGCTTTTCAGTGCGTTGCTGAATTGGACAGGCTGTCGAGCGTGGCGAGCTATATACTGGGCGTTAAAGACACCGTCTTGGGTTATAACCTCACCGGTCACTGTTGAAGAAACTGGGATTTGGGGTTTGAAAAAGGAGACTTTAGTCGCTATTGCCTCGATCCTTCCGTAAATACGTTGCATTGGCTCGGAATGAACAGTATGTGGCATCAGCAGAAACTTCGTTTGGATACCTTCTGATGCAGCGTACTTCTCAAGTTCACGTAGATTCGCGATCGGTCCACCAACGACATGGGATTCGTGAGCGTTAAAGCATGCGATGTCACACTGGAGCTGTCTATCCCGCAATATAGTCCGGATATCATCTGCCGTGGCCGAGAGGCATATCATGCCGTATTCACCGCATTTGTAAGTGGCTTCAAATAGTTTTGCTCGTTCTGAGACCAGCCACAGGGTATCAGCAACGGACAGCACGCCTGCTACAGAAAGCGCTGCATACTCGCCGATACTATGTCCCAAAACGATGTCCGGTTCAACACCCCATGATTTCCACAACTCGGCCATTGCTAGTTGAATACACACTATGGCGAGGTGTTCTTCGACTACGAAGCTCTCCTGTGTCGGTTCTAGGTCGACGAGAAAATCGATTATGCTACGGCGCATGTCTCCGCAAAAGTCCTCACACATGCTCTGAAGCGTGTTGAGATGGTTTCGGAAACCTGTATGAGCATTGTATAGCTCTCGAGCTGTGCGATAGTACCGCGTTCCTTGACCATTGAATAAGAAGACAACCTTTGGCTTTATGGTGGCAGATGTAACAATTTGTCTAGGAAGCGAGATGTCCTCCGACAATTGTTCGATTAATTGGGCGGTGGATTTGACCGTATACTCGGACCTCCAGGAATGATGTGTTCGCCGCGCAGTCGTTGAATATGCCACATCGGACAATCTGGTCTCTGGGTGTTTGACAAGATATCCCAGTAAGTTTATCTTGTTATCTCGAAGGGATTTGCTCGTCTGGGCCGATACAGCCACTAGGTGATGACATCGAGGATCTGGTTTACAGTTTATCTTATCCGATTTGGGGGCCTTCTCAACTATCAGGCATGTATTTCCACCCTATTAAAAAGAAGCTTATAGTAAGTATGGTGCATTATTGCGAGGGGGTCAGAACCTATATAACTCACAGCAGCATCGAAACTATTCACTAGTATCTTTCCTCTATCGCTTTCAAGCACGACTGGCTCCATGTTGATGCTAATGGAAGACGTATCTAAATCATCAAGTCCCGGATGTAGCTCTGTTTCGGAGTTGATCATGGCCTGTGGTGGAATTATTCCCTCTTTCAGGAGAAGGGCTGCCTTAATAACAGACGAAACGCCAGCCGCCTGCCCTGGTGAGTTAACACAGGACGTCAACCTAAGTGGGTATCAAAATGTATACTTACACTCTCTGAATGACCGACGTTTGCTTTAACTGATCCAATATAGGTAAGCGGATTTCTCTCAGAGTACCTGCTGAAAACGCGGGTGATCGATGTCATCTCAGCCAGGTCTCCAACCTATATGCAAATATTAGAGTTACGATGTATGAACAGAAAGACAACACTCACGAATGTTCCCGTCCCATGAAGCTCTATACAGCTGATATCACTAGGCTTTGCATTTGCCTGACGGAGAACCTGCCGGATGAGCTTCTCCTGAGATCCGGGATGAGGATGCGTCATGGACGAAGCGCCAGCAGAATAATTGCGACCCCATCCTGTTATAAGAGCTTCAATCTTGTCGTTATCTGCGAGCGCATCTTCCAACCTCTTCAACACGAGCACTCCTACAGCCTCGCCACGACAGTACCCATCTGCATCCGCGCGGAATGTCTGTTTATGACACTAAAGTTAATAGTGACCATTTATAGTAAGAATTATTCAGGGTCTCGGGAGAAAATGCAGAGTTTGCCCAGTAAAAGGAAGAATTTGCCCCTCAAGGCACTTTGTCTCTCTTAGACATGCCAAAAGGGAGGGAAATAAAAGACTCGGGCAACTAACCTTGCATCCGCCAGATGGTGCCAGGAACCCTGACTTTCCTAGTGCGGAGAATTCCAAAGGGCTGCCTGCAATCTGCGCACCTCCTGTGAGAGCCATGTCACACTCTCTGTTTATAAGCCCGGCGCAGGCGAGCTGAATAGCTGTAGCGCTTGACGAGCATGCCGAATCGATACTATTTTTATCAGCATTCGAAATTTCCAGCACAATTGTCGACATACCTGTACGATCCACCCTCGAAGCCAAAGTGGTGACTAACTCTTCCTGGGGAAAAGGCTCTGAGGATTCCAGGAGCGGTATACTGCAGCACTTCGAGTCAGTTATCGTCATCTGAAGCGTGTTTAATGAGCTTCCAAATACTGCATTAGCCCAAAAAAGGTTCGTGCTCTAAAAGTTGCCAAAATAAAAACAAAATAAATTCAAAAATCGCCTACTACATCGACGCCTTGCTCAGCGGCAAAATCGCGCCATACATCTGCGTTTTGTCCGAAATAGACGGCTGTCCGTTTGTTTCGCGATGAAAGCCCGGCCTCAGAATTGTAACCGGCCTTCTCAAGAGCCTCGAGACTTGTCATTAGTAGCAGTCGATGAGTAGGGTCGACTTGCATGGCTTCCCTTGGGGAAATATTGAATAGTCGAGCGTCAAATGCACCGGGATCGGAAAGAAAACAGCCATCTGTATTTATCATGCTATTCTTTTTGGTTCCCGAAGGGTCATAAAAGCCTTCCAAATCGAACCGGTCATGTGGGATCTAGAGTATCGTGTAAGACGAGAATTTTTTACGACAAGTTTGGGCTATTGGATTACCTTTTCGTGTGTAGTGCGTCCTTCCATCAGCATCTTCCAGAACTGCTCTAGATCATTGGCTTGGGGGAATCTAGCGGACATCCCGACGATTGCTACGGCACCAGAGCCGGCCCTCATTTGCATATGAGGCTTATAGACCGGGCATGTGAGCACATTCACATCGATTCCTTCATGTCTTAGAGTTCGGATGAGGGATGCGGCCTGAGCGGATGGCCCGAGAACGGAAACGTGAACATTGTTACAAGCCTGCTTCAAATGCTGCGCTACCGCTGTGAACAATTTGTCTATCATCAGCGGTCCGCTTGTTATTGCCGGAATAACCTGTCGTGTGACTTCGCCGAGTGTCTTTGCAGTATACGGAACGCATTCGTCGGTCGACATGATGCAAGCACCCTCCTGCAACGGAAGATTCCATATGTACGAAGGCTTGACGGTCGAGTCGAAGTCAAATGCCGGAATATGCGGCGCATGGACAGCACTCGCGACAGGGAGCGGCACGAATGACAAGCTGTCGCCCGACGGATCAGAAGATTTCAATTTCGCTATGAGCAGCTGCAGTGTCGAAGGCGGCCCGCTCACAGTTACCCAACCACGACCGAACACTCCAATCCAGGTCCTCTTGTGATTGATGATGTTCTAAACGGGGCAATAAGTATGACGAAAGCGGCAGGACGGTTCGAATAGATAGCAGCTTACATGCTCTTCGTGGAACCTGTCCAACATTGTCTGTAGCGAATTGACATCTGTGTCCGTCGACACCATGCATGACCAAATACCGTGCGGCCACTCAATCTGCTTTGTCCGGCTATGATTGGCAACCACCCAGGTGAAATACGAAGGAAACCCTTCCAACGAGAGTCTTGCGAGCTCTGTCGCGCTCTTGGCTGTGGCCGCTATTCCTGCGGTAAAGAGGTTGATACACAACCCAACCAGTACGCGTGGAGCAGACAATATCGTCTCATCGTGCTCTGCCCGTCTTGTTGGGAGTTAGACATTTAGCATCTTATCGGTGCCGTGGCGCCAAAGAAAACTAGTATTCAACTTACAAGATAAGCTCTCCAAGTCGAGCAAAGTATGACACGACACAAGCTGCGAATACCGGTGAACGGTCCGTCTTTGCATAGTTCTCAGCCATCTCCAAGAGGGACTCGAACGGCGGCGTCTCGTTTCGGAAGCATGGCTGTAGATTGCCGAATTCGATCTGGCAAATATCTGATGCGTTTCGTAAGAATGTTGCGAGAAGTGCAGAGTACTTGCTAGAGACATATAGGTCTCTGATGCTGCCCACCACGTTATCCGTCTGGTCCCCAAATAGCAGGACGTGATGTCGAGTTGTGGCAGTCATTTTTGCATCCAGTGTGTGTGTAGAGGGTTTGAATATTGTTATTAAGACCTAAACTTTGATGTAAATCCTTTTTATCCTTGGTGTTACAAGTGAAATAAAGAAAATTCCCGAGGGACAGATTCTGTGAAACAACAATGTCATCTGATCAAAAAGCTTTCTCCTCGCAAGGGATTAAAGCTATACTGGAAATTAACGGAAACCAACCCTAGGATGGTTTTGGTGATCAAATGTTGTGCATGGTAATGATATCCCTGGACAAAATCATGTGAGGCAGAACAATGCAAGACAGTCCGTCAACGTAGACAGTGCCTTCCAAGCGTACCAGATGGATTACTTGGCTAGTAAAATCTACTAGAGCTAAATACAATCAGTGTAATAGAGCCATAGCCTACATTTACGCGACTGAGATAGTATGTAGCTTTTACGCATCTTCCTAGCCTAGCATCTAGTCACTCAATACTCTTTACCTAGGCACGCGTTTACGTGACTCTAACATACGTGTTTGCCCTATCTTACGTACTTCAGCCATTAATCACTGTCTGTTTCGCTCCGGTTGTGTCCAGTCTAGACGAGCACGCAATGTAAGACTCACATACCGACAGCCTAATATAGAGTGTACTCGAGTCCTTGCGCGCAATGACGAGCTTTTCCTCTGTAAATTTACCAGCCTAGCTTACAGATAGTATTTTCGGAAACGTTCGAATAAATCCAAACTCACCTTGCACTTGTACCGATAGAGCAGCGGACGCAATGGTATGGCTCTCTCTGGATGTATTACATATTTACGTAAAGCTGTGTTTCATAGCAGAATCTTGTTGCTGTTGGTTTTTTCCATTAGGACTTGAATGAGGTGGCCGGTTGTGTTCCGATCATCTGGACTGTAA
Organism: Xylaria flabelliformis; assembly: GCA_007182795.1. Taxonomy (NCBI): domain Eukaryota; kingdom Fungi; phylum Ascomycota; class Sordariomycetes; order Xylariales; family Xylariaceae; genus Xylaria; species Xylaria flabelliformis. Next base: position 440,337 of record VFLP01000013.1, read on the forward strand.
TATATTTCACCAAGACCGGAAAATTTCGTCCAAGCTATTCCCAACGTCTTCGTGTCATGAGACCGTACAACAGGGAGCTTTTGTGTATATTTAGTAATCTTGATGTTAGGGTGTTTCGGAACGCTACGTAGAACAAATGTCACCCTAGCATCGTTAGGGAGGAACATTTCAATGTCAAATCCTGATCTACAGCCTGATAGGCCGAACGAAGTAGATCTCAAGCCTGGGCGTACAACGTGGAATTCGTTAAACGTAGGACGAGATTTCCGAGACATGATTGCCATTTTCGTCCCGCTCTCTTCTGATTCGCAAGAGCACGAAGGCTCCTATTTATCCCTTAATCTAGACTGTGCACCGCAGCACACTGCTTAGGAATACAGATTCAATTGTGTGACTAAAGCTGAGCTATATCCTCCGATATCAAGTAGTAATATTAATTTGTACACTGATACCTGGGCCATGATTGCTTGTCTTATATTATTCTCAACAATCAACTGCTAAACACATTTGGTATTTCCCGCGTAGCAGCACTTCTTGAGACACATGTGCTTTGACTCCTGCGTCAATTAGAGCCTACTTGGTCCTCTCCACGCGAAACCTAGAGTTTTACGCTTTCTCGCTACACCAATTAGCTCCACGTGGAAAAAAAGACTTTTTAATTCCGACCTCCAGCCATGTCGTCTAAGAATGACTCAGATGGCACCATCCCACGTTTGACCGAATATCCTTCTGGTCTCAAGTTGATCGTCTGTGGCCTTCCTCGGACAGGAACAACTTGTAAGAAACTTCTACGCGGTTGAGATAAAGATTGCTAACCCAAACTACAGCATTAAAGCTGGCGTTAGAACAGCTCGGCTTCCCTAATGTTTACCACATGAGCACTTTTGTTGAGAACACGGAGGACTCCGAACTCTGGGCCCATGTCATCAGGGCAAAAATTTCCGGCAATGATGTTCCACGAGAGGTATGGGACAGTTTGCTTGGTGATTATCAGGTGAGTATAATTATGCATTCCCTTTTTATTATCTTTGAGCCTGACAACAAAAGGTGGTGGTCGATGCGCCCGGTTGCTATTTTGCGACCGAACTCAGCAGGGCATACCCAAATGCCAAAGTTGTTATTCTCAACCGGGACCCTGAGGAGTGGTACATTTCATTCGCGAATACTGTGCAGGAGTTGATTAAGCGCCGAGAGTATCTGGAAGTCTTGGAAACGATCCTACGGCCATGCCTCCCTACTCAAGCATCCGCAATCATACGCATTGGAAACCTCTTGTCTAAGTCTAGTATCGGACTGGGCTCGTACGGCAAGGGCGAGTGCTTAGAGTTCTTCCACAGATACTACGCAGATTGCAGAGCGAACATCCCCGTCGAACGCTACATGGACTTCAAAGTCCAAGACGGCTGGACTCCTCTTTGCGAGCATTTGGACCTCCCAGTACCACGACTACAGACCGTCAATGGTTGGATTCACGCACCGTTTCCACAAGCTAATGATACGGAGTCCTTCCACTCATGGGTGGCTCGGATTCAATACTCGATCCTGAGACAGACTTGGAGGAACATGATGCTATGCGGATTCGTATTGCTTGGGACCATTGTACTCTTTAGGCAGGTGATGTGGCTCACAAAGTTTGGGTTATATACTTCTCACGATTAGCTGTGGCAAGAAGCAGCTACGGCAAATAGCTCGATAGGAACTTTAAGAGATGAATTTCTTATCTTCAAAGTGTGAGAGTCTTTAATACGTCTTCTAAGTAATTCTAGTCATTATTAATGATAAGAGATGGGTAGTCTGCACGAAGTTGACTCTGTTATGTGTAACAGTTGTTTAACCTTGAAGGTACTAATAGCCGGCGAGCCTATACACATAACTGTGCAAGAAGGCGATATTGAACACTCAAAAGCAGTCCCTTTGGATCTGTCTTCCCTCGAATATCCTTTCGTTGAAGTACTGCATAAAAGAAAACCGCACTGCTAACCACCATACTATGATTTCTTTACATCTTCTTTGAGTGCTACGATCGAATTGAGGATAATGTTGTCCTCAGTACTTTCCTTGTCCATGGCCTACGCAAAACACAAATCAGTCGATACATCGAGCATTACAATAGTAGCAGTAATGAACTTACAAAGTAAGAGACGCGCGTAGCCTGAAATCTGACATCTTCTGGTGCGATCTGACCGTTCTCTACTATTTCTCTTTTGGGCCAAGGAGCTTGGCGTCTCACCTCTTCGAACCCGGAGTTAATGAGCGCATTTGAATAAATAGTCTCACTATCGGGATTGATATCGGCTAAAAAGCCCCCTTCGACTGCGGCAGGGTTTGGCGACTTAAAGAGAGGTTTGTATACTCTGGCTGTAACTGAACGTGATCCTTGAGGCACCCAATGGATGTACGCTTTCGGTTTTTGACCTGTGGTATCCAGCGAGGCTGTTATCTCTGTAACTTGACCAGTAGTCTCATCCTCGACGAAAGATACGGCTTTGATTGGGTACGGGACTTGAAGCAGCCCGACTGATGTACCAGGAGAGAGGCGGAAAAAGTCTGCGTGAGGTGTTTTACGAAAGTCGGAACGGTCAATATATATCGTCTTCGTCAACTTAACTTTGTATGAGCCCATCGTAGGATCCTTGGACAAGGACATCACCAGCTCTTCTCCTTCAAGAGAGCCGATATCTTGAATTATGACGGGGACTGGGTCAAGTACGAGCAAGAGGCGGGGAACAGACGTTTCGAGGTAACGGCGAACTGACTGCTCAAAACGTGTTATTTGAATAAAACTCAAAGCCGTCGTAACGCCGAGTTCATTGATGAAGGAAAGAATGGCGCCGGGGGGTATTCCGCGGCGGCGAATGGCTATCAAGGTATACAGACGGGGATCGTCCCAGCCACGGACGATGCCCGATTCGACGAGTTTCTTGAGAGCCCTTTTGCTCATGATAGTGCCCTCGACGTTCAGACGGCCATATTCACGCTGCATGGGTGCATAGACTTCGAGAGCGTTTATCAGCCAATCGTAGCTTTCTCGTGCCGTGATAAACTCGGTCGTGCATAGACTATGGGTTATGCCCTCGATGCTATCACAGAGACAATGGGCGAAGTCATAGGTAGGGTAGATTGACCATTCGTCACGGGTACGAAAGTGCGGTGTACGGTTTTTGGGTATTCGGTACGCCGCCAAGTCCCACATCTGAGGATTGCCACTTCCTAGGATGTCCTGCTTCATTCTCAGGACTGCGGCGCCCGGTTCGTATTTCCCGTCGCGCATGTCGCGGAACTTTTGTAAGTTGGTATCTGCGTCTTGAGTGGCGTGGGAACAGGAATACCGTGGCAGCTCTCCATTTTCACCTCCACGTTGCTTCTTGATCTCGATGTCGCTGCAGTGGCACACGTAGGCTTTGTTCCGGCGGACAAGATCCTCGGCGAGCTCGTATAAGCGTCGAAAGTTATCGCTGGAGTAGGTGACTCGAACAGGCTTGAAGCCTAACCATGCGACCATATCCTCGATGGCGTGAAAGTACTCGGCTTCTTCAGCGTCGGGGTTTGTATCGTCAAATCGTAGGACGCACTCGCCACCACGGAATCGAGCAAAGCCGAAGTTAACACAGATAGCTTTCGCGTGGCCCAGATGGAGGAAGCCATTGGGTTCCGGGGGGAATCGCGTTCGTACGGTGGAAGAAGGCCGTTCATTAAACACGTCTGCTAAGAAGCCGCGCTTGAACATGGCATCGACGTCGGCTGGCTGGGCTGGCTGGGCTGGCTCTGTAGCGGTGTTTGCGGGTTTAGGGGTAGGAGTAGCTGTCGCCTTCGCAGCCTTCCGCGCCCTCTTCTGTTGGCGCTTCTTCAATTCATTTTTCGACACCATCTCCCCCGTCTCCGGGTCAAGCTGAAGCTTGGCGAGGCCTTCAGTTGCGTTATCCATCGTGGCCGTGGTTCGTGGGTCGCCGGGAGAAATCAAAGTCGTCTCTCAAACCTGGTTGCCCAGTGAAAAGGCCCTGGTCAACAGCGCGAATGCAAAATATGTATAATAGCGCGTGTAGGTGTTGATAAGTTGTATGACTCCGATCGGGCCCAACCGGGTGACTCAGGAGATTTTTGGAGGGGGAGGGGCACCGGTCTTGCGATAACTTGTACCTAGGTACCCAGATTTGGTGGGGTGCTTCGCATGTTGTTCGCAGCCACGCTACCTGACTCCTTACGCCATGCTTAGGTAATATTACAGGGGTTGTGTGGGAAGGTACGAAGGACAGTGGTTAGTTATAAGGACCCCGCACGGGTGGCAGATGTCAATTACCTTCATTACCTCTACAACATCAATATCCACATTGCAGTCAAACAGGGTCGAACATACCTACAGTGGCTGTATCCACAACCGGGGTAAGAAATATTTAATTGATGTAAATGAAGCCATAACTCTTCATAATCCAGAAAATATTGTCGTGTTCGCAACGGTCATCGTCATCTTTGAGCATGAGGATATCGAAACGATCACGAACAGCAGAGATTAGGGGCGATCGCTTTATCACCAGTTGATCAAGCCCAAATCTAATTCATGGTCTTTGTATGTTCCATAACGCCGGCTACCACCAAATACACTTGAAAGTTGGAGTGTGGCATACGTCGTTATAATAAACTCTCTCCAGGTTTTGATCTAGTATTCTGGGCTTGTCAGCAGAATATGGGCTTAATGTGTATAGCAGGTGTTTCTAAGAAAGCCAGAGAGGCTTGTCTCATTCTATTAGAGATAGTACTTGGTACATCTTTACTCAAGGCTTGGAAAGGTGAAAAAAAGTAGATTACACTCTTGAAGGATTTATTGGCCGACCGCGTATCTCTGCTGTGCTCCAGGTGAAGCGCACCGGATAAAAGAGCCCACTGACGATATCGAGTTCGCCTTTGAGATTTCCAGTCGCGACTGGAGTTGTGAAAATTCAGTATAGAAGCTTCCAGGACTGGCGGTTTTGGTATAAGAAATTAGAATGCCCCTGTATTGGATTTAACAATATATAAATCTCTACTTAACTCGGGTAAGATTATCGAGCATACTAGCTGTCACAACTGTATTTATTTTACCACGTATACAAAAATATATATTTAGACAACATATCATAGTATAAAGCTGGTCTAATTCAACATCGTTCCCAAATACATACTTTTGATTGAGCCAGAGTGATCGAGACTGGGGATCGTCTAGTACTCGACAAGCTTCATGGCTGGGGCTGGATATCGGGTTCCAGCCACGGGAAATGATGCCAGGATCTTCTCGATCTCTTGCAAGTCCTCGTCCGTCAAATCGATGTCTTTGGTGTTTTCGGCGATACGCGCCCCAGTCCGAGCTCCGAACACAGGGATCAATGGCGGTACTCCTGACTTTTTGCTTTGCAGCTTAATCCAGCTCAAGGCCAATTGGGCGGACGTACAGTCTTTTGACTTGGCAATCTTATTCAGCGAGTCGACAAGTTCGAGATTCTTGTGGAAGTTTTCAGGCTGGAAGCGAGGGAAGAAACGATGATGATCGTTCGGCTCTAGGTCATCCGGACTCCTGAACTTGCCCGTCAGCATACCTGCGCCGAGTGGCGTGTGTGCTACAATTGGGATATTCAGCTCGTCACAAGTCGCGGCAACCCCGTTACTAAAGATCTCGGGTGCCCATAGGCTGACTTCCGCTTCGACCATATCGATCTTGGAGATGCTCGCAGCGCGACGGATTGTTTCTGGACCGACCTCGCTGAGCTGAATTCCACCAATGGCACCTTCCGAGACCAACGCCGCTAAAGCCTTGATCGTATCTTCTACAGGCACTTTGGGATCTACGCGAGCCATCCCGAAGATGTCAATCCTCTTCCTGCCGCCCAAAATACTGTTCGCATTGGCCACGAAGTTTCGCACTGCCTCCGGGGAACAATCAAGTGAAAATGTCTGTATTCAGCTAGAAGTTAGGAATTATAATTCAGAGTAAACAAGAAAGGATACCAGGAGCAAGATGTAAGAGCGGGTGGCTTAGGCCGAGAAGACTACTACATACCCGCATATCTACGAGCCCGCTCTTAATACTAATTACGACCTTGTCGGCATCCTCAGGGTACGCGGCGAAGTATCGGCTGAGAAGATGCAGAGAGTTGTTTGCGGGAGTGCCGTAGAAGTCGGCGCCGTTCCAGCAGTTGACGCCCGCGGCGATTGCGGCCTTAAGCAACGCGAAGGCATCTTCATCGGGAATGCTTGCCCCAGGTCTAGTAAGGCCTATAAACACTCTGTTAATCAGTTGGTCTTGATCTTCAGTTGAAGGTAAGTCGGTAAATGTTGGACACTTACGCATTAAACCTAAGCCATTATTGCTAACTTCTCTACCTACAAGAGTTGGCATTTTGATAATACCGATATCTCGTCCTTGACTCTGGCATGGAATTTTCGAACAAACTTGGGGGGAAGTTGGGAAGGGGTACAAGTGTCGCGGATATATACCGTTGATACTCACAAGTACTAACGACGTCGTTTTTACTTCGCGACAATGAATACGGCTCGGGATTCGGAGATAGTACATTGTTATCACCACCTGCACTATGTATGTCCTTATGCAATGCGCCAAACCGTAAACGCGAGCTACGACGGGAACTACTTGGTTAGTAGCCTAGCCAATTGGTTAGCCCGCTCACATAGCGGTAGAGTGGGTTTGAGGGTTTTGGGGAATTACCAGTTTAAAAGTAGACTGATGGCCATATACTAAAATATCCTGAGGAATTTCTTCGTAAAAGTAGTTGGCAAGTTGGTATCAACAAGAGCTTCTGGTTTTCGTAGATACTATCTTCCCAACTTGGCTAACAAAGTTAACGCTTGTGATAATTATAATACGCTGTTAGTATTATCATAAAGCCATTTCTATAATACCTACGCTCGCTCGATATCATTTATACTTACCTACAGTTCCTATATTTATGCTATACACTACTAGTACAGGAAACCCTTTACTTTCCGGAATCATAAAAAAATACGTTCCAATTCATCGTGTTTAGAGTATCTGATAAGTCATTTAAACTGAAATGAAAATGAATAGATAGGTATTGTATGTCAATACGATGATTTAAACGAGCCTTTGGAAGTTCTTCTTTCGAGATAGCCATGAGCACTGCCGAACTATTAAGACGCATACGGCATATATCTAGACATAAATAACTCGATTTACATGCTCTTAAGGTTACCATTTTAGAAGTTCAAGCCCCGATATTAGTTAGCTCTGCGCGATAAAGCCACATCAGAAATTTAGATGCTCTGTGGTTAACAGGGTGAAGCTCTCAGTTAGACCAATAGGCTCAGCAAAAAAATTTGAGGTATCGCAAGGCAGGGTAAGGCAATCAAGACAAAGAGACTCCCTATGTATAGTCGGGCAGCCCTCACGTTGGTTCTGGAGGCCTTCGCGTAACAACAAGAGTTCATTGCTTACCTCAAGTATATTTTCCTGATATGAAGGAAAGCTTCACAAGAAAATAGGGCAACAACAACCGAGTATCCAATTCAAACACGCCTGCATAATACTTATCGATAAGTATGTCAGTGCCGTTTCTTCCAGAGTAACCAATAGTCTGCCGCGCAGTCGACTTGCTGAAGATTCGGGAGTATTGCAGAGCGTGGAGCAGCCGTTGGATGGGTAAGGATGTGCGAGTTGTAGGCAAGTGCGTTGATTCTACAGCTTTGATCGGATATGATAATAAAGAACGTAGATTATTGAGTGCTACACTTAAGTTATATTGCACGACTTATAATAGTGACACAGACGATAATAGCGGGAAGTAGGAACTTCTTGAAATCATCAAGCTCACATAACACACACAATCACCTCAAGAAGCCTACATATGACGGCAAATAATGTGTGTCGATAATGTATGTTTCGTTACAAGCCCTTCTTTTGAGCCTCTATCAATTACCTCTGTATATGTAACAAGAACTAGTTATCTAGGGCTTGGAAGGGTATTTCATATTATAATAATCTTGGGTGCCAAGGAGGCCATACCTTCTGACCCTCTCTTTCTAAGTGTACGAGAGCTTCACTCTCGCCCGCTTAGGTTTGCACGTTCAAGTCCGTATTGCCATTATCGTGATCGAGAGAACACGAAAAGGAATACGGGTAGCTGAATATGCGATTCGCCGCTTTGTAGGATATTTACGTGGCCCTACCTAGGTAGGTACCCCTTAGTTTCGGATAGATGCAGTCCGAGTGGCTAGTCCGTGTGACGTTGTAATTATCACTATTATTTAAATATCGGGACGAGAGGGTAGCAAGAAGACTACGTACAACCTTGAGTGTAAGTCAAAAGAATTGATCGCTATGAGATTTGCGCTAGTTACACTTGATTACCAGCTAGCTCCTCTACGCTCTAATATGCTAGGGATTAACCTACAAGTTCTACAATGTTCGACATTTGAGTTAGTGCGTTTGTCGTCTTCGAGGAAGGTTAGTCTAGATATATGAGAGTGCCACTATAGTACGTGACGGTAGATTTGACGATAACTGCATTCAAGTGAGAATGGTAGTATTATTAGTCTCGAGGACAGAAAAGCAGGGTAACAGGAGTCCTTATGACACTTATCATATGTGATCGATGTGGTATTCCAAATCGTTCTGATGACTGTGCCTACGGGTAAAATCAAAAGGACAGATTGAGCCAGATACTTATTCGATTGTTGGGTTGCTGCTGTGTTTACTATCGTTAAGTATCGGCAGCACAGAACGCAGCCAAGGCAAACTACCTGTCACGCGTGTTCGATCACGTCTGAGAGGCTCCACTGCACTGTTACCACACCGCTATGATGCAATTTGGAGCTTTATGAGTGTCTCACCATTTACCCAATAGAAGTACAGATAGCTTCTCGAAGCGGTTAGATCAATCTTGTTTACAGTGTCCGTATCTCTATCACTGTATGATATGTACGCATATATATATCCCTAGCTAGCTTTATCCCTGCGCTCTCCCTAGCTCAACTCAAAACTACCGCTGAATGAGAGAAACGATGGAGCGCGAGAAAAATGAGTTACCGCCTTATAGTGCTGTGGCTAATCCCGAATGGCCACGGCGGCATCGCGCGATAAGGCGCTCGAGAGGTTTGAGGGTTGTCGCCCTCGCCTGTCTCGCCTTCATCGTGTATGCACAATGGAGGCAGATTCATCGAGGGCCCAAGTCGAGTCCCACACTGCTGTCTATCCCAAAGTTGCAGGATGACCTGGAAGTGTGTTCGAAACTCAGGTCAAAGCCGAAAGACCCCATCGGCGCTGGCCGCCATCGCAATGCTCGCTACATTGATGGGCATAAGCCTACCCTCATCAGAAACGCTACTATTTGGGTTGGCGAGCCCGTCAAAGGTACAACCGCTGAGGAGGCACGAGCCGGCATTGGATATTCTTGGACCTATGGCGATGTGTTTATTGAGTACGGCCTTATCAAGAAAGTAGAGAAGAATATCGACGCCAACACGTTGTCGTCCGATACGCTAGTCTGGGACGCCAAGGGTAGACATCTCACTACCGGCATTATCGATATGCATTCTCATTCTGGAGTAAACGGCCTCCCAGGGCTTGTTGGAAATGATGATACAAACGAATTAAGCGCCGATATCACTCCCTATGTGAGGTCCATCGATGGCATCGATCCGAACGACCATCAACTCGAGGTCATCAAGTCTGGCGGTGTCACTACAAGTTTAGTTCTACCCGGATCAGGCAACAATATCGGTGGAGAGGCTTTTGTTATTAAACACGCAGTTGGCAAGCCTGATGGTCGCAATGAGACCTCAGCCGCCGACATGCTGGCAGATCCCGACCGTAATTGGCGCTACATTAAGATGGCATGTGGCGAGAATGCCAAGAGGGTGTACGGCAAAGCTGGCGAACAGGGTCCTACTAGTCGACTAGGAGAGTCCTGGGAATTCCGACATGCATTTGAGCAAGCTGCGAAGCTTGTTCGAGATCAAGATGATTGGTGTGCAGCTGCTGATACTGTGGGCGTTGAGAATATGGACCGCTACCTTCCTCAAGACCTCGAGTGGGAAACTCTGGGTGCCGTATTGCGCGGACAGGTTCACGTTAACACCCACTGCTATACGATCCCTGATCTAGAGGCTTTCGTAGATCATACGAACGAATTCAAGTTTCCAATTCGAGCCTTCCATCACGCGCACCAAACATTCCTCGTCCCGGAAATTCTTAAGCGGTAAGTAATTTCCGAGCCATACTCTTTCATTCAGGTAATTCTGAGTGCATACAAATTCCTTTGGGGCGAAGGTTATGTCTGGAAACTACCAAGAGCCTAACAAATCACGCCTAATATGACGACAACTAACTTTTAGTGTCCTAGTGCTTGGGGCGACTCCCCACCTGCATCCGCTCTCTTTGCTGATAATATGTGGTATAAGACCGAGGCCTATATTGGTTCTGAGTATGCTGGCAAAATCCTGTATGAGAACGGATTAACTCCTATCGTAAGGGACCTTTCGAATCTCTTTTCTTATTTGGCAACTTCCATGACACGACACATTCTCTTTGAGTCAAATTGTACTGAGAGCTTCTTGGACCCTCGCAAATCATTCTCCAAATGGTGAAAACTGACTCAGAATTAGTACGTGAGTGATAATCCGGTGCTAAACGCACAGCATGTTGTGTTCGAAGCTGCCAAGGCCTACGATTATGGCCTGCCTTATCATGCTGCTCGTGAGTAATTCTCGGAACTCTTTTCTTCTTGTTTTAGCAGCTTTCGGAGCACGAGATTTCCTTTTGGGCTAAGATAGTATCTCGAAGCTCCTGAAACCCTCACCAAGCACGTTTCAAATAGCAATAACTAACTCCGTTTAGTGGCCTCTGTTACCACAGCCCCTGCCGAGAGACTAGGCTTCGAAAAGCGTCTCGGTAAGATCAAGCCTGGTTTTGATGCGGACATTGTCGTGTGGGATAGTGACCCTTTAAGTGTTGGTGCCACACCTGTACAGATATGGATTGATGGAACTGCTCAATACGAGAACCCAGTTGAGCTACCGAAGTCAATTAACCCGCGTATTGATATGTCCAAGGTTATCCAGACCACCAAGGAGACCCCCATCGCAATTTCTCATTTAATCATCACGGGTGTTTCAAAGTCGTTCATCGATGCGAAATCCGCTAGTGAGGGGCATGGAAGGCAGAATCTCACAGCTGTTGTTCTGAATGGCCGGGTTACCTGCCTTGGAACATGCACTGAAGAAATACAGACCGCCCAAACTGGCGGCGCTCAGATAATCAGCCTTGAGAATGGCTACATGACGAAACCTTTCACCGCATTTGGTTCCTTAGTTGGTCTCAACGCAATTGACGCAGAGCAGGCTACAGATAACGGCGGAAGTCCCGATGTCTTCAGCCGTGGTGTCGACGGTCTTGCACTTGACACCAAGAAACTCCACTATGCTCTGAAATACGGCGTTACGCGCGCCATTTCATCGCCCAAATACTCTGCTGCGGCAACACATCAAGGCACCAGCGTAGGCTTCCGCACCGGCGCCAAACACGCCCTCGAAAAGGGCGCAGTGTTTGCCGACGACGCTGCGGTGCACTACACGCTTGATCTCCACGCGAAGACCGGCAGTACCTCTATTTCTAACGCCGTCGGTTCATTGAGGCGCAAACTACTTGAGGCAGTTGAGTCCAATACAACCGCTAGTGACCCCTTCTCTGAGAGCGCCTTTCTGCAGAGGGTAGTCAAAGGCTCGTTGTCTCTCGCCATAACAGTGCACAGTGCGGATGTTATTGCTGCAATCCTCAAGGTTAAGAGGACGGTTGACGACGCCATCGTATCCGCTGGCGGGGATAGCAGTCTTCGGGTAGTGATCATCGGTGGTGCCGAGTCGTTCATCGTAGCAGACGAACTTGCTGCCGCCAACGTTGGCGTTGTGCTTAGCCCGCTGTTTTCTTATCGCACGACGTGGGATCAGCGACGCGCTCTCACTGGCGCACCGCTTACGAATGGTACCGCTGTCGATCGCCTTATTGAGGCGGGTGTGCTGGTTGCGATTGGGCTCGAGGAAGACTGGATTGTCAGAGACTTGGGATTACTAGCTGGTGCTGTGTATAAGAATGGTGGAGGTAAGATCGACCAAAGCCAGGCGTTGGATCTTATAGGAGCCAATGTGTATAAACTCTTGGGACTTGAGAGCGAGGCGGATAAAGGAGACATCGAGGAGTTCGTTGTGTTCGAGGGCAATCCCTTGGAAGTTGGCTCTCATGTCCGGGCTGTAGGCGCTGGATTGGGCGAGGTCAAGGTTTTTGAGTATGAATAGTTACCATGCGACTACTGTTTGGATATTAATATTAGGCTATTTGAGTGGCGAAATGATCGCCCGAGCTAACTGTTCATGAAAATAACCCGTGGAGACAGAGGACATAGGTAGGGACGAAGTCTGGGTGTACACATTGGACGTAGATATAAGTTCGAGCACGACTATAGCACAAATAGGGATGAGGCTAATGCCTGATGAGCAGAGTAGGTTCTATCATGCTCTAGCCTGACGTCTTTCTATTCACAATTGTTCATAGAGTAGCAGAAGTAAAGAAAATGCTGCTTTATGTCCTGAAAAGCTTAAGGTGGGTATATTTAGCATGACGCCGGTGTAATATGAACTTAGATGAGATATAAAATACAAACTCCAGAACTCTCATTTATATTAGAGTTTGCCCCAAGAGTTTAAAATGAGTTTTCCTTTTTTCATTTTCGGGTTTGAATTATCGTCATTGCAGCCAATCAACTAGTAGCCATGATGCCCGCTGAAGATCGAAAGACGAAATCCGTAGGGAAGACGGAAACGAGCCGCATCTCAAGCGTTGTTTTCTCGCCGGACGTAGTACAGAAATTCTGCCGAATTGTTCCCTGCTGTCGCGGCCACATCATCGAAGTCATGTAGTAGCAATTGGCTGACAGAAGGCGCAGCGCCGCGTTCGAGCAGAGCTCCTATGACGGTGGCCTCGTGTATTCCTGCCAGCTCTGCCGGCCTCATGGTTCCTAGCCCCTTCGCTAGTACTTCGCTCATTATACCAGTAGTCAGATATACGGTAAGTTTGATGTTGGACTTCATGGTGTAACGTGTTCGTGGAATATATTATTGACGGTTAGTACACCATACAAGGGTACTCTACAGGCGTTATGAGAGTTGGGGAAGTTTATTTCGCACTTGACATCTTTCACTTTGATCTTCTTTGAGAGACTTTTCTCTTTGCTGTCTAACGACATATCAAAGACTTTAGTAATACGTGACTCAATTGGCTTTTACTACCCATGGGACAAAGCGATTTTACACCTCGACCGCGCTAAAGAGATACCTATTGACCAAAGTGCGTAAATTTCCAAGTTACTGAAATTCGAGTATGGCAACAGCTGTCCAATTAGATTGTACTCACAGCAATTTTTAAATAACATGTTGACAGATTACAGATAATGCACTGATTGTTGTGTTACACGTCCAGTAGGTATTTGACATGGCTGCTATTGTCCTTCCAGTGACTGGAGCTATGACGTATGTAATCGAGGGAGATATGGTTTAATCGGATATGTATTAATGGAGATCAACGGGACATGTTGCAAGTAACACATGCACAAAGAGAACTCAGCCCGCTACCAAGAAATAATTGCGTCAACGAGCTTCGCGACGCCCGAAGTGAGGTATCGTCACTACCCACAACCATGCGTGGCGTTGCCTCTTCTCTGGCCAGAAATGGCCGGCTGGGCCAGCTCCCACTCAGTAATAGAAGCTCCTATGTCTATGTCTGCCGCCAATGCAGAGCAATCCAGATCGCCACTGCGCCCACAACCAACTCGCCGGCATCTCGAGATCCCTTTGCCGCACCCGTCGATGCTGTGAGAGACACTGCCGGTATGCACCCACACATTGCACGCCCCAGACCATTGCGCTATGCTATGCTATACTACTCTGTGCCATTATTCTAACCCGAACGTAGACGCTCGCTTCGAGGTACTAGGTACTCCGTACTCACTGCTCTCGGTGACGCTATCTGCATCCCAAAGGCTGTACACCCGGCGCGGCACGCTGGTTGCGGTATCAGGAAAGGCACAGAATGTGAGTCCTGGGCATTGGACCGACGTCGTTCATGTTGCTCCGATCTGACTTGTGAATATCAGGCGCAATCGACTCTCTCGATACTCCCTCCTCTAACACGGGCGGCCACCGGTGTACCCTTCCTATATCAGCGAATCACCTCAACCACGCCACTCACTGCGTTAATATCGACTAAATCCCCGACCACCACGTTCTCAGTCCTACATTTAGATGGTACCACCGACTGGATGGTGTCCCAGAGGAAGGCTCTGCTTGCGTGGACTGGATATACCCTTGCCGTGACGCCCCGAATTCGGCGTCAGCTCCCTCTCGCCCACTGGGGTTCCTCTGAGCTGACGGGCCGGGGTCTTGCAGCGCTGTCGGCGCCAGGCCACATATACCAGCTCACACTAGGGGACGGTGAAGAATTTATCGCGCACCCCGCCAATGTAGTAGCCTATACAATCACCAAGCAGCCCCCTCTACCGTTCCGGTTTAAGAGCTCGAGTATCAGATTCCAGGTCCCCTCGGTTACAACATGGCTAGAGACGACAAAGTTCTTCCAGAATATGCGACAAACCGAAACCTACAAATTCCTCACCAGAGTGTTTTATAGCATGCGGACAACGGCTCGCCGCACCATTTGGGGTGATAGGTTGTTCCTGCAGTTTCGCGGTCCCATGACAATCCTTATGTCCAGCCGGGGCTCGCGGATCAGCGACGTCTTGACGAATGCTGATGTCAATGAGATCGCAGATGCGCCTGCTGGCGCAGTTCCCGCAGCCATAGAGCTAGCTACGAAACCAAAAGTTACCGAAGAGCCCGCGAAAACACAAGATGAGGCAAACGTAAAGATTAGCGTTGCTAGCGTTGGTAAAAGCGGTAAAGTTCAGTTTGAAGATGCGAAGAATCTAAAGGAATTCGAAAGATGAGTCGATAAGGTCACAAAATATATCGACCCTCTACGACTTGTACGATTAGTAAAACAACAGCTATAGATATGCGTATCAGAGAAGCCGTCCCTGCAAGCTCTCTTTGTACCAACTTGGCAGAATTATACCCAGCATTTTTCACCTTGAATATAACATTCAAAAGAAGGGTCGTATCATCACTCACATTATCATATTAACTTAACGGCGCTAGGCTATGGCTCGCTAAACCTCTTGTGTTCGGTGCAAAGTGAAAATACGCAATGAGCTTAACCTCGTACTACCCTTTTTGTTTGTCACGTGTGAACTGGGTGAATATCCTTGAGATTTTGCAACCTTTATCATGCACGTCTTACTGCATGAGGTGGGTTGCTCGGTCCAGCCCGTGCGATCTCGGATTTGGCTAAGCGTGACGTGTAGGTACGATCTACTGCAACCCCTCTGACCCGAGACTACGGCTCACCCATTCTCGATTCGCACCGCCGATACATCAGCCTCATCATGTGCGAGTTAGACATCCCTTGCTTGTACAATTGCAGCCATAGACGATGTCAAATGCAATCGGAATATATAATCTTATTTCTATAGACCTAAGTGTAGGTCACTACATCTTTCAAGCTCCTATATTCTAGGCTCCGAGTACGCCGAGCTTATTCGGATCAGATAAGCCATCGTAAGACAGCATCGATGAATATGGAATATAGGCACATAATATGTGGAGCCTCCGGTGCCGAGTTTCTATTCTCCTGCTATATGGATTCCTGAGAGAGTTGACGCATCGCCATGATAGTTATCATAACTACCTAAGAATCCTTGCAGTATCCGTAATATTATTAGCAACCAAAAGACGCCGGGTTCCTACTTATTATTCTCTATGTTATCAGAATTATTATACTTCGAGTCCAATTGTTTAGTTAAATCCGCAAAAGCCGTGAGGCTATAAATAAGGACTTGGCCTTATGTTACAGATCTAACTACACTAGCTAGATATACACTACACTAATACTCTAACTAAAAGTCACTTGTACGTTAGATCTTGATCATTCAGGTTAGCGTTTGTCTAAGGCCACATCGGAGATAAAATCCATCTCGGATTTGGCCCCTGTTTATGCTCGGCCGATGAGAGTCCAGCGCCACATTCTCTTGGGGATTACATTCTCCTCCTATGGAGAATGGGATGCCAAGAATTTCGGCAATTCGCTTTACACTCAGAGCCGACGCTGATCGTTGCACGACATCCTTTAACTTCACTTGATCTTTGTCCTGTAGTATAAGATTAGTTTGAATAGCAAATTCATAGTAGCATCGGAACGCCGTTTCTACAAGCCGTATGAGTCGCTCACGTCAACTTAATTACGGCCAGTCTTAGTATCCTCAAATAGCAGAGAAGACCTACAGTTTCCGAAGATGGTATCGTAACACCGAGTCGCATACATATCTGCTCCGAATGGGTCCCCGGGATTTCTCGAATTAGTAAACAATCGTAATTGCGCCCATCATTACTTATATACCCTCCATAAACTACCCTTGGTCTTTTCAAGTGCTATTCACAACTGCTTGTACTAAGAGCGAGCCAAACTTCGTCGAAACGGCACTTCAACAAGAATATTTACCCTGGGGATACATCAAGCAATAATTCTAATTAGTCACAAAAGTTAGCTTGTTTGCAATAAGCAAACACGGACAACATACAGCAAGATTCAACATAGCAGCCGGGATCAACATGCTGGGCTCAGACACTGAGTCCTCTACGATCCATCAGGATCGATACTTCGACATATCAACAAAAGGCGAAGATCAAATGGCCGGTTCACCAAAGAAAACATCAATGGATCTCACATCAATAAAACAGACATCATCCAGAGAAGATTCAAGCAACGATATAGAGAAGGGCGACGCCGATTCACCACCACAAGCATCTGGACTTCCGCCGGGCCTCAACCCAGAGGACTTCCCAGATGGTGGCCTAGAGGCCGTAAGTGTTTTCACAACATTATTCTTCCATACGTCAGCTCTCCCTAGGGTCCACATCCTGTTTTCTACCCCGAGTCTACAGAGTCTCAGATATTCTCTTCTCTATCACGGTAGTTACTAACCATACACGTTCACAGTGGCTAGTAGTCGTCGGCGGGTCATTAATCCTGTTCTGCTCATTCGGCATCATCAATTGCTCCGGCGTCTTCGTTCAGTACTATGTCGACGGGCCACTATCGAACTACAGCTCCTCGGATATAACGTGGATCACCTCGTTACAGGCCTTCCTTCTCTCGGGTTCTAACCTCGTCATGGGCCGCATATTCGACAGCTACGGGACCCGTTGGATCCTGCCACTTGGCACTATTTTCTACTCACTTGGTCTAATGCTCTTGTCACTGTCAACCGAGTACTACCAAATCATCATCACGCAGGGGATCATCTCTGGAATTGGTGGCGCCGCTGTGTTCAACTGCGCTAGCAACTCGGTCCTAACTTGGTTCTACAAATATCGCGCCGCGGCGCTGGGTATTGTGGTGGCGGGCTCGTCGGTGGGAGGAATCGTCCTTCCCATACTGATGAGCCACCTGATCCCCCGCATCGGCTTTCCGTGGACGGTGCGCATCCTCGGATTCATTGTGCTCTTGTTCTGCGGCGTTGCTTCCTTCACCGTGAAGTCTCGTCTACCAGGTCGACCGAAGCCCTTCCATTTCATCGAACTCATACGCCCGTTCAAAGAACTAAGATTTTCCCTGGTGGTGGTGGCAGCCTTCTTCTTCTTCTGGGGCCTGTACCTGCCGTTCAACTACTTGAACATTCAAGCTCAGCAGCAGGGCGTCGATCCAATGCTGATACCTTATCTTTTGCCAATTGTGAATGCGGTCAGGTAAGCATGAGAAAGCCAGTCACGAATGGTTCTCCGCCCTATATATGCTAACACAACGATGACAGTATCCCCGGGCGAATCATCCCTGGCATCCTCGCCGACAAACTAGGCCGCTTCAATACGATTATCTTGGTCACCGGGTTGTCGGCTATCATCACGCTTGCGCTATGGGTCCCGGGTAACACGACAGGAACGACAATCGGGTTCGGCGCCATCTACGGGTTTACATCTGGCGGGTTTATCTCGCTAGTTCCCGCCGTTATCGCGCAGATCAGTGACCTGCGCGAGATTGGTACTCGGAGCGGCACTTTGCTGTTCGTCGGCTCACTCGGCTCCCTCACGGGTGCCCCTATTGCCGGTGCCATAGTCACTGCACAAAACGGGCAGTACCTTGGTCTAAAGCTCTTCAATGGCATTTCATTACTCATCGGTGCCATATTCCTTGTACTGGCGCGTACGGTACAAGTGAAGCTTAAGCTTGTTAAAATTTAATGTGGAAAAGGGAGGCTATTTGACGAACAAACTTATTAACAGGTGGCCTAGCCCACGTTGACGATATGCATAGATTAAAATTAATTCGTATCTCTGGGTGGTTACTCAAATGTATTTGATCGTTGCATTGGGTGGGTTTGCATAGCATGATAGAGAGGCATATATAATAGACGCCATCAGTGGCATTTTGCTCTTCAGTCTGAAGTAATAACCAGAACTAGCATTACACACTCACAGTAATGCGAACAAGATATAGATAGCGAAAGACGTTACAATTACTACGGCGCTTACAAGTGCTAGGTTTTTTAATTTCTGAGCATAAAGTTATGATACAGTGACGATTCACAATGTAGGCCGTTAGCTGTCCCTGGTGATTCATTAGTTGCGTATGGCTATTGGCTGGTTTGTGTTAGAAATGAGACAGCAGCTCCCAGGGGACTTACACGAAACACGTCTATTCAATGGGTATTCGACCAAAATGAGCTTCGATCCGCCGTGTTGTTAGCTTTCCAGTTCGTAAGCCAGGGTCCTGATAATTGCTTATCCAACCCTGCGGTACGATCATTTTGACTCGCCACCTAAAATAGTCTGTCACAAGGCAGGTGTAGTTACGTAGAAACAATATATTTATATAACAGATGAGAGATAAATGACTGTTAGCAACTCATGACTTTTTATAGACATGTTTTCAAGACAATTAGTGTTGCTTTTGGTGTCTCAGTGGACCTTTTGTAACGTCCGGTTTACCGGCCCGTTTTCAATTATTCTTTCCAACCACCGCCACACACAGCTACATGCATATGTGTTCGAACAAACACAATTAGCTCCAGTCTAATTCTTCTCGCGCCGCCATCAGCTGTGCCATGGCCCTTATCTCGAACCAAAGCGCATTTAGCTCGTAGTTACCAAAGTCGTACCAGTATCAGTGCTGCACTTATCGGCTCGCTGGTTTCCAAGCTAGGGTTCGCGATTCAAGCTTTTGTGCAGCACGAAACCATACATACACACTCCATCGTTACTAACTAGTCTTAAGACTTGTTCAGTGGCTCTGATTTCTCCCCGTATCTCCTATTGGGCACACGCGGCCCGTCCAGAAGATATGAGAAGTGGCCTATGGACTATACCCCTTGCTGTAATCGGCGCGACGTAGAGATAGAGTACGGTAGTTTTCGCCCTCCTTCGGAATTAGATCCTCTGTACTTACTGCCTCTGGCATACCCAGACTCGACGCGGCTTGAAGTTTTGATATAGGGCCTGAGTCGAAGGAGGCGTTGAGGGGGCCATCAAGGAGTCTGAGACAAACGTGTTCACATAGTCTAATAGTGAACGCTCTGCCCCTTGAGGACAGTTCTCGTTTTTATGATCTTGTATGAGCGCTTAGTAGCGTTCTTTGGTTGTCAAAAAACCAAGTTCCAGCCGTCATCCATCATATGTTGAACGAAATTCGATCTTTGCTGGGCCGCGTATACTCCGATCCATCCGACGTCTCGCTGGTGATGCGAACCTCCTGCCGCCTATAAATTCTGAGCGGTACATTGTCGTTATAATACCTAATATCTTCCTGGCTCTTCAACGGTTCGAAGTTGGAGGCAAAGTCCGCCCCCTGCGATCCTCGGGATATGATAGTGTTGTGGTTGATACTCTTCGCATTATGGCCGTATGCCGCCCCCAACCCGGCAGGTGTGTCGGTCTTAGACACGCGTGATCCAGAGAAGGAGGTCAGTTTGAAGAAGTACCGCAATGTTGTCCACAAAAAGGGTATGTTCGCGACGATAAGTGCTGTCGAGGACTCGCGGATGTACCAATAAGTCCACTTACTGCCATAGGGCTCGGTGAAACTATAGTATTTGTTTGCGATGGCGGCACCGATCTGAATGCAATATCGTGTCAGTATGCGGTACAAGTGTCAAAGTTGAGATGAATTTAGGTCCAGGTAATAATCCCCCCCAGTCAGCTTGGGAGCAGTCGCCTTACTGTAAAGAGGCCCAGAGCAAAAACACCACAAAGGATGGCCTTCTTTCTTGTAGCAATATTAATCTGTAAGAAAATGGGCATTGGTATGGCGATAATGAACAAATCCGAGGATATGTTGAAGACCGCGTTAGTGATAAGATGGTTTGTTGCCGCAGAGCATTGAACTGTGACAATGAAGTTAATATAGGTTATCGATTAAGCATACTGTTCCGTGGACATTCACATACTGCTATTTGGGGGAACTGCCCAATACTGGTTAAAAGGCCTGCACCATACGGCGAAGTATAATATCTAGTACCAATGGTCAGTGGTTGTGTCCAACAATGCCGGTCATATCGAGTCCAATGGCAACTTACTTCCATCACGACAAAACCGAAAGCCACGTAACCTGCGGCAAGTTTCACGCATAGTTTCTGAGCCTTACTGAACCTTTGGGCTTGTCAGCAGAAGTTCTGCGCGGCGAAAGAAGTTACTGACGTCAAACGGCTATACATCAGCAAGAGGCATGCCTTGACTAGCCATATAGTGAGAATTTGTGTCTGCTCGACGACTAAAACCAGCTTGGAACCAAACGTCCTCTGCGCAATATCATGCGGAGTGAGAGTTGGGGGATGTGCCGGATCGATGAGATTGCTGTCTTTGTCGCGGAGGATGTTTATCGTGACCATAAGAACAGTATCTGTTGCTAAAGCCAAAATCATCAAGCCATCGTCGGTCTGGAATTTTCTGAACGACCCTAATAGTGCTTTGCGGGCTCCACTGCAGACAAGAATTGAGCATGATTACGAGAATGTCGGCAAGATCTTTAAGATAGAGAAAAACTTACATTCTTGCAGCTACTACTAGCACCGTAAGGGCATACCAGATGGATGATTCCAGCACAAGACTCATAGCCATTGCGACTGAGGCCTTCAACAAAAATAAGACGACAATGAAATGAAAAGAATCATTCGAGCGTTGGCATTAGCTACACATGAAACATGGAAGATATAATCAACACGACCGGCGTTCTTCGCCATAATAATAGGTCAGCTCATTGGGCGTTGCCTTCATAGCACGAATCAGTGTCGGCTCCAGAATGCGGATATACTAAGCTAAGATAGGTTATTCCTACACATGCTATGTTCTTCGAACTACCGCTATCAGGCATATGCCCCAGGTTCTGGCGTAGGTTGTCCGGCTCCTAATAAATCCGAGCATGCCGTTGGCTCGCATTTATATGGATATAGAGTCGGATCCTATTAGCGCTAGTGCTAAAATCGGGTTGGCACCCTCTATCTTTCTGTTGAACGCTATCATGAATAATGTCTCGTAGCCCCCTCGACTTCCTTATATAGGGGTAAGTTGGAATCGTCATAGATACCTGAGAGAGTTACTATCGTATTGTGCAGTGATATTGAATGACAGGAAGGCTGAAGGTCGCTCCAGCCATCCAATCTTCGTTTCATAATGACCGAAAGCTGATGATTAGCTTCACGACATATTAGATAGCCAGGCGTTAGCATAAATGTTGACCCCGCTTAAAACTCGCTCTAACATGGAAATATACTCAAAGCCGAACTTCGCATAATCGCTATCCGTTAGGGCCAATACCTCGACTCGTAGCTATGATTAGGAGCAAAATAGCGTGCTGCATAGCCGAAGTATGTTGGGTAGTGGGCGTTCAAGCTTGATGTTATCTAACTAGTATATTGCGTAGTCTATGATTTTCACCGGGCGTTCCGCCACTCGATGCATGAACAGAAATTGTATGTGATTTATGGTATATTTAGCAGCAATTTCCGTCGTTGCCGAGAATGCGTAGACGTATTGGAACTTTGGTGCGCTTTATGTCGATAATGGGAATAGGTAGAGAACTAGCCAGGTTACATGGCACGTGGTATATGCACGAAATAAGCTGACAAGGGGTTTGCGCACATCAGAGCATGGTTGGGGCTGACAGGCTAGCCATGCTCTTGCTTGCTTGCGACGCAAATGTATTGGAATATTCCTATTGTACCCGAGGGATTGGTTGACCCCAGCTTTGATGCAAAGAGATAGACCCATTAAAAGTAGTCGCGCATAATTATAAGGATTTTCGGTAATTCTCTTCCAGGGTTCCTTTACATGGTAGCTGTACGAAATTATAACTGAACTTACTTCTGGGCATTTACATAATGTCCTCAAACGCAACCCAGGCATCTAAGACTTGTGAGTTATTTTGATAATTATACACTACAACTAAACTATGATGCCGAGCTTTCAGCTGATCAGTATCTACGTAGGGACGTAGGTAGTGTAGGCTAGTGTAGTACATGCAGCCAAGACTTTGTTAAGTACATCGATAATCAAGATGCTAGATTTCCTCTTCGGCGATGGACTCACAGCTAAGAAATTCTTTATTTGAGTTCTTGCTGTTGAACCCTCAATCCCCCTCTTTCACGTCATGCCTCAGGGACCTGTTAACGCTTAATAACCAGTCTACATAGTATTGTAATTCCTGTCAAGGTGCCATTCAAAAGACCGAGTTAGCTTTAATTGTTATATATTTGCTGCAGTTAGTCTGTTGCTGCGAACATCCTTATTCGATAGGTTGACTATGTCATTTTTGGTAGCTCATAACTGGTATTCCTAAATGATGACACAATTAATTAGACCTGGGTAACGCACAAACAATTGCCTTAAGTTACAAACTAAGATATCTAGTAGTAAGCTTTGCGTAAGATCTAGCATATGGCAACAGAGGCTTGTGCCAATGGCTTGATGAAGCAAATCCTGCACTGTACGTAGAAAGGCGGTTCATGTACGAATCGTACAATAGAGTCAACCCCCACATGTCATTGCGAGCTGACAACCCCACACCCCGAAGCCACTATCCTATGATACTGTAAAGCTGTAATATAAACAAAAAAAAAAGACATTATTGGCCCAAGGTTCTTGGGTAGTGCACCTGGTTGAAATGTAATCGAAAGAAGTCTATTTACTGACTTGTAAAGTCTCGGGAAACTCAGACTAGGAAAGAGGCATGTTTATTACCATATCAACTCCGATGTGGAAGGGCGTATCTATTTATACTTCATATCATCGCTTTTGCGTCCTTGATATACGTCATTGGTCCCGACTTGGCTATCAATTATACGATTTCGGCGACCTTGTAAATTAATACTTACCCCAGCCACTCCGATCGCAATCATCTATATTTTTTTGGAACAATGGGCACTAATCCGATGATGATTCATCGTTATGATGCAATGGAATGCCCATAGACAAAGCATGAGTCTAATAATGTTTCTTGCCGACTAAATTCAATAAACAGCCTTCTATTGCTTTGAAAAAGAGCACTTATATCAACCATGGCTCCGCACTTGCGAAGGCATTGGATGAGTTCTCATCAGAAATCCTGAATTGAAGCTTCGTCCTTGAACTCTCGAAAAGATGACTACTGAGGAACCCCAAAAAGGAGACAAAGGTAAGTAAAACTGAAGCAATCAGTTCCCACAATACACCTATCTTCCGCCTCAATCAATTAGCTTGCTTACCTTGAACGTACCTTAGTTTCGTGGAGCTGGGGAGGTGGCGCCCCTTCCGGCACGGTTGCCGAAACTAAGAATGAGGGCGAAATTGCGATCAAATCAAAGCGCGGTAATACGATTAAGAAGAACGCATCTCCTGGCAATCCGGCCGTGCACGTCGAGCGGTCCGGGAACGACGTGGTCAAACGAGCATCAGAATTGACTGTGGACGAGAAGGCGTCTAAAAACGAGGACAATGACGGGGACGGCAACAAGCGCAAGGCAGAGAGTCAAGAAAATTCAGATGACGAGGCCAGCAAAGACGGGACTGAAGCAGAAGAGACCAGCGACTCAGAAAACCATCATACCACGGACAAGCAGGGAAAGGAGATCAAGATGGGTGGTAAAGACGCCAACAAGAAGCAAAAAACACGTCAAAACGAGGACGTGAAGGGCAAGGCGGATGATGCGACAGCTTCTGAACAGAATAATGAGCAAGAAGCATACGAAGAGATAGATGAAGACGAAGAGGAGGAGGAGGAGGAGGAGGAGGAGGAGGAAGAAAAAGAGGAAGAGAAAAAAGACAAAAAGGAGGAGAGTCAAATCAAGAAACCTAAAAACGCCAACACCAAGAAAGCTACGAATACGAAGAAAACCGAGGCTGATCTGGATGAGGACAAGGGAAGCAAGCCTAAAAAATCCAAAACAGGAGCCAGGAAGGGCTCGGCTTCACAAACGGACGAAGACCAAATTAGCACCCGGACTCGAAGCCATGATAAGGGGGCCTGAACTAACTAGTTATCACAGCGTCCAGGACGCACTCTCGCGTTGTGTGACTTGGAGAGTTCGAAGGGCATGCCGACTAAAGATAGTAAAACGACGCGAGCTGACGCACTTTTCATGTATATTAGAGTATCCTACTACGATAGGTTGGCAATTCAAACTTGTCATCCACAATCATTGTTATCCTTTATCAGACGTTGTTACCGTCTTGTCGTCTAAACAGCCAAAGACTCCGATACTTCCTGGTGTCTCACGTGGGCTTAGTATCGGGGCCTTAGAGCATGTTGCTCAGCTCGTTAGAATCAACTTTTGCGAATCTTGAGCTTTCGAGTGTTGGTCATCGCTGATTGAATTTCTAGTAGTGTTGCATGTTCGTTGTAATAGCGGTATTCGATTGTTCATCTATTTTTAACCTACCTTCCCTTAAACACGGGCTTCCTCTTCTCCCTGAAAGCCTCGAGAGCTTCATCTCGATCTTCGCTCTTCACAACTCGTTGATACATTGCATTTTCGACTTTCTCCTGTGCCCAGCTTACGGCCTGTAAACCGGCCCTTACCGCGATAGGACCACCCTCGCAGATCTCGCTCGCAAGCCTGACAGACTCCGCTAGTGCAGCTTGTCGCGCTCTCGTAGGCAGTCCCGGGTCGACCTTTGATTCCGAGTTTTGTCCATCAGCGTCTTGCTCCTCCGGTAGTACCTCGACGAGTCGGTCAGCAATACCGAGGAAGTATGCCTCGGGTGCGGAAACACGTCGACCCGTCAATATAAGGTCCCTAGCCCGCGGAAGTCCAATTAAGGCAGGTAATCGGTACGTGCCACCCGCGCCGGGAATGATGCCGAGCCGTGTTTCGGGCAAGCCTACGACGGCGGTTGAGGCCAGCACACGGAAGTGGGTGCACAGGGCGAGTTCTAGGCCACCGCCGAGTGCGAGCGACGAGATGGCCGATATGGTTGGGATCGGGAGGGCAGAGAGCGAGGAGAAGGTGCCGCGGAGGTTGGCGAGGAACTGAGCAGTCCTAGGAGCCGGGGGACATCAGCATCAGTCATGTCGAGCGCGCCACACACAGCACATGCGGTTTTCATGAACTCACTCTTCTTGTGTGAAGCCTCGCCTCTCTTTCAAATCTGCGCCGGCGCAGAAACTCGCATCGACCGCGCTCGCTAAGACCAGCGCCCTTGTCGGGCCCTTCTGGTCTATTCCGGCGGCGCCACCAAAGCGTAATGGTATGGGCTTCTCGTCGCCCTCGGGAGTATACTGTGCATGGATGTCGTCGATCTCTGCTCGCAGTGCGGAGAGCAGAGCTTTCGAGATGGCATTGCGCGCAGATGGGCGATTGAGCTCGAGCACGCGGATGTGGCCTGAGTTTGGTGCGGGCAGGTTCACGACGTTGATCAAAGGGCCGGAATCACTGGAATATGGCCGCACCAGGCGGAACACAGGTGCAATTAGTCGAATCGTCGGTCGAATAGGCATAACGAAAACGGGCTCACAATAGAAACTTGGCAAAAGTCGTAGAGCTTCGTTTTCAAAGCACAACGGCGACGCTATTAAGTCAGTCGATGCCACGCTTTGACTCGGTTAATCGCGGAATTGGATTCTTTCTCTAGTTAGTTACCCCCTGGCAACCACAAGTCAAGCGCGGCATCATCTAGAAATATAAATATATTGAATATATGTCCTTGTGCTTTGTCTATACAATTTGTTATTATGAATGCTCAGTTCTAGTTAATTTAAGTACACACTAAGAAGAGCACTTCTACTTATCTCTAACTGTAATGTTCCACGCACTGTTCGTTCGTACACGGAATACGAATATAGTGCGTCAAACAGGCAAGCCGGTAGCGGGGCAATGCTTTTTTGCTGTATGACGCTGACGTTGCGTCCTCCTCACTGGCCTGATGCCACATCTTATTTACACTCCCTCAGTGCGAGGCTAGGTCCATAACGACTTAAGGCATTGTTAATATTGTAATCTCGCCGCCTAAGGTTGTTGAAGTGTGTATATTCCAAACAGCATGGCCAACAATAGTGCGATTCCACCTGAAGCTATCGAGTTCGCTACTCGCATGTGTAAGTCGGCTTGTTTTACTTCTTCCGGAAATCAAGAAGCCTCCGAGTCCCTCGCCGACTTCGCTCCAACGGCGATAACTGACTTCGAGTATTCCAGACAATGCCGCGAGAGAAGGACAGATCGATGTCTTTAGACAAGCATTACCAGCGGGTTTGCCCGCTAATCTGACAAATGACAAGGGCGATACACTGGTATATATACGTGCTTCGATACAACTATTTATTAATGAAGCTCACACGACGACCCATAGTTGATGCTTGCGGCCTATTATGGACACGCGGAGCTCGTCAAGCTGCTGATTCAGCACGGCGCCGATCCAAACCGGTTAAACGATAGGGGTCAGAGCCCAATTGCAGGTGCCGTTTTCAAGAAGGAGGATGCCGTGATTGATGTAAGCCGAGTTACCGGTGAGAATATCAGTATCAGATTCGCTGATGAAATGAACTTTAGGCATTGCTTGAGGGCGGCGCGGACCCGGAATATGGATCACCGTCTGCCGTTCAATGTATAGTCATGTTTAAACAAGAGGACAAATGGGGCAGCAAATTTGAGGCTGCGCTGGGGAGGGGCGGGGCTACCAAAGCGTAGATGCTTGAAGTAGCTATATCCTCGGTTCAATAACGTTGAGTCGAAGTCACTACATCCAAGGCTATTCATGCTTCTAATGGTCGCGTCAGCCAATTCTGAGGCAGCAAAGTAGTATGAAAGAGAAAGAGAACGGTGATACGGTAACTTGAGGCAGAGAACTCGCGTTGAGCCTGCATTTTCGAGCGTATTTGCTGGAATATTACAAATGAGATGAAGACTTATCATTTATGAGCGTATAGCTGCCTCAAGTGTCTAAGCCTCCCTGAATATACAACTCGAAGACCTATCACAGAAGGTGCCGCCTTGATTATATAGACCTAGAAGTGAACTGATTGCTTTTATGATATCAGAGTCAGCCTGTAAACAGACAATGCGTTCTCCAGTATAACGTTGGCAGTTTTTCCTGTCAGTCTGTCTATAAGTCTCTCGCCATAGAAGTGTAAGTTTCACAGTTAGGATAACATCAGTCTCAGAAACACGTTGATTGAAATTCGTTACTACCATGGAGACCCGTGTCAGTCTTCTGATAGTTAGACATGCGAAGCATGGCGCAACGGAACTCCTTCGAAGTCGCCATCTTCACACAGACCACAAATGCTGTGAGTTGACAATTCTTGCAATGATAGTGTTGCTAGGCTACTATTGGACTTGCGCTACTTTTGTCTTCGTTGCCACTCACAGATCGCGGCAGTAGTTCAATAAACAAATTCATATTTCAAATGTTATGATTCTCGGCCCTTGAAGACAGGGGCCGGATGGGGATGTTGATGGTATGGTATCATTCATCCTAGTTTTAGCATTCAATTAGTCTAGTAGCAATTCACATCTAGACTTCCTTCTCCGCACGCTCCAACCTTATGGAGTGGCGGCTTTCGATCTAGTTGCCTATTGCGGCAGGTAGAGGTGATAATAAGCATCTTGGCATGGCTGGGGCACCTCCTGGTATACCTGTGCTTCGGCGTCGTTTTACACGAACCGGGCAGCTCTCAACAAAACCAGCTGCCGGGATAGAAGCTCCTCGTCAATTATTCTACTAAGATATTGGAGAGTAGCACGCATAATTTTTTCACCTGCCTGCATATACATAGATATCTCATCAAGGGGATCGACATCGATATCATCGCTATCAGCCTTGGCAATGGGTCATCGACTATGTGTGTCCCCAACCCCGCGGATTTGAGCGGACCGCGGTGTCGTACATTGGAGAAGATAACGCTTAGGACCGTAATAAAATATCATTCACCCCGTAGTAGTAGTAAAATTCCATTTTCCTGCTCACTCACCCAGCTTTTGCCTCGTTCATGAGGTGGATTGTCAAGAGGCAATTCAGTGCCTGAAGCTCAAATGACGAAGATGGGTCTGAATGTTGTGCACAATGTCCAGACGGCCCTCACGGCCGTCCTGGCTGGTTCAATATTGACCAATTCCGCGACTGCGGCGCCGTATCCGACACAGAGTGACCCCTTTGCGGTGCTCGACCCGCAGAATGTTGTCCTTCCGGATAACATGACCTGGGCTGATTATTTAAAACCCCCGGGAACTACAGTGAGTAATCATCGAGGTCATTTCTTTGAAATCAGTGACTTGAGAGCATAAGAACTTTTGTTCTGTGTATAATTCACGTCCTCGAAGCTTCTCAAAGTTGCGATGACCCAAAAACTCAAACAGCGATAGCTGACTGTTAATATTTTAGTGGTCAGATCCCAGCAAGAAAGGATCTGAAAGAAACTTCAACATCGCCCTAGTTGTCGTCGACTATTCAGACCGACCCTTCGTCATAACCCAAGAAGCCGGATCGACGCCTTTCAAAAACCCTCAGCCTGTTGTATCAGGTTTGAGCCGTGATGAAGTCCCTACATTCTACCGCGATTTTTTGAACAAGCCCAGCGAACTCAACCACATGCATACTCTACATGAGTATTGGATGGAAGACTCCGGGGGCCGATACGGTATGACCCTTCCTACGCGTGCCAGCCGGTGGCTACGTGATGTTATGGTGAGCTAATCGCAATATAGGCGTGGATTTGACAGTATTTGGCGCTTATGAAATGCCTAGTCTGGCTTGTGAGTAATTCTCGGAACCAATTTTTGGGGGGCTTGGCAAATGCCCTGAAAGCCTCGCAAGTTACACTCAGCCCAGCGATAACTAATTTCGACTATTCTAGACCAATACGGCGTCGACGATGAGCCCAATGGATTCAACCCCGATGCTTGCCCGGCAGTGGGCCCTTGCTCAGTAGACCTCCGGACCGATGCGTTGGGAGCCTGGCGTGCCGATGTAGGTAACGAAACGGCTAGTGCGTACGAGCTGGTTTTCATCCTTTCCGCCGGCCAAGACGAGTCCTCAACATGGCAAGAATTCGGTGAGATGATATTTCAGACACCCGAGGACGTTACTGCTGAGTTTGGCCCTCCTGATGACTCAATCCCAAATTGGGCACACACGCGGTATGTCAACTGGACATCTTGGGCTTCCGCGTCCGTCATCTGGCCCAACGCCGGCGGGGGCTCGTCTACTCAGGCCGAGAGCTCAGGCATGTCGACATATGCACACGAGTTGAGCCATCTTCTAGGAATAGGGGATAACTACAATAATCCTTACGGCCTTCCGGCACGTCGTGATTATGCTGGCCCCTTCTCTATGTTGTCACGAGGTAGCTTCAATGGCCCAGGAGGTCCTCATACAGTAAGTCTGTTGGAGTTTTTCATTCCCCTTTTAGCATGTTTCAAAGATACGAATTGCCTTAATGAGCATTTCTTACACTTGATTTTCCGAAATACCGGGTGATTTCTTACCACGAGTGGACGTTATTAACTCTAGTACAGAGATGGCAGATTCCGGCACAACTTGGCGGCTCGTTGGGCTCCCCACACACGATGGGCGACAAGTTACGTATTGACCTGGTAGATCCTAGTAAAGTACTGATGATCTCGCGAGCCGCACTCCCAGGCTCCGGGCTCGTATCAGCCGAGATCACAGCCCGAGTTGTCAGCCCAAGCGCCACGCAGCTGATGGGTTTCCATATCTTATTCGGCACTGACCTCACGCCAGCCTGCAATACGCAGACAGACCCGTTCTGTGATGGTGGTGGCTACAGCAACTACGACATCGAGATCATTGACCGCATGGGCTCTGACTCATTTCAACCTGACCACGGCGTTATGATAAGCAAGACAAAGAACAGTACCAATTCAGCGCCCTTCCAGTGGGTCATAGACGCGAACCCACAGGATATCGACGTAGTCGATTTCTACCGCCCTGACGGAACGCCTTCAAAGCTTACCGTGGGCGACTACCGACAGCTTGCTGACGCTTTGTTCCATGCTGGCACAAGGTCCGGCTCCGAGTTCGAGTTCGTAGATGAGCCCAACCGCTTGCACTTCTACGTTTTGAACACCCGCCGTGATGATGTTGGCGTCCTGCATTATACAGTTGCCGTACGCTCGCTCGATGGAAGCGGCGCGAGCAAACACGGCGTCAAGCTAAGTACCGGCACCGTGTCCAAGGGCGCCAAAGCCACGGATGAAGGCGTGACATGCTCGTTCCAGCTCACGAATTCGGGCAAGTACGTCGACGGACGTGCGACTCACCCACAGGACTTGTCTGCGTATCTCAAGTCTGATGTGTATCGGTTAAATGCCACGGTCGATGGCCAAGGTTGGCGTGTTGAGCTACCTAATGCACTAGCTTCCGCCGAGTACGGCAAGGTAACTGCAGTCAATGTTGCCGCCGGCGCCGCGGCGAATGCTAAAATCAGTGCTGTTGTCACGCTTACTGCTACATCGGAGTCGGATCCGAAGGTTTCTGCTGCTGCCAAGTGTCAGGTGAAAAAGAGTTAAGCGAGAAACTAATAGATGTTAGTTGAAGCATGTATTTTAGCATTAAAGAAAGAGCCTTATGTCAATAATCTTCCTTTGCAGGTGTCTTACGAAGAGGACACAACTTAATCCGTAGCAAGTTCTTACATTTCGAGCACTTTAACAACGGTCAAAGGTCACGTATAATTGAGACATATAATGGTAAAGTTAAATTTACGGTCATATTTCACTGAAGTAAAACCCTGACATCCGACATAATGTCTGGTATTTTCTAATCATACAGTCGTATTACTCATTCGACTCTTAAAAGTATTATAGATCTAGTTCTTGTGAGTATAAAACTGCGACACCCACTGCTTCATTTGGGCAGTCTCGTCGTCGGAAATAGCCTTAGCGTCCGCGTTGACGCCCCAGTTTTGTCCGTACAAGTCAGAGCAGTGTGTACCATGCTTTAGGTAGCGAACAGGGAGTTGGTCGGTGCTCTTCAAGGGGCCACCGGGACGGAATTTGGAGCTGTAAGTCACGTCACGCCACGGGTCCCATTCGCCGTTAGTCATCATCAGACGCGTAGTGTTGGTCGCGGACCAACCACCAGTGTACTTGTTAACGGACTCGGCGGACTTGCCATTCGCGAGGCCGAAGTCACTGCCGGGGAACCAGAGAGGGCACTGAGCGCGCCAGTAGGCCTTGTTCACGAGGCGTGAGACAAGAGTAGTTTGGCCGGCGGGGGCACCGTCTTGCCAATACTCAAAGCTGGCATAAATGTCAGTCATAATGTCAGGGTAAAAGCGAGTGGAGGTACATACGCCTCGTTGCAGAGCATCCAGTTCCACTGTCGGTTACCCGCGTTGCCGGGGGTAAGATCCTTATAAATAGGGTTGGAGGCATTCAGACCCTGGAAGCAGCCCGTGTCGAATTCGCCTTCCCAGTAGCCGTATCCCTGGCAGTAACCAGGCAATAGTGTTTCGGTGAACCATTTAGCGTAGCCATTCAGAGCCTTGGTTAAGCCAACTCCTTGGGCACTGGGCACCTTGTTGGTTGAGTTTGGCCATACATTCTAATCCAAAATTAGTATGGTCGTAACAACAAACCAGCTGACTAAATGATGGCTCACCTCTACGTAGTCACAAAATCGGTAGAATGGAGTGTAGCCCAGAGAATTTGCGCTGTAAAACTGTCCTGATTGCCATGTCCACGGACCATTCTCGATGGCACTGAAAGGTAAGTCAGTCACGTCGCTTCATTACATCCAAGCAAAGACTTACGAGGCGAAGTCAGCATCCTGCAGACCATCGAGCTTGAATTTCGCTTTAAGCTGAGACTTCTCTTTCGGGCTACCGTGATTTAGCACCGCATCGACGTAGTTGATGACAGCGTTCACATCAGAGGAGCAGTTCTTTGGTGTAGCCTCTAGAACGGGAACGAAATATTGCCAGAAGTCGCCAAGGGCTTGCACGACGCCACTGGTGCCATAGTACGCCCAGAACGTACCCGGGTCCTTATTGGCAATCCAGCCAGCCAGAGCTCCAGGGTAGGATCCGCCAGTGTAGATCCAGGGAGCATCCTTGGCAGTATTCTTTCCGGTGGCATCAAAGGGTGCCTTGAAGTTGTTGGCGAAGTAGGTATTATCTTTAATTGAGTTCTCGAGAGTGAGATACTTGAGGTTGTCCACCGTCAGCTCCTCAAAAGGGGACGACCCACCCCAGTAACGGTGTTCCATGATAACGACCGCACCACCCATCTCCTGGGCGAACTTGCCGGTTAATCGCGCCGACGTGGGGTAGGTGACATTGAAACCGTCACCAGCCTGCTCGCCAGGGTTGACGAAGATGATGGGTGAGCTAGTTCCATTCCAGTACTGCGTATTCCACCAGTATCTTTGCTTAAAGGTACCGAGGGAAGGGTTGGAGTGGTCGAGCAGCTGGTCGAAAGTGCCCCATCCTGCAGTGTTGGCTGCGGTTGCGGCGAGTTTGAAGTCTTCAATCTCACCAACTAGCATGCCACCATGGCGGGTTCTCTCAAAACTGGCAGAGACACCGGCGGCCAGCAATAGTTGGGTGAAAGACTTCATCTTGTCGGGGTGTAACCGGTGAGTTGGCAATGGTTACAAACACCTGCACAGGAACAAGGTGACATCTCGACCGCTGCCGACCGTACGGACGGCTCGATTCTTATATCTTACAAACATTGGTCCCGCAAGACGGTCTAGTTCGGGAGGACAGCCCACAAGAGCTTATCTCAAAGCGCGCATACGATCGCGCGGCTCACAAGACATGGGACCAGATTGTCCGACTCGTCGAGATTATCGTGTTGACCTTCCGCATTCCGCTTTGATATGCTAGGGGTTGCTTATAGGCTCAACACGACCTTCCATATTAAGTTAGGCGGACGGTAACCGACGGGTTCAGCCCAGAACAGTCCCACGGTATTGACGATCAGTATTGGTCAATTGCTGCTAGAATCTCTGCGCAAGGGCTGGCCAGCCACTGAAAATTGGAGTTGCTGCAGTGGCGAGCCAAGATCCGGGGTCACAGCCCTCGGCCTAGGAACATCTTTGGCAGCTCATGATCACAGTTGAATAGCAATTTCTTTGTCAACCAAGACGGTGCTGCAGGCTAATGAGAGGCGAATTGTTCTAACCAGAATGTTGGAAATACGGTAACATCGTATTCTTGTCCACCGAGCAAGGGTAAAAGAGAGTGGCGAACGCTTCTAAGATTCAATATATGCCGAGGTAAAATTGCGCCATTGTACTTGTATGCCGCCCTCCACTCACACATAGCATCACCGCGGCGACATATCGATGGAAACCGTGCACATGATACTACGTTGTGTAGATCATCCAGTCTAATCCTCTGTACGCCTAGCCTTGCCCAGCTGGTGTATGATGGCATCTCACCTTTAGTTGTTTCCGTTCTTTTGTTAAGAAAGAAAGCACGAAGTATGTTGCAATTCGTGATTCTGTGAGTATTCGCAACCCGGCAGGAAGCCACTTGACAAATACCAAAAAAGATGTAGGTGATAGATATAGTGCTGTGCTGGCTTAGGATTTTGAGATACCGCTATTATTAAAATGTCTTACATTACATAAGAGTTATGAATGCACTCGATTAGTTCCTAAATTATAACCCGTTATCCTCCCCTTCACTAAAAGCTTTTAACTAGGTTAGGGCCTTACTGCATCACAAGAACGCAATAGCGATAGCACCACCGGCCGCAATAGCAACCTCATTGAAACGAGCCTGCGACGCTGCTGCCGTCGGGACCGTATGGTATCCCTCACTCAGCGGAGCTATAGCTGTCGGTCCTGCGGCGCCTCGGGATGTAGTAAGTGTATTGCTAGTGTTCAGCGCACCGCCTGGGGTCCAAACTGGATATGGAGATGGATGGGCCGGGTATACGGTCACGATCACCGGGATCGCAGTTGTCGTGATGTACGCTAACGAAGTCGCCAGGCAGTCAGTACCAGTTGGTGCGCAAGGCGTCACTGTATACGTTGTTATTGAGTATACGGTTGACAGGCCCCAATAACCGCCGCTACCACCCTTTCCTGTCGGATAGGTGGAATCAGCACTGGAAGCAGCTGAGCTAAGGCTGCTGCTAGACCCAAGGCAGGACGTAGAAAGAAGTTGTGTGTCAGAAGAAAGTTCTGTCTTGGAAGGGACTTTCGTAGTTGAAAGAACCTCCGTCAAGCTAACTACTTGACTCGGCGTCGTTAATGGTGTACTGGACGAGCAGCTGGGTTGAGTGGGTGTGATGACAGGGGTAGATGAGGTGGATGTTGCCTCAGGTGTGCTCGTGGTCTTGGTCTTGGTATGGGTATGAGTGTACGTGACGCAGGAACAAGCCGAGCTAACAGCATTAATATCCCCAGCACAGTTCTATCCACTCAGTTAGCTCTTGACAGAGAGAACGCTGCCTCGCAACGTCGATGGGCAAGGGATATATTAGCCAATACTTACTTCGAACGGAGTTGGAATGACAGCAGCGTCGGTCGTAGGCGATGCGAGAAATGTGAGACAGAACGACGGCGCGAGGTTGGCATACTGCTCGTTGATGAAAGCGCGGTAGCAATTATCTGCTTCGCAGTCGAGATATGTCCAGCGCCTCAACGAGGCATTCGAGGTACCTGCGAGGGCAAATACACCCATGTATAGACCGAGCATGTCGATAATCAACTGTATGAAACGAACGAATGCGAAGTTAAGGTTGAGAAGAGTTGAGCAAGTGAATAACCGTGTTTACTAGTGTCATTGATAGCGTATAAAGTATAAGGTGTGACTAAATTGAGTATCATGGCAACAAAAAGACCAAAGTGATCAATCACGAGAAGAAGAAAATCCTTGCTTTCTTTCAAAGCGATGGGGGTCCTAACAGCTGGTCTCGTATTCCGGGCAGAAGATGTTACTAGCATAGAGCATTCCAAGACCGCCTGCAACCTGAAAGGCGCTTAGAAGTCTAGGTTCACTTCTGTGTATAGGCTCGATAAGTCAACAAAGAGGCGTATTAATAGATCAATTAGGGGGAAGGTAACGACTACACGATTGTAAGATTGTTTATGCAAGAAGACGGTGCCATATAAAATGCGAGACAAGAGCTATGCAACTTGTACTATTATTGAGATAAACGACAATAATATCCGGAAATTTGGTGGCATGGTAGCTTTTCGTTGTATTTGATGTTTGAATGTAGTTGCTTGCGACGGAGCCGGTCAAATAGCCAATTTATTGAGTCACCTCTGCGCATCTTCAAACATTAGCTTCTGTCGACAAAAGAAAGCTAACTTCGTTATTGATTTTTATCCATTGGCCGTGAGAAATACCTCCCAACTTATTTTTGTTCTCATGAGCGGAAAACCAACAACATTAAACTCCGCTTGATCAATTTTGGAAGAATGAGAAACATCATGTAGGTTCATGGTTATTAAAAAATAGCATTCTTAATTGAAAAGAATCTTGGGTTCTTGACCTGAGAGTATACCGTTGAAATATTCGTTCTCTGGTAATAGTTTATATCTTCTGAAGTTATATGAGTGCTCGTGTTTATGACGGGGGTAAAGAAGAAAGCCAGCCGCGATTAGATCGTTGTCTTTCATGGAATCCATCTTCATCAGCATGTTTTATCAAGGGGGCAAAATAGGAAGGCTTTTTGCATGCCTTTGCCTACAACTCACTAAGTTAAGGCTATTAGGTATATTTGTGAATTCGAGTTGCCCCGAACGTGCTCACGGGAGCAGAAGTGAGCCACTAAGGATCTGTGTAGAGAACGCGAACACAAACCATTTCATAGACGATTGATTGCTATAAACTTCATTGAAAAATTGTCTTGATAATAGGACTGCAGGTGAATCAATTCAATTGACGAAACAATATCTGAGGTTGTGTTGAGTGGTGTAAGACAACCGTCATGTGACGTCATACAAATACCGAATACTCCCGGTGGCCAGAATTCAACCGTGATAAAAAGATAAATATTCTTTTACAACACTAAAGGAAGCTTACTTTAGATACTGTTCTCTACTATTAGAAGCCTTTCGATAACTGCCGGTTCGAATAATTTGGCCCCAATATGGCATCTGGAAGCCTCAATGGTAAGCCGACGAGCCATCTGCCTATCACGATAGTGCACAGTGACATCCAAAGCAAGTCTCTAACGCGCACTCACTCCACAGTGTTCAAACAGCCTCTCAAGCTGTTCTCCCAGCAGCCGGTCACGGGATATTTCCGGGACGGCTACTGCAGGACGGGCGGGAACCAGGACCCGGGCAACCACGCCGTGGCGGGAATAGTTACGGACGAGTTCCTGGACTTCTCTGCCTCGCGCGGCAACGACCTGCGCACCGTCGGCCTCAGTGAGTACTCGGCAGAATCATTTTCTTTCTTCTTGTGGTATCAATTGTTAGGGACTAAACTCCCTTGTTGGGCCGAGATAGTGTCTGGAAGTTTCCCTAACCCTCGTAAAATCATATTTTACAGGGCGATAAACTGACATAGAGTGTTATAGAGGGCGGCTGTCGCTGGTGTCTGTGTACGGCTCGCTGGCTTGAGGCTTACCAGGCTCATCGCAGCGGCAAGGTCAGCAATCTTGGAGTGCCGCGTGTTGATTTGGATGCTACTGAGGACTCGGCCCTCGGTATGGTCGACCTTAATACCTTGCGCCAATTCGCTGTGCAGCGTGGTCCCGGGCAGGGTCAGAATAGTGAGAACAACGGCTCATGAGGACTTTGAGCTTGTTTAATGTGCTCGATCTTATGACCACGGGACAAGAAATAGAGCTCTACTAGACCTACGGTAGCACCCAGTCAATGCCTAGCTTAGCGGCCGGTTTATTATACAAGGTCCGAAGAGGTTATGATAATACAGCAGATCCCTCTGAGAAAGTCGAGTAAACGTTTGTTTATGTGTCACTGGCGGATAGGCTTTTTCTGAATCATCATTTGTATCAGGTGAGGGGATAGTGGAAGATGCTAGCTGTGGAGAGAGGAATACATCCAGACTCCTGCTGGTTATTGGGTTGACTAGTGGCCACTGGCCAGTACGGCCGAACATAAAATTCATCGCGTTTCACGTCTCCTATTTTTCTCTGCGACGATGCACAATCTGAAGCTACTATCAAGAATGTTTATCATGTTGATTCAGATCTGCGTTCTATATTTGACGTAGAAGTCTTACTGATTAATGAAAGAGTCATTACTGTGGGATAGTCGGGTAATAGAGAAAGGCGTTTATAGATCTGATCGAGATTACCTCCCTCATGGCACTGAGATCTTGACGTTGCGAGGGGTAGATATTGGGTGGCCAAGTATCCGCAATTACCGAAGGACTAAGGCAAGTTTCGGCACAAGACATATAGTAATTTACGCGGGTTTGCTCGATGGTGAGACAACTTCTGCGTGCACTGACGGAGCACGAGATGTAAGACATGGACGCTTAAGTGTCACTGGGGTAGAGTTGGTGCCAATTAGGAAAAGAGCGTACAAGTAGTTTCCGTTCCTACGCTTCATTAGGAGAAATAACTAATCTTGAGCACTACGAATGCATTCATCTGATAGACGTGAGAGCGCATTTACTGTCAGTATAGTTGTACAACAGCTAGCTACCTACGGTAGTCAAAGGACCCGGCGCAGGCCCGGCGGGTGGCGTCGGCAATCTGATTCGTGTAAGTGATAATCAACGGCTGTGCATCTTGTGTCGTCGTGTTTGACTGGTGCTGTGGGTTATTTTGATATTATGGCACGGCCGATTCCCTGACCTCGCCACGAGCGGGGGCTGCCACATCATTGTACATGCCTGTATGTGATCAGATGCCCATCTGTCGGGATCAATTCCCGAAGTCTAGTTGGTATCATACGATGGGGATGACCCTCTTGTTTATTGACGGGACGGGAGCCTCGTGCAGATGGCCGCATGTTTGATGTCCAGATAAACACCTCAAATCATACTAACACATATCCAAGC
Organism: Xylaria flabelliformis; assembly: GCA_007182795.1. Taxonomy (NCBI): domain Eukaryota; kingdom Fungi; phylum Ascomycota; class Sordariomycetes; order Xylariales; family Xylariaceae; genus Xylaria; species Xylaria flabelliformis. The sequence goes on from VFLP01000013.1 coordinate 478,867, forward strand.
CTAGGCGCTAATGTGGGAGAGGGACTTATGAAACTTAGGTGAAGGGGACGTGAGATCCGACCGTCCTAATTTGTATGATAAAATACTACATTGCGAGATCATAGTGAAGCATACCTACTGAGGAGAAATTATGTTTCTTCTTTACTTATGGGGTTGTTCGTACCATGGTTTGATCAATTTATATAGTGATTTTGTGCACTTGTTCCAAGAAATTTATTTTCGGGAATGTGATGTGACGATGTTGTACAGAAATACCATGCCTACCTAGTTTTTCATGGACAGGGGTCCGAATAGGGAGTTCAGATTTACGGAGTGGGCCAAGATTTCAGGGGTAAAACATCCTGCCAGATGATGTGATCTGCAATCCAAACATGGCGGTCGTGTACATTAACTGTGGTTATTGCTGTCTTTAAGTTTGATAACGTTATCAGTATATAGTATAGTGTAATCATTGACATCCTAAGCACGGCTACAAATCAGGGACTTAGATGGATGCATGGCAGTTTCTACAGGATATCGGCATTCCTCTATGCAGGACTAACAAACAAACGACTCCTAAAAGTGGTTTTATCGTAGAACTTGAGATATGTCGGCACCGACAGGTAGCAGCGGTGAGTTGTTCAATTTTTGAGTTACCCGTCTTTACTACCTACCTACTAGTAAGTAAGTAGGTAGGATCCCCGTGCCGGAATACCGTACTTATTGTTACTACGGCTGGTGCCTCCTTTTCCGAATCTAACAGTGTGTAGACTGCTAGGAAGGCGAAGAAATTTATATGAAATGCAGACACTTTTCTTGAGATAGTATGTGAAAGGCACCATATCATATGTGAGTATTTGAAAAGCACTGGTAACAAGTAGGCAATCAATTACTGGCATCGATGCTGTACTGGCCAACTATAAACGTTGTTATCGTTGGAGCGTCACAATTAACAGCGCTAATTCGAAAGGACATAGGTACTAATTGAGTGCGGTGGGGAGGGAGAACATGTGGGGTTATGGGGCAAAGCGTGCTCCCCCACCTCGGAGACTTTCCCCTTTCCCTTCGCAGCACGCGCTCGACGCGTTCCAGTTCTAATATTGCATTTTCCCTATCCGGAAGCTGCTATTGGTAGATTCAGGTACGGCAAGTATGTCCTGCCATTCAATGTTACAAAAGAGGTATCTACTTAATAGCAATTGTTCCCTGAATCAGCACTTTGACATGTTCATTTTTAAAGTCAATGCTATACCGAATCTACGCGTTCTAATATATCAATGGCTTGGTAGTCGGTGCCAAGAACTTCAATAGCGTATTGCTTAGTTTACAGTAGGTATTCCGGATTTGGGGAACTGCCCGTTTAATTACCTACTTCATGTACCTAGGTAATGCACAGCACTCAGTAACTAACTACAAGTGAGTCTGGGGTTCGAAGTGGAATAGGAGCTCGGGCCCAGGGGTACAGTATCCTACGAGACCTGGCGTTTGTTTATTTGTGGACTTGAACCCTTCCCCCCCTTCTTGGTACAGAGATAGTTAGTACCAACTTGCGCCAATATGACCACACAGCTTAATACTGAATTCACCCTGTCGAGATAACACTACTACTGCGCATACCTATTGTAATCCATAAACTCTTACTATCCTCACCGCAGGGCGCTTACACTATTTATCTATGTATGCCAACCAATTACCAATTCCCGCCCATCTTGATCATCCTTGGGTGCATCAACCTATCACCCGCTTGCATCTGACCCGTGTCCAATCCCGGCCCGAGTTCTTCTGGCAGGCTTCTCGACGTTCGTGATCCTTGCAATTTTTTGTTGCAACCTTCGCTTGCCCACAGACGCTCCGCTGCATGTCCGCCTGGTAGCGAGACAGAGTCGGAACCACCATCTAATTCCAGCATTTCTAGCTGTCAAATAGCTTGCGATTCTTTACACACGCTCTCATAATCTAATTACATACTAGCCAGAGTAACGGCAAGCAAGCAAGCAAGCAAGCACGTAACTTTTACGCCGTAGTCGCATTGTCGAACCCTGCTGCTTGTCATCACGCCCGTTCCTCGCATGGCCCTACGCTGACCGTTCAACCCCGAGCCACCGAGCGATCGAGCCACCCATCCGCCATCCACCCACCCGCTAGCTCACATCAGCCATGCATCACCCCCCAGAGCAGAGTCGACGGACCCAGAAGCAGCGCCCCGAGCTGAACTTGGATACTACTGCTGCTGCTCCTGAGAGAAAGCCCTCTTTCCCTGCCAAGGGCAGACCACCTGTTTCGAGTCGTGGCCTCAGGTTGCCCGCCTCTGGTTCCGGTACCGCCTCGAAACGAAACTCAGAGGAATCCTTCTTTGACAATGATTCCCCCACGGCCGCTGAAAGGCCTGAACTCGACTACCGCAGAAGTCGTCCGGTCAGGGACTCCCACGACCTATCCCTCCCCGCCCAGAAATTCACACGCGATTCTCTACTTGGGAATATGCTGAACTCGCTCGACCAATTCTCACTCAGTCAGATCAACACTCCAATTGCGTCGACTTTCGAAGACGACGGTGATCCCTACGGCGTGCCCAGGGGTGATGCGTTCACGAGATCCATGACGAGCACTTCCCGTCCACCAGCGAATACCTACGGCACCGGAAATCCCTACGGACACGGGTACAGCTATAGCTCGGACTTTGAAGGCTTTGATGACGCTGCTAGTAGGATATCCAGCCAGATCTCGCGCGGGCGCCGCAGTGATAGCAGCTCGGGCTTCCAGTCCGGCCTGCCGAGGATCAACAGCATGCGCGAACGAAGCTATCCAGGCACACCAGGCAAGGGAGCCCTGCATTCGAGGGGCGGCAAGACGAGTAAGAGTAGTAGCATCAACAGCTTCGAGATAGGTGGTGGGGGATATGCTCAGGTTCTGCCTTCGCAGCGACGGGGCCATGCGGTCGGTGGTAGGTCATCTAGTTTCGACTACGGTCAGCGACCGTTCCTCGACTCGCCAGGTCTTGATAAGACCGAGTCCCCAAATACCTTCTTGGTTGACGATTACGAAGCAGCCCCTAATCCTACCGTTCCCGGTGGCCCTCGTCGCCCGCCAGTGCCTTCATCCCCAGCTATAAAGCCATCCGCCCCTCCATCAGAGTATGAGCCGAAGACCCCCGACCGGAAATGGGATACAAGATCTCGGAGTGGCACCAATAAGACGACACAGTCCAAATATGCTACTACACGGGAGGCGGCTCCTCCGCTGCCCTCACTCGATGTCCATTCAGCTCCCGCCCCTCATGTTGGCTATGGAAAATCCAAAGAAGCCCAGCCGGCCGGGCCAACCTCCGTTCCCCCGGCGAAGGAGAAACAAGGATTCTTCAGCAGACTTTTTGGGTCTTCCCGGTCAAACCCAAGCTCTGCGGTGGAACCCTTCACGGCGCCAGCTTCCTCGGTGGTTGTTGAACCAGTACAAAGCGGCTCAAACAAGACCAAGAATGTTGCGTCTCAGGCGAAGACTCAATCGGCCCCACCAACGCGCGACTCGGAATCATCTCGTCAGATGCCACATGTGGTTCAGAAGAAGTCTTCGTTCTTTAGAAGGAGGAAAAAGTCAATTACTGAGCCTCCAGTGCCACCCCTTCCATTTCCAGCCCAGATAGATATCGGCAGAGCCATGGATAGCACTGTTCCCAAGGCCGAACTCAGTCCCGTCAGTAGTCTACGTCAAGTGATGAACCCATATCTAAAGGGTAGCAACCCTGTCACACCCCAAGATCTGTTGACTCCACGACGAGACAGCACAATACAAACCTTTGAGAGTGAGAGCCGTGGGGAGAACAACCGAACGACGAGGGGGTTCTCCCCCGAGTATGAGCCCAGCCCTAGCGCAACCATCCGAACTGTGAAATCAACGTCGGCGCTTAAAAGCCAAGGGTCGCGATGGCGAAGTCAACTGGAAAGTCCAATGCGTAGCCCGCCGGATGTCCCCACCAAGTCAACAAACAATTCCGCGTCCACGACGTTTCTTCACGATAGTAGTGATGACGGCGAAGGGGGGTCAGCTGCTGGACGGAAGCAACGGCAGCGAGCGCAGGCGGGCAAGCCCGATTCATCCGGAACTACTGCTAAATCGAGAACAACACCCGCGTCTCTGACACTCCAAGGCACCGCAGAATCTGACTCATCTAAGCCTAAGCCCTCGCCAAATTTGTTGTTCCAGACAAATGTAGGCGAAGATGATGAAACCCCGGCTAACTTAGAGGTCCCTGTCAAAAACATAAGGCACTCTTCGTCGCGTCCTACATTGAGCAGATCAGCTAGCAGTGTGCCAAGTGTTACTATTGATAGCTCACAGGCAAGTCCTCAAATACCAAGCGGTCCTCTAGATGAGCCAGAAGTGACCGTGGGTGAGCCGACCGAGGATGATCGTCAAAAGGCCCAAGGCATCTTCGATGGCGACGAGGACTTCATCCAGAAGGAGAAGGCAGCCGCCTGGATGGGAGAGCAGGGCCCAGTGAGGCAGCGAACCTTGCGAGCGTATATGGATCTTTACGACTTCGAGAACCAGAGTGTGCTTGTTGCTCTAAGACAAATCTGCTATCGGCTCGTTTTCCGAGCAGAGACTCAGCAAGTCGACCGCATTTTAGTCGCTTTCTCAAAGCGCTGGTGTGACTGCAACCCGAATCATGGATTCAAGACAAGTGGTAAGCATTCTTGGGATCTGAAATAGACACTGCTAATCCTAACAACCCAGACGTGATCCATACGATGTGTTACTCAATCATGCTTCTGAACACCGACCTTCATGTCGCAGATATTGACCAAAAGATGACCCGAAGCCAGTTCGTCAAGAACACCATGTCAACCATTACTCAAGCTCTGGTTGATTCGGCCCCCGAGGCACTGAATCGGTCGAGCATTCTTCCCTCGAAGAACTCTCTACTTAGTCCCACGATTTCGGAAGCCCCTACACTTGCTGATAGCGAGCAGGAAAAATCGAGTTGGAGAGCATCGTTCAATCCACTTCCTCGCTCTGAGTCGGCTTTAGGATCTCATGCTGACTCGGGCGCATCGATGGATACATGTGGCCCTTTGGTGAAGGCCCCATTTGATGGTCCGATTCGAGCCTGGGAAGGCCAAGTAGAGATTGTGCTCAAAGATATCTATACGTCTATTCGCGAAGAGAAACTACCTCTCTTTGGCGCCGACGTAAGCTACCAACAACCACAGCCACAGAGTGGTTTGACTGTGATTAGCAGGCTTAAGCGCACTCCCAGCGTGCTAAGCAAGGCACCATCGGAAAGTCAGGCTTCTCTCCGAGGACGGATCAACGAATCTGCCCGTATGCAAGCAGGCCGTTGGACTTCCAAGAGTAGGTCGCGCCCAAGGCTTGGCAACGGATTTTCTTCTAGCCGGACGAGTTTCGAAGATGGCAACTCGATTTGGAGTCCCTCCGCTTCATCGGCTACTTGGAGTCGACACTCACTTGGGCGCACACAGACCACGATGTCCATAGACTCATTTGGCTCAGGATATCCTAATAGTGACTATCAGCAGTCTATTGGGTTTGCTAATGCGCTCAGTCAAGCTATAACTAGGGACGACTACCCTGTCGGGAACAGTTCCCAGTCTATCATAAGTGAGGATTTTCAAGGTACCCAGCTCCTCGAGGATGAATCCCTCGAACTACTCGGACCCCCGTGGGTTAAAGAGGGTATCGTCACCCATAAGCATCACCTTGACGGTGTTGACAAGAAGGCTAAGGATCGTAATTGGAACGAGGTGTTTGCTGTTGTTCAAAAAGGAACCATGAGCCTCTTCTCGTTCTCAACTAAGTCGATGCGTCAAAAAGGTCGCACTGGCCGTAAGCCTGTTGCCGGCGCCGTGGTAGGCGGTGGTAACTGGCAAGAGAACGCAACCAGTCTGGGCTCCTTTTCGCTGCGGCAGACCCTGGCTTCAGCGCTTCCGCCCCCAGGATATTCCCGAAATCGCCCGCACGTCTGGGCACTGAGTCTTCCTTCTGGCGCTGTGCACCTCTTCCAAGTCGGTACACCCGAAATAAGCAAGGAGTTTGTTTTGACAGTCAACTACTGGAGTGCACGCCTGAGCACGCATCCGCTTGTTGGAGGCATTAGCAATATAGAATATGGCTGGAGCGATGCAGTGATCAATAACGCCCTGATCGGAGCTATAGAGGAGCCGGTTGTACCTCAACGCCCAGGCAGCGCTGCAGCCGCCCGGACCAGTACACACAGTCGTCAAGGGAGCCGTCAAAGTAGCCTACGCTCCTCCTTTGATGTAGGTGGCAATACGCGCACCAAATTGCCGGGAGATCGAATACATATCGCCGAATGGTCACCGCCGTCGCAATCCTTGCGACCCAGCCAGTGCTCCGAATCCGAGCAACTTGAGACTTTAGCAGCCTATGTAAAATCTGTCGAGGATGAATTGCAGCAACACAACCAGCTGAGATCGCCAATGCTTCTAGCGTTTACGCCTCGCGGCCATAACGCGGCCAAGGCCATGGCGAACTGGGAGCGGAAGAGTAGTTATCTTCTCCGAGAGATTGTCAAATTCAGAACCTATCTCGATAGTCTGCAGCATGCGACCGAGCGGCGCAACGAGATCTACACTGAACGCGAGAATGCGAGGCGGGCAGCTAGAGGGGAGGAAATCGACGACTCGGCGAGCGGGCATAGCGACGAAGCTGATATGACGCTAAAGGTTGAATAGGGGCTCTAATTGGGACTTTTGACCGGCTATTTGGGATTATTCACGATAACGACTACTACTGATACCCGAAAGAGCGCAACGAATTGGCTTCGGCTTTCGCACCGCTATACCATTCTTATAATACATGCTCTTCATGTACATAAATTTCTTTGTTGTGGATGTTTATGAGGCCGCGAGACGTCTCGTTATTGTATATAGACGGAGCAAAAATGAGAACAAACGACTTCTTTATATAACAGCAAGTCTACTTACTACCTTACTAGGGTGTCTAACATTGGATTGAATGATTGATAATCTGCGCCATCAGTTAGATTCCTCTTATTGAATTTGAAAACTCATCTTCCAACCGGCTATAATGACTTACCTTGAGTGAATTGCTAAGAGAGAGAAGTTTCTTGTTTTTATGATATATTCATTGCGTCTAGAATATCCTCTGAACTCATTCACCAATCGTCCATCCTAGAAGCTTGGCTAAGGTAGATGGACGATGGTAGGCACATTGGATCTTGAATATTAGGTTATGATTAACATGATAAGTCAAACTCAAAACCTAAGGATTTAATGTTTCAACCGTCCCAATCAATTGTTCAGTTTTATTGTAGAGATATTACTTCTGAGGGGCTACGCATAAAACAAGGCGGTAGGTCGTTATAACTCTACTTGACCAAGAATACCAGCATGACGTCATATATCACTTCCGTTGACAAAACAGCAACAACAATACATTTACGCGCCTGTTCCAAACTATTCTAAATATCAACAACCAAATTATCCTCATCCAATCTACCAACGAATATGCACTAGTGTTCAGTATGACGCGTCGCGAGGTTCTCATCGCGCGCTCAGTTGCTTACGCCATCCTAACTTCACTACCCAATGGCCAACCCGCTCGCAAGCCATCCTTCATTTCTAGAGCCTTCAGAATCTTTCATCTATTCTGGCTAACATTCCGTCTGCTTCGACCCGACTTATTCCGCGCCTTGCGCGGCGTCTGGGAAATCAGGGAGCAGGACTATAGAGCAAGCTTTGGTGCTGAGAGCATCGACGATGGCGAGAGCAGCAGGAAAAGGAGGAAGAAGAACAAGAAGAAAGATGTCCTGCTCTCTATGGGCGACATGGGATACAGCGGGTCAACCTTCTTCCGCACCAGCGACAGTGCCTATCTCGTCAAATCAGTTCCACGACACTTCGAGCATGATTTCTTCAAGAACGAGCTGTTGCTTCCTTATGCCGAACACATGCAACGAAACCCCGCAAGCTTGCTAATTCGCATCACCGACTTGCTTGAGAGGACTCATAAGAGTATTGGTGAGCTGCTGGGACTTGCTCCTAGCCACCATATCGTCATGGAGAACATCCTCTACGGTCAGGACAAAACGTCGGACGATGGTCCTAAGCGAAAATGGGAATCGTGGGATCTCAAACCTATGTCTTTCTTCTACCCTGAGAGGGATGTTGCTGGTGGTGCACTAGCCACCGAGGCTACCAAGTCTAAGCTTGCTGACGAGTTTGATGGAAAGATCAAGCTCACAAAGGCGGACGCTGCGCAGTTCCGAGAATTGCTAGAGAAAGACACGAAGCTGCTCGCTGACAAAAATGCTGTCGATTACTCCTTATTTCTCGTCAGGATCTCGGCAGCTGATGCGGCGGACCCGGAGTCTCAGCCGCCATTGGAACCAGGCAACGAGAGCAACGAGCCGATACCACCTGCACAGCCGCCATTCTCGCCCCCAGGTCCCCCCGCCTGGCGGACAGGTATTCTGTCTAGCGATGGCAACGAGATATACAGGGCTGCTATACTAGATTTCTTTTGGGCAAAGCATACGTTACATGCGAAGGTAATGACAGGGCTCGTCCAGGGGTATAACCTCATTGATGAACAGGGACCAATGAGTATCACCGCTGAGAGCGACGAATATCGGCAGAGGTTCTTAGATATGTGCGCGGAATTTGTTGAGATAGACGAGTAATAATTCTCTGAAGGAGGGCTTGAAGTGTTGATAAAAGGGACTTAGTGGTATTATAAATCTTGAGCGGATGATATGTGACCGAGTTGAGGACTATGCGATCTCATCTTATAGACTGATTTTGCGATACCCATGTCTATACATAGCATTTAGGTACTTATGATTCTACTATAGTGTCATCCAGAAAGTCGTATCTCACCCCCCAGTTCCATGCTGTGTTCAGGATATAAGCTGCATGGGAAAAATAAATGCTACCTACCGATACTAGTTCCTGTTTGTTCAAGTCTATGACAGATAAAAATGTAAGTTAGGTATACGAGAAAGGAACACTCTAGACATGGTGGCTTCGGCCCCTATGACAATGATCTCATGTTGAACTTCATAAACGCCTCGCCCCTGCATGTGATGGACGAATTAAATCGTGCTAGTCGCCTCGAGCCTACTTTATGAGTGTTAGGATCTGGACAAAATACTACTTGGCTTACGCTCCATCGCATGAATTCTCGTTGCGTTTCACTCATCCTCTACATTTATTGCCCGAGAAACCCGTATCCTAGCCATGACACTGTGCTGAATATGGACACCTGGATAGCCTGTCGAAATTCATGACTCTACATCATGCTGTGTACAAGTAACGGATACGAGCGTAGGGTGAACACATGCCAATTTTTGCACACGTGGAGGCTGGGTTTCTAGCAACGTTGCTGCTGGAAGGTAGCATGCAAGATGGGTTGAATGAATATTGCACACCGCCGATTCTAGGGCTGTTGAATCCTACTTACACAACATTTGTGGAAAACGACTCTGCCGAAGACTCGATAGGGGCGTTCTCAGCTTCACTTCAGCCCTCATCGTAGACGGAACCCCCATCTTTAAATCAGGAATCTGCGCGTCTGCACACTGTTAAATGTCTGTCGCATATTACCAAGAGTCCTCTAATTGCTGCGAAAGGAGAGTCCATACACCTTAACCACATTGTTGCCGCTACCACCAAAGTAGAAGCTGGACATCAACACTCCCAGAAAATTGGTACCCTAGTTGAGGGCTTGCGTTTATCTATGTCCAAAATTACTTCATCAGCAACTCCTCATGTCATTTCCTAGCCTCGAGATGGTATAAGCGACGAGTCCTGAATTCATAGCTCATATAGCTCTCAATAGACTAGTATGGACTCTCCTACCGCGGAAATATTCACGGATAACCTCAACTCATGTCCGGAACAGCGCAAGCCTATTGCTGTGAGAGCAGTATACTGCTTCGCTGACAAGTAAGTCTAGTTCTTGACCTAGATGGGAATATGACTCATGGCACCCGTTCATCCATACTTACAATGAGTAGCTGTTATCGAGCTCTATTCCCTTGTCGATCCCCCGGGGTCGTGGTAGAGGCTGTTCATTATTGCGCTACAGTCTCAGCCGGGTCGGCGACCAACTATCCAACACAAGCGATAGCTGCGTGTGGCACAGGGAAAGAAAGATACATATCGGCGTGTTCTTGTCCGGCTACAGATTGTCCAATAGGATCGACGTCTCAGGCCACGACACAACAAGATGCTTCACAAGGTGTTGCAGAAGCTACGGCACAAGTCACATCACAAGATGCGGCAAAAATTACGGCACAGCCGGCGGTCACGTCGATAATCGAGGATAAGAATACTCCTCAAAGCGGTCCAAATCCCACAATAATACTGCCTCAAGTTTCTTCGACTGCCACTGGTGACGGGGCTGCGCCAACTCATACCATAGATGACGGCGCTGGTGGGTTGGACGCAAAATCCAGCGGGGAATCGGTATACGAGGCAAAAGTGACAGGACAGTCAACGTCAGAGAGCACATCGCTAGATCATGCAAGTTGACCCATGAATGACTTGATTGACGAAGCAGCTAATGGGATGGTTAGAATTCGTCAACCCGCAGTCAGACAGCGAATGAAGAGAAACCTGTAGTCGAGTCCCAGCCATCATCGTTATCTTCACATTCTTCACCATCACAACCATCTCCAACACCACTGGGGCAATCATCGACGCCATCATCATTACCAGCAGTTCTATTACCAGGAGAAATAGCAAATGCAGGGTCAACAGTATCGTCTGGAGTATCTCCAACCACGACCGCCTTACCGCCTGGGTCGACAGGTCCCACCACGCCAACAAATGGAAATGAAGGGCTCAGCATCGGGACCGTAGCTGCAATAGCAGTCGGCTCAACGCTTGTCGCGCTACTACTACTAGGCATCGCAGCGTACTGCTGTCTTAAACGACGCATAGTGCGCCGAGGTGCCCGGCTCCGGACGCTGACTCTATCGCAAGAAAGCGTGCTCAATCAGGGGTTCGACGTGTCATCTGAGTGGAAACCGCCCGTCGAACTCCCGCATCGTAGTATGACGCCGCGTCGCGTCGAGCTTGAAGAATCTTGTGCTTCGCGTGCCCAGCTTGATGATATTTCGTCCTTTCAAGCTACCCCTAGTTCACCATCTTCTGATACTTCTCTTGCGCTGCGAAACGCGGCCGAGATGATGGGCACTCCGCCGCGACCGCCGCGTCTCTCTCCTGCTGAACTGTTTGTTATGCCTGTGGAGTTGCCGAATGTGTATGAAACTTGAGTTGAATAAATTCAAAGGTCATGAGATATGGAAGGATTTAGTTGCCCAGGCACGGAGCAAGAGAATAGAAAGCTATATGCAAATCTCATTCTTCACTGAATAAAGTCTCATCTATATATTCATTGACGATGATCTTTCAAATCCGTCTTTTCGATCTTTCAGGGCGTTCACGGAGTACCCACGAAGTATCTTCTTGACTGTATTCCGGGTATTTTATTGGTGTTTTAAAAGAGCAGAGAGGGCAATAGGGATGCTCTAAGACAACGTATATGGAGTAGGGGTAGGTAGATGTTATTATGCCGGGGCTGCAAGTATAAAGTTAATATTTAGTTCTTTGCCGGATGCTATCAAAATAGAAGTCGTACATTGTGCCCCCGGTTGTAGTTTTTAATTCGGCTTCATGTCGCGTGCTTGAAGTAAGAAACAAACATGACATGCTAGACGTAGCAGTAGATTTGTAGCAAATTTTCCCAATAGTAGATCGAAGCCTAGAGAAACAACTCCTTGCACGGAATCTTCATGGAAGCGCCTGGCCTTACTACCTCACTAGTATACACTTTCCCATAACAGGTACCTGGTAGGTAGACATTCTGGTGAACTCGCCGTTTTATTCTAGTCTTGGAAGGAACCGGGTATCAGACACATACATACACTATACAGACATTAGAGAAATATATACATCATTCGTCACGGCCGACCCATTCACCAGACGGGACTTCGCCGTAATCGTCGAGCATGAGTCGCAGTAGCATGCGTGGCAGCGCTCTTCCCGTCATCTGCTTTCTGCCCCTGAGGCTGAGGCTTTATCTTCTTCTCTTCTTGCTCCTTTGCTTTGGCTGCTTCTTGGAGCTTTTTCTTCTTCTCTTCTTCCTCTTTCGCTTTAGCTGCTTCCTGGAGCTTTTTCTTCTTCTCTTCCTCCTCCTTCGCCTTGGCCGCTTCCTGGAGATCCCGCTCCGCATCGCCGTCGTCCATAATGGAGTTTTTAACAGGTACCACAATCCAGCCGTTGGCGTCGGCATCAAGGATATCTTGCTTGTAGATCTTGGCCATCATCTCCCAGCCCTCAAAGGTCGGGTGCATTTTGTCGGATTTGATAAAGTCGACAGTAACGCGACCGGGGAGGCCCTGATCGTAGTGCTGCTCGGACAGCAGCAGATGCTTCCCCTCTCGCCTCACGTCGGTAGCAACCTGCCGGATCTGCGCGTTGATGCTCTTGATGCAGCGCTCGAACTGTGGACTGGGGCTCGTCACCAGCGTCGATAGGATCACCGTGGCGCGCGGCGACGCCTTAAACAGGAAGTCGACTAAATTGCGTGTATAATCGTACCCGTGGGCCGAGCCCCATTGCTCCTCCTGGAAGCAGTCACTCGACCCGGCGTTGACGATGATCAGGTTCGGCTGCATATCTGGCACGGCTTTCAGGGCCTTCTCGTGCAGGATTTGGATGGGCGTGGCGGGAAATGCTTGGACATCGTTGTCCTTGAATTGGCCGAAGCGGTTCTGTCACGCGAGTCAAAAATTAGCCTAGGTTGCCCAGGACGAACTGCGGTCAACATACCGTCCCGACGTAGTTTACTGCATTCCCCAGCGATACCAGCCATTCGCGGAGCCGCATGCGGTAAGCTGACTGCGGCGGATCGCCCAGTGTTATCGATGCGCCTATAAACATCACGCGCAAGGGGATGCCGCCGGCGATGGGTTTCACGAGGGGTTTCGCGGGCTCGGTCTTCACGGGCTTGGTCTCGAACGACGACGTGGGACTCTGTGAATAGGAGTTTGCCGGCCTAGTCGTAGCTGGTTCAGGGTTTACTGACGACGTAGCATGCTGCGTTTGCGGCTTTTCCGATGAATCGACTTTGACCGGCTTGGTGTTGATGGACGAGACGCCGTCCTTCCCCCCAGGAGTGGCCTTCACATCGCTGTTGTCCCCAGTCGACTGCTTCTCTTTTGCTTCCTCGATGACACCATTGGGAATAGGGCGATCATTTTGATCGTTAGGCACACCATCGATAATGGGCGTATCGTTATTGTTATGCGGTATGGGTTCATCGCCGTGGTTCTCGGGCGCGCTCTTAAATTGATTACGCACATAGTCGACGTCGACGGTGCCTGTTCCCCATAAGATGGCTACTCATCGCGTGAGCAACAGTCCAGTCTACGTCTTGAGAGAGATCGATGTAAGGGGTTGAGTTGCATACCGAGAAGGAAGAAAAACGCGACAGTTATCATGGCGACTTTGCCCAGCCTCGACAATTGCCTCCATTGCGCGCCGAGGCCGCCTGACCGCGATTGTATCAGCATGGTCTATTACGTTTTAGGGCACAAATTTCGAGGTTTGCATTGTTGAATCTCACAGATTCAGCTATTTCAGGGGGGTTCCTGGAGAACGAAGACGCCAAGATGCCAGAACATGGATGATGAATGGAGCCCCCGGCCTTAGCCTGCGTTATCGCCCTGAAGGCGGATCCGCCAAGAGAATAACCTCGACAACATTCATCTAGGGCTGGGTATGTGAAGTTGATTTTTCTCGATATACAACAGTACGGATTACAGGTAGAATTCGATTAGGCTGAGGACCAGAAAAGAAAAAAAGAAAGGAAGTTCTAGCTCGGAGCGGAAAACAGTAAGGCAGGGTTTGGAAGCTAGTATGACCTAAAGTTCATATTTGCACTTATAGCCGCGATCTACACAGCTCTTGCTTTCATTTTCTACCAGCCATATCGCCGTGACACCGCATCAAACTTCAATACACGGGTAGAACCGTCGGCATTATAAACGCCTCTCTCTTTGTCGTATTTCGGAGTTTCGAAAGCCCAATCGCTTGCCCACCTGTCAGCGTGCCCGTCCGGATACTTGGCTTGGATTTCTTGCCGGTCTTCCGAGAGTTTTTGTATAGCAGACTTAATCGCGCTTATCCACGAAAAGTGGACGACGGCCTGGCTTGTGACCCGGGACACTACATCAACCGCGAGGGCAAGATAATCGAACTGTGTAAAGCCGTCTTCGATTTGGCCGCGGCCATTGACGTGATCAAATAGCTCACTCTTCTCGACGTGGTTCTGCTTTATGCTTCCAGTTGATATTTGTTCCAATTTAATATCAGTCTCAAGGCCATAGGTCGTAACCATGTTCCGGCTGGGGGTCAATATAATAGTTTTCTCTTGATCCTCGTCCTCTCGTTCTATTCTTTTTTCTCTGATGGGAATTGCGGCCATCATGAGGAGCCCTGGCACCTTGTCTTTAGCCGCTATACAGTTATGTAACTAAGTAGTCTTGAAAGTGACCGAGGATCAAAACGGGAAGATGAGGCGAGGGGCATATACATAGGTAGTAGATCGTGAGTGGGCTTGCGTACCAATGCAGTGGAATACCCAGTTTGGATGAAAGTCTCCTCCGACCTGTGGTATGTCCTGGTTGAATGTTGCTAGGTCACGACGCCAACCCACCCTGTCAGCCAATTTTAGTGCTATAATCGCACAGCCTACTTCATCTCTGTCCGCAAAAGCGTCCGCGAACGTCTCAATTTCCCAGCGGCCAGTCAAATGGAACCACTTCAGGCGGCTGCGTCAGCTGCTGTGAAGAAAAAACTTTGGGCTACAAATTGATTATGACTTACCGGAGAATACTTCCACTAAAACAAAAATTAGTATTTCTTATTTCAACTAAGAGTAGGGTGAAATGAAACCCAGTCAATATGACAAAACAACATGTTTACTCATGAAAAACGTGCCCAACAAGCGGCTTGCGTCCGCAATGAAACCTCGAAGGAGAGGGCAAAGGTCGTTGCGACTCACTTGAAAATACTCATCATCATACCATGCTGATCGCAGATGTTTCCAGGTGTTGTGTCTATTATGCCAATGTTGTACGATTCTCAAGTCCTCCTCATAAGTGTCGATCTGTGGATCGGGGTATATGGCCTGTGTTTCTTCCCACTGTAGAACATAGTGTTAATAGATCTGGATTTTGAAGATAGTGACGGCCTGCGCAAATGGTAAAATAGAGACAAGTATATCGGTGTCAACATACATCTCCAGTCATAATACCCGCACTGAAACTTTCATTTACAAATACGGAAGGTCTGTGGAAGAAGTTTTTACTCTTCTGTGGCACGCCGGGTGCTTTCCAGAAATCTTCAGACATTATCTTTGAATGCCATGACGTCGGAATGTAGTACATCTTCGATTTAGAGTCGCCATTCATCCACGCTCCTGGCGCACACTTTTCTATCCATCGGAGTAAACTAGGCACTTCTAATAAAGAAGCGGAGATTGGAATATCTATGCATGCTATCAGCAGAGATCGTACGGCTAGTTATCTTTGCGGGATCATATAAGATAGTAGTAAACATATTTTGCGGCCCAGGACCAACTTGTCATGAGACTCACTGTGAGCCCAACAAAGACCGCCGAAAACCTGGCCTTCGAACCATTCCCCGATTTCACTAATGCCTTCACAATCTACTATCTATAATCCGATCAATATCGAGACGCCTGCAAAAGAACTGTGCGAAAGCTCACAGGCTCCTGGAATCCATATAATGGATCTGACTGCAGCTCACCGGGAACAAGTCTCATCATTCGGGCCATCGTGATTGCATGCGTGATTTCGTGGACAAGCTAAATTGCCGTAAGCAATGTAATAACACCAAAATGCATCCATGAGAGTGACTGACGGTAACTGCTATATAGACATGCATTATGCAACGTTCTCCTATCGTTAACTTCGTGTCATTGAGCAGAATATCAAGTTTTTGAATATTCAGTATGGTTATCCCGGTGACTTTATATTCAAGAGTTAATACTCGCCATGTTGACAGTGATAAATATTGTAGCCCAAAAAACTCCTGGGATGCAAAGTTGGGTTATAAGACAAATTCTCGGTTGTCTAAGATTTCTAGAAAAAGGATTCCAAGATTTACTAACTGGTGCTTCCAGGTAAGTTACAATGCATGCCATCGACGTTATAAAATATATTAAATCCCTAAACAGTTAGTACCCAACATGCCTCATGTTTTGTATTCACGACTTGGGAACAATGACCAACGCATTGATATCATAGTTTAGAACATGCATCCAGTTCCTCCTAGTCAATAGCAAAGAAACCTACGTTCAAGGATACGTACAAATAGGAGCAAGCTAAGAAGATCTTCTAGCTTTTCGGTCCATTCGGACTTGCTGTGTTGTGTCATGGAATCGTACTGGCAAGGGGTGCCATTGAGTCGTGCTATATATTGCTCTTGGGAATGGCTAAGGAGGACCATAGCGTTTTCGTAAGGCTCCTCACCCATGGAATGAGGTATCGCATCTCGCCAAAGTTCTATTCGGCCGAACAAAAGCGTCTGAAGCTACGGGTTGCCATAGTTTCATCAGTACACAGTTCAGCTCGCCGGACTGGAGATGCAGTAGATATGGCTTGGGCATGTACATCGTTAGGTTCTGGATATTTGACTCACTAAAAGCATATTAGATCAAGTCCTGTTAAACATTTAGGCAATCTTTAGATAATTGTCATCAGAAACTCTCACTTACCGGCATCGTGTCTTTCATCTATGAGTGTTTTGAATATACGATCGACGAGTTCCAAGCTAATACGTAACTACAAGAGTTTAACTGTCAGAAACTGCCATTTATGAGATGACTTATACTGCGGGTTTCGAAAGAATGCTGAGGTTTGCTGAGACATGTGAGAGCAATAGTCTTGTCAGCGTGAGAAATAAACAACACCGAAATGCGTACAGTGGACCATATTTTCTCGTTGTCCACAGTCCAAGTTCTCGCCTCGCCACCTCCAAGTGGCGAGGTCTCAACCCAGTTAAGCCATTGTGCTT
The DNA here is from genome assembly GCA_007182795.1 of Xylaria flabelliformis. NCBI lineage: Eukaryota > Fungi > Ascomycota > Sordariomycetes > Xylariales > Xylariaceae > Xylaria > Xylaria flabelliformis. The sequence continues at coordinate 495,957 of VFLP01000013.1, forward strand.
TTTGTAACCAAGGTGCCCAACGACTTTCATCAACTTTAACTGTCTCCGAGTCGAAGATAGCCTGTAATACCTTGGCGTATTCCCCAGCGTCGCTCAGCAAATGTCCAGCAGATATGTTTCCAGTTTTCGCCGAAAATCGGACCCAACGATTTAGGATTGCCGCTTCCCACGTCCGTATACCTCTAAGCGCCCCAATCTGGTAACCCTCAGAACGAAACAGTTTGTCTAATTCCTCGTGATTTGTTGGTGGATCTCGGATTGGATGTTTGCCGGTCATGTCGGCATAGTGTACTGGATCATCGAACCGAGGTAACTCAGGTGCAAGTCCCGAATGCGACGAGTTGTCCCATATTGAATCTGGGAAATTCTTAATAATGAGTCCCGACGAAAAACGCGCTGCCCAAGGTGATAGGGGGCGGGTTGGCAGTGTCGACTTTATCGGTTGTGTCGGTGATGTCGGTGTAGACATGATGTAATGATATTAAGCACTATTTAGTATCAAGTGAGTGGTGCCCAAATACATAATCACAGGGATGAAGAAATCGCCTAACAGCTATATGATGACATTCATCAAACTGCGCTTGTCACGAGATGAGTCTTTATGTTGATGTGGGGTTGAGGTGTAGCCGCATTCGTCACATAGCTTTGGACAGAGCGACAAAGCACTGGGAGATAATGAGTGGTGATATTCAAGAGTGGAGGTAATGGAGGCCATTGATTGATATGCGCATTGCATCTGGTATTTATTGATATTTATATAAGGTATGAATAATAGCATAGAAACCGCCCATATCTGGGCTTCTGAATAGGATAGACCTGTATTACAACCTAGACATCATAGTTGAATTGTATATTCTGCACCAAGAGTTCTCTGCTCAGGTGAGTCAGTGAGAGTCGTACCTATAATTATAGTGGATCTCAGGCTTGTGGCTACTTAGCAGGGCAGGGGGAAGACGTCACGTGCTTACCCCTATTCGGGAAATTATTGCCTTCTGTCACTGTACTCATCCTTTCATTCGTTCGTTCAATATATGTATTACTGAGTAGCAACAGCAGAGCACTATGCAATGATGATGGGGAACTAACAAATCTCCACTACTCTGTAATGAAATTTTTATAGATTATACTCGGATTTTCTGGACATGAAATGAGGAACTTCATCAAGCAAACGGCGGCAATCCGGCCGTCGCCATCGGTCGGATCCGAATACAGCGCCGTACCAACGGAAGAAGAATGTGGGGACGGCTCCCGTCAGGCCGGTCTGCTGCCGCAGTCTCGTCCGCCGAATATGGCCTACGTGTATGGGCTCACGTGCTTCGTGTCGTTAGGCGGGTTCTTGTTCGGCTGGGACCAGGGCGTTATGGCCATGATCATCGCTGATGAGCGTTGGTTAAAGCTGATGCAGCCAGCTAATGAGTGTGAGTGGCTTCTATCTGTTTCTGTCGCCGCCTGTTCATACGCCATCTCCAGGAAACCATTTTTAAGATGAAATGACTGATTCGCGCGCATCGATGTGTGTCTCTTGTACAGGGAGTGTTGGCTTCGTTATTAGTATCTATAACATCGGATGTGTTATCGGTGCGCTGACTATTGGTTACTTCGCTGATGTATGTGGTCGAGAGCGTACTCTTTCCCTTGCCAGTACCGTCTTTGTTATCGGCGCACTTCTGCAGGCTGCGTCATATACCATTGCTCAAATCGTATGTCTCAACGATCCCATTTTCTTTTCATCTTCCTATGTCGGCTTACCCCATCCTTGTCTTCTCCTCACATGAGAGGCACGATCACTGTGTTATGGCGGGCTGATTCTGAGTTACTAGAGCCTCGGTCGCCTAGTCCTTGGCCTCGGCGTCGGCGCTTATTCTGCTGGCGTTCCATTGTATATATCTGAGATCGCACCAGCGCAGCTGCGTGGCCGGATTGTCGGTATCTTGATGATGATATTGTGTTTTGCAGAAATGGTCGTGTTTTTCGTCGACTACGCTTTTTTCTTCCTCGACTCCGATGACTGGTGGCGCCTGCCGCTCGCAATCCAAGTCGTGCCCGCGATCGTTCTCGCCATAGGCTGCTGGAGCTGGGTTCCACCATCTCCGCGCTGGCTCGTCGCCGAGGAGCGTCACGAATGTGCGCTTGAAGTCTTGACACGTCTGCACGGATCCGTCGCTGCGGAAGCGGAGATCCGCGCTATTCGCGAGTCGGTTGAAGGACAGGCTGACGCTATAGAAAATGCTGGTGCTTCATGGACTAACATGTTCCGCGGACCTGTTCTTCGGGTCACGCTTCTTGGTACCGGGATCCAAATGTTTCAGCAAACTACGGGGACGAATGGCATCTTCTACTATGCGCCTCAGCTTTTCAAGAAAGGCGGTATCACGGATCCGAAATTCGCCAATCTAGCAACTGGGGGTATTGGTGTCACGCTCTTCCTCAGTGCTTGGATTCCAGTTTTTTATTTCGATAGATTCGGCCGGAAAACCTGGTTTCAGGTTGGACTTGTGGGCATGATTGTTGCCCTGACCGGCATTTGTGTCCTACAGCAACATGCTGCTGACTATCCGCATAGCAAAGCCAACTATGCGATTGTTATATTCCCTTATCTCTTCTTTACTTTCTTCAACATGAGCTGGAGTGCTGGTTCATGGACCTATGCCGCCGAGATTTTCCCTATTCCCTTGCGTGTAAGTTGGAATACATCAGTATCGGTTCTTCTTCTTTAGCTACTTATTGCGGGAATTGTCCACATTATCTTCTAAGTAGTGTCTGCGCTAACAATATCTTGATATAGGCAAAAGGGAATGCGCTGTGTACTGCTTCTCTGTGGATCTCGAACTTCATTGTAGCTCAAGTTTCACCTCCAATTGAAAGCGCGACAGGGTATGGTCTATACATATTGTTCATTATCATTTGTGTTATTGCATTCTTCTTTGTCCGGTACGCTCTCGGTAAGTTTATCGCATTTTTACATCTGTTTACATTTGAGAAACAGCATTCAGTTAACTTTTGGTTCAGTCGAAACGCAGGGACGGTCTTTGGAAGAAATGGCAGAGGTATTTGGCATTGATAGAACTAGCACTAAAGGAGAGGAAGAAGGGCAGAGCACCGCCAGACAAGGTAAGATCGAATTATTTACTGTCAGATGTTTGTAACAATCGTTACTAACGAACGAACTTTAGCTCTTCTTCGGATAAACTCGGAAGATGAGAGCTTCCCCGTTGAATAGAGCCAGTCCGTTTAACTCAAGTAAACGATAGGCTAAATTATTAATTTTTAGGTGAGACAATGACAGGTGAAGACCAACAGAGATCTATGAACATGGCGCATATTAAAATTGACTAGTGCCGAGCATCGTATACAATAGATACGCTAGGAGTGGCCTTTATTCATGCCCAATCTGTGATGCTTTTCTACATTCCAGCTTTCTATGTAATCTTCAGAACTGATATGGTGCCTTCGCCTCACGTTGTCATTAGACTGGGCGGCTGGACCTGTCGGAGATGATCTGCTCTATCCTATTTCAACGTGTCAAGCTATCTCTAAACTAGTGTAAGTAGGGAGGAATAAATGTAAGCTTCACATCTTTCACATAAAAGGAGCTGCTGAACACAACGGTCGGCTATTGAAATTTTGGTTTGAGCCTCGTCATTTGATTAGGTTGCCTCTGTCCTCATTGAGATTTAAGAACGGTTCAACACTATTTGGCCTCTGGAACTTTGAGATGTGATGCGTCTTGGGGCTAATTTTTGGAATCAGCTAAAGAAGAATTTGTAGGTAGGATACTAAAAGTATAACGCACACGTTGGGATCGCACTGTGCTCGAGTCTTTGGGTCCCTTCTATTGCTGTGGTTCTAAAACAAATTTGAAAGTGATATTACTATTGAGTTGAGAACGAAGGCTAGAGGAAAATGCTTCATCTTTCATGTACCTGTTATGCCAATAGATACGGGCACATGGAAGAGAACATGGGATGACGAACTATATACACGTATATAATAATATAGACAGCTGATTAGGGAAATGGACATTGCTCCTAAGCTCCAATAGAGATCGAATCGCTCTAGTTCAATGAGAGCCCCATCGTATGTTGGCAAATTCACATTCATCAGCTCAAGAGAGCTCGATAAGGCAACGATGGTTTCGAGGGCTTGAAATGAAATGCATGGCTGGTATCATGTCATCATCGCTCATGCCCTCAAGCTTGGAAACTCGAGCATTCGGATAAGCCCGAAAGAAGTACGCCAGTCCCATGCGGAGCTCAATGTACGCAAGATGCATACCGATACAGACTAAGACGATAAATTTTAGCAGATGCATTAGTGAGTGTACGGCGAAGTATGGGAGACAAACTTCTTGAGCCACCGCCAAACGGCATCATCGAATCCTTCATCGCTTTCGTAGGATTCTCCCATCTTGAGGGGTCGTATCGGTCTGGGTCAGGGAAGATCTCCGGGTCTCTATGAAGGCTCCATGTTTGAGTAGTAACTGTTGAGCCCCCAGGCAGCCAATATCCAGAGATGTCGGTGCCTTCTTTGGGAACGTACCGCGGAAGACCACCAGGAACGACCGGAAAGCGGCGCAGAGCCTCCGTGATGCATCGGTTCAAGAAAGGCAGACTTTTTAGGTCGTCGTCCGTGAAATTTGCTGGCAATGTTTGGAGCTCTTTAATCAGCTGGTCTTTGATCTCCGGTTGATCACATAATACCCATGTCAAAAATGTGAGGGTGTTAGATGTTGTGCTAAAGCGACTATTAGTGGGCATCCTAAAAATACACGGCATACGATACGGAAAGTTGATTAGAGTAGTTAGAGAGGCGTGGTAGGGACGATGGGAACATACTCGCTGCCTGCAACAATATAGGTTTCGGCCTCTGATCGGAAGCTGATTAGTATTGATTTTGTGGGATTAACGAAGTAAGTAAGTGATAAGGATAATGTCTGTTTCGGAAATTATATTGCAAATATAGAATGCAAATCAATATTTCAGATGGGTGCAGACTGTAGGAGACTCACCATTCCTCAGTTCCACCTCAGTCATACTTTCACCCTCGACTGTGACTCCCTTTACCAGCTTAGTAAGAAGCACTAGGTTCGCAAGATTAGTGGTTTTGAAGTCACTCCGTCGTGTTTGTAGGAAAGAGGTAGCTCTTACGCGGCCTGTCTCCATCTGAGCTGTTAAGTTCGTCTCTTAGTCGGTTCAACTGTGTGCCCGCATACAAACTCATCCGGTCTGAGATCGCCCTCAATGAACCTCCTAATCCGGGCAACGGGAAATAATACAAGATTGGCATCAGAAGCTTAAGCTGGGTGCCAACGCTTCCAATAATCCCTGCTTTTCGGATATCCTTGATATACGTGTTTACCTGTTTCTTTTAATTAGTGTGATACGTCAGTGTATTTCGACGTTTTCTTACCTCGCCCTTCTCAAGCGCATGAAAAGATTCTCCAAAGGTCAAATGGCCAATACTAGAACGCCCAAAGTCAATCATCGCCTTCTCCTGTGTAGTCTCAGAGAGCTTTTAAAAGCTTTTAGGTATTGGAACGATCGAAAAGCAGAGCTTTCTGTAAAATGGTTACCGAAACAAGTGAACGGAGAACTACTCACACGTCGGTGGTCATGAACATCCACCATTTGAAGACATCCACAACCTTTTTTATCTTCATCTCTTCTCCCATTCGTTGAACCGCCAAGCGCACCTTCTCTTCAATCTGTGGTAGCATAGCCTTTAAGCTACTCTCGGATATTGGTTGTGATAACAGCTTCCGATGCCGGCGATGAAAATCTGTGTCCTATTTATCACTTTCAGTCAATGACTGTCATCTGAAGTAAGTAGTGTCGAAGGTCCCGAGAGCTCGTGAGAATAGGAGGAGTATGAGTTATGGGTGCAGACAACTTATCCTTCTGAGATAGGTAAAGAGACACAAGAGACTGTGGAGTACTAACTTGGGTGCTGACTAGATTCTCCTTTCCATATGGAATTCCATTGTAGAAATCGGTTTTCAAGAAGTCGGCTTTGACTCGATGGATTTTCTTGACAGCTGTGATGTCGGTGACGTCGACATCATTCGGCCCTACCCGCACTACTGGTCCTATGGCAAGTTTAACACCCATAACTGTGAACTTAATGAAACCTAGCTTGTGCTTACCATATTGCTTATGTAGCTGGTCAACATATATGGGACCATCCCCCTTGAGAACTTTAACTTTTAGTACAATATTCGTCCAGTTGGTGTACCATGGGCCAGGAATTTTAGCCAAAGGGTTGAAGAATAGACGACGAAGGATGATCTGTCAATCATTAGAGGCTGATGAAAACTCATGTGTAGATGTTAGAATGGTATTACCGAAACGACAATGGCCGTGAGGACCATCCCAATCGTTTGGCGGGAGCCAACATTTTGGGAATCTAGAGTATCCATATCGATAGAGGTATCTTCTTCAGTTTTCTAACACAACTAATTGCTGCTAAATAATACCTTCGTCTTCTCCTCTTCATAGCTCGTGGGATCCTGAGCTTTTATAACATCTTGGAGATATTCAGCATCCACTTAATATCCTCGGCCAAGGAGGCCATCCGACTCCGGAACCGGGCCACAGACGTTCCTGTCCCTTTCCCCATTGTGGTTTGATAGGAGGTACGGGACAGGGCACGGGCAATGGGTCTGCTCAAGATTCAAGGGACTGTCGATTCAAAATCATTATTTCTCAATGTTGGCAGTTTTTCCGGCAGTCCTAGCCGAATCTTGAACGGAGGTCGGATGGACTCCTTGGTCCGTGTCGGAGTAACGTATATATACAGTATTCCTCTTTGGGCGCCGTTCACTATCCACCCCTTGTTATACGTGCACACGGTGTATCGAATGCTGATGTAATCTATATAAAAATCTCGGACTTTGACAACGTGTGTGTCTACGTCCTCGGATATATGAGCAGCTCCGACATCCCGTTCGGGTTTGAGATTCTCGACCTGAGTAGATCATCCATATTTGGGCCTTGCCGGACAACGCGTTTTAGAGCAACGAGACAACAGTTCTAAGCTATGTAGATATCGGGTAAATGCAATCAATCATCATTTTTGGTTTATTGGGGATGTGATACCTCCATGCATGCTAAGTACATCGGAGGGCACTGTCCCGTCGCACTTATGAACCGCGCTTTCAGCCGCATTCACCCTACGAAGACAACCCGAAGGCGGCCCGATGGCGGGTGTGTTGTCTAATCTTCTGATCCGGTATACGATGATTGTATGCGATTACCATTAGTTAAACCGGCGAGAGAATGCGCTACATGAACTTCGAAAGGACCTCGATAGTTGAATATGCGCTTAATCAATACAACAACATTTGAAATATGCGAGTTCCCTGGTGACAGCACTACAGATTACGCCGTCCTGTCCCACACCTGGGGTCAAGAGGAATGCAGCTTCCGGGACATGACAAGACCTGACGTTGAACTGCGGAAGGGCTATGCAAAGATTAAGTTCTGTTGCGAGCAAGCCGTGAAAGATGGCCTCGCTTGGGCCTGGGTCGATACGTGAGTCCAAAATCGAATTGCGCCTTGCTGTGTACAAATCAGGGTCGGCTGAGTTGTCGTGAAGGTGCTGCATAGATCAAACTAGCACATCTGAGCTGTCCGAGGCTATCAACTCTATGTTTAGATGGTACTCTAATGCAAGAATCTGCTACGCATATCTGGCCGACGTCATAGACCAAGATGGGTTTGCTTCCAGCAGATGGTTTAGCAGGGGCTGGACGCTGCAAGAGTTGATAGCGCCCAAGGTTGTTCGATTCTATTCATCTGACTGGAAGTTTCTGGGGTTGAAATCAGAGTTGGAGGACATGCTCCAAACAATCACTGGTATTGACGCAATCGTACTTTTAACTGGAAACTTCAGTCAGGTATGCGTAGCAAAACGCATGTCCTGGGCGGCGAAACGTGATACGACTCGAGTTGAGGATCAGGCGTATTCTCTCATGGGATTATTCGGCGTTAACATGCCTTTGATATATGGAGAGGGCAGAAAGGCTTTTCTGAGATTGCAGCAAGAGATTCTGAGGGTGTCTGATGACCAGTCACTCTTCGCCTGGGGTGCGCCAGCAGTGTTTCCCGATATGCATGTCTTCCTTACATCCCGAGAACCGATGATGCATGGTCTGTTTGCCGACTCCCCGACAGTATTTGGCACCAATCACGATATACTCCAAGTCGACAACCAAGAGGACAATCCTCCGCCAGTTATACATGGTAACGGCGTGCGGGTCCAATTCCCAGTTTGTGCGAGGGGTGACTATGAGTTTATAGTCCTGGCCTGTACAACTCGTGCTAGAGCGAGAGCTTATATTGGTATTCCGGTGAAGAGCTGGAGCAGTTCATGTTATGCGCGATGCGGTCAGTTGGTTCTCATCTTCCCAGAAAACTGGACGGAGGCTCACGTCAAGTTACTGGTTGTTAAAGAGCCCACTGTTGGGCGTGTGTGGACTCCACCAACAACTTTTCGGCTCGTCCGGGTGCCAGACACGACTCGAACAAAAAAACAGGACCACTTTGTCTTAGATGAAGTGCACTGTTCCAACTACGCTAGATATAGTTCCGTGGACCACTCAATTGTGTTCTCGCCGGAGCACGAGGGACTACAAGCTGCGTTGGTTTTTATTTCAAGCCCCATTCTTGATAGAAAGAGACAGACAGTGGATGGTATATTTCCAGTACGCTGCTTTGCAGTGGTTCTAGGGTATTCTTCGTTGGCACCGTGGGCTATATTTGTCCCCATCCTACGCGACGGTCACGCGGACGCGGACTTCCATGAGATACTTAGAGCGAATACGGACTTGGCTGCGTGCTGCATGACAATAAGCCAACTGAAAGACAGGCTACGCAAAAACCATACGGAAGTGGTCTTCCATATTGCACACCGGTTTGATCAGCTTCTATCTGTATGGGCCTTGGAACCCTGGAGTAGAGGCTCGCTACAACAGCGGAACCTGGAGATCTCTGTCGACCTAGATTTAGAACAGATCAATCTCCTGGATGAAGCTATATTCGTTTGGATTGATATCTACGAGGTTACTGAGAGCCGAAGAAGGTTAAAACCCGTTTTCACGCATTCCAAGGGTACAATTTATAACCAAAAGTCAAGCAAAGATAGGAGGGGGGGCCCTCTCCCGAACTGGTTGACTGTAGACCAGTTGGAATGGTTTATCGATCGAGTGCCTTGGGAACCCCTAACTAATCACGACCAATGATTGATTAACATTGCCATGAGTAGTACGTACTACTGTACGTAAAGTTACGAGGGTTCTGGACTTTTATTTCCCGACGCTCCGTTCCGCTGACAAATCCTATACGTACTCATTCACTTTAGCCATTGGAATATTATTTTTTTTTTTTATTTTTTCAGCAAATCCCAGCTGAATAAGTACCTTAAGCATAATGAGTTGTGAAGCTTTTAACATGGCGAAGCGGAACTATACTGCAGCAGACCTGAATCTATAGTTGATCCACTACCTAAGCCGCTACGGAACAAACACACCATTGGTCGACAACAATAAGTGGCGATAATGCTGTACTACGTACATACAGTCTCTTATCTCTCCCACCATCTGGCACCCAATAGATACAGGCCTATATCGGCGAGATATCACCGTCCTCTAGCTACAACCTCTCGACTTGTTAGCCAATTGCTTGGGCCCCGACTTGCTGATCTTTTTTTTTTAAAAGAATTTCCGGTAAAAGGAATCTCTGCCTGCTTCCGACAGAAGTTAGTTCCATTGAGCACTCGGGGCCTGCGAGGAGTGATTGAGTGAGCGCGGGGCAGGACAATGGCGGATGCCGTGCAAGATGTCGATGCGAAAGGCGGTTCGCTCGACACGGCGAAGGACCTGTTTGCGGGCGCTGTAGGAGGCATTGCGCAGGTCTTGATCGGTTAGTTGGGATTCCAATTGCCGTTCCCGAACGACTGACTGTGTACAGTACAGCTGACATACTCTTCCAGGCCAACCCTTCGATATAGTCAAAGTGCGTCTGCAGACAACGACACAATACAGCTCCGCCCTCAACGCCGCGACGACAATCTATGCGAAAGAGGGCCCGCTCGCCTTCTACAAGGGCACCCTGACACCCCTCCTGGGCATCGGCGCCTGCGTGTCCATCCAGTTCGGCGCCTTCGGCTTCGCGAAGCGGTACTTCGAGACGGCCAACGCCGCCCGGTCCTCCCTCCCCTCCCTCGTCGCGCCTAAGAAGGACCTGAGCTATGGACAGTATTATGCGGCGGGCGCGTTCGCGGGCGTCGCCAACTCGGTTATCTCAGGCCCCATCGAGCACGTGCGTATCCGCCTGCAGACGCAACCCCACGGCGCCGCGCGCCTCTACGCCGGCCCGTTAGACTGCGTGCGCAAGCTCAGCGCGAGCGGCGGCGTCCTGCACGGCCTGTACCGCGGCGAGGCCGTCACGATCCTCCGCGAGGCGCAGGCCTACGGGCTGTGGTTCATGGCCTTCGAGTGGATGATGAACGCGGACGCCGCGCGCAACAACATCGCGCGCAACGAGGTCCCCGCCTACAAGGTCGCGCTGTACGGTGGCCTCGCCGGAGAAGCCCTCTGGCTCGGCAGCTACCCGCTCGACGTCGTCAAGAGCAAGATGCAGACGGACGGCTTCGGGGCGAATATGCGTTACAAGAGCATGCGCGACTGCTTCGCGCAGACGTGGCGCGCTGAGGGCATGCGTGGGTTCTGGAAGGGTATTGGACCTACGCTGCTGCGTGCTATGCCAGTCAGTGCTGGAACCTTCGCCGTGGTCGAAGCAACGATGAGGGCTATCAGCTGAGAGAGGGGGAGCCGAGAGCAGAAAGGGATGGGAAGGAAAGGAAAGGAAAGGAAAACAAATTGGTGGATGTCTAAGCTAAAATCACATTTCCTGGCGTTTGAGCTTGTAGACAAATAAGCGGGAGCCAACGGCTGCTGGGCCACATTCGGTACGGTTATTCAACATAGAGCGGGGTCATCACAATAGATGCGAAGCGCATTGTCATAGTTGTTATCTACGTCTATTCGCTATTCTCAACCCGCCTCTGCAGTATCTTTCGTGCGTTTGCGGGTGTCAAAGACTCTAGATCCAACTCATTCAGTGTCTTCTTCGCCTCCGTATTGTCAGTAAATATGCGGTCGCTGGCTTGCTGTAAAGTGATTCCTCCGTTGGTTGATTCAATGGGGAGATTCAACAGCTGTGCGCCATCCTGCAACGTACCCATAATCAAGGAGCCGTCCGGAATATGGCGGTCAACTAATGAAAAGATTGCCTGCAAGTCTCGTACCAGCTGCGCTGCCCCGAGCGTTGTAAAATTCTGTTTCAAGAGGACGTCTCCCCACAACGTCTCTTGTATTTTCTCAAGTGCCGTTCGCCAAACTCGGCGATACACCGCTGTACTCAGGGCACTGGCTAGAAACCCTAGGTTTCGTTTAAGAATCTGGCATGTTGTTAGCCATGACTTCACAAATGAATCCTATTCACAAACCTTCAGGGGCTCATCAAGCTCTGGGGTTATTGCAAGTTGCGAAGGATCGACTATCTTGATTAGCGTGTCCCCAATATTGAAGTCACACAGACTGCCTACTGTTTAAGTCACTGCTGATGGTGGTCCACTGAGGTTTCCCCAAGTACGGCCGAAATGCTTTCTGGTGGGAATCAATCAAGGCTAAGACCAAATACTCCTCGGCAGTCTTCCGCCGGAAGCTGTAGGCTGCAATTGTCTCATCGAATAAGATACCTGCGTCTTCATCGGTCCCAACGGCTGAGGAAATACGGTCCTTAACATCTTCGTGACTCATTCCACCCGCAAGGGTCTCTTGATCGATATTCTGGCGTGCTCGTACTTGGAGCTCCTCCCATAACGTAATGAAGAACTACAACGGCTTAGCAGATCCAAGACAAGGTCATCAAAGATGAACACTCACTTCTTCGTTACTCCAATCCTTAAGAGTAGCGACAACGTGATCTGAGCTCCCAATCACCTTACATAATGTCTCGAATGCACCAGTCCCTTCCAGCGCTGCGACTTGTTCTTTCGTAACACCATGCAATGTTCGACCGATTGTCGAGGTTATGGTATAATACGCATCAAGTGAGTCTTTGAGACGATCATGATACTCGTCCAATATCTCGAGCTGGATGTCGATGAGAAACCGTAGTTTGTGGGAAAATCTACGGACCCGTTCGTATTGTGAAGTAACAGTTCTAAGTAGATCTGTCACACGTACAGCTCCATATGTGGGCTTCATCTTACCAGGCGAGCTATGGTCATAATCGATATTCCTTGCATCTGGCGAGTTCATTATTGCTCGGAAGCGCTCCAGAGCGAATTCTTTTTCGGCCTTGAGCCAAGTATCGAAGTGCTTATCAAGGACTTCGGTTGCCAGGCCGGACCAACCCTGTTCCTGGTTGCCGCCGTCGTAGCTAAACCTTGATCGCAACTCATCATCCAAGTTCATTATTTGTATCATGAGACTGCTGAGAAACTGGGGGTTTTTAAGGCCCTCCTGTACCACAGTGTCAATTTTTTCCCGCATGACAGGCAGCATGGCTGTGATAAGAGCACAAGCTGGGTCAATGTATACCGACATCTCTCCAACACTGGAATCGTGATATCGCGAAAACAATATGTGTCCGACGTTTTCCCGAAAATAACCTTCCCACTTGTCAATTAGTGATATGAACTGTGGAATGCAGAACGTCCCAAATGACTGCGGGGTGCTAGTGGCATTGTGGCCCATGAACTGAAATCTGAACCATTGCGCAAAGGGCTTCGCCATCACCTCAAATGGTAGTAAGTTGATTGTAATTTCAGAATAGAGTACTTCAGGAACCTGCAAATCAACGAGCTTTTCAAAGCACTGGAGCCATTCGGAGTCCATCTCGCTGTTGGTGTTAACCCCATGCGGCCAATCGCGGCTCTTCAGAACAGCCTCCATCTCTTGTGACATAATATCCTTCATTTCTTTCCAGAGCTTGTCTGTTGTGTTATCGATATGCTCCACGAGATGAGTGGCAGCCCCGTCCGCGGGCCCTTGGAGCTCTCGGAGTCGCAGGCACAGCTGTTTTAGCCGTGCATACGGCTCGAGAGCAGCTTTGGGACTGTGTGGCAGGTGTGAACGTGCCTCCAGCCGCCAGTTTTCTACATCTTGTAGCAGCGACACGTATTGATACGCCAACTCGACCCTATGAAGCTGCCTCATGGGCCCTTCCAGGCGCTGGATGGCTTCGTCCGGGGCGGTCGAGTTCGCAACGATCTTTAGACGCGCATCTATGCTCTGTTGGAGTGTATAAAACTCGGCGATTGACTTGGAAAGACCGCCCTGGCGATCCTGGGCCGACCGGCGGGCGTCTTCTAGCTCACGTACGGCATCGTCAAGCTGTGTCTGCAGCTGGCTGCGTTGGACCTCGACGCTGGCGATCAAGCTGTCGAGGTTCTCCAAATCGACGGTCGATTGGAGCTTATCGTCAAGGTAATCTTCGAGCCGAATATCAGGCTCCATAGAACGGGATCGGGTGAGCGAGCTAGCCGCCATCGTTGTCTTGTTCGACGTGGGTGAATGATCTCAGGTAAATAATGACGAAGGTTTGCGACAGCGTGGTGATACCCCAGACAGGTACATGCATGTGAAGGTAGGTACCTAGGTGGGGCAATACTCACTAGTTACATATATGTCATTCACGATATAGCGGGGCTGTAATTGATTCTGAGGCCCCGATACGTAATAGTAACATCAACTCACCATCAGGTACTCATTCATGCTTTATTATCACTTACACGCTACAACTGGCGATAGATCGAAAATACAGTACAGTCAATTTTAAGTTTCAGGAATTTACAATAGCCCAAACTGTCAAACCCGCGTCAATCAGGCTACCCCATACTCCGTGAAATGCAGGATCTGGCTCAGAACCAGTGAAATCGCGAGTTGTTATCATCTTGCGCCTTTCTGATTATGTCACATGCCTCTAACCCTACGCGGTGACGACACAGGTCCCAGGTTGATTGTTCGATGAGTAGGTATGTACCATATCGGCCAAAACCCTGGAACCAATTGGCTTGGCCTGTCTAATCTCTCTCACCGGGAATATACGCATACACTCGAGGATATAACAAGCTCGTAGCCCTGATATGTGGCCATTCATCTTCCAACCTCTAAAATGTGCATTCGGCGCTCCAGATACTCTGTTTTTAGAGAATGTGAGGACATTTCCCGACGTCTAACATGGCATTTCTATCCAGCCTGAATCAAAGAAAGAGGAGTGTGACTGAAAAGGAAAGAAGGAGATCTTTTGGGATTGGAGGTGCCGGGAACATTCGTATGACTACCCTACAGCTCGCCGATCCCAATACCGTTCTGGCTAAAGTAAAGTCTGTTGATGTTAGGCACACACGATCAGGCAGTTGTCCACGATGCTTATGATCTTGCTGAGCGAATACGAAGCCGTGCCGGTAGTTCAAGTATACAAACTCATTCATCGGTTCGGGAGCGCACCGACCGCAGGTCCTCTAGCATCTCAGAGACACTGAAGCACGTGTTTTCGAGTTCAAGCAAATAATCTGTCCCAGTTAGCAGAACGATATAATTAGCGGGCTTTTACAGACTACGTTTCAGAATCCAGTTGAACGGGATCTATTCTACTTGACTGAGCATTAGTTGTTATTCACGATCATCAGCAAAACCTATAATACTATTGTTATCTAGTATATCGAATATCATGTTCCCGCGACTACTCAATCAAGACCTACCCAATCTTAGAGATATAATAGGACAAAATATGTTAGAAGTACGCTTTATCGTTGAAGTTACTCACTGTCCTGTACTTCTTCGGGAATGGTATTTCTCATAGTACTTCCAAGTGTATCGCAATAGACACATACAATTGTACGTTGAAAAGGAGCCCACACCATGTTATGTTTACGTTAAAGTCTCTTTTTAAATGTACTCAGCGTAGGTGACCATGACCAACGGATTCCTATAGATAATATGTGACACTCGTCGTAAATAATTTTTAAATCTATTACTTGTCTCCTAGCTAAGGCAAATACTCGCTACCTGAGTCGTTGCCGTCATCGAGAAGAGGCACCGAGTCGAACAACTCGTAGGCCTCGTCTGTTAAATTCATCCAGTTTGGCGTCAATGCCACATTGCGCTCGCATACTTCGAGAACCGGTCTTAAAGTCGGACGCCAAGCTTCGTCTACAGCCAGACACTTACAAACCAGTAGTTTGAAGTCATCGCTAAGGTTCGCAGCCTCGCAAAACTCTTCAGTGGCGTAGGTGTCGAAGTCGATTCCGCCTGGAACGTTTCTGACCGTAAACGTGGGCCGTTCTTCGTCATCTACGACCGGGTCTATGGTCACGCGTGCTAGCTGGTGCATCAACTTGCATGGGTTAATTTTAGCTACGGCAGTAGTGCCTGGGTTGTAGGTTTTGACTCACTTCTCCTACAAATTTCATGTTCTCTCTTTGTGCTTCTGCGGGACTACTCACTAGTTAGCCCAAGCTCAAAGATCGACATAGACGTCTGCGCTTTGTTTTCCTAGTATTATATTACGTACCTGTTATCTTCATGAGATAATCCAAAATCGATAATCTGTACGCCTTTAGTAAAAGGGATCATCAAGATATCCACTCGAGGCTCCTCACTTTTACTACAATATCACATGATTAGCGACTTGGCCTAGTGGTCAGAAATTGCCTCATACATACATATAGGTCCTATTTGATGGCAATCTGGTTGGGCGACCTGATTCTCATATTCGCCAAACATAATGTTTCCCAGATGAAGGTCACCATGGGATATCCGTGACGCTGGCCGCGCGGGGCGTGGCAATACCTCTCTCTCGACTGCCGCTGGATTGCGATTTCCGCGGTTCGGGGGATACGCCATTCCGATACACCCACGAGTTACTGTATCATTTTAGTCAATGTGCTTGATTAGCTAGTATGAGTGGACTAAAAGTTCTCACAACAGAGGAAAAAGCACCAAAGAAGTGGCTCGGATATCTCGTCAATATCCAAGGCTTGGCATCTCCCAATTAGCTGCTCGCTTTAAAGATAAAAAAGTTAGCTCAACATCTTCTCAAACTCTAGCTCAACCTGGAGAATCGGCAGAGCTCTATGACATGAGACTGAGTATCTGCTCCTCACTCTCCCGAAAGCTACACGGCACTAATTCCGAATGTCACTTACCCAGTACCTCTAGCAAGGAATTCCATCACGAAGAACCCAAAACTTGCGGCAATAGGGTAGCGTGCTGGGTCGATTCTCAATTTCCATGGCAGAATCGGAGGTGGATTTAGAGCGTCTCTGTTTATAGGCGGAGCCCACATCACTGGTGCTCGATGGTATCGATCATCTACGACAGACATGAGCCGTATAGTGTGTTCGGAACCCCATAGTCGACGGAGAAGGTTCTCCTCCGAGTCAATTTCCTCGTCGCGCTCATCTGGCTGCTCCCATATTGACATAATCGCATGCTTTACCACAATCCTTTCCACAACCCCCTGGGCATTCTGGCGCTTGTATAATATAATACCGGCAATGTAATTCTCGGCTTCAAAGCCATACTCGTTGCTAAAATATTGGGTTAGGGATCGAGCCCGTAGGCCTGGTTGTGCCATCTTAAATCATCGAATTCTCACACAGCTGGGTAAAATCCCAACATCGATCCTGGGTAGGTTTAAACACCATCAGGCAATGCGATTGCATTAACAAAGTAATTTTTATCGTCAAAGAATTGCGATGCAGACTTAAGCTGTAATTAGCGGAAACGGAGCAGCTAATTCTAGTTCCTTTGTTAAAAATCATAAAGCACTATTCGTTCCAATGTTGGAGGACTAGACAAAGATCTCCCGCCTATGCTAGCTTTCTCGAAGGAGTCCTAAGACTTCTGGGTGAATCCATTCTCTCGTATTATTTCATACAACGTCGCGGCAACATTACTGGAATAAGAGAACTAGAAGGGTAATTGATATCTGCTATGGCGGTTTGAGTGTTTGAATTTACAGGCAGTCACTTAGAGTCAGCGTCGAAACTTCGATTACTCAAAACGCCAGAAACATTTCGGTGAGCAAGCTGAAAAGCTGACCAAGAGTGATTAAGCAGAGTAACATCCATCGCCAACAGCAGAGAGGCTCTGCCACATCTCACATGCGGAGAAAGCGGCGAGTTACACTACGTCTACGACGCTATTTGTTACCCCAACGCTTTCAGCTGTGAGGTAGGCTGAGAAGTTCGTCACCATCCAATTATGCATGTCATCTCTAAAATAGGTAGGTGCCCCGCTGGTCCAATAAATATAAAGCATGATGATCTTGATGATGATATACCTAATACTATGCAGTGCTCGTTGCTCCAAGTGCGTAGGTATCCGACGTTGTGTAGAGTGTTTTTGTCCTTTGAGTAAAAAGATGCGAAGACGGCATCCGCTTCGTCCAGGCACTCATGTTGCATGTAGTCGGAGACTTGTTTGATCTAATCGCTCTTGAACTTTGGGATTGTAGAGGTACGGCCTTATCTGGAAGATGGCATATGTCCTCCTCAATTGCGTTCTTATCAGCATTCGTAATCGGCTGCGTCGAAAGTGTTCCGTTGCAGTACATAGTAATGATAGTGGAAAACATCTCAACAGGTGGCTCCCACCACACAATACTTGATCTTACGATCACAAATAGAGGACGTATATGGATAGACCTTTTCGTGCAACAGAGTTTATACGTACCCTTATGTTAGCGATCCTGACACTCGATTTAGCGTCGTAGTGATCGAGATTAGTTTTACGCCGAGACGCATCTGAATAAGACAGCCATCCTGGGGGCCAAAATGACGCCACACCGAATAATGATGCGCCAAACTAAATTGAAGTCTATTAACTGGCAAGGATGACTTGCTAAATATATCGTAGAAAAATTCTCTCTCAATTTTCCTTATCCCTTGTAATGGAACTCCTTGTCACCATCAGTATAATTGGTGGGTCGAAATATCCGTTCATCTGAACAAGGCCATTGATAGAAACGGAGAAGGGCATGTTACTGAAGAGACGGAATTTGTGATGTGAGGTGGCTTACGTTGCTAGTCTACTACTTTTTACGTACTACGGAAATATATAAAGTCTATGTGTATCAAACATTGTGGAATAATAACCCATAGGGCGTCGATAAATCCGTTATTCTGGTATCACAATAGAGTTACGTCTTGAGGTGCGCGTATACCACGAACACACTAATCAATGCATAGGCATATTTATACAGATAACCAGTATTTCGATTCCTAATCATAGCGGCTTTGTAGAAATGATCCAAACCTGGTCTACGATGACGGGAAGCCACATTAGCCCCCAACTCCGAGTACAAAAGGTCAGCTCTTGCCTGCTTCTTCGGTGTACAGTACTAGTTTCTGTAATCAGAATTGATGTTAGTCAACGATGTATCATAGTAGAATAAACCCTGTAAGTTAGCTCGGAGTGCCCGTTGTGACTTTCCCGCCACTTTCAGGATGAGCCAGACAACCCTAGCTCAGCTGAAAGTCCACGGTTATGTCTAATTGATGTCTCCCAAGGACTTCGTAAGGCTCTACGGATTTTCCGATAAACATATTATAAGTGACCGGATCCGTCACGTAAGATTGAATGGCGAAATAGCAATGGCTCTTTCAACCTATTCTATGCCGACTTCCCATAATATATCAAATATTAAAATGGCCAACAGATTACCAAGTCCGAGCTGCCTAAGCGCCGAGCCTCATGAAGGCAGTATCACAAACCCATTGATTCATTTCCTTGGTTGTATTGATATCTGCGAGAGAGAAAGTTTCCTCAAAAAGACTGACGATGTGGTTGGGGATACGAGAAGTCGCTGGAGGTCTAATATTGAACAAGAGATGCGACGTATTGCCTTGCTGCGTCATGCGCTTTCCAAAGATGACCACGATAAACAGCTTGTTGAAGAGGTAGAAGAGAATAGAGAACTATGGCGAAACTCAGATGAATACACAGGGCATATCGACGAAGTCAAGAAGTGGCGAGGTGATGGGAGGAACTCAATTATAGGACCGGAATTTATCCATGCCGAGGAAGACTACATGCCGGAGAAGGATACCTCGGTTCCTATCATTCAGTTCGAAGATTGCCAGGAATTCTCAAAGACTCGTGATGACAGAATCAGTGGAAAGTTTCCGAATCAAAAAACGACCATCAGAACGCTATTGGACAAAGCCAAGCCGACGGACAACCTGCTATACAAAGATCATGATTTCCATGATAATCGTATCAAATACTTCCATATTCCGTCAAATAATATGATAGTACGTACATCATTTAACGACTTCCGCGGACTGTGACCGATGCGAATAGTGAACTAACTTCTATTGTTAGTGGGCAGAGGTAAATCTCAAACGTCCACTGCTCCGTTAGTTATTTACTCAACAGGTTCCAGGAAGCTATCGCTCGCTATTATGGTGATGAAAGACCAGACTTCAGTGAAATGCGGCGACGTTTTCAGCCACCTCAAAAAACTAGTACATATATGGTTCTTCAAGACCGTTACTGGCGTGGGCATCTACATGGAGATGCCAACTCGCCACCACACGCAAGGTACATGTCTCCTATGTGTGAGACTGTTTCGTCATCAAGTATATCAACAGATGAGCCCCTACTCTTCTTACATAAACGCTGACTTGAATCATAGCGGCTGAGAAACCGGATCGACAGTCGAAGAATATTGTACTTTTTGTAAGTGCCAATTCAGTACCACGCACGTAGTAACAACTACGCTGACAACGCTATTCAATCAAGATGCCATATCTTCATTGGGAAACTTCCAAGAGGCGAGAACAATTTGCTCGCGAGATCGATAAAATCGTTCTTCAAAAAGCTAAAGATTTAGCTGAAGAGGAAGCCGAGGCCAAAACGAAGCGCCAGGAAAAGAGAAAGTCACTGCCGTCTTCGACCATGTCCAAGACTAAAAAGCAGAGTCGCCATGTACCAATTCATGAAGGCCAGCTTGAAGATATCCCGGAGGTCGTAAAAGCCAAAATGCAATATCATAGAAATGAGTTCAAAATCAAAAATGCTTTAGGTCGCTACCTACTCGCTGCGGCTAACCTACACGAAGGCATGACAACTTATAGGGATAGAATGCTTCTACGCGATTTCCTCCCCCAAGACCCTCCCATTCATCCACGCAGAACTCTCGACCAAGCTTATTATTGGACCCTGAAGTCAACGAAAAAGCGAGATAAAGATCAGGTCATTTACCGAGGGACAACAGCTACTCGCAACGCTTTCCATCACTATGACGAGGACAATAACGAATGGCCTGAGCATGACGAATTAAATTGCACAGACTGTGGTACTTGCAGGACAAACGTCAGAAAGGTGTCCCGAGTTATTATGGTCGATCAGCTCTGGATGTGGATTTTAGACGCGAAGACGCTGATTACTTGCTTTCCAAAACGATATGGAGCAAACAAACAAGATTACTCGGGGGTCCATAAATCTATAAGAACTAGTCTTGAGAATCTTGGCTCCAACCAAATACGTACGGTATTTGAGCTCGCTCTCATCGTGCTCGATGAATGCACGATGACATTGTTTGACCGTACCAAGTCTCTGGACAGACGCCCGCAAGTTATCGACGAGTTCTCCAAGGCTATCGGCAAGATAGTAGGTGGATAAATGCTTCATGATCTATGAGGACATCAGCTAACTCGTGAAATAGACGCATAAACAGACTGTGGCGTTCACTCGACTCTGGCGATGGACGGACGAAGCCAGAAAGATCTTCCGATCTCAAGGCTATATGAACACTAGAGGACTCCACATACCACTCCTCGATATCAACCCTGAAGGGAAGTTGGAACGAGAGATAGAAGATATCATAGAGGAGTTGGATATCATGCTGCGCATATCGAATACCCACCAGGACATTATCAAGAGCTTTATCGAGCAGGTCGAGAACATCCTCGACTCAGGTGGAAATTTTCGCAAGAGGTTCGAACGTAATGTTCCTATAAAAGCGGGCCTCAACAAGACGAATTACGAGAAGTACCAATCTTTCAAGCTTAGGGCGAATGAAAGCCAGGGCAGAGTTGATAGCCATGTGAAGGATCTCGAATCTCTGCGCAAAACTGCGAAGAACACTGCCGACGATGTAATTATATACTTCCCGGCCTTTCTATTAGAGAGCACCACTAATGGTTTTATAGGTCTTACACTTACTCACTATGAAACAGCAACAAGCAAGCGTTGTACAGGCTTGGCAAGCTGTCAAACAATCAGATGAAACAATCAAGCAGTCAGTGTCTATCTTTTATGCTACTTTGAATAAGCCTATCATCAATAAGTTGATTTTCGTCCATGTGCTGTGGTTTTGACTCTTAGATTCTCACAGGGGTCGGTCGATCATGGTGTTTACTCTGGCTACCATCGTCTTCGTAAGTCCACATTCATCTGCTATGTTCGCGTAACCGGGCCTGACACCGCGTAGCTGCCGCTTTCATTTCTAACTAGTGTTTTTGGAATGAACAACCACGAGTTTGGCGACAATAATTGGAGTCTCAGGGAGCAGCTCATATATATCTGTAAGATTAACATGTCTCGGAGCTTCTGCTATTGAACTAACCATTGACACTCAATTGGAACTGCAGTCTCGATTTCAGCTGGTGTTGTACTCATCAGCCTATTTTTCGCCTTTAGCGCGTGGATCCGCGCGTGGATCTGGTCTCTCTATTCTCGAGCCTCGACTAAGTTCACTACAAGAACCGGATTATACACATACATCGCCCAGCGGAAGCAGATCGAAGAAATCTTCGACGAAACATATTCTGAAGTACATGGCTTAAAGACCGAGGCGAGAAGGCAGACCCTTGCAAAAAGGATTAAAAGAGAGAACAAACTACAAAGAATGGGCCCCAGAATCTCCACGAGACGCGCCAACCAGGGGAAGATAGGAATCTCCCAGATGCAGGAAATAGTGGTTCTTCGAGTAGTTCGACATTGCGAGGAAGCTTAAGCCCAATGGAACGATTATCTGCTTTAAGAAATAAGAGGCGCAGAGATGGGGATAAAGTTGCTGAAGGTGATCCCGAACTTGAGACCCGATCAGCTTTGGCGACCGGTTCAGAGTGATTGACTCC
The DNA here is from genome assembly GCA_007182795.1 of Xylaria flabelliformis. Taxonomy (NCBI): domain Eukaryota; kingdom Fungi; phylum Ascomycota; class Sordariomycetes; order Xylariales; family Xylariaceae; genus Xylaria; species Xylaria flabelliformis. The sequence continues at coordinate 518,115 of VFLP01000013.1, forward strand.
CTATGTAGGCAAATTCCGGGCTGCTGGGAAATGGTATATATTGTGATGTATTCATTTCTTGTATATTTGAATTCATGTTACGACATTTTGGAATGTTGTAGCTTTGATGTTCTCTGATTTCCCTCTCGGAGCTTCCTCTTCTTGGTTTATCTAGCACTGGTACAATTATATTGGGGTTTTATTTTAAATCTGCTTCTCGCTTAAGATCAACTACCGCCTGCTTCCTATTTAAGGGCATAAGAGTGATTATATTTGGGGCCGTGCAACTACACTTGGCTTGCGACAGTGGCACTTTTGCATCGCTGAACAACTGCAGAGTTAATAGAAAAACAGGAAGTAGTTAGCTCTTGAAAGGGGTACACATTCAACGCTAAATACGAGCCCTGAAGGCAAGGTTGACGAGAATAGGTTCATCGTTATGCGAGATATCGGGTTTTATCAGGGAGATGGTTCCACAGATGTTACATTTTGCAAGTCAAGGGATTGTGCATTGCGAGGACATAGCCCATCGACGCTATTAATAGAGGCTTGAGGATTCTGTCCTTCCCCACGTTATACTTATGTCCCTTACTACTATCTACCCCTATCAAAACACTCGTCAGCTATTTATAAGAAATAATTCAATCGAAGTTTCATCGATTCCAAAATCACACATTCTATCGAGTATATCCATCAAGGGAATGTGCATTTTAACCTGCCTCCGCTTGTAGTGGGAGAAATTGGGCACCCGATTTTATATGAAGACAGAGTAGATTATAAGACTATAATAGCATGAGGTCTACAATCAGTATCAGCGCCTAAAACGATTGCTGCTACAGTGCAACAACTGCCGGGCGCGACCCGGGTTCAACTGCAAGCCTTCGATGATTGAACGGAAAAAGGCATCAAGGCCTCCGAATTAAGATTATGTGAAACGACACTTTCTTGATGCATACTCACAGATTCTCGACAAAACGGACAGATACTAAACAACAATCTCCCTTCTCACTATGGTGCATTATAAAAAGGATTCCAGAAGGAAAAACTGTAGGCCACCTGTGCAAGATATCTCGGCTTTGATACCTTCGAGTGAGAAGCTCAGCATTGTCATACATCTCAAAGTTCATTCACCTCCGCCGGCCGCCCGTAGCGCTCAGCAGCACTATCCTGCTGCTGCGCTAAAATATTCTGCTTGTCCTCTTCGTACTTTGGCATTGTATGCATGGCTCCTAGCTCTTCTTCTTCGGGGCGGGGAATACCTGCGTAATCATCAATGATCAACCGCGCAACATTCATGCCCATCAATGCACTAGTCTCCATTGTCGATATAAAGCTCTCAATTCCTGACGTGTAGTATAATCCATCCCCTAAAATGGGATCTTGGAACGTAACACGGGGATATTTCTGCGGATAGGGGTGAAAGATGGTAGCGTGAAACCAGGAGATAGGATTTACAATGGTGTCATCTGCCGCGTCGCCACTTTCCTTATCGTCATCTCGCGTGAACGATTCCGGGATTTCGACCCCAAGCAATTCAGACAAGAAACCTGGCGTGACGGCCTCAGGCGAGAAGATCTTGTACACGTACTCCGGATTATGTGTGCGGGGGTTCATAACAATCCGTTGTAACGTCGCGGAGTAGAACCCTGCTTTGCCTGCGCCGGCTCCACCGGGTCGCGCCTCTTCGTCTGAGCTTAGCGTCGTGAGAACGGATATGGGGACATCGGATGCTGGCGGCATTTTAAAGAAGGCGGGGCTGAACTTGTAAGGTGACGCAAACAATGTTACGTGGAGAGTCGCGTAGGGAATGGCGTCGATAGGGTGTCGAATGACGTTCTTATCCGTGCTGATATTAGCAAATTGGAAGGGAGTTGCGATGATAACATCATGGAAAGCGATGGGATGCGATCGCACTTCCTTTGAATCACCTTCGCCTAATTCTTGGGCCACTGTAATCTCGTACTTCTGATCGGCGTTGAGCTTAATCCCTGTGACTGCTGAGTTTAGGTGTACGTCCGCGCCAGATGCCTTCACCATGGTTGCGAAGATCTGCCAATTGCCACCTTCGACGGCTTTAGCACCTTCCGGCGCCATCGCTACCATGGCGCCCAGCCCATGGATGAACTCCAGATTCGAGGCATAATTTACACGTGTGCTAGCCTGCACAATATCGTGGGCGAAAGCTCCGTCAAGCTGCTTACGCGTTTAGTATCTTTTGACGAAATGGAAGGGGCTCTGTAACGGCTCGACTCACGTTGTTAGCAGCTAGAAACTGCCGCCCGGTCAAACCAGTGATCTTAGCGAGATCGAGTTGAAATGCCCTAGTGGATAGTGACCGAAATGGGAAGAAAGGTTCTTCGTACAGCTTTAAGAACGTGGCGACCGTATCTTGCACCAGCCGATGAGTCCAATATGGTGCCGTCCCGTATTTCCAAAACAAGCGGACTAGGTTAACCCAGTCCCATGAATTCGAGTCTTGGGTATAAATGAAGGAATCGCCGTCCCAGATACCTAGAAGCCCCCCTTCGTCGATACCGGGATCTTTTGTTGTAAGTCCGAAGTCCCGCGTCGCGTTGGAGAGAATGTAATTGACATCTACGAAGATAGAGGCACCAAGCTCGATGGGCTCAATTGGGTCGTCGTAGACATTGACAGTGAGAGTGCGACCACCTATGCGGCCGGTCTTTTCGAAGATGGTCACGTTTATGGGGATTTCAGAATCGTTAGCGTACTTCCGCAGATGATAAGCGGCTGATGATCCGGCAGCGCCGGCTCCTGTCTCACCCGTTAGCGATTGTACGGTGAGGCAGAGACGGTCTCATTCAATATCTATATAAAAAAAAGGGACAGTTTGGGCCGAGGTGCGGTATTCACGTAGGTATCATATCTTTCGTATGTATAAATAAACATGAGCGACTACTAACCGATGATGGCAATCTGCTTCACATCGTCTGGACTCCCTGCAGCCTCCGAGATAGCAGAGGATGAGAGCAAAGCTAGCGAACTGAGGAGATAATGGGCTATCATCTTTACGAGATCATCATTAGTAAACGGGCCAAGGTAGAGAGAGTATAAAGTGCGTGTCACCTAAGCGTGTATGACGAGAGTAAGAATGAGACAGTGAAGACATCACTGAGGCTGGCACTGTGCTATTACAGTATATGATTATTCCTTACACAGTGCCAGTAGGCTTACCCGAACTAGGGGAAAAGCTGCAGCTCACTGAAACGTTCATATTCAATGTTACTTGTATTGATTGGCGAACTAAGCCACACATATGTTGTCTCGCAGTATAGAGGACAGAGATTACTGTGTACTCCTAAACACAATCAGAAAAGGCAACGCCGGGTCGTAAAGTAGTAACAAGTAACCTTATTTACACATCACCGGGGACCATTACTAGGTTTATACGGAGATACTTCGGGGGCGGCGGATACTAACTTCGGAGTTCTTCATAACGAATAAGTGGACCTAACGGGCCATCTTCCGAACACCCAGTTTTACGAAGCTACTGTTGTTATCAATTTGCTTCAGTAGAAATAATATTGTCCGGAGTAGGTCACATACATTGAATGTTGACTGAGCCAACCTTTCTAGTAGGAGAAGTGCACCTGCGTGTATCAGTGTGGGCTGTTAATTAACAACCTTTTTTTTTTTTTTCGTTCTAATAAATATATGGAAGGATACACACTCGGTTACCATATGACTTTGAAGCCCAGCTGGGCACAGCTGGCGACCGGAATCTGCACCTCCAAAGCTAAATCCAAGCCCGCTTCAAGGCTGCAGCAGTTATCAACAATAACTAAAAAAAAAGCTTGACCCACTTACGATTTGATAGCTTCCATCATTACATACTGGTATTTTCCCACGAACAGACTCGTAAACATACTCCCTTGTACGAGCGCTCAGGAGCTGTACTTCGTCTTAGCCTCACAGCATGTCTGCTGCACAGCTTCTCAATCCTAAAGCCGAGTCTCGGGTTCGTCTTCTAATCGTTTATGTCGTTGCTTTGCGGCTTGTGCTAATGTTGGTATCCATGTAGCGGCGGGGTGAAGCTCTCCGGGTTAACATCAGTGCTGGTGAGGGGCTACAAGATGTACTCAAGTCCAATCTCGGTCCTCTAGGAACTATCAAGATGTATGTCGAACCGCAGCATAGCATGCCATCATTATAGCGAAAGGAAGAGATACTGACGATGCCCACAAAGGCTGGTAGATGGTGCCGGACAGGTTCGACCCCTCGACCGCCTCATCGACGAACCCATTTCGAGCTGACTCGTCCGTGCAGATCAAACTGACCAAGGATGGCAACGTCCTATTACGCGAAATGCAAATACAAAACCCCACCGCTGTCATGATCGCCCGCGCCGCCACCGCCCAAGACGATATCTGCGGAGACGGAACCACGTCTGTCGTTTTGCTGGTGGGAGAGCTGTTGAAGCAGGCCGATAGGTATATATCTGAAGGTTTACACCCCCGCGTCATAACCGATGGCTTCGAGATCGCGAAGAACGAGTCTTTGAAGGTGCGCATTTGAAAAAGGCAGACTAGTTCGTGTGGCAGCAGCTGACGGTGTGGTCTAGTTTCTTGACACTTTCAAGCTACCGAAAGATGTCGACCGAGAGCTGCTTTTGTCTGTTGCCCGAACGTCTCTATCAACGAAGTTGAATGCTAGCTTAGCTAAGAAGCTTACCCCGGATATTGTTGATGCCGTGCTAGCCATTTATCAAGCCCCCGCGAAGCCCGACCTACATATGGTGGAAATTATGAAGATGCAGCACCGGACGGCCTCCGATACCCAACTTATCCGCGGTCTAGCTCTTGACCACGGTGCTAGGCACCCCGATATGCCCAAGCGGTTAGAAAATGCCTATATTCTGACTATGAACGTTAGTCTAGAGTACGAAAAATCCGAGATCAACTCAGGCTTTTTTTACTCCAGCGCAGAGCAGCGCGAAAAGCTAGTCGAGAGTGAACGTCGCTTTGTCGATGCCAAATTGAAGAAGATAGTCGAGCTGAAAAAGGAGGTCTGCGGAAATGATCCTAAGAAGGGGTTTGTTATTGTGAACCAGAAGGGCATTGACCCGCTGTCCCTAGATGTTTTAGCCAAGAACGGTATTCTTGCTCTTCGAAGGGCCAAGCGAAGAAACATGGAGCGATTACAACTTATCTGCGGAGGAATTGCGCAAAACAGTGTGGAAGATCTTTCGCCAGATGTGCTTGGTTGGGCCGGACAAGTATATGAACAGCAACTTGGAGAGGAGAAATACACTTTCATCGAGGAAGTGAAAGACCCGAAGTCTGTCACACTAATGATCAAAGGACCGAACGCACATACTATCACCCAAATTACAGACGCTGTAAGAGATGGCCTTCGCAGTGTTTACAATATGATTGTCGACAAGTCGGTGGTACCTGGAGGTGGTGCCTTTCAGGTTGCTTGCGCCACTCACCTAAAGAGTGACAGTTTCAAGAAGACTGTCAAGGGTAAGGCGAAGTCTGGTGTCGAAGCATTCGCTGATGCCCTTCTCATCATTCCGAAAACGCTGGCTGCCAATGCTGGCCACGACATTCAAGACTCACGTAAGTAATGCCTAATATGACTTATTCTTAAGATAGCACTAACTCTCGTCTCAGTTGCCTCTCTTCAAGATGAGTACAACGACGGGAATATCGTTGGGCTGGATCTGGTCCTTGGCGGACCCATGGACCCAACGCAAGAGGGTGTTTACGACTCCTTCAGAGTCTTGCGGAACTGCATCGCTTCTTCATCAAGTATTGCGTCAAACTTGCTGCTCTGTGATGAGATGCTGAAAGCTCGCCAGATGGGTCGGCAAGGTGGCCCTGGCCCTGGCATGGATGGTCCGGAGGAATGAAGTGGTGGTTAGTTGTTGGTGCACTCTAGACTCCACAAGACTCTCACCATAGAACTAATTGGACTACCATTGTCGGGAACAAGGACAAGTACGCTCATCACGAGGCTGCATTTTGCACCTATCTGTTGAAGTTCTCCTCGCGCCCTGGAATGACCGGTTCAGAACATCGTCGCCCTATCATCTACTCCGTACTCTCGTCCTCCGTGCTAATAACAACCCCCCGCTATGGGTAATAAGTATCAGCGGGAAATGATCTCCATGACCCGTGAATGCTCCATAAGCGATTTGGCATATATTAATGCTAGGCAGCGACACTGTCTTTTGTAAGGCTGGTGGTAATAAATGCTCATATTCAGAGTCACTATCTCTAACTGAGCCAAATGAAGGACACTGATCATTTCCCTTATAAAATCATACATTCGTGTGTGAAGACTGAACGTGGCCTTGAACTCCCTTGCCTATTGTGGTAAGTCTCCGTTGAACTGAAGCAGTCAACACTTCATAACGCATATCTGCAATAATCACGATCACTTCGCTGTATGGAAGTCTCCATGATTCTGGCGGATGCTGAAATGATTGTATGTGGCTAAGCACTCGTGGTAAGAGGGACGGTTCTTGAGATTGCCCCTCACGGAGGTTCCGAAGTCGATTAACACCCAATAGATTTACGCCGTATCCTATCTTGGCTTCTAAAGATGAAGCTTCACTTACCGTAATTGGACTAGTCACTATGAATCAGATAGAATCATTCTGAGGTGAAAACACGTGACCAGATCAACCCGAAAGATGGTTGTGTATCTAACTAAGTACCTGGTTAATATAAATTGGTTGAGCTACGTTAGTTGTATATCTTGCATCATCTACCCTGCCAGTGTTGTCATTCACATGGCTCTCAACCCTTCCGAAATCATGGACTTCTACGACATTGCTATGCGCCCTCCAGAGGCTGAGTCTTGTTGCTCAGTAAACCCCTGGAAGTCCCGATTGGCGCTGAATTTCAAAGGCGTCGCACACAAAACTACATGGGTTTCTGTGCCCGAGATACCGCGAGTTCGTCGCGATCTCGGCATACCTGCTTGTCGCAAATATCCCGATGGCAGCGACTTTATGACGCTTCCCATTTTGGTCGATCCTACGACCAATTCCAAAATCGGGGACTCATTCGATATCGCCGTTTATTTGCAAAAGACGTACCCTACTTCAGGCGATGGCGACTTGTTCCCTCCTCAGGTCGTCGAATTCGCCTTCGAGCCTGACCTTCCCGCCTGGGCGCCGCGACTTACAGAGCGGAAAGATGCCGAATATCCCGAGTACTCCAAATTCAACATGATGATCGACGCGGCTTTCACCGCTCATGTGGTCCTCATGGGGTATTATATGCCTCTCGACTCGGAGGAAAGTAAGGAAGCAATGGTTCGCCGTGCTGGCGCAGATTCTTGGGAGGATTTCAAGGTCGAGGGTAAGCCGCGGGAAAGAATGATAGAGTCTCTCCGTGTTATGCTAGGTGAGCTTGCGAAGCTATTCTCGAAGGACACTAGTGGACCTTTTATTATGGGAAAGCGGGCTAGCTATGCCGACCTGATTGTTGGCGGATGGTTATATATGATGAGCCGCACTCTCCCGGGCAATGAGTGGCAGGAGGCCAGGAGCTGGCATGGGGGTACCTTTGGTTCTTTGTATGATGGTTTACAGAAGTATGCAGAAGTGAAATAGACCTCATTTTCAACTAACAGAGCCCACCACCCAGTGCGTACTGCTAATGACCCGATAAGGCAGTCCATGTGGCCACAGATGCCTGTGGATCTGTAAGTGTCACGACAACGACAAGTACTAGCCCGCACTAGCGTGTAGATCATCTCGTTCCCAACCAAGTTGAACAACTTAAATGAAGTTGTCAATAACCATTGCACGTGAAAATGCCTTGTTCGCGGTGGTTCCGCAACAGTAGACGATAGGGAAGTTGATTAAGGTAAATTGGGAAGCCAAGAGAACCAAGCTGGCCTGGGAGCAGGAAAAACGAAGACAATTGACAATAGCAGTGACGAGAATAGCGAGAATAGCATTCATATGATGGAAGGAAAAAAATGAATTGAACGAATTGATTTTATCTAGGTGGTAAAGAAATGAGGGAAGGAGCTCGTTCATCTCACTAAGGTGAAGAAGCTGACAGTTTCGAGCATTTTCTACCTAAGCTACCGTGAATAAGTAAAAAGGCATAGCACTGTAAACTAAATCGTACTGGTCAAATCCTAGGTACTATAAATTCTTTGTTAATTACTTCGAATATGTCAAGAGCTTCTAGGGTTGCGATTATCATTCAGTTTGTTGGCTGCGCCTATAATCCACTTAAAGTGATTTCTCCTCTACATGAACCAACAACCAATATTGTTTTAGAAAGTTTTATCTTAGAGCTTATCTCAATAGGGTATGGTAGAGAATTGCATTCAAGGAGACTGTACCACGCTGTTCATAAAAGTGATAACTCATACAACTGAGCACACAAACCTTCTAGCAGACACGCTTAGTTTACAACCTCAACACGTTGTTGTCTAACGATATCCTGGCTCAAATGGATCAAGTGGAAGAATTTATAAAGAAATCGTCATATTCAGAAATTCCCATTCAAGTTCTACATTTCCTTGACATAATTAGCCATTGTTGTGATGATATCAGAATTATTGGTTCTGCGATCCGAGTTCACTCATAGTCTTGATTTAAGCACCTTGGCCAAGATAAACTCTTATGGGAATTATCTCATTGCTCGAAAATAGCGACAACAGCTGCAACGGCAGCAACAAACAAACTTGAGTACAGAGAAGGCTGTATGCTCAGCAAAGAAAAATGTATAGATGAGCTCTACGAATGTGGTTTAATGTAACAACTAGTGGCTGATTCCTAGCCACTCCGAGAAAAGAGTTATCAACGCTTTGTCATCTTATACACAGGGACCAAGTCTTTTTTTTTCAGTCATCGTCAGTAAGTTTGAGATGTTCAGTGAGTGCGTCGGGCACAATCCGGGCTGTTTCTAGCCACGTTATTCCCGAGCTTGCTAGAAGTATCAAGACCGTAGTTCGGATGCTGTATCTGAGCTATGTCTTACCGTTTTTCTGTTGTGGTCCTGAAGCATCTCTGTAGGCTAGTCTGTATGCAGGATTTAATTCGTTTTATTGAAACTGGATGCGAATGCAGAAAGGCGAACGTGTCGAATTGACATCGTTTTGTCCCTCCACTAACTACAGTACGAGCACCACGAGTTAGCCTATTCAACACTGCCACGTACGACGAATCAACATGTGGCCCGATGAATTTTTGTTCAACCCCGCCATTTCTAAAGCCATATCTGCACCTGATGAATCTATGTAAATCGCTGGTCGTCGAGGTGCTCAGAAGCTGTCGTGGATCGAATTACAGAACAGCATTCTTGGCTAGTACAGAAACAGCAGCATGCTAAAATTGGCGAGGGCCGGGTTTGAACAACAAATTAGTTTCGAAAAGCTATTGACATTTAAAATCAGGAGTTGATTTCTGTTTACAATCATGCTTACGACCCATTGACGTTGGTTTGTTGTTTCATTTCCGCTGATACTTGGTTTTGTCATCCGCCGTACCATTTATAGTGCGTGGTTCCATGCGCCATCACGTTTAACTTGAGTTGCATTTCATTTATGCCCCCGCGCATAATCTGACCACGATCCTTCGTTTTGCAAGTAGGGGTCTGGGCCGGCACGCTTACTGCATTGCCCCTCTACCCCTCCTTGCCCCAATAAGTAAGTACCGTACCGGCAGGGTAGGTATTTGGACCCTCCTCTGCCCCTCACTCTCGTCAGCTTGTGGAACTTGGGGTGTTTCGCAGTAGTTGTTATGCTAGTCATAGATCGTAGAAATGCTAAATTACCCGGCCTATTTTACTATATATACTTGATCCTTTTGAAACTCAAATCGGACATAATTACTAAACAGTCCTCACTCGACAATGATGCCTTTTAACATAACGATACACTGCGTATTATGAAATATAATTTGTGACGCGTAACTAGGTAACTAACTATTTGTTGCTGGAGGCAGTATGGCGGACGATGGCCAAATCGGGTTACCGATGACTGCGTCGGCATTCGAAAGGGTCTCCAGCCTGGACTGGGTGATGCCCATGTCGACGCTAAGCTCTAGCCGCGTTTCTTGGTTCGTCGTCTCCATCCTGATGCTGACTTACCATCAGCTATGGACACTATCATGCATCAGCGCCGTTGTGGAATAAGCCCATAGGTGCAACATAGGCGACCCTGGGGAACTTCATGCATACAGGCCAGTTGTGACAAATGGCGGTGTCGGTCGAACGACGATCAATCCTTCTGGGTTGACACTTCAGTCTATATAAACCAGTTGTCCAGGCGGGGGAACGATGAGAAAAGAACCCATTCCATCTCGCAGATTCATCGTTTTATCAAACATTCACCAGATCTAGTATCACCAGTCCTATCTCGTTCAAAATGACTCTCACTCGCATCTTCACCTTTGCCATCGCCGACGAGTCTGCTCAAGACTTCGCCGTCTCCACCTTCAACGGCTTCAAGGAGACCTGCAAGAAGGTATGCTACTCACCCGATCTTCACTCATCCCGCTTCATGATCTATAACCATAGATCTGGATTCACTTGGGCAACGACTGATTCTCTCGATTTTATAGAACGGCGCACCCTACATCGTTGCCACACACGCTGCTAAGGTGAAGGTTCTTAAGGGTCAGTAATCCCCGGTGCTATCATCTTCTAGTTATGGCGACTTTAAAAGCTACAAGGGTTCTTTCAACCTTAAACATATCGAAGGAGCTTCTACAACTACCCAAAAATTACGGTTTAGATTGGAAGTGTCGAAAACTGACTTTGAGGCCTGCAGACACCACTGGCGGCTCTAACTGGACCGTCTACGCCTCCATCACCTTCCAGAACGAGGAGTAAGTTGCCAAACTCTTTGACCATTCGCTTAGCATCATAGCTCATAATCTCTACTACTAGTGACGCCAACTACTTCGCCCATGAAGACCCTGTCAACCAGGAGGTCAAGGCCAAGAACAAGGAGATGACAGCCGGCTTCTGCGTCATCCAGGGTTCTTTCGCCTAGATCTGAAATGATGATAGTTACGAACGAGCAATGAAATAGCATGAGGGTGGGATACCGATAAAAAAAAAGTAAATAGACATATCTAGACTTCACGAAAATATACGGTTGGATAGATCCCAGTATATTGCCATGATAGTGATGCAACATTATGTAAATATAAGCCCCGAATGGGAAAAGCAGATGTAAACTAAGTATATACCTTTCGGTTTTATATTGGTAGGGTTAGTATAATACGGATAACGCGTAAGCAGCAAGTCGAAGTGACGTATGTAGCATCTCCCCTGGCCTTGCTGCATCTGCCGTTAAATGTGATATAGAGGTTGGATGCAACTTATTGGCCCACAATTATGCTTATTATGAGGTCATAACTGGTCGAAACATTGACTGATAGCATTAATATATCAGATGAGATATTAAAGAATCTGAGCCGTTGTTGTGATGTTGGCGTGTTTTCAACCGTGACTTGAGTATGGTGCTCATCATCTTCAACTGTGAGAAGCGTTCACCTCAATCCCTAACATCGTTCTATAAGAGTTGATAAGATGAGTTGATTGAGTAGAGAGTATTGAAGAAGGCGAATTATATATCCGATACTTGATCGATGGTTTGAGACGAGTATAATCAACTCACTTATAATTTTCTATCGTACGAGTTTCATAACTCTGCTGTTAGGAACTCGCCACCTCCCTTGCTCTGATTTCTTTAACCGAAAAAGCACCGCTTTGTAATAGTTTATTAATAATCAACGTAGTTTGCCTGAAACATCATTCTGGACTCTAGGTAACGTATGATTTAGGATAATGAATAACGCGGGTCCGATGTAAGGCCTTCGCAGGAGGTAACTATACGAGGGGGGCGAGAGAAGAAGAGCTTCAAGTGACTTCGAAATCCTAGGGCACAAGTGAGAATTACGTATGAATGAGATTCTGTGTGTAACAATGAAGCTAAAGTTTAACGTAGGGCCGTCTTCACCACAGCCGTTCACAATAGAACACTGCATATCCTTAGCGTGACAAGGCTTGCGGAAGAAAATATTCGTCCGACCTGTATCGCAACGGGCCGAAAAGTTAAAACTAGTCTAGGCATAGGTTGCATGCAGGCCTCGAACACGGTAGACCGTATAGTCGAGTTCGCATCAAATAAGCGAAGCTATGTGAGCAGTTTAAGTTTTCATCAGTGCGTCATGCGGGAAGTACTATAAATCCAAATAGAGATTGTGACACATTATTACTTGCCAATGACAGTATTTAGTCTGAAGCGCCAGCCTGAATTATCTTAGTGACTTTTTCGATTTTTGACCGAACGATCACCTGATACCGGCGTCGTGGTCGAGACTTGCGATTAAATATGGCCGCGGACTCCACGATGTCTAAGCCGCAGGTTTTAATACTACCTACCCCAATATCTTGTCCAGGAACTGTGCACGAGAGCCCCTACCGTATCTGCATCACCGGGATGCCCAGCCCACCACCCCCCAAATCACAATTATTTCCGACCCCCCACTACGATCGACCCGAACAAACCCATGCTACGGGAGCAGAAGCAAATGCATAATGCAATAGCTATCTAACATGTACCTTACATTAATCGTAATGTTGCACTCAGTTGCTGCAGAGCAGCCTCCCTTGACACGTGTCGGGGAAAGTTTACGGAATGTAGTGGAGATGAGGGTATGCAGTTCCGGGACCGCCGCGTGAGCGGAAGCCTGTCGAAATCATCACGCAAGGGCGTCAGAAGGGAGAACGAGGCAAAAAAACGTAGAGAATCGAGAAGCACACGACCATCAGGTCCCATCTACGGGTGGGCATCTGTTCCGCATTCCCTTCGTTCCCTATCCATCGCAATATCGGCATCGTCATGTGTATAAAGACCCCTATGTCGCAACGCAATTAATCTGAGACGAAGGGTACCAAACCAATACGCACGACGATCATCTCCTTGAAATTGAGGATATACTGACTATAATGGTGAACCGGACTGTGCGATGGCTCGCACTCGCTGCATTCTGCCAGTTTTTGCATCCCACGGAGGCTGCAAGCTTGACCGTGGCAACAACTTGCAATACATACACTGGCGTAGCCTCTGACGGTGTTGCGCAATGGCTGGGAATCCGCTACGCTGCGCCGCCAGTCGGCGATCTGAGATTCATGCCGCCAGAGGACCCTTCTTGTTCTGATGGTGCACAACTGCCGAATAATACTGTGAGTCAACTGAGTATGCAAGCCGTATAAACGCATGAAACATACTAAATGCATCGAATGCTAGCATGGGAAGCTTTGTCTCGCAACGAATGGCAGCCCGACAGATACGAAAACAGCCGAGGATTGTTTATTCCTCGACATATACACACCGGCTAATGTGACAAGCCGCTCGAAGCTGCCTGTATTCTTCTTCATACAGGGAGGAGGATTCAACTCCCTCAGCAACCCAAACTTCAATGGGAAGGGATTGATCCAAGCAAGCGGGTATAATATCGTCGTTGTAACGTTCAACTACCGCGTCGGACCATACGGTTTCATCACCGATGGAGACCAGATCACTCCCAACAACGGGTTGCTCGATCAGCGGAAGGCGTTAGAATGGGTACAACAGTATATCTCATTCTTCGGCGGTAACCCTGGGCATGTTGTGCTCGGCGGCGACTCTGCAGGTGCAGCGAGCATCAGTCTCCAGATGGCAGCCTATGGTGGGAAGGACACAAATCTCTTCCACGCGGCGGCCGCCGAATCGGTCTCGTTTGCCACAGTGCTGACAGTGGAAGAGTCGCAATACCAGTACGACAACTTTGCCCTTGCAGCCGGATGTGCCGGAAACGATTCGCTCGCATGCCTACGATCCAAATCGGCGGCGGACCTCCAAGCCGTGAATAAAGGCAGTGCGTACCCCGGGGCGCCGTCGGCGCCCCTGTACCCTTGGGATCCCGTGCTTGACGGCGATCTGATCCAGAACTTAACATACGACGCATTCGCCGACGGAAACTTTGTTAAGATACCCCTAATTGTGGGCGACGACACGAACGAGGGCACTATCTTCACGCCACGAACCACCTCGACAATCGGGGCCAGCGACTCGTTTCTGAAGTCGCAATTCCCATACCTCACTTTAGAGCAGCTCGGCCGCATCAACACCCTGTACCCTAACCCAGATAACGCGAGTTGTCCGAACTCTGGCTGCTACTGGCGACAGGTCTCGAATGCTTACGGAGACATGCGCTACACATGCCCGGGTCTCTTCATCTCCTCGGCCATGACCGAGTACGGCATGCCGAGATCATACAGCTATCGGTACAACGTAGAAGACCCGGACCAGGTGGCACAGGGTCTCGGCGTGCCGCACACGGTCGAGGTGAACGCTATCTTCGGCCCCGATAATGTGTCGGGCGCGCCGGCTAGCTATTTCCCCAATGGCACGAACGCGGCGATCGTGCCCGTCATCCAGGCATACTGGACGAGCTTCATTCGCTCATTCGACCCGAATAAGTACCGGCTTCCAGGGTCGGCACAGTGGGAGATATGGAGTCCCAAAACGAAGGATCGTTTGTTGTTTGGGACAGGAGGTACGACACAGATGGAGCTTGTTGACGCTGATATGCAAGCGAAGTGTAACTACTTCTACTCGATCGGAGTGGCGGTTCGACAGTAGGCCAGGTAACGAATTGGTTAATAATAAAAAATAACCCTGATGATAGTTGTATATAAGTAATGATATCAGGATCTTCTCCAGTCCCGAGAGCCCCTGAAATTCAATGAGTCGTGATTATTTACTTTGCGTATATCGAGAGTCGCACCGAGCTAGCTAATTTTTTTTTCCGGCTGTCCGCCTCCCTCGCTGTAGTCTAGTGTTTCCTAGACGCGTTCGCTATACGTGTTAGATTTAGACCTGTACGGAAGAAGTGAGTCTAGACACCACCAGATGAAGATGGACAAGACCACAACAACCCCGCATTTGTGGGGGTTTAGCTCTTGACTTGTCCCGACCCGCGCCCCAGTTGTTTCTCATGGTACAAGTCGGTGGGTTAGTTGAGTGAGGTCCAAAAAAGTCTCGTGATGATTGGGTCCCCCGCCCAATCCCTGACCTAGTACTCACTTGGGATCAAGTGTGGCCACCAACGCGTGGGGGCGAGGCGATGAGTATTGAGCAAGTTGTCTGCGCTAATTCAGTAAACCGCAGGTGGATGTCGTTACATCTTCGATACATCACCATTACCATCTCCTCACGATGCAACGCTCGAGGGCGGTGTGCCAACATATGTAGCGGCATGTGGAGAGTCACAGACAGCAATGTAAGCACTTGCGCATGCAGTCTGCTCGGCCGGCACTCCCACACTTGAACATCTGCTACGCGACTCTCGCAGCCTGGGTCTCTGGATACCACGAGGGAGCCTAGACTTATAGCATGGATAAGTAACTAAATATGCGGTCAGCTGATAGATGGAAGTACAGCATGCGTTGGTCTTACGAGCATAGGCTAGGGGATCTTTGTTCATTCGATGGCTCATATGATATAAGTCCTGCGTTATTGCCGTAGGCCTCGACAACAGCAACCAAGGGGTGTTACACACAAAGCTTGTCTGGTATCACGGCGGCGGTGGCTGCGACAATGAACGAGCTGCATGGCAGTTGAGCGTGCGCCACTCCCGTTGCCAAGTTTCGCGGCGTTTGCCTAAAAGGGAGTCCGAGGGCTGCCTTGCTGCCTTGCTTTGCTAATACAACAATTTCTGCATCGCGTGTTAGTCATACAAGACTATATCCCTAGTTTAGCTTTATCCCTTCCTTCGGTCTGGAGTTCTTGTCTCGTGAGAGAAACCTGTCGCGTGGTGCACTTTGGTTAAAGTCGGGGAACACGAGATGGCTCTTCATGTTTCTCAATCTCCTTGACCATTATAAGCGAATGGTTGTAAGTAATCTGACAAGCATTTAGTTACACGATTCGTTAAGGCTAGAGATGGTGATTTGCTAAGATACCATTAATTCTTTTCTAGTGAATTTGGTCACTTATTAGTTGACTGGAGTTGGAGGAGTGGCTGTGTTGTTACAGCTCCAACGGCGCAGGTTTCTAGCAACACTTGATACTTTATTACTCACACGTTTCTTTCATGCATAGCGCTATACAGCACCATCACCTACCTCAGTAGATATGATAAAATTATAGATGGTAATGATCTTGGTGTTATACGTAAAGGTTACGGAGACCGAATCTAACCAATTTGGGGAGCGCGGGAAACACCTCCGCTGGGGTAAGCACCGCGCCAACTTGAATCATACCCGGTCGTGAAATTCAACGTCAAATAGGTGAAGGTGTCTTTGAGATCTGAATGCCAATCTCGGTAGCCTTGAGGATGGTAACATGTCCTTCCTACCCGGGCTAGCATTTTAGCTTGGCGTATTTCTTGGACGATTCTATCGGAAGGCTTGTCGGAGTCTGTTGGTCCTCTAAGCGGCCATTTGATTGGAGGCAATTCGTGGTTAATTAAGAACCGGTCTGCATGCCAATATAGATCATGTTTTATGCGAACTGCCGGCTTTTATATGGTAAGATATTATAGCCGTATGCAGAAGCGATGCTATCAAAAGGGAGTATATCCTTTGACTCTTCGAACGCCAGGAGCTTTACAGCGCGAGGTATTTAAATTGAACATACAGCTCTTAATCTGAGTGTAAATCATATCCCGTAAGTTTCGACTGTGAAACGATATAATATCGACAGTTTTGAGTACATAAAAACCTGGCACACAAGCACCAAATCTCTGCCATTAGTCCTCCATTCCTATTGAACACCATGCGCTTCTCGATTGCCGCTGTAGTGGCATATGTTACCTATGCCACCACCGCCTCGGCAGCACTTAGCTGGTCGCTCCAGAAGGCTGCAAATCCAACGGCGGACCAGTCGGATGCGTACCAGCGAATCGAGAGCGCCATGAAGCTGGCAGTGGCGCGCTACGCGCGTTTCACTAGCGCCTCAAAGACCATAAAAGTGTATTACAGCCCGGGAGTACCGACGGCGGAGGCGAACTATAATGGAGACCTCCGGTTCGGATCGGATCGGGCATACATGACGGAGCGCACCGCGATGCACGAGATCGCACACACCCTTGGGGTTGGTCAGACGGCGGCATTTGACAGAAATTGCGCTGCCAACAACTGGCCCAAGGCCACACCGCTCCTACAGGTTAGAGTCCATTGCTCCCTTTTTTGTTATATTCTGCGCTTGCTACTCCTGCAAGCACTTTAAAACTTAGGAATTTCTTTCTATAAGTGAGTTTACTGACTCCAGTATTGCAAATAAGTCATTTGACGGCCCCAGCGCCAAGATCAATTGTGGTGGCGGCCATTTCTGGCCCTATGGTCTGAACTACGAGTCCGAGTGGAGCGAGACAAATGGGAATAGACATGTGCAGATGGTTGACGCGATGCTGGCTGATGGGATGTAAATCGTGACGTTATTATTCCCTGTTGGAAATTTTATCTTTCAGTTCATCAGCAACTCAATAGTTACATGAATTCGTGGATCAGGCCCTAAGCTACACTACAGTACTTTGATAATTAGCCGAATATTTTGCCATAAAGCGCATGAAGCTAAAGGGAAATTGGACAGGCGGTGAAAATCATACCGTTTGGTAACTTGATAGCAATCATTGTAACCAAGAACAGACAACTGAACGGTCTATTATAAAGGAAGCCACTTAAATGAGACTACTAAAGCTCTCACGATTTCCATGACACATCTGCAATCCGAACTTCTTTGATGGAATTAGTGTAGTGGTAAATAATACTACCAATATTGTAGTCAATGAACCCTTTGAGAAACCAAGGTGCGACTTTATTACATCGCAGAGAAGGAGCGCCATATTCGTCTCCTTTTCCGTTGCGTAAGAGCTTGAGAAATGCTGTTTTTGAGGTATAAGTTGATTTGGCATAAGCATATCAGACCTTGGCAGACGCTGTCACAAAACAGAACTGCAGCACTATACCACCACACTATCAAAAGATAGAACGTTGTCAAGTCAGAAACTTGACCGTCTGCAGTTACTTATATAGTTGGAGCCGTAACAGACGCTAAAACGTATCAGGGTTTTCAGAATAATTAAAGATACTACTAGACTTCTAATGCGCCTGAAGATATCTGTATATAGCTGCCTAATACTCAATGTCATGTTGTAGAGATCTGTGTTTAAATAGTGTAGGTGGTCAACTACAGACTTGGTCAATAGAAGAGAAGAGAAGACACGGCCATTTCACTGTCAACTACGTTACAACTTACGAGTATCAAAAAAAAAAAATCAGCTGTCAACATATCTGATTTCACGCGGTTAAACTCACTACCTTACCAAGTTAAAACCGATCGGAATATTCTATTATTCTGCCATTCAAGGTCAATCAATGAGCATGCAGACCCGTCACAAGTGTGAGAATAGTCTCCAGTACATACTATACGTTTCTAGTGTTTCCCAGACATATTAGTAATGATCTAAATACGAGTTATGTATGAACTTTGACTTCGAGTTTATAGTAGTTTTCTTCAGTATTGTATACTTAACTTTATCATGTGGAATGTCTAGAATACATAATCGAGGGAGTTAGTCAATGTGCTTTCCATGTTGTCCAGATGGAAAATGAAATAAAATTGCTCGTTAAAGCAGTTGTAGCTGATCTCCTTACGGATATTCTAGCATTTTATCCTCAGCACATCTCCTACTATTATTCCATTTTAGAACTCGATTCCTATCACAAGGGCTAGAGTACTAGTGCTTGGAAACGTTTTTAGTATTGCAACAATCTTCTTGGGCATTAAGGAGGCCCAGAGGTCTAAGTTCCTTTCTCTTGCCGAAGCGGCGAGTTTGGGTTTATATACTTGAATAGCTTCGCTCTTATTTAATTTATTTACTTATTTATATTAAATATAATAAATATGTTAATAAATATATTTATTTCCCAGATAATTCAGGTCCGGATCGCTATTATCGTGTTTGCTCAAGCCCGCGGTAATAGCAATTGTAATATCCAAGAAATAGGCACCGGTAGCTGAATATATGAAATACCTCTTTACAGATTGATTACATGATATCGCTGACCAGGCCCATACTGACGACTACCACTCATCGACTTTTTTTTTAGTTTGAGAGGACGGGATTAGATTTTCGGCCGCGGTTGGACACCGATATGGGGAGATTAGCGTGGCTTATGCTGCAGGTGATCTTGATGATAGAGATACTGTTCACATTGCTTACTATCGCGCTCCAGAGCGGCTAGTCAGACTTCATATCTATGAAGTGTGCCGCTACGCAGATGTGCAATATGGTTTACGCATATTAATCGTGGCCTTGCAATGTAGGCTGTTTGTACGAACTTGATGACAAAGAAACCCCTATTCGCAATCTGAGTGTTATGCTCTGGACGGAGCATGAATTGTTATTTGAGATTTTGTCGCTAGCAAAATGGGCGACGAAAGTATAGTCGCATGCACTCCATCTGTTGCTGGCAGAATACCTTCGCATCCTTCTTGATAATCATGTTGTTTCCCCTCATACACATAATAGCGGAGGTTCCCTCAAGTTGGGCGGGGGACAGGCCAAATTAACGAATAACACTACTTTCGAGGGACAGGTGACCTTTCGTGCATTATTAGCGAAAGTAATTCTGTAGCACATGTGAAACGACTCAGCTTCCACATACATGACGTCAACCTGACAACAAAATGGATCAATTCTGCAACATACAATTATCCTTGTCGGCCGACCTAAGTTTGGTTTTGACTATGTGTTATTTGGTTGCTCCAAAGATGGACTGGAGCATGCCGAAACAAGTATACTGTAACGCCTTTCTAGTAATCAATGTATTACCCAAAGATAATCCATGATACAGATGTAGTAAGAGAGCATAATAACCATATTTGTATTTCTCTAGGATGTGTTCAATAGCTCATAAATATCCGTAATGGCTTTTGTGTACCCTACGTTGGGGATGCTACTATAAGGCTTCGCTGGCATTATGATCAGTTCGGCCTTTTCTGCGCTTCTACTAACTCGACAAATGCTTTGTACCTGCTAATTATTAATCTACGGTTGATCGATCAGGCTGGTTAATCACGAAAGGATTAGATAAAATAAATGCTAAATGTTTAAAGATCTATCAGTCATCATAAATCAGCTGCTTTAAACCACATATGCTCTGATTAATACGATTGATAATGAGCTAACGCTTTCGATAAGATCGCGCAGATATACTGTGAATCAAGGAACAGTGGCATTAATATGCCAGGGATTGCGCGGCAGCATTTATGTAAGATGACGATATCGCCCTGCTTAGAAACGGAGCTAATACAACAATACGACCACCAGCCAAACTGGCCTCTATTACTATGCCCGCCTGAGGGAACAAATAGTGGCTAACATCATGAGTCAAGACCACACTACCGACCAGACGGTGCTCCAGTCCAATAGTTGCTAATGTTCTTGTCAAGGCTATTGTTTACGGCATACAATCTACGAATACACGTTAATCAGATGAAATTGCCCGGATAATATGATAGGTAGAAGAACAATCCGTGCTGCTGTTATAAAGTTTCCCATATTGAAACTCGACCCAGAGTGTCGGGACTGAGCATAGCCTTCATAGATTGCATCAAATTTGATTCCCCATTCACGTCACTTGGCTTCGAGATGGTGTTTTTAGTTACGTGTATTTAATACATTTTAATGCATTCCAACTTAGTAGCCGAGGTAGCCTAGCTGGCGAGCCTCAGCGATGTGTTTTGTCCATTTTCGTGTTCCCCAAAGAATGACGTTAGGGAGGAGCGTGGCTTTAGGCTCTCACTGGATCAGAGGGCTGAGATCTGCAGATAGACCGATCTGACCCCAATAAACCAACGGTTTTTGGTGGACCTCTCCCCAATCAGCAGAAACGAAGAGCCCCGGCGAGCCGCAAGCCATCGATCTGGAGGGTCCTTGGTTCCACCCACAAGGGTGTCGAATCCTGGTCGTTGGAAAGTGCTTCGAAACAAGTTTCTAGCCACAACCACCTACCGGGGCCTGAGGCGGTCGGTCAATGGTATCTAATAGTGTGCTTGTGTGTGTGTGCCGTTGATGGAAGGTGATTTTCCGCATAATATGTGGCGCTCTAGTGTATATGATATCATGGACACTACGTCACAGGTGTGGCTCATAAGATAGGTGAGATCGGTGGAATCTTGAAGCCATTCTCGAATATATAAGTCGAGGCTCTGCGCAAGAATCGGTAATATTTACTTTGCTTGAATATCAGACAATACACAATTTCAACCCACGATTATCTGAATACAGAAACCAACTTTACACTCCATCACACCACAATTTAAAACAATATCCACAAACACACAACAATGTCAAACAACAACGGCGGACTTCTCGGCGGCCTCACGGGTGGCCTCGACAATGTCCTTACTGGCGGTGATGAAGCCAAGGGCCAGGGTGGTCTTCTCGGTGGTGTCACAGGCGCCGTCGGCAACACAACGAAGGGCCTAGGCAACGGCCTGAATTCTACAACACAAGGTCTTGGCAACGCCGTCGGACAGACCACTGAGGGTCTAGGAAACACCGTCGGCGGCGTTGCCAATACGGCTGGCGGCGCTGTCGGAGGCGTTGGCAAGAGCGTCGGCGGAGCCACCGGAGGTAGCAACAACAAGGGCGGCGATAATGCCTTTAAGAGCTACGGAATTTAATGCTTGATCGCGTATCGATTTCGGATTGGGATAATGTGTATAATGATGGGAACGGGGTTGGGACTATGATTTGACTATGGGATTATGACGGTGTATAACTACTTTGGGGATATTGGTTGTAAATATGAAAATACGATTTTTGATAAATTCTATATATGCTGATTTAAAAGCGTGATGGTCAATAAGCCTGAAATACCTGAAGGAACCTAGAAGGATGCAACCTACCTACCTAAAACCCCATCAAAAGCCACTAACCTAGATGTGGCTGCGTGGCTTGAGCGCCCGCTATAGCGGGGTTTCAGGTAGTGGGAAGTGGTGCGGATCATGTAGGTATGGCATATGGGCGCATGCCACAACCTGTAACCTGCACATGAAGATAAAGGTACAGGTTACTTTCCCAGGTTTACTCCACCATGTCAGTCAACGACAACGAGGAAGAAGCGTCCTATATAGACTACGATGCCTTTCTCGATCCAGGCTTCAGGCCATCCTCTTTTGCCAACACACTCGTCCTCGCTACCAACAATCCTACCGACACTCCGCTAGATCTCTCGACGCCCCTCTCCAAAGTCTTGTTCGATGCCCAGGAGATCGATTCTCACATTCACCTCCTTACCACCCGTTCCTCCCTCCCCCTGCTCACCTACACCAAAGAGCAGACAGACGCAAGCAAAAGGATAATATCTGAGATTGATAGCCAGGTCAAGAGTCTGAACGAGAGCTACAAACAGCTCGAGAAGGAAGTTATACAGAAACATGCCGAAGCCGACGAGGTGCGTCTCGTTGCCTCACGGCTGTGGGAAACCTTGAAGCTCGGCAGGTCCGTTGGCCGGTGTCTCCAGCTTGGTCGTCAACTTGAGGTCCAGCACGCCGAGTTATCTAGCGGAACTGGGAGCAGCAAGAAAGAGGACCACAGAGCTCTTGTACGATGTGCGCACACTATTCTCTCCTTGAGAGAAATCACCGAGAAGAGGGGCCCCGGCGAGGAAGGACATGGGCTAGAAAAGGTCGAAGCTATTGCCAGTCTACAGGATCATGCCATCGGGCCAATTGAGCGGTCTATAAAAGCCACATCCGAGCAGATCATCCGCGAATTCTCCATCGGCTCCGCATCCGGAACAGTCACGTTCGCGCAAAGTGAGGAAGCCAAAGCGCGAATCATCTCGGCAGCCGTCACGCTCTATATGATATCACCGACCGTGGGAGTGAAGCCCGACAAATGGACGCCTCAACTTCTTGTACAAGCTCTCGAGGTATACTTACGGAATGCGCTACAGAGCTCCGTAGCCTCGCTGGCGAGATCACTAGCCACCCTCCCATCTCTCGACCGCACCTTGAGCGAGGTCTCGGCGCGGTGTCAGAATGTCATCGCTCTTGAAATCATACTGGAAGCAACAAAAGCACCACTGCACCCACTTCTGCTAGCGCCAAAACATACGCCTGAAAAGAACAACCTCCTACAACCCCTCCTCACTCACCTCGAAACCGGCTCGCTTGTTTCGTACTTCTGGAGATCTATGGCAGGCAGCCTCACAACAAGAGTCCAAGAAATAATCAACCGCGGTGGTGTATCTGCCAGGACCCTGAAGACGAATCGGAATGCGGTAGGCGATGCAATCCGTGAGTGCGTTACCAGAGGTAGCCAGCCGCATAGCACTGTGGCGCCGACTAAGAGCCGTGGATCGAAAGGCGACCCCGACAGGAATAGTGGATGGGATAGAGAGGTGGCCGTCATGGTCGGGAGTGTCGTGAATAATCTGGGGCGATAACGGTTGGGTCCATGCCAGATAAGTCCACACAGCGTGCCCTCCCTTAGCCTCTCCCAACATCATTCGGTCCTAATGCCGTTCTCTTGTAATTAAGTGGGTTGCCGAGTCTAGACTTATTGCTTGGATATGTACTATGTACGTGATCAGAGATAGCTCTTACTCGCTACGATTTGGCATGCCTGAGTAGATACGCCGCGCCGCGCCGTGTGCAAGAAGGAATCTGTATCGATGCAATTGTGCCGCCCCACGAGGTTGTTATCGTGTTTCAATCCAACGCCAACGTGTTCTTAGCCGAGTTTCCCCGTGGGAGTGGGGGGTTCTGTGTGTGGCCCGGCGTTCGTCTTCGCTCGTCTTCGTTTGTGTTCGCCTCGGCGCTATTCCTACTTTCCAAAATGGCGCCTATCCATTTGCAGTACAGTGGACATGATGACATGGCGCGGGCAGAGTCTCGACCGCCAATGACCCCGACCGATTAAATTGTTTATATATGACTAGTACAGGTGTTGTTCCGTGCAGCTTGTTGAGGTGCACCCTATTTACATTTTGTCCTCTATACACCATTGTACCTACCTATATACGCATGCATAGAACGGGCCTATTACCCCCAAAAATTATTACTCAACATTCTATTGGCTCTCTGGAATATTCTGTGCATATCAGTGGCAGCTGCACTCGAACTTAGTGTGCTCTGTTGTGCCGCAAAACCGACTATTTTTATCTGCCGTTACATTCGATACTACGTCATCCATCTAGGTGAGTGTAGAAATGTCTCATGTTATTCTGCCCCTCACTTATTTTTTATCTTTCTTTTTTTTTCTCGACTACTTAGCATCGACGACGAACAAGGTTTTCTCACTGCGTCTCCTGTCCCAAAAAAAAAAAATTCCAAAATGGAACATTCAATACCCAGCCGTACTATGAGTTCGGCCTGCCATCATCTTGTAGAGTTGTGCGAGCAGAACAGAGAAACCGACGACGGATCCTTGCTGTATGCATGTGATAATGTCCGGTTCCTGGCTAAAGACGGCAACTAGAGAGGTGTACCATTGTTGATCATTGGCTGGCGTGACTGGCGTGACTGGCGCGACAGGCGCATACAGTAAATGCAATGATAATATCGATGCGTCAGGAGCAAAACCTCCAGCTCTGCGGATAGCAAGCAAGCATGGGCGGGCATGTATGTACCTACAGTACAGTACATGTAGGTAGGTATGTCTAGCTAAGAGCTCCACGGCTACCCCACCTTTGTCCAGGTTGCACGTCACAGTCACAGACAAGACGAAGCTAGATTTCCTTTTGCTGTGCTTGACATTTGGGCAGTTATACGTCGTGCGCCATTATCTGTCTACCCGTGTCCAATTCTGCCTTCGTCGTCCCTGCTCAACGCCAAACAACTTCCCTCCCATCGCCCAACCTGATTCGAGCTGTGGTCGCTCAGACGGAGACAAGAATCTATTCAATTCTTCCCTACCTCTATTCTGATCCTTAGTCTTTTTAAGATTTTTATTGTTTTTTTTCTCTCTCTCTATCTCCCTTCCCGTAGTCGTTGTCTCTTGTCGTTGCTTGCCGGGCCCCGAGCTATCTCGAGAGATTCGGCTCTCCTCTGTCCGAAGTGTGTTAATCGGCCCGAACAGCTGTATTAACCATGGCAGAACAGAAAGAACACCCCCCCAAGGGGATCGGTCACCTCGCTGCTATCCACGAAACCCCAAGTACTTCAGGCTCCCCACGAGCTGTTGAAGGCGACGACGAGGACAATTCCCCTAATCTCCCTCCTCACAAGCGAACCTCAAATACCAACGTTCCTGTTACTCCCGATATCCATCAAGCTACGTATGAAACACCGGCTTTGCAGCGGTCTGCCGAGACAGAAACTTTGGGTTATTTTACACAAGACCCGAGAAAACACGACCGTCCCGCTAGACAGAGCCTCCAATCTCAGGCTCCTGACGCGACCAAGGTACCTTCTTCACCAACCGACCTAATCCGGGGCGCAATGTCAGGCGAAGAGGTGTTAAGGCGGATGAGTCAAACCGCTACAGGTCGCAATGAAACCATTGATGATATCAGATCTGCAGCTCCCGATCTAGGACTCACGGGCAACATCATATCAGTCACTTTCACCGCTCCTCATACCGTTAAATACCACAAGAACGGCAAATGGGTAGGTCTAGATCGTACCGCTATTCACGCTATAGACCAGCTAACTCGGTGCAGGAGCTAGGAAATCGTCATGGCTTGTCAGCTTTGTACGATGCCTTCGTCCACCTCTCCTCTGAGGAGGCACCATGGAATCATGTTGTCGTGGGATGGACTGGTGAGATAGAGTGCTCATTTGAGAGCATGGCATCCACCACCCCTCAAGACACTGCTTCCATGCCAGGACTGAGTCAACTCTCCGCGCCTATTCCCGTAGATGGGGATATGCCGCCTACTCCGCCTACCACAGATGGACTTTGGATTTCGCGCGATCATCAAAGGAACCTCGAGCGTCTACTTGCCAAGGACAAACGGTTCAAGACTATACCTGTCTGGTTGTCCGACGATAATGAAATGGATGATGAAGGAATCACCTTGAATGACCAGTCGCGATGGAGGCACTTTGCGGAGCATTCTTTATATCCTCTTTTCCATTATAAACAACAAGAACCAAGTGACGGCAGAGCGGAACGCGTAGAATGGGCGAACTACTACCGAGCTAACCTCAAGTTTGCCAACAAGATCATTGAGATATATAAGCCGGGTGATATAATCGTTATACACGACTATTACCTCCTGCTTCTTCCGAGCATGCTACGTCAACGAGTGCCGAATATGTACATCTCGTTTTTTCTGCACTGCCCTTTCCCAAGTAGCGAGTTTCTAAGATGTCTACCGCGCCGGAAAGAGGTATTGGAGGGCCTTATGGGATCGAACTTAATTGGTTTCCAATCATACAGCTATTCACGCCACTTTACCAGCTGCTGCACCCGTATATTGGACTTCCCATCCGATGCAAGCGGTGTGGACGCCTTTGGCAATCGTGTCGAGGTGGGAGCATATCCTATCGGCATTGATGCCAAAAGGGTAGAAAACCTAGCTTGGTCAAAAGAAGTGACAGAAAAGTGCGATGCTCTGAAACAGATGTATAAAGGAAAGAAGATCATCGTTGGTCGGGACCGGCTTGATAGCGTTCGAGGAGTTACGCAGAAGCTTCAGGCATTCGAAAGATTTCTGGAGATATACCCTGAGTGGAGGGAAAAGGTGGTCCTAATTCAAGTGACGTCTCCCCCAAGCATGAAGGTCAAAGATGACGCGGAAAGCAAGATTGCCAGCAGGGTCAACGAATTGGTCATGAAAATCAATGGTGCATTTGGCAGCCTCGGTTTCTCCCCTGTTCAACACTACCCTCAATACCTGGAGCCGGATGAATATTTCGCACTGCTGAGGGCGGCAGATATTGGGTTAATCACATCCGTGCGGGATGGCATGAATACCACCAGTCTCGAATATGTAGTGTGCCAGCGTGACACACATGGTCCCGTGATCCTATCAGAGTTTAGTGGAACTGCGGGGAGCCTCCGAGACGCAATTCACATAAACCCATGGGATCTCGATAACGTTGCGAAGCAAATCAACAATGCACTGACAATGTCACCCGATATGCGTCAGTCTATGCAATCGAACCTATATTCCCATGTTACAACACAAACGGTACAGAGCTGGATAACCAAATTTCTGCGGAGATTAGTCGGAACTTTGGCTTCCAATCGAACCGAGAATGTGACACCGGTGTTGGACCGCACCAATCTGTTAGAGCATTATCGCGCTGCAGGCAAACGTCTTTTTATGTTTGATTATGATGGCACTCTCACACCCATAGTGAGAGACCCTCAAGCAGCCATTCCTTCAGAGCGTGTTATCCAGACCCTTCGCACGCTGGCCACGGACGAGCGCAATGCGGTGTGGATCATCTCAGGAAGGGACCAAGAGTTCTTACAGCAGCATCTTGGTCACATCTCTGAACTTGGCTTCAGTGCCGAGCATGGTAGCTTTATTCGTTACCCTGGATCGACGAATTGGGAGAATTTAGCTGAGACTTTAGACATGTCCTGGCAAGCGGAGGTGTTGAACGTCTTTCAGAAATACACCGATCGCGTTACAGGTTCGTCCCAATACAATATTGATATCCTCCCTTGATTGTATACTAATCATACTACAGGTTCGTTCATAGAACGCAAACGTTGCGCGCTTACCTGGCACTACCGTCAGGCCGACCCAGAGCAAGGCATCCATGCCTCCAGGGAAGCCTTACATGAACTTCAGTCGACTGTAGCCAAAAAATGGGAAGTTGAGGTGATGGAAGGCAAGGCGAATCTAGAAGTGCGACCAACATTTATCAACAAGGGTGAAATCGCGAAGCGACTTGTGCATCAATACAACTCCAATACTGCATCTCAAAGGAGCGAGAATAAGATCGACGGGGCAAATGAGGGCTCCAAATTAGAGTTCGTGCTCTGTTGCGGAGACGACTTCACGGATGAAGACATGTTTCGCGCCCTCATTGGGCTGAGCGGCGCCCAGCTTGTGGACGAACACATCTTCACCGTTTCTGTCGGGGCCCACAATAAAGAAACGATGGCAAAGTGGCACGTCCTGGAGCCGAAAGACGTCCTCGAGAGCGCTGCGCTCCTCGCTGGTGTAGGTCCTAGTGGCGAGCAGTCAGATACCCTGAGCCAGGTCAACCTCGCTGCCATGGCGGGCTTAGAGGGCCGCTTGCCCACGTAACTTGCTTTGAAGATATATGAGGAACGGCCGAGATAGATAACTAGACGGAAAGTATACTTGGCCCTCACATGATAGGTAGAGGAGATAGAACCGGGCTCTACCTGCCAACCTATAGATCGGGTTTGAGGGCGTTTGGGAAAGTGAAGCGCTTGATCGGCGCCTGAAATAGGACTGGCAGATAGATAGATATAGGCAATGCTTAAACTTAAATATTGAAGAAACCACCAGCATATCTCAGTTCGTGTATTCAGCCCTGTTTAATCAATAGTATGCACCTACCTATTTTACCAATGAGACCTCACGGAACCGCTCCGTTCTTAATGTTTTTCATTATTAGTGCCAAGGGGTCTAACTAACCTATAACCTTTCATTTGCTTTGTATTTACCCATCTTCTGAGCAAGCGCCCGTAGACCAAAAAAAATTAGACTGTATTCTTTTATCCGCAGCTTTTGCTAGATACATTATCAGAAAGTCTAATTCGGCAGTGAAATTCGGTTGATAATGCGTGTGGTGGGTCGACGTTCTCGTGCTGCATGTAAGTACCGACCGTACAAGAGTCCAATCAGGCTCCGAGTGGGGGTTCGTGTATAGTATGCATATGCCTACCAAAAAAAAACGAGTGCTTTGATACTGTCGTCTTTACAGTATGGTAGCGAAGAAATTCGTAATTCATCGCAATAGGTTGGCTCAGAAAATGGAATTCCTTTGAGTTCAAGGCTCCGTTATGTGCGTATAAGAGCGCGTGTTTGTGATATTTACGACATAGTAGGTGGCTGATATATCATAATGCATGCAGTGTTGAGGCATAAAACAGACACCGGACCCTGCTGCCAAGCCTATGTAAAGATAGGTAGCAGAATCAGTAATCCAAAGTTTTGTTAACTGGATTATTGAACGCCACAGACATCTCCAACCGAACCTAACGTAGCATAACACCCCCACCAGAGGTTGTAGTACCAAATACTCTATCCACGATCAACATCGAGACGGCGGGGTAGATGGCTCTCGCCGGCTTCCCATGTTTGGTGCATAAGTTAATGCCAGTAATAGTCTGTAACATGATATAGTTGTCAAATATCACTATATATCTCGTCAAAGCCCATCAAGAAAGTAAGACCCCCCATCTGTCCATCTCCTCATTTCTACTACTACAATTCTGGACACACTCATGAAGTATGGCGATCGCAGAGGCCTCATTCCAACTTCTAAACCTACTGGAATCCAACTGGAGTTTCTGCATTACCTTCGCGTTGCTTGCTTCATTAGTTCTGGTTAGTTGCGTACACTAAATTATCATTGAAACTTACTGACAACCTTCGAGACCATCACTTATTACGGTGTTGTATCGATATACAACATTTGGTTACATCCACTTTCGAAATACCCTGGTCCTCTCCTAGCCGCAGCGAGTCCATTATGGATGATATCATCGTATTTCCAAGGGCGGACACCAACGGATCTCTTAAGGCTGCATAATCAATATGGTCCCGTTGTGCGGACAGCACCTAACGAACTATCCTACATCAACCCTATCCAGTGGAGAGAAATCTACGGTTTCAAGCCAGCTGGACAAATTGAGTTTGCAAAGGACCACAAGTATCACTCGGGTCTCAAAGGCGATCCTACTATCCTTAACGCTGATAGACACTATCACGGCTATATCCGTAAGCTACTGGCCAACGGTTTCTCCGAAAAATCCCTTCGTGACCAAGAACCTGTGCTGCAAGAGTACATAAATACCCTGTTCCGCAGGCTCCTCGGGGAATGTAGAAACGGTGAACAACCGATAGACATAATGAGCTGGTATAATGTAGGTTGAGCTCCTTACCAATGCCAGTCGCCAGTCGCCCTGACCGCATATAGTATTTCGTCTTCGACTTTATAAGTTTCCTGAGTAAATCTCATCTAATTTGTAACCGGCTATAAAACTACTTGCATACTGATCGACGAAATAGCTTTTGGGGAATCCTTTGACTGCCTGACTACTGGGACTCTTCATGAATGGATTGACATATTTTTCAGCCTGGCAAGGTCTCTTTCCTATCATCAAATGAGCTCGCGGTTGCCGTTTCTGCTTCGAAAACTCTTCGAAAACCTGTTTATTCCTCGGAAGGTCAAAAGAGATTCGCTGACGATCAGGGCTCTTAATAAGGTAATCACTTCTATGTGTGAATTCCGGTGAGCGAAATGACTGATCGCCATGCAGGAGAAGATTGACCACCGTCTCAAGAACCACCCCCCAGTTCCGGACTTTATGGACAAGCTGGTTGAGGCATTCAACTCGGGGAAAATGTCTCCGCAACAACTTGAAGGCAACGCGCTAATTCTAATCGCGGCAGGCAGTGAAACTACTGCAACATTACTATCTGGTTAGCTACTCCACACTCTTCATCTCGAGATCCAAGTGATTATTAACACGTACCTATCTTTAGGTCTCACCTTCCTGCTTCTAAAGCATCCGCGAGTGTTAGCAAAGTTAGCCGAGGAGATCCGCTTGACCTTTAGTCATCCCGACGACATAACGATCGGCGGTGTCAACGGCTGCAAATATCTCCTAGCATGTATAGAGGAAGCCCTTCGAGTCTACCCACCATCTTCCCAGCCGCATCATCGCATCATACCAGCTGGCGGTGCCTCAGTCAACGGCGAGTTTCTCCCAGCTGGCACATCCGTCGCTATTCCCATATACGCCATTGCCAACAGTCCCCTCAATTGGACGCAGCCCGAGGCCTTTATTCCTGAGCGATGGACTGGTGAAGACGCAAGATTTACAGACGACAGGAGAGAGTCGTCGCAGCCTTTCTCCTACGGCCCGAGGAATTGCATAGCTCGCAATCTCGCGTATGCCGAGATAAAGCTGGTCATGGCACGGCTCATCTGGCATTTTGACATCGAGAATGCAACAGAGGGGGACTGGCTGGATCAGAAGGTGTACATGGTTTGGGAAAAGTCCCCTCTGTGGATCAAATTGCGGCCTGCTAAGCGGGATGACTCAAGCTCAGTGTCGGTTTAGTTAGGGGGTTGAAATTGGAGGGACCGTTTGATACTTGTGCGTTTTCTTCCTTCCAACACAGTAATCTGCTGTATGGGAAAGAAGCAATCATTCTTTTTCAAGATAAGGATCGAGGCACTAGTCTGTTTGTGAGTTCTAGGCATCCAATTCTAGAAGCTGCCGATAGGGGGTAGAGCTTACCCTGGAGTTGTCTCAAGATCCAATCATGAAAGTTCCAACATTGATTGAATTATCAGCAAACAAAGAGTAACTGTACGCATATCGTATAATCAAATATTCTTCTGAATGGTCAATTCTTCGCATCCAGAAATATTCCACGGCAAATTAACCACGTTCAAACGTCCCCCATCAATGTTTATAACTATAAAATATAACGAAGTTGTTCCTGAGTAATAACGTAGCACAACCTATATTAACACGTAGATGGTTTGCATTAGAAAACTAATTACATAATAGCTAGGTGCCGCTATTTCCATCGTAGCTACGCGCTTAGCTCATTAAGATCTGGAACGCATCTACGGGGTCCTATCCGCCTCAATTAAGAAAACAAAATTGAATACTAGTACTGCGGAACAACAAGCTATCTATTTCCACAGTGTACATGCAATAGTGGTCCCTAATTTGAATCATGTTAGTGCATCGGTAACACCTATGTCCGATTCGCGGCTGGGTGGTGTAAATAGTCATCTCAACTGGGCGTTTAAGAAAGCACACTACATCATCAATCCCCAAGTTGCCGAGGTTCTCCAATCAGTATGAGTTCGTCACTTGTTTGGAGACTTGAATCTACTCCGGCCCGCCATTAGGCGTCGGCAGTCGGTTCTCTGGTAGTATCTAGTCAAAGCCACAATCTCCAAGCCGTGCTACGGATCGGAGATATGTAGCATTGCCCCGCTTCCTATTGGTATCGAATCGACGGCTTCTACATCGATCACAATTCACATAGTGCAATGCGAATTCCACGGCACGTCTATTGAAATCATTATCGAAATCCTACCTTAGAATGATCATCAGCACTTCGAAATGACACAAGAAACGATGCGCGCAGTTGTCTTGAGGGGTATTAAGGATGTGGTCATCGAACAGCGACCTATTCCAGCAATTCAAGACGCCAAGGACATCATCATCAAAGTGCGATATACTGCACTATGTGGAAGGTGATTATTCCTGCCCGGATAATGAACCTCTGTGCCCTCACCCAAGTTGAACAAAGAGATGATATTAATTGATACTGACATATTTCTCCCAGCGAATTGCACGTATTTAGGGGTCATCAGGCATCTGCGACTGGATTTATAATGGGCCATGAGTTCACTGGAACCGTTTCTCAGGTTGGTTCCAGTGTTAAGTCTGTGCAACCCGGCGATTCGGTCGTTTGTCCATTCACAGTCAGCTGTGGCGAATGTTTCTACTGTAAGCGAGGACTCTCCTCGCGCTGCGAGAAATGCCTGCTTTTCGGGTGTCCTTTGCTCGACGGGGGCCAGGCGGAGTACGTAAGGGTACCACTCGCCGATTCTACGGTCGTCAAAGCCCCCAGCGGTATCGACGAGGCCAAACTTTGTCTTATGGCTGACATTCTGCCCACTGGCTATTTCGCTGCGTCCAACGCCTTGAGCCAACTGACACCTGAGGATGTACGTGCTAGTGTAGTGGTATTAATTGGGTGTGGCCCCGTAGGGCTTTGTGCGCTGGTCGCCGCACTGGAATACGAACCCAAAGCAATCTTGGCTGTTGACGGAATAAAGTCACGCTTGGATAGGGCGAAGGAAATCGGAGCCGAGCCCTGGAACTACCTTGAGGAGGGAGACGGGCTTGCCACCCGTGTCAAAGACCTCACTGATGGCCGCGGAGCCGATATTGTGATCGAGGTGGTAGGACACAGCTCAGCACTCGAGACGGCTTTTCAACTCCTGCGACCCTGGGGCACGATTTCTAGCGTTGGTGTGCACAATGGTGCCATACCTTGGAGCGGAAATCAGGCCTACGGGAAAAATCTCAAGATTCAGATGGGACGATGTCCGGTCCGAAGTAAGCATCATCTACTTTGTAGTTTGTCTAAATCGAGTATTCGACGTATATAACGCAGAGAAGCTAATCGCAATTGCATAGGCATATTCCCCGAATCTCTTAAACTGCTTGAGAAGTGTCAGCATGTATTTGAGTGAGTCCTGTAGTCCCTGATCATTCGACTATGGATATTAATTGCCATGTTTAGTTTCATGACGGAGAACATTATGCCACTCAGCCAAGCTGTTGAAGGTTATGAGCTTTTCGACTCAATGAAAGTGCAAAAGGTGATTTTTGATGCCGAGAAATGATCAAGAAAAAGCTTCATGAGAGCAAGGGATCCTGGAAGTAAATTGTGTAGCTCTCTGGTAGTCATTTTCTTTCTACGGGTGTGTACAATTTCGATTCTAAGGGCTGTGTAGTGCTGTACGCTAAATCAGGCTACACTCGCTTTTGTCAACCTTAAAGATAAATTGACGATATGGCTTTACATGGCGTCACGCTTTTAGGTAATCTAGAAGTCGCTATAAGTGTACAATTTGATCTATTAAAGTGAACCCCTGACGAGCATGGTGTTAAGCGGGCCTTCGGTTCCATCAGTACTATCGCTGGATGATGGAGTTGGGCTGACTCATAAGGAGAAGCCGAATCCATGCCTCTTTCCATCTCTCGAGTAATATTCAATGAATGATCTATGAATGATTACACATAAACTCAGTATCAATAGTGTAGTACAGCAGCTCACCAGTGAAGGACAATTGAGGATAGCATTGTATCCTTTCACATATTGAACTATGATAAAGACATCATTATTAAAGGTAGGTTTCCACTATTTCTAATACTCCCTCGTTTGCGACTACGAATACTATCACAAAGGGAATAACAAAGACAACCCGAGCTATGACTTTCACAATGTGAATGTTGCACAAGAAGTGGTGATACTTTGATTGAAGCTTTGCAACAAAGGAGACAAGATGGCACTCAACATAAATACCAGGATTGTATATCATAGTGAACAACTAAATACGATAACAGAATCAAATAGTCCAGAGAAGACACGACGCAAATAGCATAACCCGTACTCATCTTTCATCCCAAGAAACACCAGCAATGCCGAACACTCAAAGTTCTCAAACTGGTACAGGAGGTAAGCCTCTCCTTGTCCCAATTAAGCCCAAGCCCATGGAGCCTCGAGTGACGACCTCTGGAGACACAATTGGCCAGTCATCTACCGGGACCGACCCAGCCGATTATAGAACAAGGCACATACCCAAGATAACGTTCGGGATGTGGTGATCAGTTCCACGTCAAGACCCATTCATATTTCCTTTGTATGCTACGATATAAGGTTCTCTGTAAAAATATAGACATATTGTGCTGAATGAGAATGAACCTCTGGGGTTTGTAGTTAGATAGATAAATGCCTAGTAAGAAGCGCTATTAATGCTCGGTTCCAATAGCACATATTCTCTAGCTTTTTACTCGTATCAATACAAAATATCCCCAACAGCATACTATTTGTGCCAAACACCTATTTCTTCACGTTACTACAAGCATGACAGAACGATGCGCAGGCCTGTTATGATGTAGCATCTCCGCCGAGTACTTGTATACTAAGTTATGTAAAGTGGCATTGTGAGCTTGTGAAGAAGATCAGCAGGTGAACATTTCTATAGAGATATAATGTTAAAAGGATTAGCCAGTCCAATGGATAATACTTTCTGTTAATAAGAAACGGCTGAGTCAAATAAAATCACCATCATGAGTACTTGTATTTTATGTACTGATACATCAAACAACACACCTTTAGACCAGTGCGGATTTAATCGATAAGACCAACATGTTGATATTGATGCCTACATCTCAAACGTCTTTAGGGGCAGAACTGCTTGGCGGCATAGCAGCATACCTTGGTGGTATGCTGCGGGTAAGGGTACATGAAAAAGGTACAAAAAGCCGCATGAAGCCTGCGGCCGACACAGTGCTCGTTTAGGCGGCGTATTTCCCTATTGATCGTTTCGTTCTAGACGAATAGAGACCAAACTCGACTCTGCAACCTTATGCGCGAGTTCTTCACCGCCATACTATCACCTACCAAATGTAGCCATCGTTTCGGCAATTTTCGCGTACTCCGGAGGTGAGTAGCGTTGCATCCAGATGCGCCTGAACGGTTGTTGATGAACATCGACAGGGCAGTGAACATGGTGGGTGTAGCGAGGGCTACGGGGATTTGGTACAAGGGTTGGGAAGGTTGCATCCAGTCGTTGATGATGTGTTCCCATCGAGCCTAAGAACAAGCGTAGCAGTTGTAGGTACCTAGTGCTAGGGAGATATGGGGGAATGCAGCTGCCCCTGAAAAACACGTGGGAATTGGAGGGAATCTCACGAGGTCTTGCTCAGCCAATCGGTAAGGCAAACCCCGATTGCTGACTCCCCGTATTTTGCTGATACCTGGCTCTGCATGAAACTTTTTTGCATGAATGCCGTACTTCGGATGGCGTCGTGTGGGCTATACCCAGCGCCTCCTCACCACTCGTAGCATTGGTAACATGGGCGCGGTCTGACGAGTTCTGTGGATTTTACACATGCAAAAAGGCCGTTGTATGGCTGATGCTACCAAGTAAGTGCCATTGTCGGTACGAATGCAGGAATATGGTCCCTTGCTCATGCTTGGACGCGTAACATGACTTAGCATGACGCAAGACAAGGATTGGCCCCAAAAAGACAGAGAATTAGCCAATTCTCTCATTCCATTCAGTATACACAGCAGTTCGAATGATATCAGCATACCGCTCCATCTAAATGATACTTTGTATACCCGTATCTAATAGCCTAGATTGCTTGTCAACTGTCTTTTAGCTTTGCATGAGATATTTCCTCTTTCCAATACCGGGCCAATTCTTATCACTCGTTTTACGAAGTAAATGTACATAATTCTGTACAATGTTAGAAGCGATATCCTTGTGACTAACTTGAATCAGAAGACAGAAGCAGGTTGGCGAGATATCTTATTCTGCATTACCCACCTGATTAATTGGACAAGGGCCTGGGATAATAAACAAATGAAACAAACTATATCTATGGTGGGTATGGAGGTGAGACCCGTGCCATGACTTCTGCAGCGCAACCGTAACTGGTCTGGGTTGGTTCACGATCCATCAAAGGGTAGGGCTAGGTAGCCGTCGAAGGGATTTGCGACAGGGCAGCCACGTGTTTTCGAGACCTGAACCCTGCCTCATAAAGCCTTTACTGTATGATAAAGGCTCCGCCACAAGACGATAAATTAGCGCTACGCTGGCTTGGCAGCGATCCGCATTTTGGTACTGTATCACAACCGCCAAGGACATGGTATCAATCAGTCAGCCCACCTGGGTCTGCC
The DNA here is from genome assembly GCA_007182795.1 of Xylaria flabelliformis. Lineage (NCBI taxonomy): Eukaryota > Fungi > Ascomycota > Sordariomycetes > Xylariales > Xylariaceae > Xylaria > Xylaria flabelliformis. The sequence continues at coordinate 554,717 of VFLP01000013.1, forward strand.
ACCCTTTTTGGCTGGGGATGCCACCAATTTCCCATCTATATAGTCAACATACGCCACCTCAGCCGTTTACAGTTAGGTCCACGGCAAGGGTTATACCTCTGCGTGACTTAGGTGCTTGGGCATTTGGTTGCTTGTATGTAATAATTATACCTGAATACCTGAATCAACAGTATAGTTTTGTTACTATATAATTAGGTTATTAGCATATTGTAGTATGCTAAAGGTTAGTAGTTCAAAGGTTTTACGAGCACTAAATTATGCACTTGAATTTTTGAATGCACACGTTTCCAACGTTGTATAACTTGATGCTACGGAATATAGGACTTAGGAAAGCACTTGGGCTGGCTGCTTCGACTGCTTAATTGTATGTATGTATATCATCTGTACAGGCGGGAAATTGGTGGCATCCCCAGCCAAAAAGGGTGGCAGACCCAGGTGGGCCGCAATCAGTAGGCAGGCAGATATGGATTGTCTCCTTTCTTTCTTTTTGAGGGGAATAAAATAGTAGAGGCAGTTGTGGTTGAAATGTTTTGCACATCTAGATTTCAATCGCCAATGGTCACAGCATTGTAACGGATGAGCTTACTATATGAAGTCGTTCTAGGAGGTCGATCAATGCAAAAACAATGGCGGGAAATGATGAACTATTGCGTTGCGAGTTGAGTCTTCAACTGTACTCGTTTGTCCTATTGCAGTCCTGTGAATGACAGAGCAAAGCAGTCCTCAAAGACCGAAGTAGGTCTGCAGACAAGGTATCAAGATGCCGAATAGCGGTTAGTTTAGGTCAAAATCGGCTTGGGCTGTCAGTTAATTGTCACACTGTGAGATGAACATGTTTCAATAGTTACTGGCTGATCAAGAAAATCTACTATGCGGCTGCAGTCAGGCTGCATTATCGCGTGCTCCATGTGGCAGAGCTACATTATTGTATGTGTCAGCGCTGGGCGTGTTGGAGATTAACAAAAAACTCATCTATATCCGGGTAATAGCCCACTGTACCTCAAAATCCGCAACCCACCTGCGTCTGCCACCCTTTTTGGCTGGGGATGCCACCAATTTCCCGCCTGTACAGATGATATACATATATACACACAATTAAGCAGTTGAAGCAGCCAGCCCAAGTGCCTTCCTGTATTCCGTGGCATCAAGTTATACAACGTAGGAAACATGTGAATTTAAGAATCTAAGTGCATAATTTAGTGCTTGTATAACCTTTGAACTATTAACCTTAAAGTAGCATACTACAATATGCTAATAACCTGATTATATAATAAAGAAACAATACTGTTAATTTATAAGTTATTACAGACTAGCAACTAAATGCTTAAGCACCTAAGTCACGCAGAGGTAAAGCCCTTGCCGTAAATCTAACTGTGATCGGCTGTGGTGGCGTATGTTGACCATATAGATGGGAAATTGGTGGCATCCCCAGCCAAAAAGAGTGGCAGACGCAGGTGGGCCGAAAATCCGGAGGAGGCTATCATCTTTAGAGCGAATCGTCCTTCCCCAGATGCGGCTTGGGTGGAGTTAATGGTATGCTGACCGCTACTGACCATGGTCACCACGTGTTATGTCCAATTCCCCCATCATTTGCAATATGCACAATCAGACTGTCGAGCGGCCTATCGACCTCCTGCATAACGTCTCCTGCATATGCGAGAGTATCAGTATCTTGCGATCATCGAGGCTTGGCGAAGGTAGGCAACAGAGTGGATCATGCTAATGAAGTTGACCGATGATTTCTCTTCGCCTACTGCTGCCATGATTGCAACTTTAGGGTGGGTGGTAGCATTTACGTACAGTTTTGTGTTATGCCTCACATACTGTATATTCATTTTCTCAAGAATGTAAATTTGGGCACTACGCCTTCGTGGCGTAGTGCTTATTCGAGACTTACCGGGCTGGCAGTACCTTCTTTATCAGGATGTCGATCACGCTCGTTGTTCCGTGAGGACACCTAGACGCGGTGAGGTGTTCAGAAGTTTACGCTAAGCGGTAGAACTCATCTCCTATGAAACAAATGATGAAGAAACTGGTTCGTTCCAATGACGTGCATCCACCTCCAGACCCTCACCGACTCCATCAACGACTTTCTATCGACCTCCTTTATTGGTAGCCTTGTAGAATTGTTACCGACTGTACTCTCTACCGCATGAAGCTAAGTAAACGCCCGCCGACTTGATACGATGACGAAGAATGTGTTGCAGGCGGTGAACAACAGGCAGCACATGATGCAACTTGGCTTCCATGAACGGAGTCCTCATCCAAGTACTTTATGTTCTGCTAGTGTTTGTTGGACCTGCAAAGAAAGAAAGAAAAAAGTCCCACATTGGTTTGAATTCTAGATGTTCAGCTACTAACTAAGCGTCTCTCAGGGGCTCTGTGCTCAAATCTTTCTAAGCTTTTGCGAACGACTATCTTTGAAGTAAGTAGGAGTACCTAAATACACTAGCTCTGGTAAACACTTAGTACCCATAGTTCATGGGACCACCTAATCTTGCGCCAAATATTTCTAGGGTGCCACGTTGTCGTTAGCAATATAGACTGGGTAACGTACTTGTTCGAAGTATCCCGTTTCAGTAAGCTTACATGGGGCATCGTCAGCACCCTTGCCCGGACAGATGGTCGCCAGATCGTGTCGGTATGGTCGTTTCTTTAAGATATTCCTTGTGTTCCTGTCGCGAACCTTAGATTAAGATTTTCGTTCTAGTTGCGATCTCATACATTCCTTGTTGATACAAAACTTTCTTACCTAAGGTAGTTAGGCTATTCGTAAGATTGGCCTAAAGATCTCTAGGTTAAGCTTGGTGGATCATTACGGGCGCCATTTTAGCTACGAGCGGGTCATAGATCAAGATCGGTAACCCTTGTTTTCAGCAATTATTATGGTGTCTTTCTCTACAATTGATTATTGATGTCTGGCTATGATCATACATGTTACAACATCCAGACTAGAGCTAAATTCAGGCCACGATCACATTTTTCCACTGTCGCGGGATGTGGCATTCAGGATACCGAATACCTGGATTCCGGGGTAAAAAACGGCAGAATGTGACAACCCGTTTGTAATAACACGAAGCTGTGTGCTGTAGCACGCTGTAAGGCTTAGTTACTTAGGTAGTTTGTGGGGACTGCGGCCCATAATGCGCCAAGCAAAAAGAAAACAACCATAGGTAGGTACTTAGTATTTATGCTATTAATTAAAGATGTAGAGAACTATAGTAAATTTGTGCAACGGGTACATCATTTCCTCGTATTACCCTATAGATAGAAATGCGTTCTAGGAAATCCCCTTCGCGCCCACTCCCGATAATCGTTAACGTGCAACCATATATCAAGCCACTATAATCAGATATGTTAATTGTAAAGAAAAAAACAAGACTTGTTCTTTGATTCCATCCTACCCAGGAATACCTAGTTTTGGGAATCCACCGATCTTGACAACCTTCTAATGGTCGCCGGATTCGGTTTTTTTTATTTGTTCGTTTTCTCTATGCCGTAAAAAGTATATTTGTGGTAGGTCCGATGACCCCGAAGAGGTTATTGCAGTTTCTTTTGAAATGAAAATGTCGACTTTCTATTCGTTGAAAGTCTCGCGACAACATATGCATGAAAATGGCGGTCATCAATTACCGCTGTTGGGAGTGGTGTTCGAGGACGTGGGGAAAATGCGGGAAATCTCGTTAACTTGGAATTCGATACGCCGTGTGTGACCCTCTAGTGGTAGGCGGTGAATGAGGCGGTCGGTAACATGCTCGTCGCGTGGCTGCGTGGAGCCGAGCCGGTACTCTCGCATCGAAGCCTGTTCTGCCGGTGTACTGCCTTTTTCGTGTCTAAAGAGCGCTGGTTATTACACAAGAACAAACATAAGTTAGTTGTTGGTAGCATACGGTCCACATGCGCAACCAGCATTATTCATGTCCACGGATATGTTCAAGCTACTCATAATAACTTGGACAGTGAGACGTCACATAGACCGTACAGACGGGGAATGCACAGGTGTAAGATGGTAGGCGATGTGTCGCGTGCAAGTTAGTGGCACAACCGATGTTCGGCGTAAGGCCGGATATTGAGCGAATGACAGACGGAAGTTCTCGCCTGAAACTGCAAGAAACGCGCACGTAGTCCGTTTATCTGTTAGTTCAGGTGCTTGATGTATTTGAAACACAGAGAAGAGAAAATAAAGATGGACATTGAGTAAACCATGGACGAGACTGGCGCAAACACTGGGAAAAGGGCGGTCGAAACCGGGAAGATAGGTGCTTAAATAGTCACCATCGATGATAGCATCGTAGTACTGTAGTACTGCTTCTTAGTTTAAGGCATCCAAAGGTTGACTCGACTATTTGCCTATTCTTTCCATACAATAGACATATGGCTGCCGGGACTTTTCGTACTTATCGCTGTCAGGTATGCGAGACGGTGTTACCTCTGGCTCGCAGCCATAACAGGAAGTCAAGTTACTTTAGGTGAACAAAGGAACTAGGTATAGCTTCATGACCAGGATGCCCTTGCTCGCAATACTTGACTTGCGGATCGAAGCTGTCATGCGCCAAACCCTCAGGGGTGCTTTAAGTTACCGGGCGGACAATGCCGAGTCTGTATCGTGGAAAGCCTATCCAGCATGGCGGTACCGTTTCAGGGTATTCTAAAGCTAGTCTTGTTATAGCAGGCATTACTAAATAAGGCAGACATCACGGGCAAATGCATCTTGAGTGGTAATCTCTTGTTTCTCGAAGCTGAATCAGACTTACCGCTACAGCGACGAGAAGAGGGTTGCATCGGCGGTCTATCAATACCCGCTGCTGGGGGTTTTTTTTCCCTGTCAACAATGGAAGCAAGGAAATTGGAACGAAAGAGGGGCAAGAAACACCGCGTTGGGGGCCGAATACCTATAAAGATATAGCGAGCTACCTATAAACAAAACTCTAGTTAGTCTGGCCGCCTGCAGCTATTCACCGTCGCGTGGGGCGGAGGTTGTGGCTAGCATTCTATTCGCAGAAGTGCGAAGTGTTAGCGAATATGGGAATGCCAGGAGCAATTGATCGTCTACTAGATGAAAAGTTTTTGAAATCTATTCTGAAACGTGCAAGCGTCTTATGACCAAAATATGCAGGAAATATCCTATGCATCGAAGTCCTTCCTGAGAAGAGCTATTGAATGCTACAAGTAGAATGTCTTTCCCTACTTCGGTGGCAAATCGACTGTTTCGGATTTTCGGTTTGACTGGTTCGGTGGCGCGCTGAAGAATTCATGGCTGGATCGAAAAGAACTGCAGGTGCTCATCATGCATGTTACATGCCTCGGTGCTCTGGCGTTCGGTCGATCCTCGTGGGCATTGCATTAGACCAAACAATTTGCCTTTAAAGAACGAACAATCGAACAATAAAACTGGGCTTCGACGAGTGATTGGTCGTGGCTAATGCATAATGAGATTACAGAGTATTGTATGCAGCAAATCGTTTGATAAGACGCGCAGGGGAGCACTCAGATGAAAATCAATTACTGCTTGTATTGCAGAACCCTAATACTGTCAGAAAAATTGCACATAGGCCCGATTATAAAAGTCCCCAAAACAAGACTTCTTTCTTGACACTAGCAAAACGAAAAACGGGCAACACCGATGATGGACTTTGTCTCTGTGGTACATCCCGTCTATTCTTAAGATGGCCTTTATGATCCACTAAATCAAAATATCAAATTGAAGGTCAGCTCAGAAGACGGTAGCACAGACTTGATTTTAAGCGATTAGGCAATACCTAATACCTGTTAAATTAGTCCCGCTTATAGAGAGCAACATGACAGCTGTTGGTTGTTTAGAGATATTATTTACGAAAGAACACGTGAATTGAACACAATATTCTTCATTAGAACATCGTATCAGCGCTACGGCTCGCAATTTCTAGTCTAAGATCCTACGCTGTTTCTTACCCGACTAGCCTAGCGAAGAAGGTAAGTTCCCGTTCAACATGAAATTTGAAATAGCGTTACGCTATACAGAGAGGCATATGATGATATGGTGACTGTGGTTTCTCAGCTACAGTAGAAAGAGATTCTATACGGAGATTAGAGCCCCTTTTGACTTTATCGACTGGCTACCATCCTGATACATAACCCTGATTTGATCTGCTTGATATGGATTGTCACTTGCTGAAAATTAGGCCACCTGTCAACCTAAGCTGCATGTTAATTATCGCTTATGTTTAGTCCTTTGTAACCTTGACGCTCTGCAAGGAACCCCGTACTTGAGGTAGGGAATAGACACGTGTTGTTGCACGAGGGTCTCTGAAACTATCTCTGCTAGGTGTTTAAGTGCCACTATGTGGACAGTCACCTGTCAGGGAACTGGTTCACGGCTACCCTATGGTGTAGAACTAGTGGATTCTGTGTCTATAAGTGACTGAAGCCCCCTTAGATTTGTGAGGTTTAGGAATTAATTGATCACTCTATTGAGCCTTGACTACCTTCCTGGCTGCGGACAGGTCTCTCTATTCACTCCGGGCACTTACCTTCTGACATCACCTCAATGGGACTTGACTTTAAAAGTCTTTGATTAATAGTTCCACATCAGTACAATTACAACATATCCAACGTATATTTTGCTTGATTTCCATAGCAAAAGGATCCTTGCTTCTCGATATCATCGGCTGCTATTAATGCGATGAACCTTTGGCGAGAGCCTTTACTATCTTGGAAGAGTCTTATAAAGAGCATCTGGATTGGTGATTTTCTGTAATACCGAAACCTCCCACCTTTGATGTCAAGTAATCCTATGGCAATACCGAATACAAAACTGTGCTGGAATTCTGAATGCTACAAGATTGTATTAGTGGTATCTGATACATGGTGATCCTCTTCCCTCTGATATAGAGTTCAGTAGCATCAAACTGGTTACATCAGCTGGCGCCTCGTATCATTGGAAAGCTTTACCTTTCCGAACCCGTATTGGCAAGGACAGTTAAGTGTGAGGGAAGGTAAAACTTAAGAAATTAACACCAGACCCCCCGAAACTCTACAAAAGTAGGATAGCTTCCTATTGGTCTAAACGTACTCTATAGTATAGGTCAGAGACTGCCTGTATATAGTTATTAAAATTGAAATGCGAAACATTTCAATTTTCGCCGTATCAAAATAGTAGCTGAACCAACAACGGTAAAGCTTTCCATTTTAGTAACAGCTTGCCTGGCGCTACTGTGACTTATATAATTGAGTCGGGGTAACTGAAGGTCAATTAAAGCCCTAACACACTTTCTACACATGCAAGGAATAATAAAATTGCCGAAAGACGTGACAGGAAAGGCGTGTCGTCTACTGAGTTGTTGATAAAAGCGATATTGCAAGAGTTGATATGTTTGGTATAGTCAATACTATCTGAGTCTTTCGAACAAACAAGGAGAAGGCGTCGGAGCATTTCGTGGTCTCCTTCTACAGTTAGACGGAGGCATGGTTCTCTGTCCTTACTATATAGAAGAGTACGCTAACGTCGAATATACCCAGAAGTCGAATCCTCGGCTCTTGCGGCGCGTCGCTGTAGCAGCTAAATCATTATCTGAGGCATTTTAGTGAATCTTGGATTACATGTTATGAAAACATCGCCCGGAAGCCTGGAGAGCAGGCGCACCCAATCACCTTCCCAGAAAAGCAGTTCTTAGTCCAGCTAAGAAACATCACTTAATGATCAGCTAGTAGGTCTTCTAAAATGAGAGGGAAAGAATATAATCGGTGATTGGTGCCTACGATAATGACTTCCAAAAGTACGAAATTGCGGGCGAGTGTGGCGAAGAAGTAGTTGTTTGAAAGTTGTGCTTCAGTCTTAAGTTACCCAGCGGCAAAGACGCATCAATACTTGGCGTGCCTATACCATCGACACATCGAGCTGTTGGATTTTTATATGCCTATGGCCTGGTTGACAGCGTATCTTATCAACAAATGTAGAATAGAGTCGTACATCAGGTGTCAACTCATAAGCACTCACTCAATAACACCGCCCCTCAAAGCCTACAAAGAGAAAACCAGCAGAGGCAGACTATTGGATTTTTAAGTATTCGTCTTTCTTGGCGGCGGCAGCAGCTGGTCTTATCATCTCGTTGCATGTGACTTTATTGCCAATCCAAGTGTGGGATAGAATGACAGGTAAGAGATCCTCGGGGATCCCAATCAACTTGTCAAGCTCGAGCGTGTCGATGTTAATCAGTCGCATAGGGGTTCGGCCTTTATTACTCATACATCAAAATGACATGAGGGCTTTGAAGCCTAGGACGATTGACGTTCTGGGTGGCTTGATCTGGATGACTCACATTATCGTGGCCTGGGTGGTGTAGAAGCACTTCAACGCGTATTGCGATTATCAGCTCCAACTGCTTCCCGAAGCCTAGCGAGACGGCCTTCTACCCATTCTTTCTGCCATGCCTCAACCTTGCCTCCTAAGATTATGCAAGTTGCAGGGTCAAGAAGCAGTGTACCTCGAGCAAGGATGGCGCCCCTTTTCAGAATGATCTTCTCACCAATGTTAAGAGTACCAATGCCAATTTTGTCGATGCGCTTCAACTCTAAGCCGTACAACTTCTGGCCTTTACAATCCTGCAGCACCAGCCGGTGAGTGGATGTCTTTGAGGCGGTATTGACAGTTGTGGCCAAGGGAGCAGGGCCTCTGCCTTGTAATCCCGATCGATCAGTACCATTAGCGGTCTGTTGTGCAGTCTGACCATCAACGGCAAACTCGTCTTCCTCTTCACCAATAGGAAGACGTATAACCTTTCGACCCTTGGTCTGCTCTCCTCTCGCAACGGCTTCGAGTTCCTCAACCTGTTCCCATTTACTCCTGGATAAATTCTCAATATCAAGCACTTGCACTGGTATGTCCCAAGTCAGCTTGACTTCTTTTACCTCTGGATTGCTGGCATTGGGTGGAAATGCAGGCGCCGGAGAGTCAAAGAGAGCAGGGTGCGTTAAGTCGGCTGCCAGAAAACGTGTCTTCACAGTAGCGACAAGAGCTGGTAGAGGAGGCAATGGGTTCCGATTAGGCATGGCAGTTTTGATCCATGATATAGACGGCCGAGGCAGTCCTTGGTTCTGAAGACCGGAACGGATCTGTGCTGGCAAGTCCATCTCTAATTAGATATTTACTAGGTCATAAAGGGTTTCCTTGGATTTCCTTGGATAAGTAGATTTCCCTCTAAATGCTGAGGTTGTTTTTTGGGGCTAACGCCACAGTGGCTTAGCGTTCTGTTATAAACCCCAAATGATCTCCTTAAGAACTACATGTACCTACCTACCTACTTACATAGGCACACTATTATAGGTACCTGTTACCTACCTAGACTGGACCCTGAATCTATCAGAGCATCAGAACAACCTTGAAGTCAGCTTGCTCCTTCAATTCATCTTTGATGCGTAATTCCCTGTGCTCTCTGTATAGCTTTCTGGGTCGTATTTTCGACTCGAAACGGCACAATGTCTACAATCGCTAGTCCTCGTGAGCCACGGCGCCTCAACTCCTTAATCACACCAACTTCGTCCACGCGTCCCAGCCTCGACAGCACACGATCACCCGTATCATCACCAAATCCCAACGGCTCCCTATCTGCACCAAATGCGAACCCCCGGCGAAATCGCGCCGCTTTGCGCGAGTATTACAACATACGGAAAGGTGCTGCTGCCGGGACTGCCACACCACCCCAGGTCGAGGTGACAGACCCTACCGGCGAGACGGGGCCCCATGAACACTCGGAAGTGCCCCCGAGCGAGATGGACAAGGAAGATTTCAATGCGGATGCTTTCGTCAAAAAGGCTCTAGCCGAGAATGGTATGCAAGACCTGCTGCGCCTATACACTCGAGTACTGGGCGAAACTCGGGCACTGGACGCTGAGAAGAAGGCGCTTGTATACGACAACTATAGCAAGCTAATTGCTGCCACGGAAACGATACGAAAGGTTAGTTCAATGTTTGTTGACTTCTGACAAGGAACTCTTGCGTGGCCTATGTTATTAAAGGTATTGATCGCATACGTGGTTGGCTCATGATGCTAACTCGGGTTAGATGCGAACCAATATGGACCCCTTAAACCCAATGGCTTCAACTCTCGACCCTGCAATAGCAAAGATTTACAATCAAGCTTCCGAAATACGAGACTCGCTGCGAGAATCGGTAGCAGAACCCACAGAAGCACGGAAGGCTCAGGAAGAACTTCAACAGAGAAGACAACGAACTCGACAATTAGCTATCGAAGTTTTAGATACGCCTGATAGGATACGTGAACTTGTGGCCGAAGGCCGGTTAGATGATGCGAGAGAGGCCTGGAAGATGCCTAGAAAGCTGCTGCTTGTCTGGAAAGAGCAGGGAGTTGGAGGTAGTGACGTCGACAAGTGCATAGCAGACGGCGACGCGGCGATTCGTGGCGAACCGAGCAAAGGAAATTGGCGAGACACCCGCAGCGCCAATGCTGAAGGTTGAAGTAATCGCTGTCGAAAGTACTTCCAATTATCTGCGCGCCCTAACAAGATGACTATATCACATTGGTTTCGGCATTGTGGAGATTCTCCAAGTGGTTCATAGTCATCTTATATTTGGCGTTGTTGCCAGGTTGATGCGCTTCCTGCTACGTTTACTTTGTGGTCACGCTATTGCGTCTGCCGTAGAGCATACGCATATCAAAAGAATCAGGATCAAAGGTCTCATTTTTAGACCTGGTTCAACAAGTTGTATCTCAGAAATTGGTATTGCATACATCCTCAAGCCAGATCCCGCACGTCAATGATATCAAACGGATCCCGATCGGCACTGCTCGCGATGACGAGCACATCGCCATAGCCGGCGTCCTTAAGCTGCGCCTCAAGCTGTGGCTTGAGTCTCTGCTCCAGGAACTTCCTCTCGGAGTTGCTGTGAAAACAAGTGACCACGATCTGGCCTAGCTGCGTGTGCCGGAGCGCATAATGGTGGGCCATCTCACCGGTCACGAGGACTTGTGCATCGGTGTTCTTGAGAACATCCGCGCCTGAACCGGCACAAACTGCGATCTTGGTGATGATCTGAGTCTTGGTGAGATCATTCAATGTGGGAGGAAGGGCGACCATCATGTATTTCTGACCGCCGATGCCGGCAGAGAGGCGCCTTAGCAGGGTCTGAAGTGTGATGGATTGATTCAGCTCGAAGACACGCCCGTACCCTACGTTTTGGCCCTGCAAGCTTGCGGGCAATGGCCGAGATATGGGCTCGGCTACTGCTCTCTTGATTTCTTCGTCGCCGTCAATCAAGATGTCGCAGAGCCAGTCGTTCAAGCCACCGACAGCAGCATCAACGGCTGTGTGCGGACAGTATACTGTTATGCCGGCTGCTATTAGTCGCAAAAGTTGTGCCTGCATGGGGTCCTTGGTTGTCAATGATTTTAATGGCCTGAAAATGACGGGGTCTATAATTTGTTATTAGCTGAGACTATAGGTGGACGATGGAAAGGGCCGTACGGTAGCAGACAATGACAGTAGCTCCCTTTTCCAAGGCTTCGTCCACAACTGTTTCTGTCAAATCATTTGTGAGAAGTACAGTTGGCCGAGAACTGCCCACCCGCTGCGGAAAAGAGGGAGCTTGGTCTAGGAGTACTATATTCGGTGTAATAGTCAATATCCCATGCCAAACCACGCGGCTGGATTAATGAGCAACTCTCAACTTACAGCCCGTGTTGTCCCATGACTTGTCTGCTAGCTCTTCGGGATACCTTTATCAACGGTCAGTCGGATTTTTCTTCGAGAAAAGTAGACAGGAATTATCGGGACAGCTTTCTTACAGGATCCTCATAGCCTGAACCACGGCATCATTGAAGGATGGAGACTTGGCCATGGTGGTAATGCTTGCGAGCCCTAATATCGTCGTTATTCGATGAGCCGCGAAGACAGTGTTAGGTCGTCTTATGCTCGGCCGATAGGTGCTGGTGCGGACAGACACATGTGTAGTTGTTGTGAGTATAGGCTGCAAAACAGGAAGAAATAACCTGGATCTTAATAGAAGTCTTCGTGAAGCCAACATTACACTCTGCACGTTACGGTATCAAGAATCTGCAGCAAGTCAACCAAGGTATCAATAATTGTACACCAACCAGTCAATGCGAAAACTGGATCCAGCAACCACCTGCAGCTCCAAACAGAGCTTCAGCCACGGCCCACTTCCCAAAGCACTTAGTAGAGCCCCAAGCTACCCCTCTACTAAGGAGGTAGCTTGGTGAGTACCTACGTACATATACACCATCGTCACCACCGCGGGGCGCATGGCAGTCCGCAATTGCGACATCGCACAGCCGCTTATCTACATGTAGCTCCCCTCTTATACAGCTTCAATACCAGGGTCAGATCAGATTAGATATCGCGACAGGAACAAGAAGTGCAAAAATGGCCGACGCGACATCCATAACAGAAGAATCGCTAAAAACGGCCCTGACGGAGCGGTTGAAGGCGACACATGTCGAAGTGACGGATATGTCTGGTACGTATAGTGAAAATGCGTTACCTTCCTCGGCTATCACCAAGCCTTTGCCCTGTCATTTTACATAGATCCCCCCCCTTTCCTCCCCCCACGCACTATCATATCTTACTTGAAACTTGGCCTGGATACTAAAATTGTTCTTCTCAAAAACAAGGCGGCTGCGGCCAATCCTTCACGACACTAATCGTATCGCCCGTATTCGCCGGACAGAACAGTCTAAAGCGGCACCGGGCCGTGAACACGGCGCTGCGCGACGAGATCGCCGCCATCCACGCGTGGAGCGCAAAGTGTCAGACGCCCGAGGAGTGGGAGCGGGCGCGCGCCGAGGCCCACGCCACAACTGGTACGACGGGGACAGAAGGAGAGCCGCATCCACCGTTAGACGGTACTGTTGGGGGCAAGGTTGATGGGGTGAATGCTTGATGGGGAAGGATTGGAACCGGATGAAAACCAACGAGAGAAGGGAGTAAGGGGCAAAAGGGACACGACAGGATGAAGATTCGGAATTAGAGGAAAGTCGCTCAATGAGGAAGGGTAGAGCTGAGATGCCGAAGAGAAAGGAGGAAGAAATAAAGAGGGAAAGCTTGCGTACGGATAGGCCGCTAAGCTTTCCCGGCGACATCGGGTTTTGATTGCCGCAGAAACATCGTCATGCGCAGGCCGCCACAGTTACGGACGCGAAATCACATATGGCGGATAGGGTGAGGCAGCTAGCTAGACGCGGGATAAGACCTTGACTCCACGCTTTTTTGTATCTATAGTCGGGTTAGATATATCTGCGTCTGCAACCAGAACCACATTGAACCATTCATCATATCCATGCCTCGCGACAAATAGGCCGCTTTCTACTTCCGCACGTGAAAGAATTACAGTTTTGTCATCGTACCAGCAACAGAAATCTGTTCGCTCTTCCCCTCCTTTACGGATCCAAGAGGTCGTCCCCGTCTACCGTATAGTCATGGCGCCATAAGTTCTCGTCTGCTCTCAGGGGCTGGTCTCGCTTCACCTAGAAGAGACCTAGTAGATCATCGTTTGCGTTCTTCTTTTGTTCCGGGTTGCCATGACCAAGCTGCGTAGAAGCCGGGGGTGGCTGTCCTGCTCCACTCAAATCCAGCCCAGCAAACCCATTCATTAAATCGTTCGCACCGCCAGAGCCCATAGCATTGTTCTGGGTTGGGGCCGGTGCGTCAAACAAACCCATCATATCGGCCATACTGCTGGATTGGCCGGCACCGCCCACGGGGCTGGCGACACGTTCAGGGGTGGCACTCGCCGAGTTCTGCTCTTGTGAAGCCGGTGCAGCACCATCGAAGTCAATATCCAATAGATTCTCGATGTTGCTCTGCGCTGGTGCGCCATTTTGAGCAGCTGCCACCGAGGCGGCGATAGGGTTTTCGGCAGCATTTTGTCGCTGCTCCTGAATAGCAGCGCGTTGAATTTCGTCGGCGCCGAAGCGACCTTTGCCAACAAACGACTCTGGAGGCTTGTGATATACTGACGCTAAAGTAGAGAGCTCAGAGAGTAGCTGCTCAAGTAAGGCCGGAGGCAGACTAGTCATCGTTGTAGAAATCGCCGGCTTTTGCGATAGAACGATACTCTATAGAGTAGGTTAGTTTGCTACGTGCCTCCTTGAAGAGCAGTGGGGCTCGTACCTTGGCAACCTCTAAATCCCCTGACAAAAGACGCCAATAGACATAAGCTCGATCCCGGATATCCGGGTTATCATTCTCCGCAGTTGCTGATTGTAGTACCTTTTGCACCAAACCTTGGTTGTTGCTTGGCTTCTTCAGAAATAGCTTGACGACAGCAGTCAAAATCTGCAACTGCGTCTGCGTGAACTCTTCCATAAACCCTTCAACGAAACTTGCCAGGATTTCGTCGGCGTTGTTGATTTTTTCCGCATACTCTCCCACGATCCAAATCAATGCTCCCCGCGCATCTGGTTCGTCAAGCTCATCGATGTGATTGCAAAGGGTTGGTATGACACCTTCATAGCCTGGATACTTCCGTAAGATGTCTTTAATCACCACAATGACCTCCTGCACTACGTAGTTGACCTTTGTAGCAATAAGGTCCAGTAGCGCATTGACACATTTCTCGCTTGAACTTTCGATCTTGATGGCAACTTGACCAATAGCCTTGACCGCTCTTCGCACGAAATCCATGTCGACCTCCAGGGCATACTCTTTCAGTTCCGCCAATAATTGTTCGTAATTCTTATCGTTCGCTATCCTAACCATAATCTCCAGCTTCTCCAGCTTGACATATGGGGGGTCGTTGTATTTGCAGAAGAATACTCGCAGTTCTTTGCTGAGAATATCAGGTTTGGCTTGTAATAGCAGATCGATGTTTCGAAGAGCGACGTATTGGACTTCTGGGGCGGAGGCGACAAGGGTCACTGTTTTTATCAGCGTGAACCTCATAGATCAACTAAGTCCATGCTTACCTAGAGGAGGTGCCATCTTTTTCAGGTACTGCCGCACAAGATCAGGGTTGATAAGCTTCATATGGCTAAAAACCACCTTGACAGCAGCGAGTACGACGCTTGGGTTGACATGTTGAAATTGTGGTGCTACCCTTTCGCAGATATGCTCGGATTCTTTGACATCTTGGGGGGGATAGTCGGCCAGTGTAGAGAGGATGGTAACGCGACCCCATTCTGTGCATTCGTTCAATGCCATCAGAAGTTTTTTCAGTGTTTGAGGCGTTATCACCAGTGCTCTTGTCTCGGGCGCCGTCTCTGCTATCTCTGCCAGGGCCTGCACCGAATTTGCAACGACCATCGGGTTAGAATCTCCAATTAGCTCTTGTAGCGTCTCGAGGAAGCCGTTCTCGATGCACATGCTCGGGTTTAGATCAAAAAGCTTCGCAACGCATATCGCAGCCGTCTTTCGTACATAGGGGGACTCGTCTCGTAACGTTTTGCGTAAAGGTTCCTCCATATAATCCACCATTTTGTCAACCCTAATACAGCCCATTGTCCGAATGGCGAGTGCTCGTATGAGGGGATTTGGGTCTTCGGAGTCCTGGACAAATGTATTGACAGCAAGAATACATAAATCAGGATGTGACTTTGCGTAGTTCCTGTTCTTTCCATCAGCCTGAAAAGCACACCTAGGCACCACACACGGATCACGGCAGCTTACATTAGGTATAAGTATACGAGCTTTTTCTGGTCCAAATCCCCCGTCGCGATGTTTTTCAAAACGTCGGGAAACAGCTGAGACACATCCTTACCCAGCGTCATAGCCATAATGGTCTTCTGAATACTCTCTTTCCGCTCCCAGGCATATTGAGACACTAGTCCGGCCCGTAGCTCAAACGTCTCGCCCTTCCTCGGCGGCGCAAACGCGCCTCGAATTCGGTTCACCGCCATCGTGTAGTGATCGTCTGATATTGATGTAGAAGTTTACGGGTGCTTGTGAGGAGGGGCTGCGGTCAGATGGTAGATTGGTTTGGCGGACTGGGAGAATGAGAGGCCCTTTGAAGGGCTTAGCGCAAAAACATCCGATATTTTGTGTTTATCAATGTCGTGTATTCGTTCCTGCTTGTTTGTTTGTTTGTTTGTTTTTGGGAAGTTGTCGTCGGTTGGAGAGATGATCGTTAGTTTATTGAGGAATTGCTATGATGAGAAAAGGAACCATTACCGCTGTTGCTCATTTACAGCCGGCAACTGGCGAGGCGACGTGGAACCCCTGACCGGTAGGTTCCCACCTGGAATAAGTTGAGTCCAAGCCGTTATCTGATTAGCCACAATTGAGGCTGAGGTGGGGTCTCTTGAGCTGCTCAGGACCTAGGTACCTAGGTATCTACTTCCGTCCTTGTGTGAAGCTTTCCCGTTCACATCAATGTTGGTTGGGATCATATATTTATATGTCTAACGAAAGGCAACATTTAATCAATCTTTCCAGTAGCTGTCTTCCAAGCAACACGTCACCGTGCCGGATCCAGCCAGCTCTACATGGTAAGCAGATCTTCTTGGAGGCTTAACTTCGCAAACATCCACTCAATCGTAGCTCAGGCTAGCTTCCCTAATCTCCGACGGCTCTTCATCGACGCCAGATCGGACGACGAAGAACGAGAGGTGTCACGAAGAGCTGTTAGTAGTGACTGCTTTTTCTTTTGTCTCATTTGAAAATCATAACCCATTAAAGCAAGCTAATCATAACATGACCTAGTTTTACAACGCAGTTTTGTTCATGGGCTCAGTTGCCGTCTTCAGCTTGATAGCTCAGCGGATGAATGCAACGAGATAGCATGATATGAGGGTATAGTCGCCATAGTATGCCATTGCGCCCTACAAATTAATATACCCGCAAAGGAACTCATTTCCACCAAACTTACAATGCATCCGTGTAGCTCTTCATTCCGACTCACTGTCGCTTCCGAGGAATGCAAGGTCTGCCATTCTCTTAGACATTCGCGAATTAGTTTTGACCTTGACGTCCTCGTCTAATTCCTCAGCCTTCGGCTTCCGTTCGCCGTCGTCATCGTTGTTGTTATCCTCGTCTGATTCCTCTTTCAATGATTTGCGTGGAGCCTTGCTACGTGATGCACGTCCATTACGGCCTTCGAGGCCCCAAAGCTCGTTCATCTCGTTGACGGCCTCCAGCTCACCCATTAACTCTCGCTTCTCCTTGATCTCTCTAGCCTTAGCCTCCGAGAAGCGGCCATCCATCCCCACGTCGTGAAGCATGGTTCTGAGATGTCTGATCTTTGCTTTACCGTCGCCACCAAACTTCTTCAGTTCGATACCCCATATCTTCCGCACACCACACTTGACTAGTTGACCTTGCAGTTTTTTAATCTCCGCCTCATCGCCCGTCAACTCCTTGGACGTAGATTGCTTGGGCTTAGAAGCACCTTTGGCATCTTTACCCTTCCGTTTCTTTGGAGGAGGCTCGTCGAGCACTGACGATAATGACGAATCCGAATCATCAACAGATGGTTTGCTTTCATTCTTCTCCGCCTTAGCTTCTTTCTCTGAATCTTCGGCCTTGGCAGTAATAACCCCCTCTGTCTTCACGCCTGTATCAGGCTCGTTCTTCTTGACTTTGTTTCCTCCGGTCAGCTCATCCTCGCTATCCGAATCAACCTTTCCATGTTTCGCTGTCCGCTTCGTCTTTGCCGTCGGTCGTTTACGCTTGGATTCATTACCTGAATCTTCCGCCTTTTTGGGCTTTCTCCCACGCTTCTTTGCAGGCTTCGGCTTGTCTTCGGAGGAACTCAGATCGCTCAGCTCGGATTCCGACTCATTCTTCTTGGCCTTCCGAGGTGGAGCAGGCTTTTTGGCCTTCTTTGTCTTCTTCGGTTCTTCTTCCGACAAGTCAAGATCGCTCAATTGCGAGTCTGATTCTTGTTTGGACGACTCCTTGGTATTTTTCGCCTTCGTGTCTTTCTCTGTCTTCGATTCTACATCCGAATCGCTTAATTCGCTGAGAGCAGAACTAGAAGACTCCTTCTTCAGTCTGGAATTCTTAGACGTGGTTGCGGAGGTAGCTTTCTTCTGGCGTTTTGCTGGTGGTGATGAGGACGCCTCATTGTCGCTTGAAGATCGTTTCACGCCGTTCTTGGCCTGTTCTTCTGCCTTCGGCTCCGGAGTGGAGGACGGGGAGTCATTCGCTGGCAATGTTTGCTATATATACTTCAGTCATGACTATCAGGTAAGACACGTCAATGCCTAGGGTCTGAGCGCTTACGACGAATTCTGTAATCAATGTCTTGCTGCGGGCCTTCCAATCTTGCGTCGTAAAGAAGCCTTTCTCGAGATCATTCTGTTCTTCGGCGCGCTGGCGGACCAAATTGACCGTCACCGTGTTTGGATCGGCATCGTAAAGTTGGCGCGTAGCTTCTTTGAGATGACCCTCCAGGGCCTCTACCGATGGAGCCATGCCGCGATTCGAGCCGTCTGCGCAATATTTGTATCAAATAGGAGAAACAAATCGATGCGCCGGGATACAATTCAAAAGCTCAATGTTACTCGAAAGCTGGTGTGCAGTTCCGTCAACGCGCCATGCGTATTGGTTTCCCTCGGTCGCGTGTTTGCAAGAAGTGGGGTCGTAAGGTGCAGCGGGCGGGTCGTTGCGGGCAATTTGTCTGGGAAAAATTGCCGGTTGGTACTGTACGGTACCTGCAGTCTACAGTGGGTTTAAAAGAGTCCCGACCGCAAGTATTACGCTCTCGTCTCGCTGTTAAGCTTCTAGAGCTAATACAACCTAGTAAATTAAATAGACGCATCGTTTTAAAGTTCTTCACTAATTACAACCACAGCTACATAAGTACGTTTAATTGTAGGGTTGAGCATTTTGAGGCAATGGACTTTTGCCAATTAAATGGCGAGTCTCATATTATCGCCGCAAGCTTGAGGTTAGAATTCAGACAAAAGTAAAACTCGCGATTATGTTATTTCTTAACTGAGAGGGGAGTGCATTACACATTACACCACAAGGTAAACAAGTTTGGAAGCAAGAGGTCCGTCGATGAAGAGAAAAAGCTTAACCGATTTGTTGCTAGCCATTGGCGTGCAGGCCAACACTTGAACAAGTGAGATCGACTATCTTGGTCTCAGCTGCAGAAATGGCTATTTGCGAAGGCCTGCTGTCAGCGATGACCGGCTGGCTACAAAATCATTAACCTGCGAGTTACTGCTACTGAGGCCATGAAGAGAATCATGAACCCTTTGGCAGTACAATGCTAAAGAGGTACTACGCAAACTCAGCATTGGGTGTCGAGAGCAAATAATTTTTCAGTAGACGCCAACCAGACTAATATAAATTAGGAAAAACAGGAATCGTTTAACTCTTGGGACTACTGGGCTGCCCTGCGTATGGCTAAGACTAACTAGATGGTTCGAACTTGCTCAAGCTTCCTCAAGTCAAAATTTAAATTTGTGAAAGGAGATGTTCGTATCATCAAACTTTTATAATATTAATATTAAAAATATTAAGTATTATAAGTGCAGATTGCTTAAAAGCACCCTAGAGGGAAATTCTAGCTTAAGAGACAGTTCAAACCGAAAATGCATACCAATTTGCCTCCTTGGTTCATCTTGGTAAGGGATTGTGGTAGGATGTGGGCGACTTCCAGCTGGGATGGCTCAAGCTCGTCATCTGCTATCAAATTCCCTTCGTCATCTCGGAGTATGACGGCGTTTCATCGCTCCAGTCAAATCAAATCTTCGCGATATCACACAGCGATGATGGTCACGGATAAGACAGTCCTGTAACGGACCCGTCATACATTCCCTGAGAGGTATGGTCAGTACGTAGAAGGGGTCTTGATTTGCAGGTAACAATAATATGATCAGCAGGTGTCCGTTAAGGAGGCTTGCGAGTGCTCCCACCTATATGCAGAGATAGAAGCCTAAATAGTAGTCGATCAATGAATGTATATTGATAGTGTGAAGTGGTCCTGAGATGATAGTTGAGGAACTAAACTGAACGAGTGACTAGATACAGAGGAGATCCATTATTATAGAGACATAGCGAGAGGAAGAGCGTCGGCTCTTGGGCTATAAGACTAGATCGCTTGGATCTAATAGACAATAGGATATAAAATGCTTAGACTTTATCCTTTTCTACTGCTACTGCTGTTCTATCTCTTAAGCCTTTAGTGTTACTTGAACTTTCCTTCGTCTTGAGCATTTTCGCATTTCGTACTCGTGGACAACTTTAGATTCTGGATAGAAATTGACCCGGGATTGTTTACCTCTTTCTTGAGTATGTTTGTAGAGGTGATCAAGCCAGTTATCTCGGCGATTAAATAACTTATTGCAGAAAGTGCAGAGAAAGCAAACCTGGTCTAGGCTATGGCATCTAGGAGTTTGTTTAGTCAAGGTTCTTAAAAACGGTAGGGCACAATACATCAATAATTGTCGGTTTAAATGCTCTGGTCTTGCCCATCCAGGCCTATTACACTTAGGATCGAGGCACTTGAACTGCTTCCGGGACGATGAACTCTCCTGGTTGTGGTTTAGGGCACTTTCCGGTCTAGACGTCGGTGGAAAGTCCATGTAGTCCACGAGATCTGTCTCGGCACTCTCTCTACCTGGAACAGTTATCTCAACACTTGATGTAATACTAATGATAATCAAGACACCGAGTTTTAACAGTCTCAAGCTGACGATTCTGATACTAAGTTTTCAATCAGTTTGACATCAGACAATAGTCATACAACCAACAGCTACAGTTCAAGAAATTTTCAGAGTACTGCCAACGCCTCATCAACTTCATAAGGCACTGCGAGTGAAAGTGAGAGTGACGGGATCTTTCGTGCGAAGCCTGCGATAGCAAGTCTAGAACCAGACGGCCCAGTCATAATCACGAAATACAAAGTCCGAGTGGAATGCGATTCATGTGGAAAGTTTCGCTTGTGGACCTGGTGTCACTGTGTTGTCTGCGAGAACAATAAATTCGATATCTGGGGTGCTTTTCTCTACAGATAACTTTACAGAACAAGAGACAATTAAAATTATAGGATTGTGAACAGGCGATCAAGTATATTGCATACCTGAGTTAAACTGCGGGCATTCTGATTGACAAGGTAGCATGGTCAAGTCAACCTCCACGTGGCTTTAATCTTCTCAGAAGCCCATTCGGCGACACCATATAGTACAGCCATGGAGTGTCCGGCCACTTGAAATGGAAGGACCCCCAAATCCACGACGCGCACGTTCTTCGTTCCGTACACCTTGAAATCGTTGTCGACTACTCCGCCCATCGATCTCGGCAACATAGCAGTTGTACCCAGGTGGTGGAGGTTCGGTGCCATTGGACTCGACCTCAGCCACGCCGCCCACTGTTCATCAGTCGCATTTTCCGGAACCACGTCAAATCCAGGAGTAAGGGAAGCCATGTCGATAATATCAGCGACTGGAGGAGTTGTGAAGAGTCTACGAACGAACTTGGACGTCGCCACCGCCAATTGGACATCAAAATCCAACTGAAAGAATTTGCCATCGATCGTGGGTGGTGCAGTTGCATTTGTGGTGTTTATGTGAATGCTGCCACGACTGAGCGGTTGCAGAGGCCAATATACGGCAGCAAACGAGTCACCAATCATACCGGGTGCGATTTCTGATGCTGGGGTATTGGACTTCAGCAGCAGATCCAACTGGGTCTGTAGAAGATGTTCTTGTACAGCAGCGCTGCTTGCTCCACCGTTCTGCGCCGCAATCACAGCTGCATATTCGGGAAGTTTCGCGAGTGTTGAACTATAGACCGATTGCGTGTTGGGACCGAAGAGATCTTGCAATGATGTGTGAGCCACAAACGCAGGAAATCCCGTATAATTATGTTTCGCACTGGCTGACATGGCAAGCACCGTCTGATCTTGGAAATTCTCGCCGACGGCAGGCAGAACAACTCTAACGTCAATAGATTGGCGAGACAAGACGGCTGGGTTGCCAATTCCCGAGCGTTCCAAGATGGCTGGACTGCGGATTGCACCGGCCGAGAGTATGATCTCCTTGTTTCCATGGACTCTCGAGGTCTCTCCGCGTTGGTTGACCACTTCAATGGCTGTAGCGACAGCCTCCTGGCTGACGCAATCATTTGACCATAAGATTCGAGTTCCGGTGGTATTGACCATCACCACAAGATTGTCACGTTCCGCGAAAGGATAATAATATGCCCGAGCTGCATCATCCCTGATGCCAAGATCGCGATCGATTGTTGCTGACTGGTATCCGAATCCTCTTAAGTCGCCATCGTTAAATTCATGTCTAGGAGGTGTTCCTAAAGCTCGGAACGTAGAGTTGAGGATGTCGTGAAGGTCGCTAGTCGAGATGTTTGGACTAATGCAAGTTTTAACCGGGCCATCGTAGCCATGAGCAAGTGGCTCGTAGCCCGCTCCCAGCTCAATCAGAGCTTTCGATGGGAGCTGAAAGTGCTCTCCACGAGCCGAGTAATTGAAGAGGAGATTCCAATCTATTTCTAACCCAAGAGAGGGCCATATATCCATCTGTGAACTGGAAGGGCGCATATAGGTCATTCCGTTGATGAGACTGGAACCACCAAGGCCTTTCCCTGCACTCCAGAGCAAACTCTGATTATTCGCGTAAATTTGAGGCACACTGAGATACTGCCAGTCAATGCTGGTGCCCCTGCCCACTCCAAGTTCTTCAGTGGTGGTGACAAGTGGATTGTCTCTTTCAAAATTTCCAGCCTCAATGACAGCAACAGAGACTCGCGGATCCTCCGACAATCGTGATGCCACTACCAGACCTGCCGTGCCACCACCAACGATGACATAGTCAAACGAAGAATTGCTAACAGCATCATGTTGTCCCTTATCTGGCGTGAGTCCATTCGCAAGCGAAGACAGCAGAACTGTCCGTGAGAACCAGCGGCAGTTGTATTTGACCATGGTGGGAGTGGGCAGATTTCCAATTGTGCAGTCAGAAGCTGTGTCTAGGAAGACATTGTTTTCTTGTCTGTATACGAAGTATAAGAACTTCAGTAGGCAGTAGACTAGAGCAAGATCCTGGGGTAAAGGATCGTACTAATATTAATATCGTATAATTGCTGACCCACTCCATCTGAGGATGACGCTTTGGACAAGGATACCAGAATCCTTCCACTCGCTAGGCCTACATTAGCGTCACATGGGGGGTGTACAGGACAATCACCGTGATTGTCACCAACTTAGTGACTGTCATATAGTTTTCAACAGCATTTTTAGACTTTGAGAAAATCAATGTGATAGTGATATATTGGGCACTGTTTTTTAGGTTAAAATAAAACCTGGCAGGCAATAGTTAGAATCGCAAGGTGTTGATCTGCGATGATGACTTTGGCATCAGACGGCAAGCAGCCGCGCAACTTGTTGCTGATACGGTGTTTGAAAACATAGTCACTCTGTACCCGAGTGGCACACTTTAGGGTTTCAATGGCTCTAACCCTGAGGTTGAGGTTGTGCTTCCCTTCGAAAACCACGCTGTGGATAAGCTGATAGGAGACGAACAGATGGGAATTATGATCAATTGTCGTAGGCTTAGGCACGAATGATTAGTTATATTTTACTAGACCTATCGCCTGTCGACGAATCCATAAACTCGTCTCCTTGCCATTGTTGCCAGTGTTCGTCTGCTTCCAGCGTATGCATATCATCGTCATTCAGAGCCACCAGGGCCTCGATTCTCTCGTCTACGACTCGGTTCCGCGGTAAGATAATGACGAGTCCATCAGCTTCCACCTGGGGCACTCGTACGAAAGCTGGCTTGCCAACCCCCGGCCCAAAGTCCAGCTCGTAGAATGGGAGGTTGGCCCAGCTCGACAGGGTTAAGTCCAGAGTACTAAAGATCTGCCAGCCCAAGGCAACGGTCTGAACGTCGGGTACTTGCTCCACGATGGAAACCACTTCGCCAATGTATTCTTTCGTAACACACGCCACGGCAGACCGTACGGCGCTGACAACTTCAGCTAGACTGGTTAGACTCCTAGATCTATTCTTCTCCTCCGACGGCAATATCGTAGGGTTATACCTGGACGCCTCTTCCAGTATTGAGCCACTGATCTCGGCCAGTCCGTTCACGTTGACATTTCCGAGGAAGCGGCCGTCGGCAAACTCCTCACCTAAACGGCTTCGGGCATTCATCGCAAAACCCAGCCTCGAGCTTTCCCCGGCCAGCGAGGCGCCACGAGATGTTCTTATACGTTCCATGCGGACCCTCGTAATGATAGACCACTGCTCAGAAGAAGAATGTAAGCCTTTGAGGTTTGTGCTAAACTTTTTCTCGGGTGTTGTCCCGGTGGGGGGACAGGGGCCGGCAACGGTCCTACTTACGATGAGTGCGTTCAGAACTTGATTATTCGTCAGATTCCCTAGACCCTCGAGCTCCTCCATGGCATGCCTTGTCTGTAGTAGCTTCGCAACTGGGAAGCTGAAGATCTTGGATCCCCCAGGGGCCAACGGCTCGGTTGGAGTCGAAAGGGGCGAGGTGGAAGTGGAAGTAGAGCGCGTCCTGATGATATTTTTGCTCGAACTGGGTGTTTCGCCGCTTGCGGTGGAGAGAGCATCTCTGATCCGAGCAGGTCGACGCAGCGGCTCTTCCGCATCGACAGCAGTAGCCGCCTCCCCGCGACAAGCTAGTGTCCAGAGCCTCATAAACTCGGCAAAACCACCGCCGTCCATGACGTTGTGGTGAATGCAGACGCACAAAAGAAGCGCTCCGTCGAGTTTAGAATGGCTAGCTGCGAAGACAGGCGCTTCTATCGTGGTTTGGGCCCAGCCCACCGGCGCAAGTGAGTCCTGGAAATGGTGAATCGGTGCCCTAGAACGCTGTAGCTCGGCGAGACTGGGCATACTGGCCCCGGGTTTGATCTCTCGGATCGCCGGTGTGATAATATGGTCGGTAGACCACCTGATGGAAAATTGTTTTCTGTCTTGTGCCTGGAAGACATGACCTGTGATGTAGGGTACCCAGGTGCAGAGCGCACCGAGTCCTCGACTCAACGTTTGCAGGCAGCTGTCTTGATCCTGTGTCTCGAAGATGAAGAAGATTCGGGTGTAGCATGGAGGCATCAGCTGGTCAAGTGGAGAGAGTGCAGCTATCTTGGGAGATGCGTGATCCCTCGGGATCGAGCTGCTGCTCTGTTGGTGTCCCGGTTTTTGTTCCATCTTGAACAAAACTTGGCGGCAGGTTTTCTCCTTATTTCTTCAATTGAGGAGCTGAGCACTCACTCATATACACTTCAATTGAGGGGCGAATGTAGATGCTCGGGAACTTCGCTTAAAGACGAGCGGGAGTTTAAGGAGGGCTTCGTCCCTTTTATGGGAGACGATGGGCAAAGTAGAGGTTAGGGGTAATTATTGTTTCATGCGCGATCTAAAGCTCACTATTTGTCGCTTCAAATCGCATATGTTAAGTGTGAAGAGTTAAAAATGGTAATCCCGCTGATTGTCTTGAGGTCTAAGTTCTCCCAACTCCTTTTGGGAGGTAAAGCCATCTTATATACACCAGGACGGTCACTGTGGAGCGTCCCAACGTATTTGCCTAGGTAGGTAGCCTTCATGGCTTTGACACTGAGTACTTGACAGGGTGAGTAATGTGACAGGGATATGTTGGTATTAAGCATTCTAGTCCAGATATAATGGCACATGCATCGTAGGACTTGAGGAGATCCCAAGGTACATTTTCTGTCCCCGGGCTTAAGAGTGGGTTGATGCTCCCGCCCAACACTCGTTGGTAGCCACGGGAATCACCGATCATGCTATTACAAGTTATATACAGCTACTTCTATGATAAAAGAGTGTAACACATATACTTACACAGGTCCCTAAGTAAGTAGGGACTGAATAAATGTAGTGTATACCATGTCAGTGTAGCTTATGACTAGCACTTAGGAGAGATATGCAGCGGCCTCCTAGGGTAAATCTCTTTGATACTTACTTTACCTACTTAGTGCGTACGTACTTTGTGTAGTTAAGCGCGTTTAAAGCTACTGGGAAGTCCCAATCCTTTCCTACGACGATCTAGGGAATAAAACAACTGCTAGACCTTTCCATGCCACCAACGCAACACCTAACGATGACGCCACTACAGCAATGTCCCGAGTCAGCTGCATCACCAGGGACCATACCCGGTCCCGTTGGATCCTATGTGTCATTACTTCCATAGAAGCCGCCTCGTTGCCTCTGGGAAAGTCAACTCCTTTCTGGGGAAAGTCAACGCCAAGAAACTTGCAAAGAGGCGCCCATCCATCGCCCAACTTGTAATCCAAAAAGGGGCGTCCCTGCTCGCGACAGGCCTGGCGGACGGCAGCATTATGCTCCAGGTAGACGCGCTTGGCGTTGGCAGCAAGCTCGCGCCTGTCACTCGCCTGGAAATACTGCAGAAAGACACGGAACATCATCTCGATCTTGCGGTCTCCCACATAGGCAGCCACCCAGGGGTTCGCAAAAACCTGACCCTTGACGGACATCATGCCGTTGACGACGATGGCTTCGAACGAGCGATACCACTCATCCACGTCCCTCTCGATGAGGATGACCTTGGCATTTGGATAGGCTGCCATGAGCTCTCGCCAGAAGGCAACGCACGGCATGTCGGTAACGGCACCACAATCGCCGATGACTCGATCGAAGGCTGCCGCCGGGAGAGGCCGCACTGGGCTTTTGTTGCCTCGAGGGTACTTCCGGTCCACCAGGTCAAGCCAGTCATCCATGTCGTCGGGACGCTCCCCGAGGCGGAACCCGTGCATGGTACGGCCGACGCCTAGCATCTCAAGTGCCCTTTTCATTGACTCCGTTCCGGACCGCGACATTGCCGGGCAGATCACCTGCAGCGGGATAGACCGGTCCCCTGACCCCATCTCATTCGGCCTTCTTGTTTTCTGCATGATAGACGTGAGCCAGCACACAATCTGGCAGATGTGATAGAAAGAGTGGAAAAGAAGTGGCACCAGCAAACATATAGGAGGGCCGGGACACTTGTGGTAAGCGGCGTGGGAAATTCTAGGCGAAATGTCTGTCTCTGTCGAGGAAACGCATTGTAGTTGTGTTTCTAGCTCACTCTGCGTGGACTTCCTTGAGCCAGAAGTACGCCTGGCCGGGAAGTTGCGTCGTCGTTATGCACTTCGTTGACTTGAAAGAGGATTAAAAAGCCCCCCGGGTGGGGGGCGGCAGTGGTAGAGCATCATCTCGACATGTTTTGCCAACCGGCGAAGTCTCCCTTCTTTTGTGCTTCACGATTATCTATCGTAAGTAGAGATGTAGGATATGCTAAGCATGCGCAGCATTACGTAAGGGCCTGGTTACGAAACCATCATTCCTGAGTTCTGGTGTCTTCTCCAATAGACCTTTACTCACCTGCTTACATGACGGCCTGAGATAAGCAAACCGCAACTGTTGCAAACTACCTCACAGCATACCACTCGCTCAACATTTGAGGCTATTTACCGTTACTACATTGTTTTCTTCGCTTTTTTGTGTTTATTAATTGAGTGTTCAAGTAAAGTTCTTTTTTATACTCTTTATAAACACTTCCCTCTACGAACCTTCAAGAAGAATAGATGCTGAGTGTATCGCGCTAAACACGCTTTAGATCCAGATCGGTGCTGTCCTTGATGGCTGGCCATTTTTGTAGTTGAATGACTCACGAGGTTGTAAAAGAATCATGTTATGCAATCGGTGCTAACGACGTTATTTTGCCGCGACAGGGGGAAACCGGCAAATGGGTAGATTGCGAGTGTCACGGCAGCACTGCTGGGATATGCAAGCTTAGGTAGTGATCATAGTAAGTAGGTATAAAGGACGATGATCAGATGGGATTTGATTGGAGGAACTGAAACGTCGTGGGATTTAGGACCCGGAAGTAGCAGAGGTTATACTTTTGACTGTATGAAGGTCGGGGCAAGAATCAAAGGATACGCTAAGCAATAGTCCACAGTGCAGCCCCCTCCACTACCAAGAGACTGCCAGACGGCTAACGGCCCGGTTTCATCATCCTTCAACTGTCAGCGGCTCGATTTAGCTACTTGTCAAACGGTTTAACCGCTAAACAGATTAAAGCTAGTTTTAACATAACAGCTTATAAAATGTAAAAATAAATACTTTAATGTTTAAATAAAAAAACTAGGTATTGATGGATTAAGTAACTAGGAGCACGGACTATGTATATAAACCTTTATTTACACTGTAAATCGTACGATATATACTAGGTATCCATAGCCTGTTAGGCCCGCCTTAGCCAGTGTGGCTCCATGCGCATAATCAGACCCAAATAATACGCCCCCTCCCAAATTTCTAAGAAGGGCCTTCACAGCCCAGATTGACGTCGGCACCGTAGTTCAACAGGGTCTCGAGTATCTCCAGCCTGTTGAGTAGAACGCAGAGATGCACGGCCGTTAGCTTGCGGCTATCTTGCGCGTTTATGTAATGGTGGATGAGCTGGCCATCCTCCTCATCTGCATCTATACCTGCCTCTGCACTTGGCATATCATCCGAGCGCTCGGGCTTCTTTTCCCCCTTTTTGCTGCGCTCCGCACACCAGGACAGCAGCATGCTCACCATGGGCCGCTGGTCTTCCACGATGGCCGTGTGCAACAAGCCTCTCCCGCGCACGTTCACTGTCATCACGTCGGCCCCCAGGTCGAGCAAGGCACGAGCCCTGTCCAAGTCGCCCCTCTGCACAGCTAGGTGTAGCGGCGTCATGCCGTCCTGGTCGGGCGTGTCTATGTTTGCTCCGGAACGGATGAGGAGCCGGACGACACGATAGTTCCCCAGCGAGATGGCCGTCAGCAGGGGGCTCGTGGCTGGAAGCTGGTCTGCCAGCCCGGGTGAATCTGCGGCGGATTGTAATGAGTCTGACGCTGCTTGTGGTAAAACGACGGGTGTGTGAGGGCAAGTTACCCATGGTGACGGTGCCAAGCTGGATGAGGACCGAGAGAAGGCACAAGGCATGTCGAAGCCTGGATTGTGTGTGCTGCTCGTCTCTTTGCGAGTCCAGTCCTTGTTCCTCGTCGTAAAGCTCACTGGTGTTATCTGCCTGCCGGCATTGGACCTCGGTCGACTCAGGGCAGGGTCGATGAGATCTGTGTCGTTTTCGGTGTATTCTAATGCAAGATCGAAGTTCGAGTATAGATCATTGTCATGCTCGATACTGTCCAGGTCGAAAGGCCCAGCTTCCAATGTGGTCAGCCGCGGGTGCTTCCAGAATCGAGGGCAATCTGCTTCGCTCCCCGTTGGTCGCTCACTCTGATTTGTTGGCTGCTCCCTCGCCTGGCTTGCTGGAGTGTTTCTCGCAGCTTCTTCCTTGTCGCTCACTGCCCTGTGAGACCGACTAGCAGAAGAGATACTGCCGCGTCCGAAAAACGAGTTGAGTTCAACCGGCACGGCTTGGTGGCTTCCAAAGTTGTTCTGGCTGACTCCTTGGATAAACGAATTTAGATGAGGCATCTCTTCAAGGACTGCGTTGGCGAGTCTGATGCGTTTCTTTTGGCGTGTCCCTAGACATGGATAGTTGTGGGTTAGATACCGGCCTAAAGAACGTATAACGATAGGCTGAAAGGGGTGGGGGACGGGCAACGGGCAACGGGTTACGGAATCTAATACAGCAGAGAAGGAGACGAGACTTACGCCAATTCCTTTGCGCTATGCGATTCTGTATTTTGCGCCGCTCAGCGACGTCTGTAATATGAGAGCCGTCATTGACTGACAGCTCCATATCCCGTCTCACTGATATTCAACACAATGAAGGCCAAGGGGTTGCTTCGCGAATGTCGATATTTCTCGGTTGACAGAGCAGGTATGATGGGAAAGTGCCAGAACTGTATGCTCCCAAGTGGCGACGAATAGGTTGAAGTCTGGGCCGAGCCCATAAATGAACTGACTGACAGTTTTCGCGTATGGGAAAATCAAATAGCGATGTCAGAACCATTTGACTGGACCGGTGACGTGGTTCCGTGGGGTTTCCTATCTACAACCGATACTCCATTAATGGATTTGCGGATAACGTAAGACTGTGGCCACGCCGAATTTGCGTCCAAGTCAGCCATGTCGGCTTAAACTCGACGTAGTTCAGCGGCGAGGTTAGTGATGGGTGAGCTTAAGGGAGAAGCTGGTTGGGTGGCCAACCAGTTAGATTATTGGTTAGTTGTTGACACCCCTGAGTTCCGTGGAGTCAGCTTTCAAGGTAATGGCTCTCACACCCAGCATCTATTAAATACACGGATGTAGTTATGCGACTAGAAGATGTGTAACACGGAACCTACCCATGTCATTCTATGACCTTGGAGATCCAGATACTAACACAATCCTGTGGAGATGAACAGTGGGAATGAAAAGTGTCTGGCGTGCCGAGCAGTATTAGATAGCCAATAAGATACGTGGAAATCAAACATAGATACCTATTTGAGCAGTTTTCAAAGATTGACATATTGCGGATCTGAAAATAGTCACTTCGATGAGAGGTAAGTACCTATGTTGCCCCGCATTGAGCATCTTGATTGGTTATGTAGTAACCTTGGCACGACATACAGAGTAGAGCGTAAGGTGTGAAAAGTGTTGCTGAAATTGGCAAATCTTGGTATCATCAACCCCGATGCCGCAGTCTCACACGGGACAATCACAGAAGCACCACGGGAGGACTATGGACGCCCAAATGTGGTACCAGGCAGGGATCTTCTTCTCCTATTCTTATTCTAGAAGCTAGATTGTATACATCCGGGAGGGGAGCGAAGTCCCGACCTCTTTCTAGGGTGAACAGCAAGCTAGCTTTAAGTGTGGCCTGGCACCTATAATACATACCAAGATACATTTATACCAGATATAATACAGGCTTCTATACCAGATACACGCCTCGGCTATTCGCCATCTCATGCCTATAGAATACAACATTTGATTGATCGTGGTCACGGCGACCTGATCCTCCAAGCTGACATGCATACGTGGCTGGGATGGTACTGGCATGCACTATGTAATGGACTGGTACTACTATCTTCTTATTGTGTTGGATTTGGTGATATGGAGCGAGCTATCGACTCACCACTGAAGGGATCACTCACATGATTATATAAGATAAAAGATAAGTGGCGCATAGATGTGGCTGATTACTGTCGCTTACGCATCTATACGTACTAGAAAGAGACTCACAGTAGATAGATCAACTCAGACACACGGGAGAAGCTCATTTGAAGATACCAACAAATCTTCCCATAAATTTTAAAACCCCATAGGTAACCTTTGTTTTATTTAGTTATTTAGTTATTCCTTCTTCAGTAGAAACGAAGCAATCATGGATTCCTAGTTGGACACGCGAACCAGAGACATGCAGCTCCCTCCCTGCAACAGGATGCATGTAAGCTGCAGGTGCGGCTGCTGAGTATAGACCGTCACATTTTATGGATCTTTCTCTCAAAAAGCTGAGAATAAGCCTCGTTGCCGATGATGAGGCCCCAAAGAACAATTGAGGACAGTGTCATGTTTCGACCAGCCCGTCATAGGCCAGATACCTCATGATTATCAAAAATGGGTCCCCTAAACCTACAGCACATGTACATGGCCCGTTATTAAGCAGAAGGCAGAGTAGCCGCCCTAAGCTGTGACCACAGTAAGATTGTGCTGGCAGCTGGGTTATAGAATTGTTGGTTATAAAGCCCTTGGAGTTCACGACGGCACTTCAACAGGGGAGATACCCTTTACCAGGAGTCTCTAAAGGGACTTAGAGTGCTAGAAACTGAATCTATCGGCCGCCTCTATAGAACATGCTGCTACCTAGGCATACTATACCGCGGCGACTTTGGCTTAACCTCAAAGGTAGACGTGCGGGACATGTTACTATTACCACTGCACAGGGCTTCGAACCTATAAGAAGATACTCCAGTCATCACGATAGTTTTGACGAAGAGACGGACGTAATCATCGTGGGGTCTGGTGGATCAGGTCTGACTGCCGCCTTACGTTGCCATGCTCTCTCACTGCGGTCCATCGTCGTCGAGAAGACGGACAAGATTGGGGGAACGACAGCCCTGTCAGGAGGTGGCATGTGGATTCCCAACAACCGCTATCTAAGGGAACGCGGGGACGAGGATAGTATCGAGGAAGCCTTTGAATACATGTGCCACAGCATAGGCGACGCCGGCCCGGCATCGTCCGACTCGCGCAAGATGGCGTTTCTGGAAAACGCCCCTCGGATGCTCGACTTCTTGTGTGATGCTGGCTTCGCTGGACGCGCCTCTGGCCGCTATCCAAGCTACTACCCCGACCTGCCTGGAGGACGGACCGAGCGCAGCATAGAATCCAGCGTATTCGACTCGCGGAAGATTGGTCCTTGGTATAAGCTCATCCGCCAGGGGAAGAACCCCTATCCGCCCGTGCACACAGATGAGTCGTCTCGGCTTTTCCGGTCTGCCACTTCGTTGTCGAACCTCTTCTATGCATTCCGGCTGTTGGTACTGCGAGGGCTTGGGCGCAAACTGCTGGGTCAACGTCCCGTCACTATGGGCCCGGCGCTCGTCTGCCAGCTACTTCACCTCAACCTGCAGCGCGGGCTCGAACTGTGGCGCAACAGCCCATTGACTGAGCTGATTGTAGAGAATGGAACGGTTGTCGGCGCTGTCGTTAACCGTGGCATGGAGGACAAGGTAGTACGCATTCGAGCACGGAAAGGGGTCCTCCTTGCCGCCGGGGGGTTTGCCAGGAACAAACGGATGAGGATCGAGCACCAGAAGAGGCCTATAGGTGACGCATGGACCTCTGCGCAGCAGGCAGATATGGGAGATGCTATCTGCCTGGGGATAGATCTCGACGCCCAGACCGCCCTGATGGACGATGCATGGTGGGGTCCTACAGTTGTTGATCCCAGCTCCGGAGACCGCTTCTTCATGACCTATGAACGCGCCCTGCCGCACTGTATTATCGTCGACTCGGGCGGCAGCAGATTCATGAATGAAGCACAGCCCTACACTGATGCAGGCCACGATATGTACCAGCGTCACGCCAAGGTTGCCGCCATACCCGCGTGGATCATCTTAGACGCCAGCCACCGGCGGAAGTATCCTTTTGCATCGCTTCTGCCAGGCTATACTCCAGCATCCGCCTTGAAGTCTGGTTTGATCTACAAGGGCGAAACTTTGGGCGAATTGGCCGACAAAATCGGGCTTGATCCTCACCAGCTCCAGCACACCGTGGAGCGATTCAACGGCATGGCCCGCCGTGGTGAAGATGCGGATTTTGGCCGAGGAGGCAACGCATACGACAGATTCTTCGCCGACGACCATGTGGCGCCAAATGGAAATCTTGGGCCAGTGGAGAGAGCACCATACTATGCGGCCAGGATCTGGCCAGGGGATCTGGGGACAAAGGGAGGCCTGCTGACGGACAAGGACGCCCGGGTCGTCGATAAATCCGGCGAGCCCATTCGAGGTCTGTACGCCGCAGGGAACACAACGGCATCAGTGATGGGGCGTTCTTATCCAGGGCCCGGGTCTACCTTGGCACCGGCGTTGACTTTCTCGTATATAGCTGTCAATCACATGGCGCAGGTTTAAGCCGAGTCAGCTGGGTGCGGAATTGCTGGACGCAGGAAGAGACCAAAGTGAGGGCTAGAATCTTATATTCGTTGCAACTTAATCTTCTGTAGTATCCCAATTCATGGGCAATATCCAAGATCCAACTCTGAAATGCCAAGCTTTGGAAGTGTTACAGAAATGTCCAAGGCTCATCGCCATCGCCATCACAATCTAGTCCCACCATTCGCAAAGACTCCCTCCACAGACGCTTCTCCGCATCTAAATCGAAGGCCCACGTGGCATATCCCTCATCCCCAAAATGCATTGGGTTATCGGGGTGCCGAGTCGGCCCTTGTTCGACGCAGTCTGAAAGGTACTTCCCGCCCTTATGCTTCCACTCCTCGCTAATTGCTGCATAGACGCTTGTTGCAGCACCCTGTTCTGGACTCTTGAGAATGGCGAACATCGCTGGGTCCGACCACTTCTCAGCATCTTCCGGAGAGACCGTTTCCGACATGGCCGACATTACCAAGCCAGGATTCACTGATGTGGCGTGTAGTCCCTGGGGCCCATAGCGCCGCTCAATTTCGTTGGCTATATGTATATTCGCCGTCTTGGACTGTCCGTACGCTAGCCACGGATCGTAAGGGTCCTTGTTGAAGTTATAGTCGTCAAATCTCACCGGGCCGCAGCGATGGCCCATGGAGCTGACTACAACCACGCGGGAGGGGAATTCGGATGTGCTAGAGGCAAGCAGCACTGGCTTCAGTAGCTGGAAAAGATAGAAATGGCCGAGGTGGTTGGTCCCGAGATGGGTCTCGAAACAGTCCTCAGTCCTGCCCTGAGGCGCGCGCACAATACTAAAAGAACAAAAGGGGGGGAAGTTAGCAACAAGAATATTACAGCAATTACGTACTTCATAAACAAGACAGATACTCATGAAGTTGCTCTCGTGTGTATCTTACCCGGCGTTGTTGACCAAAACATTCAGAGTCTTGTTCCGGTGCACGAAACCTTCCACCGCTTTTCTCACCGAGGACAGGCTAGCCAGGTCCAGCTCGATGAGAGTAATTTCACCACCCCTAGTCTCTGCTTTCACCCTTTCAACGACCTGCTGCCCTTTCTCCAGGTTACGCACCATGCCGAAGACATGGGCGCCTGTGGCGTAGAGAGCCCTCATGGTCTCGATACCGATACCGCTTGAAACGCCCGTCACCATACATGCCTTGCCGCCGAGTTTTCCGGTCAGCCCTTCATCCTGGATGATTTGGAGAGCAGTTGGGCGTCCATCGCCTGCCCCTTTCGGATTTCGGTGAGCCTCGCTATATCGAGACATTTCCCCTCCGTTTCCTTTTTCTGCCGGCGAGTCAAACAAGCAAGCACTCGAGAGGGTAAGACGTAGGAAGTGATTAGTCAAGTAGCAACGTTAATATCAATTCCGCTATACGGTGTACCTATGTATTATGTACTTCCCATGGGCTGTTGTATGCTGATGGATATGTAAGTACCCTCCGTGCATAATAGAGCGTATGTGAGAGAGCTTTAGTCATCTGCCTCAACCGGCGAAGTTGTGAATATATAAAATGTGCATAAGACGGACATTACAGTACAAACAGATAGTAAGTACACACAAACTTTAAGTGGCTACATGTAGTATTGAGTGCCTGTTATGATTTTAGTGTGCAAATATATAATCAGGTCAGCATAAACTCGGCGATTACGAAATCCTGGTAGTAATGGAGCAAAGATGAAAATAGTGACCATTGGGTAGGACTTGCGGGCTCGGGGATTTTTTATATAAACAAATCTATTGCGCTTAAGTGGATAAGCGATCAAATGTAGTTCTCCCGCTCTATCTGTGGTAGGAATCTGTATAGACCCATTTATCCGTAACAAAATTACTCGAACCTTAACGTAAGCTTGCTACTTGTTGGCTATCCATCTTACGCAAGACAATATATCAAGTGGCTCGTTATGTCCATGCAAGTATTAATGCAGAGGACGTGATCAGCAGCGCTACTGACTGCACCGTCTATCGGCGGTATTGCTCTGAAGATAGCAGGGGTTGAAAGACTATTACACAGCTTCAGCACAACTGTACGCAAGTTAGGGTGTCCAACTGGAAAGTCAATGTCACTGTTGGCTGGTATTCTTCTTGGCTGAAATGCTATAGAAGTTACCTATAACCAAACCCGGAATATTCTCCTTCTCTCGCAAGACAATACGGCCCGGGAGCTGTTGAAATGACATAATGCAGGCAGCTTCGTTGCAGTTGTTGGCGCGATTCAAAGATGCACCAGATTGGGTGACAGGCATAGCCATTGCACTGGCCATTGTCCCCCTTTCCCTGCTCTACCTCCGGGGTTCTATGAGGCTTTACAAAGACTTCCCGATGATGGCTCTTGTCGAAGATGGCCTGGACCCCAAAGAAAGCGTACGTATACACGGCCGACTTATATTAAATATCATAACCCCGTCTTTTCAAACTGTTTAAATGTGATACACCCAATGCTTGAAACTCAGCCCGATAATGCATCAACTAATTTTCCGGGCTGCAGTGGTTCCAGAAAGGTCCAAAAACGATACAGGAAGGGCTGAGGAGGTATCGAGGCCGACCCTTTCAGGTCATGACGGGTACTGGTCCGAAGCTGGTCCTCCCGCATAGATTCGCCGAGGAACTGAAGACCAACGAGAATCTCAGCCACAATGGTGCATTCGCGAAGGATTTCTTCGTCGGATATCCGGGATTCGGACCAATCGCCGACTCGCTGATTCCTGAGCTCATCCGGACCAAGATCACGCCGGCCCTAGGCTTAATCACCGACGACCTAGTAGACGAGACCACCGCTGCGATCCAAGATATCCTGGGCGAGAACACCGAGTGGCATGAGGTCTCCATAAAACAGGACGTCCTGAAACTCGTCACACGCTTGTCTTCCAGGCTATCTCTTGGCTTGCCCAAGTGTCGCGACGATCGTTGGCTGGAGATCACCAAAGACTATACCGTTCACCTGTTCGCTTCAGCGCGGGAGCTTCGGCAAGTGCCGTCTCTGCTGCGGCCATTTGTGCATTGGTTTCTCCCGGAAAGCACCAGGCTTCGCCGGGATTACCAAGATGCGCAAACCTTCATCACGCCCGAAGTCGAACTGCGTAAGGTGCGGGCGAGAAAGGCGCTCGAAGCGGGTGAGAAGGCATCCAAGACTGCCGACGTTATCGGCTGGATGTACGAGCTAGCGACCGAGAAGGGGCAGAAGGTCAACTATGTCGATGGGCTGCTCGAGATTGGTCTCGCATCCATTCATACCTCGACCGAGGCCATAACTTCGGCGCTCCTCAGCATTGTGGCCCACCCAGAGATTCTCCAGCCGCTGCGCGACGAGGTGATCAGTATCATTGGGAGCGAGGGATGGTCTAGACAGACGCTGTACAAAATGCGCCTCATGGACAGCTTCTTGAAAGAGAACCAGCGATGCCACCCGCCGAATGCCAGTATGTAGCCCCCTAAATGCCCGGCCTTTTTTATTGGTCAATCTGAAGAAATTAGTTAGCTAGATTGATACTGACATTACCACCACTGCTAATTAGTCTCCATGAACCGCCTGGTCACAAAAGATATCAAGCTCTCCGACGGCTCCCTTCTGAAGCCGGGGACTCGGTTCATCATCCCCAACGTCTACACCGACCCCGAAATTTACGCCAATCCAGAAGAGTTCGACCCC
The DNA here is from genome assembly GCA_007182795.1 of Xylaria flabelliformis. Lineage (NCBI taxonomy): Eukaryota > Fungi > Ascomycota > Sordariomycetes > Xylariales > Xylariaceae > Xylaria > Xylaria flabelliformis. Next base: position 591,856 of record VFLP01000013.1, read on the forward strand.
TACCGCTTCCTGCGCAAGCGAGAGAAGCCGGGCCAGACCAACTCCTGGCAGCACGTGTCGCTCTCTTCGAGCCACATGGCCTTTGGCTACGGGAACCACGCCTGCCCGGGACGTTTCTTCGCGAGTACCGAGATCAAGATCGCCATTGCGTACTTGTTGCTCAAGTATGACTGGATACCCACCACCGGAGACGAGCAGCCGGGAACTCTCGTCTTTGAGACCAACACGCTTGTGAGGCCGACAGCCAAGTTAATGGTCAAAAGGAGAAAGGAGGAGGTTGCTCTCGATTGCTATGGAGCACGACAGGGATTTGAACATATATAAGTATATGGGTACGTTGTATGTACTTGCCTATGAAAGTGCTTAATTATATGTACCTAGACATTCGTCAAAAGGGTGAAGTGACGATGCCTTGTTGTCGTTAGGAATGCTTCTCATGAATGGCAGTTGAACAGTTACATACTCCTGTAATAAATCAGAGTTAGAAGTGACTCAATGTCACCGCTCGCCACCCATCCCCAAGTGTGCAATAATTCAGAGCCGCCTGGCCATCTCAGTTCTTAAACCTTAAAAAGCCCTTCGTTTCTCCCGCTCATCATCTCCGGTCGACCTCGCACCGCAACTCCTCATTGAATTTCCGAAACTTGGTCGCCAGGTCCTCGGCCATACTCGCCGGAAGAAGCAAGCTTACACAGCCACCGATATTCTCGCCTTGGAGTAGCCGGGTTCTCGATGTCCCGTCTGCGGACTTCTCCTCTTGTACCTGGAACCAATGCTCTCCGTATACCAGCCACTCTAGCCAGGGCGAAGGCCCACTAACCCATGTGAACGTCTTGCCAGGCACCCACTGTGTGATACGTGCCTCGTAGTTTCCTGACTTTCCCGGGGAGATCCGGTTGGTGAATTGCATCTTCGTACCCACAACTATTCCCATGTCCTTGTCTTGATTTTGGATTTGCATGCGGGTGAAGAAGGAGTTCCAGTCCGGCCAGTGCTCTAGATCAGCGAGCGTTGTCCAGACCTTGTGCGGAGGTGCGTCAATCAGGAGAGATATCTGGACGGAAATCATTTCGGGCTCTGCTTCTATCTTCTTGAGCCTTTTCTTTTCTTTCGCTGCTTAGATTTTGTCAAATGGTGGAACTTGGACAATGCGTTTTGAAGATGAGTGTAGTTAGATGAAGTACACACCTTGCAGCGTTCCAAATGTCTACTAATGTCCATACTTTATGCTACATTATGTAGAGATAACGCAAACGGGCAGTTGGAAACGAAATAGCAGGGAGGTGCAGATAGGCAGGCGTTATGGCAGTGCTGATATTCCGGTCATAGTATGACCGTCATACATTATTAGATACGCTGCCTAAGGTACCTAGCTATCTGCAGACCTAATCCGGTCGCTAAAGGAATTGAACCCGGCAGCATACGTGATAGTTACATGCTAAGAAGTACATTATGTCCCATACAATATGTAATCTTGAGGAGGAGTAGCAACAGATCACGATTGGCTGGCATCTATTTACACCAGTATTCTTTACGATCAAATCGTGTAATCCTACTGTGTCCGAACTGCAATGCACTGTATCGATGTTATGATATGTTTGGCCGCTTCATATTCCGACTTTCCAACCTCAAGGTCAGACCAAAGGGTAATATAATGTTTATTATGGTAGTACTGCGCGTTGTGTAATATATGGCATAAGCGTGCATGGATACGGAGAAAAGAGACAATTAACCAAAACGGGCTATGGTTGACTATATAATATATTGTGCACTATAGCGCGGGTACGGTTGGATTACGCGAGTTGCTTACGACATGTACTGCGTATTAGTGTAGAATGTAAAACAAAATCATGAAGACCCTGGTTTTAAGCATGAAACTTGCCGACAGTGTCATGAGCCCTGCGCCGTAAGCGAATTACTAAAAACTGCAAAGGCAATGTCAAACGATTCTGGTGGCCCTTTGCGCCGAGATAACGCATCACACACCGAGTCCGAGGAGGGGGTTGAGATACGAGTCCTCTTGTCACGATTAATGCAGCAAGAGCCTGTGTAGTTCTAACGACTACGCTTAGTTAGTATATAGTTGCAATAAAACAGTCACAAAAAACTGGACTATAAAGCATTAGGCCTTTTTCGAGTCGGAATAGATGCTGAATTCGTTTTGTGAGTTATATGTGTAGTACTTAACTCATAAATATGCGTATTTTAATTAGCAGAGAATCACCCCTTCATACTCACATGTGTAGGTACCTATCTTATGTACGCATACGTTCAATTGCTAATTCGTGCCTCCAAACCCCGAATTGCCTACATAACTATGCGCCGTTTCATCATTATTTTCTTATCAGGGTCAGGATAATTCTCATCGCGAATAAAGTCAGCAAAGTCTCTCGAAGTAAAATAGAAAACGGAGGCGAAGGATTCAAGACTTGACTCACAGACATTTCCCAGCTCTTACTCTCATACCGTCCCGTCACCCCCGCGGGCGTCTCAAAATCAAATGCCACCAGCAACTTGGCGAGAATAATCTTGATCTCGTTGCTGGCGAAAAAGCGACCGGGACAAGCGTGTTTGCCATAGCCAAACATCATGCTGCTGTTGGAGACCGAAACAAACTGGTGCTTGCCTGCCACTTCTTTTTCGCCGGCACCGATCTTGAGAAGCTTGTTGCGCATTTTGTAGTAGCGAAGACCGTCGAATGAGTTCGGGTCAGAGTCGCTCTGCACAATGTCGGGGTCATGTGTGATTTGGTAGAGGTTGGCGACGACAAAAGTCCCCTTGGGAAGAAATAGCCCATCTGATAGTGTGACATCCTGGCATGTGTCACGTCCCATAATTGCTTCATACCAAGGATCAGCTTCCTTGGTGGTGCTGGATATATAATGTTCACATCGAGAGAGGGAATGAGGGTGGTCCTGACGAAGAAGAAAACTTACTGTATCCTACTGGATTGTGGCGTTGGCTTTCTTTCATGAAACTGTCCATCTTGTAAAGATTCCTGACGAAATTCCCCCTGAAGGAGTTACTGTTCGCTGCAAGCTGCTCCGTAACCTCGGCCCGGAGGACATCAATATACTCTGGCCAAGCGACGAGGTCATATAGCATATTAGTGACAGCCATGCTCGTCGTATGCGTGGCTGCAAAGGACAACTGAAGCTGTAGCTGGGCTAAGTAGACATAGTCCTTGTCGTGGAACTTCTTCTTAACACGTTCGTTCAACATCCACTGCAACATGTCGTTGCCACAACTAAATTCCGCATCCTCCATTGCTTCCCGCCGAGCTTGGACTATGGGCTTGATCATACGGATCGCGGCGTTGTTATAGCCTTGCAGCTTCCTGTAAGCAGGGATGAATCGATACACAACAGGGCGAAGTACGGAGGGGATGTGCTTCAGGATTGTAGCGCAGGTCACGAGCTGTACCGTGTAGTCAATGGTTGTTTTTAACCACTCTTCGTCAGTCGTGAGTTCTTCTCCCACGAAAACACGCGTCGACACAGCGGCCACTATACGAGTAAGACGTCCCAAGATCTGTACCGGCGCCCAGTCTGCACATCATCAGTACGTCTCCTGCGAATATGCTATTGCGGGACAAGTTACCTTCACAGTCTTGAAATTCACTAATGAGACATCGGTCAGTCTGGGCGGCAAGGATATCCCCGAGGTCACCTAGAGTTGATGGCAGTGTTAGAATCCCAGTGTCAGCGCACTTGATTGGAACTTTGCTGTTACTCACCCAGTTGCGTAGTCAACTGCGTCTTGAGAATGCGGAAAACCACCGCGTCTCCGTCCAGATAGCCGGTATAGGAGTCCATTAGTGCCTGTTGTCGACAAAACGTTATCGTTTAGGAATTTTCACACATTTAACTGACGCGAAGTCAACAACGTACCCTTCCATTCGGCCGCATGTTATCGACTATGTGATCAGGCATCGAGCCCACTTCCGAACTTTGCTGCGAATTGAGAACGACCATTGGGCCTTTTCTCGAAAATGAAATCAGTCTTGAGGCAGAGCATCGGTGGTACAGGGACCGCTATCACGACTCACCTTCCGTGGTTTGGATCAGGAAAGCCTTACCATTTCTGTTGAACTATAGGGAACGGATCAAAACCAGCTTCAACAATACGAATAACAGTGATAATCACCTCTTCATAGCCACGCTGCAGAAAAGCCTTCGCGTTGTATCTGAACTCGTTGGTGCGACCTTTAGCACCAAGTTCAGGGCCAAGAACGGGGATGTGACTAAGGCCATCGTTTTTTCGTTTAGATTTTGAGATGGCGCCTATGAGCAGTACTGTGGTCAGAACTAGGCATGGAAACAAGTAACCTTCAGTGTTAAACAGGAGTGCCAGATTTAGCAAGTGCCACATGTTATCAGTCACGGTCATGGTGTCTTGCTGAGTGTCGTATCTGCTATAGGGACAAGCGGCAAAGGCAGGCCAAATAACCGCAATGTACGATTGAAGAAATTGTATTATTTCATTTGTTTCTTCAATAGATCCAAATTTGGCAAGACGTCATTGGGTCCAGTGAAGATAGAGACGCGGAAGGGAGCCCCTGAATCTTTGGAGTCGCAGGGGCTCGGACTGCAAAAACGGCGGGCTCTCACATCTGCTCTACTATCACCCAACATTAAAACCTCAACATTCGTAACACGTACTCTTTCCTTACTCACTTCAGATAGTTGTATTCTCGAGTACTGCTTATTCATAAAAGTGGGGGCTTATCGTTGTGACTTACCATACCTAATGCATGCTTATTTGATGAAGAGAATGAGTGCGATATGTTTGCAAACGTACACGTACTAGAAATTTACGTACTCATAAACTTCGCGAAACCAGTCAAATCCGAGTTTTAGTTCGTATAAGCGCGACAAATGCTATCCGTAGATGACCATAATATTGCAGGGTTGTTCACGAAATGAGAGCCTTTACGCTGATTGGCTCATACATTAACTCACCAAGTCAAATACGGTATACGTTTGAACCTGACTTCAAAAACCACAATTATAGCCCGCCCCTGGTAATATTGTTTCTTAGGTCAGCGTATTTTTGCTTCTTGTACTTCGTACGCCGTATAGAAAGTAAGAGAATATTCGGACGATACCTTTCAAGGTTTTTCTGTTCGTATGAACACTTTGAGGTGCGAGCACTGAACTGGCCCGGGTGACTGTTTCTCAACCGGGCCCTAGCCTAGGAGGTAAAGTTTTAATTTTACGCATCCAGCACTAGAGATAATCACTTTACTGCTCGGGGAATAAGACGATCAGAATGAAATATAACGCAATACCTATATAAATAAAACGCGACTAAAGCTAAGGATTTTTTTTCAAAAAGAAGGGGTGTGTGTGTGCTGGTCCCCTAGTAGATTACATAGGAAGAAATTCTTCTGGTTTAAGTAGCCCCTACCCCCTGATTCCCTCTCTTCTTATTGGTCAATTTATCGTATGAATTCACCCGCACTGCTTCAGCACTCGTAGCCTTTTTTCTTGTTCTTTCTTTTGAGGCAAAAGTTCTTTTCAGAAATGGATCTATTGATGATTAAATTGAGCTGCTCCTATAGTAAAAGCTGTACCTATATGCGAGGTGTTGTGGATAAAAAGCGACGCTAACTTAGAGTACAATGTTCCCAGGGCCGGGCGGACTGTACGACAACACATCTGCAATCTATAAATCATTCGAATGATGTCTAATTGTAAAAGAAGAGTACAACAAGGTAGCCAGTTTTCCATTCAGCACTATTCATTTTGTTATATCAAGTTTTATCATGACTAGACCTCGACGCTGTAGCTCTGTTAACGATAGTTCAAGCTCGACCATTTTCAGAACGGCAGACGTACCTCCACGGATGATTTTCATCCCCATACTGGATGCTCTCGATCCAGCCTCTCATCTGCCTTCCGACTGGTCCCATCTCTTCATTTTCTCTGGGCCCGCACTTGATTAATCCACCCGTGTGGCCTATAGACTTGATCGGGACAATCACGGCGGCCGTGGAAGTTCCAAAGACCTCTAGGACCCTCTGCTCGTGGGCTGCCTCAGCTAGCTCTTCTATTGTGTACTTACGCTCGGAAACACACCATCCCTGAGGCTGGAGTCGCTCCCTAGCAAGTTCCAGTACGCAAAGCCTCATCAGGCCCTCGAGAATGATGCTGCCTGTGGGTGCGGTCACTAGCTCCTTCTGGCCCGCTTTTGTCTTGAGCGCGAAGAAGATGTTCATGGTACAGAAGAGGTCCATAGTGCCGGCTTCGTTGATGTACTGCACGATTTTCCCGGCTACTGGTTCGATGTCGGAAAATAGAAACAGCGTCTGCTGCAGTCCGCTGCCCCTCTGTGAATTAGCCACATTTTCCAAGTACACTAGTTGCCATGAGATTCGAAAAGGAGTTCTGCAGTAGAAGCTCAACCAGACTTCTGGCGCTGGTTATTACTGCATCCCCTAGGGGCGTCCTTAAGGGGTACGAAATACCACTGGGAGTTGCTTACGCTGGCGCCACGACCGGAGCAAGATTTGGCGAATGCTTCTTTGATGCAGCGCCTCCAGGTGAAGTACGGAGAGCGTGCTCAACAGCCTCCAGGTGCATTGCCCTAGTGGGAAATGGCCGTACAGGGAATGCAATAACATACAGCAGCGCAGAATTGGGTGGGCCGACGGAGAGGCTTTGTTGCGTCCCGATCATGTTAGGCCGCACGTACAAGGAGAAGCCGCGCTCTCTGATGTCAGTGTTACCATAGATGCCCCCAGGTGCGGAATCTGGCGTGGAATGGATGATCTCACGAAGGAATGAACCTCTCTTCCAACTTCACGAACTTCTTCAAGAGTTCGACTACTGATTCCTCGTCAAAACTTGGCAATGACATCCGCGCACAGCTTTTGTTCATCCTCTCCATGTTCTTCTCCGGTCTGAATAGTCTTATCTTGCCTTTCTCATCCTTGAAGACCTTCATCCCCTCAAACGCATGGAATCCGTATTGGAGTACACCAGTCGCAGGGTCAAGGCTAAAGTTTTGGTACGGAGTGATCTTGGGGCTGTCCCAGCCTTTCGAGCTTGTCCACTCGACCACCAGCATGTGGTCGGTCATGCTCTCCCCGAAGACTAGCTCGCCGTTGGGCGTGATGGGCTTTGGGGTCCTTGTTCTTGCGATCTGGAGGGATGATGCGTTGATGAACATGATGATCGAATCTTTCGTTGTTAGCAAATATGAGCGGGGAAACCTGTTTTGGTTGATTCTTTTTAATTTCCAGTGATGGTGAGCGAAACCATATTTGGTTACTGGACAGAGAAGAAACTGACTACCGAAAGACGTCTGTGAGTTAAAAAAAATACTGAAAAGTCGGACATCTTCCCGAAGCTCTGGATGTTGGTTACAAATACCTAGAATGTAGTAAGTTAAAACCGCACCACGTAAGCATGTATGAATCAATTGACCTCTGTATGTGTATATGCACGTACATATTTGAGACTGGCTGAAGTGTACGTAAGAAATTTGGTTAAAACCAGAGGAAATATGTACGTACTCAAATAAGTGCTTATTGAACCTATGACCGGCGTCTTAAGTGTGCTCTGCAAGCTTATTATAACACTCTAAGTACTCTTCGGTGCGATGATCAGTACTCAAGTCACGTTGTATATCGGGGTAAATCGAGAGCAAATTCAAAATTATAGCGTCTCGCTCTCCCATTTTGCTGGACTCCCCAATCGTCATTCGTCATCTATTGTTGTGTCACTCAAGGTCACTTGCCCAAGGCCACAACTCGGCTCCAAGTTGTAAATCATGATGCTTGCCGACCTGTATACCATGCGGGCCTTCTCGATCCAAATGCTCGGCGTCCTGACCGGCATTCTTGGGGTTGTGTACTTTCTATACAAGGCTGCGCTTCCGAAGCCCATCCCCGGGATCCCGTACAACAAGGATGCAGTCAAGAGCCTGTTTGGGGACTTCCCGACCTTCATGAAATGGCGAGCTGAGCGGCCCGAACTGTGGGCATGGGTTTCGACGCAGTCGTACAAGCTCAACTCGCCAGTGATCCAGCTCTTCATGAGACCACTGGGCCGGCCGTGGGTTGTCGTGGCGGATTTCAGGGAGGCCGAGGACATCATGACGAGGAGGGCCAAGGAATTTGGGCGTGCGAGGCTATTCTACGACTTCTTCTCGCCTTTGCTGCCCAACAGCCACATCCACATGCCCATGAACGAAGTGTGGCGGGCACATAGACGGCTTGTGGGTGATGTATTCGTCCCGGAGTTCCTGCATGGAGTAGCCCTTCCTCGGATTCGACAGATGACGCTTAATACCATGCAACTTTGGGAGGAAAAAGCCAGGCTAGCCCAGGGAAGGCCCTTCTACGCACTGTCTGACGTGCATCACATGGCTCTCGAAATCATGTGGGCGGTGGCTTTTGGGACCGAGATCGAGACGACCACGGATCAGTGTAGCGTGCTTTCTCCGAGGGAATCCATCCCGCTCCCGGTGGATCGAGATAGTCCTGTGACATTCCCGACTGCACCAATAAACGCGGCATTCAACTCCATCATCACACTCACCAACAGTGTGGAGATCCCCGTCAGCTCCCCCTTTCCGCGTCAGACCTACTTGTTCGCCCTGACGTTTTACCCTCGTCTCCGATCGGCCGTCGCACACAAGAACCAGCTCATCAAGGAGCGGCTAAACGCAGCATGGCAGAGACTGTCGCGGCCTCACAAGCAAGAGGGAGCCATCAGATGCGCCACCGACTTGTTCGTGCAGCGGGAGATAAACATGGCGAAGAAGGACAACCGCGCGCCGCAGTACGACACCCCTGTCATCAGGGATGAGCTCTTCAACTTTCTGGTTGCTGGTCTGGATACGACTTCCATCACCGTCTGCTGGGGTCTCAAATTCCTCACGGCTAACCAGGGCGTACAAAAACAACTTCGGGCCGCCCTGCACGAGCAATACATCCGTGCCTCTGAAGCTGGCCAGTTCCCAACGGCCGAAGAGATGCTCGGTGCGGATATCCCGTACCTGGACGCAGTCATCGAGGAGGTCCATCGCCTGGGCGGTACCGCTTCTGTCAATACAAGGGTTGCGCTCTGCGATACGCAGATCCTGGGATGCCATATTCCCAAAGGCACCGAGTTGTTCATGGTACGTTTAGCAACTTTCCAACCCAGTCAGTCCCACCATATCTTGTTAATGCTAATCACACGAATAATACACGCAGCCCAGCCAAGGCCCGAGCTACGTGAGTCCCAGCATCGCCGTCGACGAAAGCAAACGCGGTGCCACCAGTTCGGAGTTCAAGAATCGATTCGGAGTATGGAACGACGCGAGCATCGGGGATTTTCTTCCCGAAAGATGGCTCGTTGAGGATACCGAAACTGGGCGGCGGTTTAATCCTAACGCCGGGCCCTCGCATCCTTTCGGCGCTGGTCCTAGAGGTTGCCTAGGTAAGTAAGCAAAACTTACCCCTATACCTATGTATATGTGGCTTCAGGGAGGTTGAATACTAGTGTAGTATAGTGTATAATCATAAAGCTGACATTGTTATTCTCTCCTAGGACGCAAGTTTGCTACATTGGAACTGAAGATGGTTATAACGCTCATTGTTTGGAATTTCATGCTGGAGCCGACACCGAAGGAGCTGTCGTCGTTTGGTGCGCAGGATCTGATGGCACATACCCCTCAGCAGTGTTATATTCGATTAGCTAAGGCTAGGTAGTCGTAAGTGAAAACCACTAGGTCTTCAAATAAACTCAGTACTATGGTCTCCTAATGCCAGGGACCAGCAAGCACAATACAGGCATATAAATTGGATACACTGACCTATATGTGGTTGGGGACTGACGAAAAAAAGACCAAGTTACAGTTACATCGCCATATTTTTGTTTTCATGTTCATCACAACGGCGCTGATAATACAGAATAAGTTAAAATGTCATGGGTTAGATTTCAAATGTACAAAATTCTGCCATGGATGATGCCATATCTGCTTAGTTATAACATATACTAGGGCTCTGTGCTGATAATAGGACCAATGATGCCATCACAATACTCGTCCTGCTTCCTGAAATAATGCTTATCGCAGTTCACCTCCACAGTCTGGCCGACAAAGGGTGTATACCTGCCGGCGTCACCGGCTTTCACAGAATCATTGTCCAGCAACATCAAGACGGTGTCGACGATCTTTTGCATGGGTGTGTAAAACTGGGCCGGAAACATGTCCCAGATCTGGTCGGGGAGCAAGTTGGTCCGCACCGTCCCGGGCAGAATGGCCTAAGAAAAGTTGAACCAGTCAGTATATCCCCATATGAAACTCATGGCCTGGTTAAGGCACTGCCGTGGATGTCGGCAACTTTACGTTTACACGAATTCCATCCCTGCGCCAAAGTGGCCCTGCAATGCTTCGAGTCCACCCAACAGCCCCATGCTTTGCCGCTGCATAGACTGGCGAGCTGGGAGCAGCGTAGATGCCTCCACAACTGGATGTGACGATGATGCTCCGCGGGCTGATGTCATCCCTGGGGGTCTGACGGAGATAATGCTGTGCCAGGTAAGAAGTGGACAGAACAGAGGTAAGGTTAATATCGATGACCCCTGTTGGAAACGGTGGAGGGTCGCTGGCGGCATCGTGGACTGCGTAGAAGCTGGTGTCGTCAACGATACCCGCATTGGCAAACACAAAATCAAGTCGCTTGTTTGCTTTGAAGACGTCCTTAAACGCTCCCTCCAGCGACGAATAGTCCGCTACGTCGACGGCGTGGAAGACAGCGTTGATCTTTTGGGCTGCCTCCTGGCCTCGTTCGGCATTCCGATCGAAGATGTTGACGATCCAGTCTCCCCTAGAAGCGAGCGCTTCGCACACAGCAAAGCCTATGCCACTTGCACCTCCGGTGATGATCGCGATCTGCTTCGTCGAATCCATGACGTGGATTGACAATTTGAAGTATTCTGTGAGCTAACGATAGTTAAGCCAGTTGTTTGGAACTCTGGCCGGTAGCATTCCGAGGGAAGCCGGCACTTTAGAAGTTCATCCAGATACATGTATTCGGTTCAACCACCCTGAATACGACCCAGATTCAGTCTGTAAGGACAAATTATCATCAATTATTATTAAATTCAAGTCAGCATGTGGGCTGCAGGGGTTGAAGTTGGCACTGCGATTAAAGTTGCGTAAGAAACATCTTCAACTGCTTACGTTACGTACTAATTATACAGCCACTTAGGTATGTACACAACTAGACTACTTAAAGTACGTAAACACATAACTACCTTACTCTATAGGTACCTCTTGTGAAACTATTCACAGTCGGTACCCGCTTTCTCTCCGTCTGCATGCTTAGTTAAGACGCGCTCCAAATCAGGTCACAAACACGATCAGTTACTCTCAGGTAGAAGGGATTCGAGATTCCGCATACACAAAAAGTGCAAGTCATCCCCAATGAAAGACAAGGCGAACTGCTGCATTCCAAAATTAGCAATGCCACGGCAATTGAAAAGTGCAAAGCAGTACTTCGTGCTGTATATTCCATGTTTCGAATACCATCTTTTATTTGGTCTCTTGCCACATTTGGCTCTAAGCCCTCTCAGCCACGACTTGCGGCTGCTTTTCATTGCATCAGTCGAGTCCAGAATAGAATTGGACCTTGCCGTAGTTAGTTTTAGATTGCTTCCTTAACAATGAACCCGAAGACGACAGAAGATGCCTCGCAGTGCGTATCTGCAGAAAGATGCAAGAAGGCGATCGCATCGGCCACTCACTTTGCAGCCTCTGTGATGAAGTCAGACGGCCACTGGAGTGGCGAGGTCCATTCCAACGTTACCATAACCGCTGAATATGTCTTTCTCTTGTGCTACTTACAGCTCGACCTTGAACCCCACCGGGAGGCCTTGGTATTTTTTCTAAAGCACCAACAACAGCGAGACGGCTCGTGGGGAATCGCCTTCGAGCATCCAGGAGACGTGTCGACATCCTCAGAGGCATATCTCGCCCTGAAGATCCTTGGGGTCGATGCCGACTCGCCGATGATGCTTGCCGCCAAAGACTTCATCCTCGCCCATGGTGGTGTGGCCAAGGTTCGCTTCTTCACGCGAATATACTTTGCCATGTTTGGCCTCCTGCCTTGGGACGCCGTCCCACAGCTTCCCCCTGAACTCATCTTGGTGCCCAGCTACATGCCCGGAAACATTTACCGATTCTCATCGTGGGCCAGGGCTACGCTGGTCCCTCTGCTCGTTATTGCCCATCACAAGCCGACCTTCGCGCTCCCCAACGGTTCTTCTTCGTCCAATGATTTTCTGGATGAGATTTGGCACCAACCCGGACAGAAGACCGTGCCATATACGCCGCCGATCTCAACCATGTTTCTAGACCAGAACTGGATCGGTCTGGGGGCTACACTAGTAGACGGGCTTCTCTACTACCAAAACCGCCTAGGACTCCCTCCCTTCACCCGTCTCCGGAAGTATGCAGTCCAGAAATGCATGAGCTGGATCATGGAACGGCAAGAAACATCCGGAGATATCGCGGGAATCTTCCCTCCACTCCACGCTACCATAATTGCCATGCACCTAGAGGGGGTCAAGATGGACGACATGCGCAGGGTGAAAGCATTCGAAGCCGTCCAAAGGTTCACGATCCAAGACCGCAGGGGAAAACGCGTTCAGCCGTGCGTCTCGCCCTGCTGGGACACGGCATTGATGGCCGTCGGTTTATTGGACTCGTGTTCGGCTGGCGAGGAGCAGGCTGTCGAAGTCAAACCGATGATCGACAGTGCCCTCCAATGGTTTCAGGCCCATCAGCACCTACGGCCGGTTGGTGACTGGCGTGTTTATAGACCACATACAGTTCCCGGAGGATTCGCCTTTGAGTACCATAACAGCTGGTACCCCGACATAGACGATACACAAACCGTCATAGCTGCCTTCTTCAAGGCTGACCCAAGCTTCATTACCTCTGACTGTGTGGTTGCTGCTATTGGGTGGATTCTGGGTATGCAATGTTCGGACGGAGGCTGGGCTGGCTTCGACTACAACAACAACCATCTGTATCTGAACCGAATCCCGTTCTCTGACATGGAGGCATTCTGCGACCCTGCAACTGCCGATGTAACGGGCGGAGTCGTCGAAACGTTTGGGATGATAATGCGAGCATCTAGCCGCAAAAACCTCGAGAAACCGGGAATGGTCGATCTGTTAGGTAGGATGGGAGACGCATGTGACCGCGCTCTCAAGTTCCTTGTCGGCGAGCAAGAGGCCGACGGCTCGTGGTACGGAAGATGGGGCTGCAACTATCTGTATGGCACTAGTAACGTTCTTTGCGGGTTGGAGTACTTCCACGGACACGAGGGCTATGACTTTCTCAACGAGACCGTCGCCCGCGGCGTCAGCTTTCTTCTCCGCTGGCAGAATGCCGACGGGGGCTGGGGCGAATCTGCTCTGTCGTATAAATCGCCAGTGCAATCCACCTCTGACAAGACCAAAGCTGTAGAGTCTCGTCAATTCGCGAGGTGCGAGTCCACTGCGTCTCAAACAGCTTGGGCCGTGATGGCACTGCTGGTTTATCTTCCCGCGCATCACGATAGCATCGTCAAGGGTATTGCATACTTACTCGACAGCCAGACTGATGACGGATCTGATGTGACGCTAGAGAACGGCCAGGAGATGAAAGGATATTCATGGCCAGAGCCGCAATACACGGCGACAGGCTTTCCAGGCTCCATGATGCTCAAATACGAGTATTATAGGCACTACTTTCCAATGATGGCAATCGGCCGGTTCCTCGCCAAGGGAAAGGTGAACAAGTTCCCGTGTCCGAGTTAGTTTTGGTTATTCCAGTTACGATCGAGTTGTGGGAAACGACTATTGCCTTCGTATCAACATCAGCAGCGGGGATTGTGATGTTTGTTTGTTTGTTTTGTTGCTTTGTGTCTCGGGGGCAATGAGCCCACTGCCTTCGCCGTACCACTATTTTGGATCATAATCCAATGTGGATAAGCATACATCTCAATATCACATTCGCTGTGAACACGGCACCGGCAGGTATCCGGTATCACAGCTTCGCATTCACCGACGGAAGTACACCCGTGAGAGGACTGCCCGAATGCGATATGCCTCCGATCCCGTAGTCCCCTTGTCTGGCTACTCAACTGCCAGGGGGATCTCATGACCTCGCTTCTACTTGAAGGCAGATACTGTTAGATAACGTAGATGACCCTGACAATTGAATTCGGAGCAACAGAAGGGAGGAGTTGACTGGGAGAATGGCGTTGCCATGCGCAGCAGACTTCGCCCTTAATACCCGCGAAGAAAGATGGTCGATGGGTAGTCGGTAGTTTTTTGTGTCCCACAAGAGATAGTCTCAAAGATTCAACAGCGATTGCCGAACATTCAATTACATGACGAATTTACCATTTCAGTCTCCGACATTCTTGCGTGGGCGATCACAGAGACTTGGAATGACGCAAGGCATAACATCTTCCTATGGGCAGCTGAAGGCTGCAGACATGAGAAGTATAAGGATCTCTGGGCACAGTGCCATGAAGCCAGAAATACTTTAACTGAAGAAATCACGAAGAAATTCTTCGAAAATGAGGCTTTGTCCCTGGAAGATCGATATCGCCCGCTACAACACCACAGTGCCACCCATGAACCTGACGACGACGAGATTACGCGCCGATGCCAACAATTCTATAACCTCGAATCAGGGACCGCTGCCTTTCAGGAAGACAAAGAAAGAGAGCTTGCACATGAAATTGAGCAAGAACTACAAACGAAAGGCCACCTGCAGCCAATCCGGAGCAGCACAGCGTGCATCAGGATGTTCTTGAGCTTGGGATGACTGGAAAGGTATCTCGTATGTCTGATGGATACATGAATGCTTTTGATTCTACGAGGAACGACAGCGGCATCTCTCTTTGATCTTTTCAGATTCAAGCCTGGGCTACTAGTCTCGTCCGATTTTGTGAGAACTGTCAAGGCCAAGAACCCAGCAGATAGATTGGATGGATGTCAACACCCAGTCCATTGAGTCCTGACAGGTTCTCAGATCCCTTCTGGTGAAGTTACGTATATGATGATCATCAGTCCTTACGAGGCGAATGAACTACTTGCCACGATCCAGAAGTCACTGTGTGTTGCACTCCATTTATATGCTCCACGCTGCAACCCGAAAAATCAATCGTTAGACACATTGAATCTATATACTGTCCCCGAGGCCTTGAAAGACCGAAAAATCCCTCGTCGGCTCATTACAGAATAGGCGGCGAATCTGGGCTTTCTGCTAGTCCCGTTGAATTTTTCAAGGTCTTGTTCGCTAAGATTCGTCGAAATTACGAGACTATCGACAAGACTCACATGGGCCAGATCTTGGACAGCCGACTCCTGTCGCCGGAAGATTTTGAGTAATGCTTTAGCTTTTTAGTTAAGATAGATTTAGAGTATGCCGGTCGGTGGCTATGAGGGAAATAGGTTTTGCACAATGTGACTCAAGTTGAACACGTCGCGCTAGGAGACATTCAAAGAGGAAGATAAAGATGAAACGAAATGTGGAATATGGGCATGTTGCAATGTGCACGAGGGATATTAGGTGAACCAATAGGTCGTCTCAGATGTAGATGATTATAGGTCAATGGGATAGATAATGTGACGCGCCCCTTTCTTTTCCGACCTTGAAATTGAAAGTCTCTGTGACTCAACCAAATGATCCGAAACTACCTCTCGCAGACGAAGATAGCGAAGTGAGTGGGTTTCTATTTCACTATCGTTACAGAATACTTCCACTCAAGTACTGAAAGTATCGCGATGTCTCTGAGTGAGACCTATTTGATGTTGCTATGCTGTAGTGTGTTAGGTATATTGAATGAAGTCATCGAATCCCGAGAACCAGTGCTGTTGATTGCTTGGATACTTTATGTTCAGCATTAGTAGTTTTGTACTTAAAGCTCGCTATTCTTATCTACCTAGGTACTGTATGCTGGTTAGTGGCTCCGACTTTAGGTGGGTCAAAACACGGGTTGTTGAACCATTAAATGGGGTCCGCTCCATTGGGTTGCGGGGCATTATGTAGAGACCCAAAGCCGAAATGTACGCGCCTCATAGCAACAGAAGCGATACCTACCTGTTTAATGCTTACTACAAAGTGAACATCGAGAAAGGGAAGGAGACAGACAACTCGACTTCCAACATAAACATTTGATGTTTGACGCCTTTCAGCATATGAAATGTTATCAGCAACTTTGAACCCTTGTCCTCGTCAAAACAGAAGAGAACAGAACAGAACAGACTAGACTACCTACCCTAGGCCAATTCCAACGAATCTCACTTCCTATCTTGGCTCCAATCAAGGCCGAGTTCGGGTTTGAGAATACCCAAGATGTTGGAAAACCCTGCCCTCATCTACGAGGGCCCGGTCTTCCCTTGGCTTGACAAGCAAGCCGCGCCGCTTATCCTACTACATGATGGCGGCGGTACTACTTTCAGCTATCACTGTTTGCACCCGATCGGCCGCACTATCTACGGCATCCATAATGCCAGATTCGATGAAGGCGGCTATTGGGAGAGCGGCATCCCCGGCATGGCCAGTCACTATATCGAACTCATCGAGACAATCCTCCCCCAGGGAGGAGACATTTTGTTAGGCGGTGAGGTTTTCATGCTTACCTGATTCTGGGGTTGGAGTGTTACGTGCAAGAGGTTGTTCTTGCAGTAGTTACTGACTTCTCATCACTATCTTGATTTAACTCTGACTGATGATTTTACTTGCAGGCTGGTCTTTGGGAGGAATTCTATCTCTTGAAGTAGCTTGGCAGTTGGCGAACCGGTCTGCCGACAAATACCCCAAGTTCAATATTTTAGGCATGATCTTCATTGATAGCGTGTATACAAAGTCGCTGGGCGAGTTCAGGGAGATGCCGGACCTGACGGCACAACCCATCGTTAAATCATCCGAGGAGCTCAGCACAATGCCCCTACTGGAAAAAGTTGGCTTGAACATGACACATGCTCGAATGATGATCACTCGATGGGAATTGCCTGATTGGACAGGGCGGGAAGACGAAATACCGCAAACAATCCTGATGCGTGCGAAGGAGCTATATCAGCCAGATGGTCAGGCTTTTGTTGACCATTCACGCCAGTTTCGCTTGCTGGGTTGGGACCGGTATCATGGTGCACGCTGGATCAAAGAAGTTGTGGATCTCGAGGGCCACCACTTCAATATTTTCGAGAGCAAATACGTGAGTTCATGCTATTGACGGCTTTGGATAGCACCCGTCGCACCGGACAATGTTGTGCTAAAATGTGTACAGCTCGCAGACGTAACAATGAAGATTGCGACGGCAGCAGACAGTTTTGATTAGTAGTTGTCTAAGGTGCCGGGGCTTATGGTTGTATGATACGGTGGCAGTTTTGTGGTGCATGGCCGCTGGGTTTCCCAGTGCAGTGGCTAATAGTGGGCTATCATACCCAGGTTCAGGACCAGGCACCCCCCATAGACAGGTTTGGGCAATAAATGTGTACATAAACATCATGAAGAAAATTGTCTTCTGGTCGGCAAATGGCAATTGGTTAAGAGTTCATTGTTTAATAGGAATTGAAATCAAAGAATCACGAGAGGACATAACTGAGGTTCTTCTTTTTCTCAAATGTCAAGCAGCTAATCATGTCCACTGAGGCTAAAAGCTTGCGTGGGGTGGTAATTTGATACTATTAATAAGTGAGTACCTGTGTGATTAGTAATGACATATGAAAGCTTCTTTGGTCTAAGTCGATCAAGTCGATCATCAACTTCAGCCATCAGCAAAGACGAATATGGTTTGCAGTATACCTTCACATTCACCACATGAAGCCCGAACCACTGCCCTCAAAAGACCTTTGCGCCAAATAATCCTTCACGGAATTCGACTCTAATTTCGGAGTGACAGTTTGGTCAAACTGTACTGCCAGCTATTTTTAGCTTAGCAAACCGAAGCTTTCATAGCTAGTCGGGCTACCAAAGCAACAATATGGTTGGGATCCCACGATCTAAAGGCTGCAAGACTTGTAGGAGGAAAAAGATCAAGGTAAGTAATCTCGCGATGGCTCGCTTTACTCCCAACTAATATGTTCTATCTCTACCTTTAGTGTGATGAGCAGAAACCAAGTTGCGGGCAGTGTCGAAAAGGTGTAAGAGTGTGCGAAGGATATGACCAACCCACTATCTTTCGTCACTCTACAAGTGGTGATTTTGTTGACACTCTTGACTCTCACAGTCAAGAAGCCATCGACTTCAACAGCCAGTCCGTAGGGAATGTCACCTGGGTCAATGATCATGAGGTTCGAAAAGACAAGCAGACGATACAGCAACAGAAGCGGCCTAAAAAGAGAGCGCATCCCTACGCCACTGCAAGACTAAAGCGTGCGCAGGACCAGCTTACTAGAACGGCGCCCCTCTCCCGTGCTCTAAACCCTTTGGTCTTGGCTGTGCAGAGTATCACGGGTCAGTTTCTAGAATTATGTCACCCGCTTTCTGAAACTCAGGAGGCTCCATTTGCCTGGTTAGGAGAAATCCAAGAGATGGGGCAAGATATCGATGCGTTGCCACTTGCTTTGTCTGCGCTCGCCCTTGGCTGGGCTGGGCATGTCAACGACCAGCCACGGCTCGCCGACACCGGGCTGCAATTGTATAATGCCGCCATTAGACAATTACGGGGCGACATCAGTACTTATTCGCCAGCGCAGTCACTCATAGTCACGACAATTTTTGTCGTATTCGAGCTCTGCCAGTTTGGGAGTCAGGGGAATCCGGGATGGCTGACTCATATGAAAGGTATCGCCGCTTTTTTACAAGCGCTTGGCCCTGAGAAGGTCTCTATCGATCCTTACCTGAAAATTTTCTCATTCTGTCGCGTCGTATTCGTAAGTAAGAGGTGTTCTGAAAGTAGAGGGGAGATATCTAACAGCATCTGCCAGATCATGCAGGGACTTAAACGTCGGCGATCCGTTTGCGCTGGTTCACACATGTGGATGCATGGCCCGTTCCGAAACCGCAAGAAGAATGCATATCACCAGTTCTACGACCTATCGGCGGAGGCGTGTGAATTACTGGGGCATGCCGATAGTTTAGCGCAACCTAGCGACAAGCCTGCCGTAGAGACTAAGCAACCAGCGGAGGTACTTGATAGTATGCTTCACCTGATATCAAGACTCAGAAGATGGATGCAGAACTCTAGTCATGTCGGGTTCAGCGGGCCCTTTAAATTCCCTGACGATGATTTAGTCACCCGTCACCGACTTGACCGCGCCAGAGCACGAGGGTACCCGACCAAGCTACCATCCGACAGTGCCTGGACTTCAGACTCGCTCTATTGGCAGAGAATGATGTATAACTACTGGACATTGCGTCTGGACCTCTTCATGACAATATTCGATAACTCAATTCTCAGTTCACTACTTGAAAACTCCGACAGTCTTAAAGCGCTGTTAATGTCGGAGTTAAATACGAGCAGCTCAGGAGAGGAGCGGGCGCCGATCGCATTGATCTACGAAGAATGCCGAATGCTAGCAAGTAATATTGCCATAAACTGCACCAGTGCTTGTCAAAGCACGTACCAAAATTTTGGCTCGCTTGTCACTGTCTATACCCTCGAGACGGCGATTCGATGGTACGAACGGCATAACAGAGACGCTAGTGAATTAGATACCGAACTTGAACAACATTGCAGAGCGATACTGGGCGGAATTAAGACTGAGGAGTCTAAAGACCCGTGTCCTTTTGAAGTTTCAATACTAACCGATGAAGTTCTAAGGCGTAATTGGTGCTGAGAGTCACCAGGACCCGAGTATTCGGCATTAATACTCGAGACATCTACAATTTAGTTCTTCGGCTAGGATTAATACTGAATACAAAACAATGTGAGGTTATATGGTCTATTCTTAAGACAATACTCATCGGCCCACTAACTCGTTTTCTCAACTTTCGCATCGCCTTTCTTCGGTGCATCATCTCCTAACTCCTAACTCAGTAGCTACTGCTAAGTTGCATATAGTAATACTCTCAACAGTCATATGAGAGGCACTGACTTGTTAGTAAATGGGACAGAGTGCAAAACTCTTCGGCCCGTTTGTCATAGCCCTTGGCCAGCAAAACGTGTGCAAGGATAATCATTGAAACGCGAAACAGGTATCCGCAGCCTACACGTCAGGGTGTTTGCCCGTTTCCCAGTGCAAGGCTGTATGTAGAGACAGGAAATGAGTGCTGTCCGACTGCCGAACAATTTCGCCAACCCCTAGCAATCGGTACTTCACGACAGCGCCACTGTTGCCCAGCTCAACATGTATGTGGGAGTTTCTACATAGCTGACGGCCGGTTCACAGCTAGACATGATAATCAAGTATAGCAGAGGCTGGATCGAAGCAGGACTAGGTGTAATGCCGTGAAATTACTTGCGTAACCTATAAAACTAGCTAGGATAGAGACATGGGTACACAGCGTTTGAATTATACCCATCTGGATACCACCTATATTCTATCCAGGGATAGCCACCTTTCCAGAGATTTCATTTCATAAATACATATTGACAATGAGAATGTTCATGACTTCTCTCTTCGCTACATTAACATTAAAGAGCCTTGCCATATTGCCATAGATGTCTCCACTCCAGCTCCTGGTCGGTTGCTGGGAAGGCTCAAGACGCTGAGTGTTCGTTACCCGCTCTTACCTCGGATATAGGTATAGTAATTAACATCTGTGCTTGTGGGAGACCCAGTGCGTATTTGTTGTACAATCATGTGTGACATAATTGCGTAGGCAATGAGGCGAGTAATCATAACTCAGCACAACGCAACAATATCACTTACCTGAAAGTCTTTCTTCTTTTTGCTCCTTAAGTAGGAAGGATGCTGGGCGAGCTAAGATCTCGGCACTTATACTACCTTTGAGCTACGATCCTCAAGCTGAACTTCATCGATCTTAGTTTGGTTACTTTCCATTCTCTGCTCTTCAAGACACTCTCACATGTTTCCCATAGCGAAAATGTCTCGAATCGACCTATGAAGCTAGAACAATGCGACGTGTGTCTTCGGGAAATGTCTACCAGTCCGCCATCAGGTGTGTCCATATGAAATCCCATGCGTGCAGAATGCTTTGTTGGACCTAACGGTCCCGTATCATCAAATGGTCCAGACGCTCGAGCTCGCGTTTCGAAATGAGATATAAGTGCTCAGTAAATAAGCCTCGCAGGTCGAAACCACCTCGAGGAAGGCACTCTTGAGGTGACGCTGGCTAAATAGAAGCCGATTGAGGAGAGCTATTTGATTAAGCAGGCATAAGACGAAACAATTCACAACATTCTGCGTACAATTAAACAATGGCTAGACTAGATCCTATCATTAGTATTTGCAAACATAAACTCTACTACCTCTACCTGTCCTTCAAAAATACCTCAAAGGCTAGGTTGATGATGTTAGCATCTAGCTGGACGAGGTGATCTGCACTCCTTCACGCCTGAAAGGAATTAGGATGATCGCGGGCCCACGAACGCAGGTCCATCTTTTGGATCGCGGGCCGATCTGTGGGTTAGGTACCCAGGATCTCCCAACCAGACGGAGACGCATAATAAATATTCTATTTAGGCTTCGGGACTTCGCGTCTAGGTAGTCGAATAAAGATAGTGCTCTTTGATAGTTTATTGTATTGTAGTTAAATATGTACAAGAATCGCCCAACCCGATTCGTCCCACCTAGAGCCGTCTCATGAACCTGATCCCTATGGCGGAAGGATGGGCGTTAAGCTCTTGTATTGTGGACATAACCGCACAGGGTTGTCAGTAGGCGATGGCTTAGGGCTGGGCGAGGCGAGAGCTTTCAGAATGAAAGCTAAGTATATGCGTCGTAGCGCGTTCACGCCCATCCTACCGATATATACAAATACCGGGCCATGTCTTTTGTATAAGCAGCTATTCTTCTCTTTTATTTTTTTTTTCCAAAAATTGAATGTACGTCATTCCTCATCATCGTTACTATAACGGGGTATTCCTACCAGTCACGGCGAGATTCTTTCGAACCGAATCCTGGCATCGAGGAGAGTCTGTGTAGCCGCTTCGAACGGGACTGGGACTGTTCTGGGTGTTCGGGAACAGTAGGCATCTCAAGGCTGCGGCGTTCATTTGCTCTGGCGCTGGTGGGTGTCGAGACAGTCGAGCTGTTGGTCGAAGAGCCGGTCGAACTGGGTGTCTGGAACACATATTCGCCGTCTACGTACTGGGCGTTGCTGATGAAGGTGGAACGCCGGTGGCGATTGCGGGTGTACCGCTTCTCGAGACGGTACAGCTCCAGCTTAGATTGGATCTTATCGAAAAATCCCATGGTGGCGATGGTTTGGCGTCGTTCGGGGGTCGTTCCGAGTAATCCGCGTTTCGAAGGCTAATAAAGAAGGTAGAGTGTAGGATGTGTGCAGAAGATTCAGTCCCAATGCCGGATTAGCCGAAGGAAAGCAGACTTTTATAATATAACACACGACGGATCCCAACGGAAAATAGGAAGGCGATGTTTCACGAGATACTGCCACGTCTGTGTATGGGCTTGAAAATTTACGCGGAAATGTCGCAACAATAGCCCCACGCGAGTCAGTTCTGGTGGTGTCACCAGCCAGCGATCCAGCTTATTGCAGAAGCGTTGAGGGATATGCGATTGATCGAGTACGGATAGGAAAGAGAGCAAGTCCAAAAAGCGAGGAATTTGTGCTTGTTGTTGAGGTAATTGACTCAAGAGGAAAATCGCGAGTATTGAGTATTGCTTATAGTAAAGCGAGCGAGGGGTGTAGAAAATAGTGATCGAATGCGAAGCGTCTACCAGCCTGCCGCAAAGTTTTAGCTTTAAGGAACGTGGGCTAGGGATGGAACAAAAGCAAAAGAAAGACAAGAAGCTAAGGCGTAAGGAGGGAATAGAGAGGTTGCGGTTTTGCGGTTTGTCAGGGCGGCATTGATGGTTGTGGGAAAAGCAGCGCCGGAACCAGAACGCCTGAAGCCAAGAAGCCAAGACCAGGGGAAGCTTCGACGAAGGCCGGGATAGGCCTGGAGCAGTCCCCCGCCAGGCCTAAATCGGCCAATACCGCACGGGTTTTTGCCAGATGCAGTTTGGTTTAATAAGGTGCTTTGGACTATTGCAAGCCCCAATCTCAGCATCTACTGCATACTTCTTATCCACCCTACTTACCACCATACCTGTTATAACTAGTGGGCACTTATATGCTATCATGAAAATACAGCAGGTAGTGTACTGCACAAAAGATAAGATTCAGGTTTCCTTGTTTAAATCATTTCTCTCCTCGTCTCATTAATACAGATATGGATAGCGCTAGTTGGTGTACCTATACATCTGTTTAACTCACAAAATTTCCAAGGTTGGTCATGGCTGGGAAAATACCACATGGACGCTGCATGGCGGCGGGGCGTTCCTGCGCCGGGGGCATCGGGACGCTGGCATCCACCTTCTATCCACCTATCAACTCGTATACCTTCTAACCCCTGCATTAAGCCCGGACTAGCCGTCTACAGTACCTAAAAGATTGCATCCCCAACAATGGGCTGATAGGTGCCAAAGAGTTGGGTAGATACTTCGTAATATGAGACCAAAACGCATTGGCGTCAGCCAGACCCAGCCATACCATGGTATGAGCCACGTTTTTTCGGCAGGCACCGTAATGATCACTTTTCTGTATTAAGCATACCTACGTACTTTTCTAGATCAATACGAGACTGGAGAAGCAGTACATAGTACAGAGGCAGTAAGTGTTTAGTAGGTTTTTTTTTTTTTCGTGGTCACAAGTTAATCTAAATATCTTTATGATCTTCAAACAGCTTCAGAACCATTATAATGCTGAATACCTCTTGCCACACTCTCTCACTTGCCGCCTGTCCTGTTTCACGACTCCGTGATCGACTGGGCCGTGCGCTAAACGATGCCTGGTTATACTATCCTGTAATTTGACAAGCTTGGGAATGAAGCTTCTGGTGTGAATAACATATCACCTCGTCAGATTCTTGGCCGAAAATGAACACATGACAGGAAAGTTTCTCTTCTTATTATGTATGCAACATAATGACTGGTACGGTTTGTTTTACTCATTTTATCATCAAAGAGCGACAGCATATGTGGAAATCATGAAACGAAATGACTAACACCTCTCTATGAATTAATCTATCGTCGAAGTAAACGTTGTGCTGATGCAGTATATAATATGATCAAATTTGTAGCAGGTTCCTTTGATCTTCATATCAATCAGTGCGACCAGAAGGGACATATCGCATGAATCACGTGTCCCCCTTACGCAACATATTTCTTCATCCTGCTGTCTAAGCCGCAACCTGGTGACCAGTAGCGCCGAGTTTCTGGATCGTCTCGGCAAGAGAAATAGACGTTGTATACGCCTTCCGAGTTTTCTCCTCGCCCAGATGCTCATGCTCACGATTCCACTCAAGGACTTCCAGGACCATGCCCTCAAGTGTAGTTATAACGCCCTGATAACCCAAGCCACCCTGGCTCACTGGTTTGCTCACCTCGGAATTAGTCCCGATTAAGTGGGTGGTAATGGACCACAACCCCGGTTTTAGATGCTGCACATCGCCTCCAAGCGGTGGTAAGAGCTTGCCGAGAATCGAGAATGGAAAGGGCATGAACCGCAGTTCTGAATATAGTTCAAGGACGTGAGACAGCAGGAGCATGAGAACTGGTGGTAGAGTCACTGTGGTGAAGGAATGCCGAGATAGCACCTTAATGGCTGAGTACAGTTCGCCGTATGTGATCGGTGGGTTTGGATCTGTGACTATGAATGGTCGCCCTGAATGCGTAGATGCTGACGGCTGTACAAGCGCGGCTTCGTGATGTAAATGTCCAATTGCTACATTGGCACCATGCACGAAACTTTGTACAATATGATCGACCCAGCTACATTAGCAATAGAGCGTTAGCTTAGATGAAGTTCTGATATGGGGAAAATGGGCAGAGGGACTCACGTGGGCATGACAGATCTACTTAAGGGGTCCCCAACCGTATTATCTGTCGGGTTTCCGTAAACACCATTTGCAGGTCGAATAGAGCCGGTCCGGAAGCCCTCCTGGTCCGCATCACACACGAGACGTTCCGCATACGCTTTACTAGCCGGGTAATTCCCGAAATATTCCTCACGCTTTCTCAGCGGGAGGTTCATGTCCCGTGTGTGAAGCATCTGAAAGTAGTTTTTCGGTTCGCCGGCCCACGGCGCGACCCAGGTACCCACCGGCTTAATGCATATGCTCGCCGAGGACGTGGAGCTGAAGACGGATGCACCGGCCGCCTTTGCAGCGGCTAGGAGGTTGGCGGTGCCCTTCACATTGACGCGCTCGGGAAACGCGTAGGAGTGAGCCGAGCGGTCGGACGCCAGAATGACTGCCGCGGTGTGGAACACGGTGAGCGGCAGTTTGGCAGCAGATGCCGGCCATGGACGTGCGAACGCTGCCTTGATAGATTCGGGAGACGTGATATCTGTTTGTGCGAAGTCCACCTCCGTCGCCGGCCCGGATTGCATGTCGCTACGCTCGGTCCGTCTAATGTCTAGGATACGAATGTGCGTGGGTGGTGTACCGCGCGCAAGAAGCTGCAACACGATGTAGCCACCGACGAGGCCTGAGGCGATGATGTTAGTCCTGGCCAGCTCGGGACTGCAGCGCAAGTTGAAACTATATGCGAGGCTCGTCGTCGTCCCTCACATCGTAAAATAGCAACGTGGCAGGCAGTAAGACAACGGAAAACTCACCAGAACCTCCGGTGATAACATATCGGCGATCTAACTTCGGCGGTAACTTATTCGTGTAATCAATCGGGTGTTTCTCCAGCCTCTCGTACGTCTTCTTCAGGAGATCGGGAGTCCATCTAGGCCCGGCAAGCCGTGTCACTTCTTCGGGTGTCCCGCTCAGCAGCCGATTCACGCGGACCAAGTAGGCCAGTGTTGCCAAGGTAGCGGCTGCAAGGGCCCACTGGAGCCAGGACATGGCGGAAAGTTCGATTCTTTTTTTCGGCCTGTGCGCCTTCTTATGGTGGGAGGTTTTAGTGTTGCTTGCGGTGCCCGCACTTACCTACCTAAGGTACTTGTACCTACAACGTCGAAGTGCGTAGGGTCGTCGGCTAGATATAACGTTAACAACTAAAGTTGATGATGATTCTACGATGTTTAGTTGTGACGTGTTTCCCACGCAAACAAGAAGAATTTCTCATTCACATGCGCCTCAGCCCCCGCCCAACAACATCTCGTACTCGCACTCGCATCAGTATTTGGAATGCTTCCAATTGATCATTTGTTTATCGGGGCAATGTGATGATGACACACCCGCCCGACATCCTTTGTATGCATTTATGGGGGGGATGTCTTTGTCAAGATGAGATCTCAGAATTGAAGGCTCTTCAGCGCCCGAAATAGTACCTAATGTTACACTTAGCGTGACCTGCTATTGCGTACCTGCATATTGAAAGAAAATCGCGTTTTCGTATTTCAAGAGAATGAAATCTTAATTTGCGTTACCATACGTTTGAATAGCTGCTTATATGTTTCCTGGAGTACAACGCGCGTTCTCTAGAACCGCCTGCCTATCAAATTGAGAACCGGGCTGCCGCTCTGAGAACCGCCAGCACGTATCCCCATCTCCGTATTCGAGATCCGGGGAAAACTGCTATGTTAGGATTACCTGTCAGTCATAAACGCGACAAGTCAATCATGATTTCAACCGTGCTAAACACAAGATAAAATCTATTTTATATGAGACGGAAATAATGGACCTAGGCAATCCTAAGTCCGGTACCGACAACTAAATGCGTAGCTTTCATCAAACGATTTCGTCATCTAACCACAGACAACATTTAGCAGCGTTATCGGAGGCGGAATGGTCGACTTGTTATGCCTCTTCAATTCATTGACAATTCTTCCATCGATAAGAAAACACGAACCCTTATTCGCAGTCATGTAGCTAAGGGCAAAAACTTAGGACGGACCATTCATCGTCCGTCTCGGTACGCCAGGAGACGTCAGGTCGCAGCCTCTACCGTTTCTGCTTCAGAACCGCTCTCTAACACAGAACCCGAGGCTTACAATGACCAGAATCCTGAGTCGTCATTATCTATCCAGGGGCACATTCAAGGAGATCTATCGAGGTTGTTTCCGTTTGATGTCAGCCAAGCATGTCGGCGGCTTTTTCATCGATGTTTGTCTTACTAGGAGCATACCCGACTATTCTTTCACGGCGCTGATTAGACTGAAGTTATTACTTACATGAATGTGGCCGCTTATCCGCCTCAGCTCAGCAGAACCGTCATTAACGCCACTGGCCCTCGGCTGTTCTTACAATATGCTTTCATCGACGAAGCTTGTACGTGCTGATACAACTAGAGAACGTTTTCAGAACCGCCCATCGAACTAACACGATAGCACCTCAGTCTTTCACTCTATAGTCGCAATGTCAGTCACGGCTGCAGTGTCTCTACCCGTGACGCATCAAGAGACAACTGAAGCCCTCTCCCACCTATCGCGTAGTATGCGATTGGTTAACCAGCGTTTGGCAGGAGAACAAAAAGTGGCTCTATCTGACACGACACTTGGCGCTGTCATAGTGATGGTACAGCTCGAGCGACTCCTTGGATACCATCGCTATGCCCTCATTCACTTTGATGGGCTCCAGAAGATAATAGCCCTTAGGGGAGGTATAGTAACCCTCTTCCAGGAGAATCCTGGAATTGCACAAAAGGCTCTCCGAGCTGATTTCGATTTTGCGCTCCAGTTCGGCTCACCGACAATATACGATGGTGAATGCGTACTTGGCAAAGACACTCTGAATTGGCTACATGAGAAATATAGGGAAAATCGAGCGGTCTCTTCCGACACGTCAGCCTTCATTGTTTGCGACCCAGACCTTCGGAGAGTTTATGAAGATATCTCGATGCTTGCTTGGCTCGTCGATGACAACGCGATACATGGGATCAGAGTTGATGATTATGATTTTCATAATCTACTGCTTTTAGTAGGCTATCGCCTATTAAAGGTACGACTACTGAATTCCTCTATTAAGTCCGTCAACAAGCTTGAGCTCTTACTCCATCTTGGCCTCGCAGCACTGATGAGTAGGTTCTTCGCCACGCTCGGTGTGAAAGCTCTTGATGTGCTTTTGCTTAGACGCTGCATCATCTCAGCTATACTAGAGAAGCATTATGATAATAAGGAAGAACAGGAACTCGTGCTTTGGCTTCTACTTATTGCCAAGACATCAGTGTTCAGGGACGAGGATGAAGATATCTGGCTGATCCCCAAGGTATCTCAAGTCACCACCCAGCTGGGCCTATCTACCTGGGATCATGTGTCAACAACGACCCGAAAGTTTCCCTGGGTTAGGCTTTTTTCGGATGATATGGCACAGACATTGTGGAATCAAATAGATTCATTTCCTTAGTATTTTGATCGCGAAGTTCCAGTGTAAGTCAATGCACCATGATGACCATCTCAAGCGGCGGCAAAGGAGGATTACACAATCAAAATCCGGGTGTTTTCTCATGCTACAACAGCTACCCACGGCAGTTCTAGAGCTGCTAGCGCTTGTATACATAATGCGTTTCTCGGACGTTTCTCGAGTTTCCTGTTAGGTGATGGTCACATAAAAAGAACGATGGGAAGGTCCAGATAGGGTGACACTGATAGCGGGTCGTCGAAACTACACACACCTTACTCTGTATTCTAGCCGAATTTCACACTCCATGCCCCTCGACATGGTAATTCACCGTTGAGCTAAATATAAACAGACAAGGCTCGCAGCTGATATTTATCCCGACGAGTATCCATAACTGACCGCACTTTGTCGCGTAACCTCTAGATTGGATGTGCCTTTATGTGAAGCTTATAAAGGCACCGAATTCAACTTAGTGGAGTTCAAGTTTCAACGAAGCTTTGACATTACTATTGAAGCAGGTAGTTGATCGACGTGTTCCAAGATTTTGCTAGGGTCTTGTTCAAGGTCGGCCCCCGCCCCCGGACTATGTCAAACGTCTGAGTGGCCACCGTAATACCGGATCGGATATGTCCATTTATAGAACTGTCGCCGTTTTGTATGCCGGTTCATATCCAATGGTTTCTGAGCATGATTCAAATGCTTAAACCCCCGAGCGTGACACAACCTCCTCATATTAATACTACCATGTACGGAGTATTATACATCTGACCTCACTCGATTCTCAATTACGCAATTGGAAATACCTATTGGTTGATGAGGCCTTGGCTCTTAGACAGTAAATTTCTCTGTTCGTGCCTCCTTGTTTTGGTGCGTAACAACATTGGGTGGTAGTCGGTAGTTCTTGTGTTCCTCAGTTGGACGAATTCGTTTCAGATCTACAGGAAAAGTATTTGTCTGTATATCCCTTTTTAAATTGGTCTATGAATGCAACATATTTTCAATAAGTTAATTGAGGGAACCAAGATGTAAGTTTATGATACGAGTCTTCTTAATTTCCATCACATGCTGAGCATACATATAGGGCGGACCTGTATTCCTACCTCGGCAGGATATCGCAGTTCTGTATTTTGTACTACAGAAGTTTGTACTCATACACTAGTATCTCCAGAATTGCCGCTTGAGAAGGACTTGATATGAATAACGATGCCAGGATTCCGTTAGGCAACTAGATAAGGTTTATAGTTGTATATAGGCGCTGCTGCGTAGAGGAACTCAAACATTGAAATCAGCTTTCCCTGCTGGTGTATATGGTGCCTGAATTCATGTCAGGGAGATCCTGGCGCTACCACTCGTGGTTCTACGAGATAATAAACCTGGTACATGCTGCGGGACTGTGTATCCTACGACCGAGGCAGCACACATTAGAGTTCAGCATGTGAGCATTTAATCAGTTCTACTGTTCACTGCAGGGGCATGGTGCCAAGGTGACTTCCTATTGCCAGATATATAAACCCCCAATTGTCTGCTTGACAGTCAAAATGTTGCCATCGACACAGATCCACAACATTCTGTAATACGGTCTACCTCTTACCCACCATTTCCAGCCTGTTTTGTAGCTTCCGCCGAAGCCTTCATACTCAGTCACGATGCAATTCAGTATTCCCACCATTGCTGCCCTTGTCAGTGTCGTCTCGGCCCAGACTTGGAACGACATTCCAGCTTGCGCGCAACCTTGCATTCTCGACGCCGTTGCTGCTGTCACTGACTGTGGCTCTACGGATTACCAATGTATTTGTACGTCAATTTTCAGTTTCCATCCCCTAAAGCGCATGATGCTTGATTCCCATACTTTTGGTATTAGGGTGGAGGAAATCAGACACGGTACCAACTAATATTTCCCATAGGCGCTGCTCGCGACACCATACAGACCCAGGCCGCTTCTTGCGTCATATCTGCTTGCGGCTTAGATGTCGCTGTCAATCAAGTCATACCTGCCGTCAACGCTGCCTGCGAGGCTATTGGTGAGTAACTCTTAGAACGTAGCAAACTGCTAACTCGATTCCTTCGCTTTACTAAACAAAACAAATTAACTTTATTGGGTTAGGTGCCTAAATCTCGCCCTTATTTATGGCGTTAGAGCGGTACTTCCTTACTACTTTCTGGTGTGATCTGGGGGATCAAGATGATCAGCGAAGAAATATATGGCAGTTCATCGGTCATGACAGTCGTTACCTTTATAATTCATGTGGTTATCAACAGAGGCAGTTGCTTGAAGAAAAAGAATTCATATTCTAACCATCCTCGAGAAAATGTCGCTTGTCATTGTCAAACACTAACACGAAAATGTTTCGCGTATTAGACATAAACTTACCCTTTGTAGCCTGAGTATGATACAGAACGTAGTCTCATAGAGCATATCCACCTCATGCACTGTAGCTTAAAGACTGTTATCCGAGATTTCTAGTTACCTTGGTAGTTTTATTATATACTCATTAATAATATATTGCTTTTATCCTAGTTTTTCAGTAATAAATTCCTGTCAGGTATCACGTACTAGCGGACAGATCACAAGAGAAGAAAAATGCCGCGAACAAATTTGAAAAATCTCAAGACGGCCATGGTCAGCTGATACTACCAAATCTAGAGGAGGACGTCGTGACATCCAGGCTCGTGACCACCTATCTAGTTCCATACTTAGGTGTCCGTGCTACCTTTATAAATTAACAACACCGTAAGTCCTGAGTTCATTAATAGTATCTCATTGCTATATCAGACCTATTTCTTTAACTGTGTCTTAAGTAACAAAACATTCTCCAGTTTACATGTTACACTTAAGTATTTCAGCTCACTCATAAATAGTTCAGCTTTATACCCGGCGATACTTGGTAGATCTCCCAGGTAGGACAACGTCCGGCGCCATTACGTTGCATCCTGGAGAAGTGTTGTATATTGAAGCGGCGTAAGTGGTTTGCTTACATAAATCACTTGCCAGGTGGTCAAAAATTCATGTGAGGGGTTAGTGAATAAGGGGATCTTTGTGATCAATATTGTACACACTTAGCAAGCACATCCGATTTTGGACTTCAGTACTTAGTTTCTCAATTGATTTTCATCATTGATTTCCCTAGAAACTACTTGATTATCTACTGCTTCATGCGATCGCACGAGTTCCCATTGATTCAGCTGGATTTCACCAGTCTGGGATACTTAATATTTAGATTTCCTCCTAGGCTGGGGTTTAGGGGGTTTGCAGCCACCCGTGGCTGTTTCAATATGATCACCTTGGTGAGAAGCAATTCATATATGAGTAATATATCCATAGATGTGAGAAGTTCTCTTGCGTTTCTTGTTGTATTCATTTATGCAATCGAATCAAATCACCCCTCCTGGTCAGGTGCATGTAATCATGCACGTAATCTAATTCAGTCATCTTTCCCCACTACGTCGTTCCGACTCTCCTATTCAAACCGCACAAGGTTCATTTTGATGATAAGTAGAAATTGAAGTAGTCTATCTAAACAGTCAGTCGGAGACTTACTGGGCTCGGGTCCCAACATTTACATCGCCTCTACCTCTCTGGCGCTAATACGATAGGAGATGACGATGTGCGTAACCAAGGCTTACCATAAGGTTTTATCCTGTCAGCTTAGTCTTGATGAAGGTGCCAGATCACGTGCTGCGTGCATGCGCCATTTCCTTTGATCAAGTTGAGCGACAGGCTATCATCTTGCTTAATGTGTCTATTAATTTGATTTTCAGGTCCATCATAATGTTCCTGGGACCCGTCCCACTTCATTGATGTGCTGTACATAGGGGATTTTTCAGACTGGTCCGACCTTGCATGATATCCTGCTGAGATCCCGCCTAAGAGCTACAGTTCGTAATTACGCAGCGTGCCGTACCATCAATGTCTTGGAGCTCGGCTATAAGAGCACGGTCTTACCCTTCGGACGGTCAGCAGTTGGTCCTGATGCCCATGACTAGGTGGGTGAGGAGAACAAAACGAATTCCTTATGGAAATGAAAACAAGCTCTACGGGTACACTATCTTAAGTCCGTCCGTTATTTCCTCCTATCGTCCGACCTCTTCTGATTGTTTGATCGAGTCAGATGTTAGATGCATACCATAAGTACATACCAGATATATGTGTGTGTCGGTTAGGAACATGAAAGAAGCCAAATTGTGTAAGTCCAGAGCAACGCAAGCAACCTTCTAAATT
Organism: Xylaria flabelliformis; assembly: GCA_007182795.1. Taxonomy (NCBI): domain Eukaryota; kingdom Fungi; phylum Ascomycota; class Sordariomycetes; order Xylariales; family Xylariaceae; genus Xylaria; species Xylaria flabelliformis. Next base: position 624,495 of record VFLP01000013.1, read on the forward strand.
TCATGATAATCCTGCTAGCTTGCTATGCCTCCTCGAAAGCTTCCTCTTCGTCAGCTAGGTCGTGATGGACCTCTAGTTCCTCAACTCGGATTCGGGTTAATGGAACTTAGCATCAGCTATGAGGGCATAACTTTGTGAGCAGCGTTTAATATTAACCTATATATCTGATCAGTATTGACATGCCATTAGATCTGACGCAGAGCGCTTCAAGGTCCTAGACGGGGCCTGGGAAATAGGTGCCACATTCTGGGATACAGCAGCAGCATACGGAGACAGTGAAGCCCTCATCGGAAAGTGGCTTAAATTGCACCCGGAAAGGCGCCAAGACGTATTTATCGCCACCAAGTTCGGCTTCGGGGCTAAAGTTGGTGCGGACGGCAAGGTCTCTTTTACGATTGACAGCTCGCCTGAAAACTGCCGACGCAGCTGCGAAAAGAGTTTACAAAACCTTGGAGTCGAATGTCTTGACCTATTCTACGTGCATCGATTCGATCGTGCCACCCCAGTCGAGAAGACTATGGAAGCTTTGATTGAGCTGAAGAGGTCAGTCAAGGCATTCACGATCATACTAGGTGTTTCAAGTGCTAACTTATACATGAATTTGAAATCCAGGGAAGGAAAAATTAAGCATATCGGCTTATCAGAGCCGAGTTCAGACACTGTCTCTCGAGCGTGCGCTATTCATCCCGTTTCAGCAGTTCAGATCGAATATAATCCCTGGAGTCTCGATATAGAGACGGAGGCGGGCACACATCTTCTAGCAACCTGCCGCAAGCTCGGTGTGGCGATCGTTGCTTATTCACCACTTGGCAGAGGGTTTCTCTCCGGCAAGTTCCAGTCGCCTGATGATCTAGATGCGATGGATAAACGTCGGGCTCTCCCCCGATTCAGCCCGGAGAACTTCCCCAAAAATCTCGAGCTCGCGATTACAATTAAGGATTTAGCTGCGACTAAGAATTGTACACCTGCTCAGTTAACGCTAGCATGGATCATGGCTCAGGGACAAGATATGTTTCCCATTCCAGGAACGAAGAATCTGAACTACTTGGAGCAGAATGTTAGTTCTATCGAGGTTCAGATCACTCTGGAGGACGACAAGCATATTAGGGAAATAATCAAACGCATGGGAGGAGCCAGCGGCGCCAGACAAGTTGCCAATGGGAATGCGCTTGCTGATACGCCTGAGCTTGATTGAATCGCATTTGCGAAAGATTAAGCTATACAGATAAAAGGGGAAAGTTGGACATCAATGCCTTTACGGTGTTCTAGCAACAATGACGAAGATCTTAGACTCAACGCTCACGATCGATCTGCTCACTTCAAAAATTCTTTCACAGCCTTCAAGTATCCCATTATACTCGAGCAAGCATATGTGATTTATAACGGTAAATTCACGGTACAGTATAAGACGACCTAGAGCAAGACTGCGCTATATGAGTCGGCATAGTGCAGAAATAATGTTAGGTTTACACAAATGTTGTGAGCATGCCTTCTAAGTGGTCAGTAAGACTCAGCAAGTTAGGATGTAACCTTAGGTTAAGGGTTATGCTGCTAGCCGAATACTTAGATAGGTGCCTCCTCTATCATGTTATTCTTACCTGCCTACTCTAAGTACCTAGCCTAATAACACATCTGCGCATGAAAAGGTGCATGGGTTACTGCCTGTTTATTTTCAATCGGGACTTTGAAACAAAGTAGGTACCGGGTAACTGCGTTAAATGCACCTGATAGACAAGCTCCTTCCCAAGCCAGCCCAACCGGCCGATCTTCTTTTTACTTACCACTACCACTACCTACTACCAATAGGTACCAACTCCCGAGGTCTTCCTTCCTCTCTGTACCTAAACGATAGTTTCTTCGTCTTGCCATGAATGTTTCACTTTTCAACTATTGGGCCACCGTTTTCCTTAAGCAGAAGGCGGGAAAGCACACTCCTCCGCTCTCCAGAAAGGCAACATCTTGTCACTTATCTATGTGCACAGCACCTTTTCGTCAATCCAGTACTTCAACGTATGTGAGTTGCAGCACGCTTTGGGGTGGTAGCTCTCACTTCTAATCGACTCCCTCACACTTAGCTATTGCGATGCAGCCGTGTCGATATCATCTGACAGCCGCCGGCTGCCGGCTGCCGGAAAGGCGAGTTGTGTAGTTTTTCCCATCCTGACCCTAGCAAACCCAATAATGCACGACCGAGTCTACAGGATGCTAAGTCAGCGGACGACAAGCCCCCATCTCAACCTATCGTGAGCAATGAGAGCGATCAACGCTTCTACCAGTGGCGCCGAATGATCCCACGAGAGCCACACGATCCAAGCGCATCTTTTAGTCAGAGACTCGAAAGGTTCTTTCAGCTAGGCCTCGCCCTTGTAGAAGGTGATCTCGGCCTAATAATACATTTCTTTTTATAGGCAATTCTCAAAGTTCTTCTTGATAATGGAAGCGCTGCGTCCATTGGCCCTATACTCTGTGTTTGTTACACAAACCATGCGCTGGACCAATTATTAGAGCACCTCTGGCATCGGGGCATCACACAGATAATTCGAATTGGAAGTCGCTCAAGATCGATACTTCTCGAAAATGTCAATTTGAAGAAGGTTGCGAAGGAGATTGAGCGTACCAAGGCGAAAAAAAAGGCAGCTTGGACACATGGGACCAAACTTACCAATGTCGGAGAAGAGATGAAGTCTTGCATGAACCAAATGGAAACTGCAACTTCGGCGACAGCTATCAAGAAATACCTAGTTGAATGCGGCAACTCTACATTCTGTGATGCTATATTCGGTGCTGAGGCAGAGGAAAATTGGACAAAAGTCACCTACAAAGATGAAAACGCATCGCTGAATGCATGGACTTCTGCTGGTGCGAACGTATATGATCTTCCACGCTCTATAAACGTACTGAAAACTCAATCTCCTAATAGCTTAAGCCGACAAGAGCGACAAGTTCTCTTCCATAACTGGGCTAGAGAACTGATGGAAGAGCACGTTGAGGAGTTTGTCTCCCTGGAGGCAGATTATCGCAAGGCAAAAAGTGACTTAGAAGCCGTACAGCGAGAAATCGATCTGCGAGTTCTTTCTCAATTTCGAATCGTCGGTGTGACCACCACGGGCCTTGCAAAGAGTCTTGACCTGCTTCGAAAAGTAAATATAAAGGTCTTACTCTGCGAGGAGGCAGGCGAGGTATTGGAGAGCCACATCCTCACGGCTTTACTTCCCTCGCTGGAGCACGTCATTCTGATTGGCGATCATTTACAATTGCGTCCGCAAATCGCAAACTACGAGCTCTCTGTTAACAATCCCTGGGGGAACCATACTCATTGGACGTTTCGCTATTTGAAAGGCTGGTAAAGCCGACTCATCTATCCCAACCAAAGCTAGCATTTGACACGCTAACCGTACAACGAAGGATGCATCCATCTATATCAAGACTCATTCTAGAAACAACATATTCTAATCTCGAGGATGCTGCTTATTTGTCGGACTATCCGAAAGTTGTTGGCATGCGAAAACGCTTGTTTTGGTTTGACCACACCGAACCAGAGAGCAAATCGGATCCCACGCAACCTTTGAGCACTAATCACACAAACGACTTCGAAGTAGATATGGTGTCTGCGATGGTTTCGCACCTCGTCCGTCAGGGCGTTTATGAACGTAATCAAATTGCTGTATTGACACCATATTTAGGACAACTGCACAAGCTAAGGAAGAGGCTACGCAACTCGCTTGAAATTGTATTGGGAGATCGGGATTCTGATGAAGTTAACAAACAAGGCCTCGAAGTCGGCACCGAAACCCTACCTGAAATCCAAAAGAAGTCTCTAGGGAATGTTTGACGTTAGCTACAGTCGACAATTTTCAAGGAGAAGAGGCGGATGTAATCGTGATATCTCTCGGTAAGGAGTTCTAGGAATCATCCTTTTCTTGTTTTAGCAACTATCAGAACATGAGATTTCCTTTTTCTTAATCAAGGTCTAAAAGATCTTAACAAAATGCGATAGCTGACCCATTGTATTACAGTGCCTAGCAACCCAGAAGGTCGATGTGGGGTTTTGAAAACATCAAATCGCATCAACGTATTATTGTCATGTGCAAAACACGGCATGTATATCTTTGGGAATGATGCAACCTATTCCTGAGTTCAAATGTGGTCGGAAATTATTCGTATGTTGAAATCCGAAGGCAACTTTGGCACCAAACTCCCACTTCGATGTCCGCGTCATAAAGATAAGTTCATTGAAGTTGGAAGCCTTGACGATTTCGGAAGAATGTCCCCCGAGGCAGGCTGCGACGTTCGATGTCTTTAGAAGCTTCCCTGTGGTCACACTTGCACCAGTCCTTGCCATTCGACAGTTTTGCACAAAGTAGTAAGGTGCCTCGGATCTTGTTCGCGATCACTGCCTTTTTGCGATCACCCATGCCGAAATGTCTGCGGGGACCCTTGTGAGGAAAAGTGCTCAACCGTGCTCACAGGGCAAAAAGTAGTGCTACGTTGCGGTCATACTATGATTTCTTCCCAGTGTTGGCAAATCCTCAAGCTCGTGTCGATTACTTGTACGGCGGTTACCGAAAAAATTGTACCTGGTTGTGGTCATAAGGTCAAAGTGCCTTGCTACGAAGACGTAAGCACGAATTTGTACAAGTGCAAAGCTCGATGTGGCCACTCCCTTCCTTGTGGACATTTGTGCTCTCAGTCATGCGGTACATGTAGAACATTGATTGATGGCAATGTGACTGTTGAAAATCACCCGCCGTGTAACAGTCTGTGTCAGAGAGACTATAGCACATGTGCACACTCATGTTCGAGACGATGCCACCCAGGTGAAGAGTGCTCGCCTTGCGACAAGCCTTGTGATATACAATTGCAAAGGACTTGCTGGCAACAATCGGACGCCCTGGACAACTGCTCATTGCCGGTGAACACCTCCAACAAATGAAATCCATAGCGGAATAGGTTAGCTATGGTCGCTATGACCCCGTTATACGACCATATTGTGAAATTGCTCGATATGTTTACCTTGTTGCAGTTGAGGAGCAGCCATTCGAACAAGTAAAAGACCTAGTTGCGTATGCTCGGTGCCATTAAGCTGGCGTTGACCAGGTCCTGCTAAACACATCCAAACTTGAAACCAGGGGCTTGCTTTTGGCAGGCAGCCTCCTTCTCCGTTGTGATCTCTTGATCCGAAGGGACTTCGTAGCTCTCTGTCTTAAGGCGGTTAAGCTGACGATCATTACTCTCAATCTTACGACGACTCTATAAGATTGTAACGAACTTATTCGTATAGCCAGAGAGAAGAAGTATTTGTATCATGAGGCAGAAGGGCATATTTACTTTACCCAATTCGTAGCCCTGGTCCCCCTCCTTTACATCGAAAAGCAATCGCCAAACGCAGAAGAGACAGAGAATATGGATTGGCTGAAGGCACAATGCGATGAGCATCTCGCCGAGGCTCGTGATCTTTTAAGTCGATATGAGGGCGCGGCATCATACTTACTCAAAGAGCTTGAGACAACAGAAATTCATGCTCAACAACCACCGGTACGCTCATGTTAGTGTAGAGAGGAAGCGTTCCGTTTGGTTAGCGATGTCCAGGGAGCTTCGAGGAATAGGTCACTTGTGTACGTGCCAAAATGGACACCCCTTTACGGTGGGCGAGTGCGGCATGCCGGTGGAAGAGGCGCGTTGCCCTGAATGTAGCGCGGCGGTCGGATATCACCAGACTGCTCAAGGTTGAACGCTATCGGTACTGCTGCTGACGCCCTACACCTTTGAGAACATAATGATTGCCTAGACTATCGTCTGGGGAATCGACCTAGTTGCTAGGAAAGTTCAGCTTTGCTACTCACCATCTTGCTATAGGCTAAAAGTTCCATAGACAATGAAATTTTCTGTTATTGTTCGCTTTCTCATTTTGCTGTGTTGTATACAGCTAGCCCCTATTAGCCGATTTTGTAGTCAGCCACTCACACGACTTCACTACACAACTATCTACACTCCTTTTCCATAAAGCGTTATTCATTCCATTGCAGTGGCAGTATTCGCCTTGTAAGTGTCTGGGCCAGACTACCTAATTGAGATAATTGGCGCTACATTATAACAAAGCAAGGAAATACCCTTGGAAGAACGCTTACTGGACTGTAACTAATAACAACATGAAGCTAAACGCTGGGAATAATTTCCACAAACCAAAGCTATGACGATAATTATGCGAAATTTGCCCTTGATCCATCTTTCAGGTCTTTCCAACGAAAGTTTTACTCACCCCTGGTCATTTATTGAGCGGAGGGCTCGGAGTCGTTGTATAGCCCTGTCACTGTTCCAAAACTCGCGGTTGGCGATGTTGTCTCCTCGCATGGCATGGCGCTACGATACAATCGGGAGGCCGAACTGCTCCATCGCAAAGCTAGCAGCAACCGCACCACGCAGGCAAGAGTCTCTCAGGTTGATGCCATCTCTTAAGGCGACGGTGAAAGCTCCGAGGAACGCGCTTCCTCCGCCGGTGAAGTCGACTATAGTTTTGCGGTTTGAATATTGACTGTACGCCTTCACCCACCCTTGGTCTTTGCCTTGTCTGTAATAATAACCGAACGGTTCGCAGCAAACTATCAACACGCCGTCTCCTACAATGCCAATACCTGATCGAGGGAATGTCTCGGCCAGTGTCTCGACGGATTTGCGCACATCTTGCTCTTCTGAGGCTATGGGGTACCCCACCCCCCCGACGATATCTCCCAATTCTTGATAGCTCAGGCAGAAAACGCCTACTAATGGTAGTACCGCAAGGTAAGATTCCAGAGTTTCTTTGAAACTCGCTTCTTCCTTGTCCCCTGGGTCTTCTGGCGCAGCCCTTACATGAACAGGCTGCCACACGACATTAGGGGGGTGAATTCCGATTCTTTTCCGATACTCTATTAGATAGCGTAGCTGCCGTATTACGACGCAAGGGACACATGAGAGATGAAATACTCTGGCGGTAAGGAGAGAGTTGCCCCGTAGGTTGCGGACTACCGGCGCGTAGGGAGGGTCTTGGTGCGATACCGTTCTCTCTATGAAACGTCAGTCTCCGATACGTGACCGATCGTAAACAGTATTACTTACGCAAACGGTCCTGATTTTCGTATCTGATATGAACTCTGTTGATCGGTAGGTTGTAGTAATGACGGGTAGCAATCGCCACATTCCATAATCCTAGCGTGTCGAACAATTTAACGGGATAGTCGTACCTAGTGACAACGATGCATCCGATGTTCTGCGATTGCTTTCTAGGCTTGAACAGTCGGGCACCGAATGTGGCTAGGTTGAATAGTAAGCAACTATCCGAATGCCAAAGCGAAAGTGTCAAAGTAAAATAGAAAACATGAAGTATACCCCATAGTCCCTCTCCTCCTAACTCGGATTGTTTTGGCTTCCCCGGGTACTCTATGTCATCCTACACAATCGTGCCCAAAGAGACGAACAGTATCTCATCAGTTTCGGTATCGTCGGAATCGTCAGTGGTATACTATAGAACCTCTTTTCCACGACCCCTGATATCGATTTCGCGATCCCCGGCGTTGGAGGGACCAGCCCCAACCTCAGGTTGGTCATTTTCGGCACCAGCTTGGTTATCCTTGACATCAGCTTGGTTGCCCTCCACTTCAGCTGGATCATCCTCGACTTCACGTAGGCGGCGCTTGAATTTGCGGGCCCAGAACCTACTAAATTTGTGACCCATGATGATTATGATGATGTACCAGGGGCGTAGTTTCTTATTGGAAAAAAAAATAATATGTAGTGGCAAAGCTGCCGAATAGGAGAACCGAGCTAGAGATCCCGTGTCGACAGGGTCTCTGGATCTATGAAGGGTTGAGATATCATGCGCTGAATAATTCGATGGTTTCCGAGGACTTGCTCACTCGTTCGTAGCAGCGCGTTAGATGTGTCAGCTACCACGATCACAGTTTCCCTATCGCTTCTATTACATTACGCCTGCCGGCATATAGAAAGCGTGAATAACTGCAAGAGTCGCAGAAGGCTGAGAAGCGACAATCGAGGGCGTTGGGAATTCCTGCTAAAGCATATCCTTCATTTATCAGATGTTCGGAGCCAATAGCAGGTAGAACGAGATACCTAGGTTCATGCTAATTGGAAAGTACCTACCTAAGATACCCAAATGTCATAAGAATAATCTGATAACGAGTCCATCGATACGCGAACGTGAATACAGGTGTGCAAGTTTCTGCAGCAGCGACCTCCTTGGGGTATCAGAATTTGGTTAGCGAGTCAACTCTGACGCAGCTGGGTGGATGAGGATCATCGTCATAGCACGAAGGAAATAAGTACCTAGGTATGTAGGTATGTAGGTGCCTGCCTGGTGTAAGTAAAATGTATATCGATATTGTGGATAGAAATAAACAACAACCTGCCTAAAAGAATTCGCTGCAACAGCAAGTTTAGTAGTCATACAGCATACGCGTTCACCATGATTCGTTTATTCTACAGGAAAGGTGTCATTGAACACCCACTGCCGCTTTTCCTATATATGACGGTCAAGCATAACAAGCGACAACTCGAGTTCGAAAACAATCGAGTGCGTTGATCAAAACGTGATGTTGGGAATGGCCGAAAACATCTGTAGGAGCCAACAATTAGTCGAGAGGTCATCTGAAATGATAGATATAACTCTGGGGCACATGTAAGAAGGCGAGTGATAGGAATCAATGCATTGTCCATGATATTCGGCGCTCTATATATTCACTACTCATTATCCTCCTGGATGGATCACTTGCGCCGACGAAATCGACTGCCAAATCCAGGCCCGCCCTTTGATCCCGTGTTTTTCAGCTTCAAACGCTTGAAGTTCGCGTGTGCCAGCTCATTAACTTTTCTAGCAACTTTCTTTATTTTGCCCTCCTTCTTCTCTGTCTTGGCTGTCTTCTTAGGCTGCTTTCTCTCTAGGGTCTCGTCTTCCGCATCCGAAGCATTGAATTCCGAATCCGAGTCGATGTCGGACAGACCTTCTATGCTCTTGCTCGGGTCGAATTGCGTTTCTGGGACGACCTTTCCGTCCTCGTCACCTTGTCCGATCTCGCTTCCGGCGTCATCCTTCATCGGGGCCTGTGGTGGTTTGGCTCTCGTAGGTCGCATGTTGACCCGCCGGGTTGTCCTTTTCTGACCCTTCTTCTTATACACTCTTAGAGGCTGGCCATCACGCCCCTTCGTCTCCTCTGTTGGGCTGTCATATAGAGCTTCATCATCAAATCCTCCCAGAAGTTGAGGCCCCTGAGTGTCAGGCTCCAGGATTTCTAGTGATGCCTTAGATACCGGCATTGCAGGTTTCGGGACACTGGATGAGTCTGTCTCGTTCTCCATTTCGTGTAAGGCTTCCAATTCATCATCAAGCTTCTCCTCTTCTAGCTTCCGCAAACCTGCAACCACACTGCTGAGGCTGCGACCAAGGGGTTTCCGAGGAAGTCGCAGCGGCGCAGGTGGCGACAAATAGTCCCCGTCCTCATTGACAGTCGGCATCGGCGCTCTCCTCAGGAAGGTAGGCGTCGCCAGATGAAGCTTTGAGACGGAACTGGGTGTCCTAGCTCCTAAGGGGTTGTCCTCCTTTCGTTTGCTCGGTGTCATGAAGGTGTTGAGCATGTTGCGCTTAGATGACGACATGGGCGTCCTCCCGAGCTTCAAGTCATCCATCTCGCGGGCCGGTCTCTTACTAGGAGTGGCTTGCAATCTGGAATTCTTTCCTACAGCATCGCCGTTGGGAGGTTGGTTCTCGTTGTTTTCCTCAAGAAGATCAAACATGCCCAGAATCCGCCCATTCTTTTGTGGTGTCGGGCCAATTGAGGTGGGCATGGCGGGACTGAAGAGTATCCGGGAGGAGGGCGTCTGGAAGATGCCATCATCTACGTCAACGTCAATCGTACGGACTCTCGACGGGGTCCACACAGACTTGGGACGTTTCGAGGGTGTCTGGGAGGGATCGTTCTCGGATGTGCGCTTGCGAGGCCGCGACGGGGTTGCTGGTTGCTTTCCGGCGAGGACATCTCGGACGTGGTTGTATTTTTTGTATTTCGAGGCTGGCGCAAAACAATTAGTTCTTAGAGTTAGAAGAAGAAGGCAGGGTTGCAATTACCTATACTGGGGTTTTGCTTAATATCCTGACGGCCAGGTTTCTTTCCGCCATTGCGATTTGCCCAGTCGGTCTCGAACTGCTTCAACTCGGTGCGCAGCTGCGATGACTTCGCCTCGTATCTACGTCTAGCATCTTCATCCATAGATATCTCCATGGTTCCTTTCTATAAATGAAATGACAATACAGTAATCAATAAACAGATAATCCGGCTGTTCAATGATGGTCGTAACTCATGCCAAGGACATAAATATGGTCATGAACAAAGTGGCTTTGTGGGGGTTCGCAAGTAGGTATTTAAGGTGATGGGTATGTAAGACGCGCCTCACGCGACAAAGCCCTCTACTTAAATTGGTAAATTGATACGTATTTACGCGACGTGACGTGATTGCCGTAACTAGTATAGTGGGGCTCTAACAAGCATAAAGTTAGGTAGGTATGTGGAGCCTTCAAGTTTCCTATCCTGGTTAAACATTCCCAATTACCAAGCTACCTCCCTACCTAAGGTATGCAGTTCATACTCGAACAGCTACGTCTTTGGTGCAAAGAACACAGTCCGCCTCTGTTGCTCCATGGATGCTGAGGGTGTCTCCAACGATCTCCAGTCAAAAGTCCTTCAAAACACTCTTGCAGAAGTTGCGGCTAGGAGCGAGCCGACCGATGAAGGACAACTGAGCGAACCATGTTGCGTCATCTGTCTCGATAGCATCACAGAAGCTTGCGAGGCGAGGCCTTGCAAACATCGAAACTTTGACTATGTCTGTCTCTTGAACTGGCTCGAGCGTTTATCGAAATGTCCTCTATGCAAAAGCAGCATACATGAGGTAGGATACGACTTCGATTACGAGGGTCCTGGAACGAGTCGTGTGTACCTGGTGCCACAGGTGACAAACGACACTCGCCAGAATGAGCAAACCCAAGCCCAACCACCCAGGCCACGATGGACAGCCGAACGAACTAGTAGGCGTCACTACGAGCATTCTCGGCATCAGCCAGTGACCCAGGACCGCGCCATTGTTCGTCGTCAGCAAATCTATCGGAATCGGCTCTACTCGTTACACATAGGGTCTAACTCCAGGTCGCGCTATAGAGACATAACACCTGCTCTGTTTGAATCGGAACCGGAGCTGGTCTCACGCGCACGAGCTTGGCTAAGACGAGAATTGCAGGTTTTCGCATTTCTTCGCACCCCGAGCAGTCCACAAAGCAGCGATGATGCTATGACGAGACGGCGCGCAAACAATGCGGAGTTTTTGCTGGAATACATTATTGCTATCTTGAAAACAGTCGATATTCAGGGCAGCCAGGGGGCCGCAGAAGATATGCTCTCCGACTTTCTCGGCCGCGAAAACACGAAGCTGCTCCTTCATGAGTTGCGAAGTTTTCTACGCAGCCCCTGGTCGATAGAAGCATGGGATCGTAAAGTCCAGTATCCATCTTCAACTGCGAAGCCCGTCAAATGCGAAGATGAAGATGCTGAGTATCGAGGTGGTCCTTCGGGAGGCGGACCTGTCCGCAGCCACAACCGATTGAGCCAAGGACAGATGAGAGGTGATTCTTATCGCCCATCTTACTCCAAGAGTCCGTATGGCCGCCACAACATTCCTCGTCACAAGAGTCCAGGCCGAAAAGTGACACACAAGCCATAAATCATAAACATTAATTAACAATAACTTTCCCGACCTATTGATCCCCGAACACGCTAAGCTTAGCATGTTCAATGAACTCCAAGAGATATAGTCTTATATACAGCTGACTAAAAAAGCCTATTACCCTAAAAATATACAGGGAGACTAATCGATCAATCACCGTCTTTGGTGAAATACGAACCCGTTTCATCGCAATTTGAAGACAATTCGAATCGACTCAGCGGACGAGCGGGATGAACACCGATGTAAAGCATCAATATCCGTCCTAACGTTCCAACCGCTACTAGCTTAAAGTAATAGAATATCTATTGATATCCAAGAGAGACGGGCAGTGTTCATTACTGTAATGAAGCAGTCTGACACATACATAGCTTCTTGATTAAGTACATATAGTCCAGTTGATCATAGCCCTCATCGGTAATGATCCCAGTCAACCAAGAATCTGGAGTGCGGTTGTCATCCGCACGGCAGGCAATACGATAGCCCAAGTAAGCCTCACATAATTCTGAATAGGTGTGGCACTCTGCATTCGGTAACACTCCAAATGACATGATGAGGGAAATGCATTTAGTATGGTGACATACATGTGTCTATTTTAAGGACTACTGACGAGCTGTAGAGTACCGAAATGGCTGGGGTTTAGCTTTCCCTACCCTCAGTAGAGCGACTACCTCAAGCCTAACTGCAACACATATGATTTCAACGGTCCCAAATTACCAAGTTATACCTTCTTCTGTATTGTATCTATACATCACTGGGCTCTTTCTCATATTTTTGAATTACTCAACTCAGTCGTGTCTCGTTCTCCCACTCACAGGCTTTCCTTGCTCACCAGAACTCGTTCGTCGGAATTACCGTGGATTATATGACAGGAAAATAAACCATTGACGCTGTCGCTTTTTGACGCAGGTGACACGTGGTTGATTGATACCCCGGACCTCCTACCTTTTTCCGAGCAGGCCAATCTGGATAAATACAAGAAGGTTTCCGCGGCCCATGCGAACGCTTTTGGCTATTGGATGTAACTCTTCGCGCGCCCAGGTTCCGACTACCCAGCTCATTGTCAAGCCGGCTAGATGGCCATCGCAAGGTCATCCATGCCACATCGGCAGTTGTTGCCTGCGGCTTGGCGGCGAACTGTCATGCTGCGGTGCGAGATAAAATCTACGATGCATGTCCGCTGTGGGAAGAGATGAAGGTCTTCCCTGTGTTGCATCGAGGAGTGGCCTTTCACAGCTTCTAGCTCAGGTGTCCCTTCGTTTACTCCCCACCAATATCGTTGAAGTCAAGTCAAATTAAGTCACAATGTATTGGCGTTCTCTCCTTGCGGCTGTGGCTGTGGCGCCCGCTGTAGACGCTGCTGCGACTCTTCGGTTCTCGTGCTCACAGCTTGTGGTCGATCGACTTGATCCGTAAGTCGACATTTCACTCCCTACGAAGATGTTTTGAAGGCTAAAGAACGACAGTCTCGTCAACCCCGGCGCGTTGCCCTCTCCTCATCTCCACCAGATTGTTGGAGGGAATGCTTTCAACGCCACGATGGATCCAGCGGTACACGATTTGCCGTCAACAGCGACGTGCACATCATGCACACCCGTAGAAGATTTCAGCAATTATTGGACGGTAGGCAGCGTTATTTCTTTCTTATCCTGGGTTCTCTTTCAGCATAAAGCTTCCTTTTCAAGTCAAGATAATTTTCGAGACTCATCATGAGACTACGAATGGCAATAGCTGACTATGGGTGGTAGGCGACCTTGTTTTTCCGGTACGAGACGCCAGTCTCTAACATATCTCTGCTCTATTTACTGACTTGTTAACTAGTTCAAGGAATGGGACACTTCACCAAGTCAAAACATTTGGCAACGAGCTTGGTTTTACCGGCGCGACCGGAGGCCAGACTGTCTACTACCTTTCACAAGGTTAGTTGTACTCGAATCTCGAAGTTCTTAAGCAAGCGGCAATATCTGATACCTATGTTTTGGGTAGGCAAGGTGACAGCGTTCAAACCCGGTTTCAGAATGACTGTAGGGGACCCCAACTTCCGAACGGCGGCAGAGTTGCAAGCAAAGTATAAGTACATGGATTTTACGTGTCTGCAAACCTCCATGACAAGGGGCGGTCAGACTCTGAACTTTCCTACGAGGCCCTGCGCGGCTGGTATCATGGTCAGCATACGCTTCCCGACATGCTGGGATGGAAAGAACACGGATAGCCCAGATCATCAGAGCCACGTCGCCTATCCCAACGGCAATGCTTGCCCCGCGAGCCATCCCGTCACTGTCCCTCAGGTATTCTACGAGACGTGAGTACCCCTTAGCAGAGTCTCTGTAGGTCATTACGCTAAAGTGAATTTGAAAAGCTACTGGGACACGCGCCCATTCAACAACCAGGCTGAATGGCCAACCGACGGTTCTCAACCATTCGTGTGGTCGTTTGGCGATAAAACAGGTTAGTTTCACACTTGAACGCCCAACTCCACCCCCCACCAACAACACAACAAAACCCGCAATCAATAACCTCAATCACATTTACATCTCTATATGCCCATACTAGAATCATGCGACCGACCCCCTCAGTCAAACGCGCGATTCTCATATGAACTGACTCAATACCAGGTTATGGAATTCATGGAGATTACGTATTCGGGTGGAAAGGTGATGCGTTGCAGAGAGCCATGGACCAAAATTGCAACAGTGACCTATTTCAGAACAAGATAAATTGCAACACGCTGAAGACGCAGTCTCTAGCTGACGCCAATAAGTGTACTATTTCAAGAAAGGTCGACGACAGCTTGGATGGTTGGTTAACTTCCCTTCCGGGTAACATGCCTATCATGTAAACTTGTATTATCCGTGTCGATGTTCGGGGTTCCGATTTCTGATTGGCTACCAATCTATCTGCTCAGTCTTAATTAAACATTCTTCCAAACAGCTCGTGCATATGCCTGCAACTGTGCAATACTAATAATGTAATCCCCCTGTAGTGGACCAGGAGGCTGTAGAAAGAGAAGCCGAAACGAAAGTATCAGGGCACCACTAGTAACATGGTATGAATCGGTGGCGATATCCCGTGTGATACCGATGCTTTGCTGTAATACTGGCTGGAGAGCAATGCCACAGGTCTCCTGTCGTGTTCTCGTAGCTCCTTGGCGATTCTGTAGCTCTTCTTCCCATCTCTCGATGATAATCGTCTGGTTTTGGTGATCAAACTTGGTGAGGAGCACAATCTTGACGTCGTGGTTGGACGCTGAAAACCACCACCTCATATCATCTCGGAGGGCAGATGAAGACTCAGAGTCTCCCGCCTCGATGACCAGCGTTGGCCAAGAACCTTTTGGACCACGTTCCGACACTGGGCCACCACTTGAATCGCCTTCTCCGCCGTCACCACTATGACGACCTCGCGATCGAAAGGTAGTACTACCGATTGCTTTCCAGTCTCTCCGTTGATTATTTTGAGCAAGCTTGGCGGAATATTCGTTCCAGAGCTCAAGGTGAAGTGCTTCGTGTAGGTCGGTAGGGATCGTAAGAATTAGAAGACCCTGATCTGCATGGTACCGACGGATGCGAAAAGGGCGTTTTTCTCGGAGAGATAGGTCTTCGAAATCGGCAAGAGGGACGTCTACCTATGAATTAATAGATAATTCTTGAAAGGTTAGGGTCAAGGAAATATACTCTGAACAATGAGAAAGTCACCCTGAACCTGTCTAACTGCGTCGAAGAGGGCTTCGGCATTTGTGAATCGAATCGTAGGCATGTCATCTTTCTGATCTATGTCTGAGGCCACCGTAGTGGATAAGATTGAGACCGAGAAGGACGGGGATTCTGATGCCATTGTGAAGAGATAATTGATGGCGGGAGGAAAGTTGGTGAGGTGAGGAAAGTGGTTGCGCAAGGCCAAGAGCTTAAATACTCCTCGCTAGGCGATAGAGTAAAGCAGAACCTTATTGTGACTAACTTTTCATCAAAGCTAAAGCTGCCATTTTCGAAAAACCCGACATCAACACGGTAACTTAGAGTGGAATTTGGGTTCATAGAGGCTGTCTTGGGGAGATAATGCTTGTTGTATTACAACCCTGTGTATTTTGCAGTTAGCTTCCAATCAGTTCTAAGTATCACGTCAAGATCACTCATCTGTACAGTTGGACAATATTACTGTACCACCAGTTGATCAATCATGCGGTGTTGTATCTTACTAGCCTGAATACTTCGAGTTCGTTAATTGGAAAGCTTTGACTGACCTTGGGAAGGCAAAGCTGGAGGAGTTCATATCCGGACCCCCTTCGAACTCTAAAAGTGTCTGCAGCTTATCCATTGGTCAGTTCACTAATAAAGAATCAACCACAACTCTAAATATAGAGTTCGTAGCTTACGCACTTAAGCCTTTGAGGAGCTTTACGATTGCTGAGGAAGGAGGTTCAGGATGAACGACGAAGGGGGGGTCCAGGGGGTCTCCCCCTAGTATGTACCTAAGTACAAGTACTGCAAAGAACCTTTAAATCGAAGTGCCGGAGCACTTCGATTTACAGCGTATTTAAATTGAAGCTTCGCCGGCAAAGCTTTCTTTTTAGTGACAGCTTGCTTGGCACTACCTGGCATTTTTTGCTGTCTTTGAAGCAGAAGCTTCACGCATATACATCAGTGGGCAAGCATTGGAACGCTTCGTAAGTTAAATGTACACGTTCAGGCATATGTATCATGAAAGGGCATCAAGAGTGTGACAGCACTTCTGATTAACCCGAAACACCACTGCTTAGTTACCTGGTAGTCAACTGATTACCTCTCTCGGGTACGGATCTCGGATCAAGTCAATCATAATAGACAATCAATAGAACCAACGCGTCAAATAGACTTCTGTTGCAACCTCACAGCGAAATGAGGTCTTAGTCTGAAGACAAACAAACTCAATACAAGCCAATCATATCCCAGGATCAGTAGAGCAAGGGAGATGCAAATCAGGAATCAGCTAACATTGAATTCGAAAAGAACGATCTTATTGGCTTATACAGGCACTGGGTGGATTGAATCAAGCCCTTGATACATATATTCACTACATCTTACGTCGTTTCAACCAAACAGACCATAATATTCGCCTAATCAGAGAACTCAATCAGTAACTCGCAGGTCCGTCTTTCATGTCTATATAAGACGGTTCCTCCTCCCGCCTTTCATGCCCACTTCCTTCTCTCTTTCCTCAACTCCTTCGGTAGCTCGTACTTTGATCTTCTCCTACTCACGCCTGTTGCGTCTCACTTTGCTCATCTAACCTTGCCTACATGCCTTTTCTCTCTCAACCACTCCGCAGCTATCCAGATAAGTATGCCTTCCTTCTCCTGAAATATCTGTCAAGTGTTTTCTATCTCTATCTTCTACTCTCCACTAGATTTGTAACAACCAATACAACATCTTAATCTCCGAGATTATTTGCCATAACTGTCCTTACACAAGGGCAGTGTTTCTTCCCTATCATTGTCTTCCTTGCCTGTATCACATCTATCCCTTCTACTGCCGCGACCTCTATTCAGGTACCTCAATACCTTCTCTGTACCAAGTACTCCTCATGACCATAACAGTATATCAGCGACCTCCTCCAATTTCCCTCCTTCCTACTCTTCATACCTGGCACCCGGCTCTCTCTCACAGAGGCATTTGTACCTCCTTCACCATTACAACCTATCTTCCTGCTCCGCACTGATGCATGTGTCACGAACATGTCCGTTTGACACATTTTCCTCTGTACAGGTATTCCTCTTTTTCTTCTCCTTATGACCGTCCCGGGCAAGACATAAAACTACCCCGGACACCATCCTCCGCCCGAAAAAGACCGCCGTATCAACCGACGAGATACACGCGCCAAGGCCGCCTCCCGACCCGCGTCGACCGAGGTAATCGTCGCTCATCACCATCTTTTCCACGACAAGATGACGCATGATGAAGCAAGGCAAATCGACGCCAGCGATTACCTCTCGGCTGGCGATCAGGACACCCCCAACCTGGCGCCGACACGACATGCCGACGAGGGACCCAGCGACATGGTTCGCCTTAACTGCATCGGGCAGCGATTTGTTCTTCCCCCTTATCTCCATGGGGACTTGGACAAAAGACAACTGTCTTCGGAAGACCTTTGTTGCAAAAAGAATCCATTATAGTTATGGTAGATCAATGATACGATGGACCGTACCTAGTGAAGGTGCTGGGATGGACGATTATACCACTACGTCTAAGAGGCCCACGCAAGCTCAAACCTACATATCACTTTTCTTTCTCTTTTTCTTCTTTTCTATTGTATCCTTTTCTTTGTTTATACTTAGAGTTCGTTTATATTCGTGGAGGCCTTCTCTTGGAGGTCTTTCCTCGTTTGCGCGTTTGGATACGAGTCCAAACACAACTATACTGACGGAGCCTCGGCCGAAACACCTTTGGTGTCTCATGGGATGAGAGCTTATCCAGCTTCTCACCAGCCAAACTCTCCTACATAAACCTTTAGACTAGACTAGATTCTTAGATATCATGTTTTCTTTTTTTCCTCTTATCTATAGACTGTAATTTTCCGCAAAATGTTACACTCTGCAAATCGACATAGCTTTGTGATTGTTCCCGACTAGCATTGATCTCTATTATGGTGTTCATTTGGGAAGCTAAGGACTTAGATACCATATATGTGCACGCATCTTTACTTGTGATCTAAGAGATGTACTCCTATTTCAGGAAGACACTAGGTACTTTGTTTACCTATGGTTTGGTAGATCTCTTGCTCTTGCTCTTGCCTTCTCGTCCCAAAGGCGCCCCAAACGTATCCGCCACCCCTCCTATGCCGCGTCGAGCGCCCATTAGCTTACTAGAATGATGGATTCCTTGATGATATGATCAAAATTTCATGACGTATCCAACCTTACCCCCGCGCTCGCGAAGCTGATACTATAGGCATGTACTCAGTAATACCGACTCAGCGGCCTAGACTCTGCGGGTGGAAGCCAATAGGCCTTCCATGCAAATATATAGGTTTGTGTAGCGTTACAGACGGAGTTCAGCGAGTTCAACGTTATTTATTGCCCCCTCGCTAGCATTATTGGAGTGTATGATAATCGGTACGCTAGAGAGATGCGGCATGTGTCTCTGCGATACTCGCAGTAAATCAAATATATTCTGATCTTAAGTTTAGAGATGCTGTCTCTCCCTTTATCGTCTATAGCGGCCAATTCGACCAAGTTACCACCACAACTTTGAACTACGAATCGAGAGAGGGGGGACGAAGAGGAAGCAAAGTGCTGTACCGGAATTACGGAACAATCTCGAATATATCGCGTTACTCTAATACGTACAAATAAATCAATGTATTAAAGTGCGAAGGTGAGCCCCCAACGGAAAAACGCTAGGTAGGTAGTGTTGTTTGTGTCGTCTTGTTTCGGAGTGGTGGGGAGCGACAAGGGAGGTCTCGGGTTAGGGGACCTACTACTCCGTCTACTCGGCGGTATTCGAACACGGGCGTAGGTGGAGTTACGGAAGGTGTTGTTCTCTCCTGCTATTTTTAGTAAGGATTGGGGCCCCTCCGATCTACCGAGATCTCGTGTTGTCTACCATTAAGTGAAGTGAGTTGGTTGGATGCAACGTAGCAGCCAGCTACTTACCTACCCACCACCGTCATGTGAGATGTTCGGAACCCGAATTCAATCATACCCTCCCTCTATGAGAGAAAATCGGGCCTGCGATGAGAGGCGTCGACAAGCGCTGTGCACCTTGGACTTACAAACGCGGGCGCTAGATAACTATGTGCTTCCAACCTACTAGTACATGTAAGAAGACATAAAGGGTCGTGGGAGTTGTACAAGTATGTATGTCACAGATCTATATACAGTGGTATCATACTATATGCTGGCGAAAGTGATTTAATAGATAATCATACCCGTACCCTTTCTAACTGCTCGTTAAAGGTTTTCTAGCATAAACCGACATTCTATAAACAGTGCGAGGCATCCGTTAGTCTCATAGTATCGTCATATGTATAGATTCGAAGGAGAAAGCACGAACTCACATAGGATAATAAAAGTGAATATTTCGATTCATCAAGTCCTTGCGAACGTCGACGAGCAGCGTCTCGACGGCCTGGGGGCTCATGCCGAGGAATTTCGTAAAAAGACTAATACTAATACCGTAGAGACCCTCGAGGATGTTCTCCATCTGCAGGGCGCCAAGTTGCTTTTGCTCCTCGCCTTTGGCCCAGGGATTTCCCGGCACGGCAAAGACTTCTTCCCGCACGTCCTCAAACCCGGCGTCGCGCATCCACCGCCGGTACTTCACCGTGTTAAGCCCGCTGCGACCCGTGAACGTCAGGGCGTGGTTTAGCATGTGGTTCCACCGCTGCAACACCGTCCCATCCAACGTGCCATCAATCGACTGCAGCTTCACGTAATAGTCCTGAAGCTCTACCCACCCGCCGGGGTTCAGGTTGGCGTAGATAGAGGCGAATAGTTTGGGAAAGTCCGTTATCGAGCCCACCATGTGTCGCCCGTGTACGTAGTCGAATTTCGAGGAAAACATCCATTCGTCTTCTATGTCATCGATTTCGAAGCGGCAGTTCGGCGGTACGCTGTTGTATCGATAGTATAGTCAGCTTCGGCCCCAGCAATATAGCTTTGCGCTTCTTTCGTCCAGCGGCCCATGTGCGCACTCACTATTCTGGCTGGATAGGACTAAGATCAGTGCCTAGAACATCGGATATTGGGTGTTGAATAGCTAACGTGACCGGGTCAGTCAGTCAGTTTCGAATGATTTCAGGTTGAAGGGAGGTGACATACCAAATTCTATCGCCCATGTCCCAGTTCCCGTGCCGAAATCTAAAACTCTAGCTGGCTCCTGTATTGGAGCAAGGGCAAGTCGGTTGCCGAATACTTTAAGACATATTGCATGTTGTAAATCTGCCATGGCACGTCAATGAGGTGTCGCTTACTACCACTTATAAGTCCGATGGCCTCGACACTGGGGGCGTCTCGTACCTAAACGTTCCTGTTCTCTCTATCATTCGATGAATATCAGATTGTCCGATATCGTGCTCCAGTAGAATACTCACTTCATCATTAGGCATCCAATATTCTGTGCATCGATTGAAGGTGAGCCAAGACATCGGCAGGTATCACGTTCGTGACTGCGAAAACTTACTCCCTTCTTTATATCGGTGATATGTCCGTCCGTGCTCTTGAACGAAATTATATACACTAGACGTCACAGACGTACTTGATTGCCTATACATAATGCATTAGTCGAAGACTTGTGCGCAGGTATTTTAAACGTCACCATAGAGAATCTTCACTTACGCCTGATCGATATCAAAGATAGCCGAGTCAACGTCTCCATCATTATCATCATCGTCGACCTGAAGTCTCGTAAATCAGTTCTGCGCGCAAAGGAAAGTAGACGGTGTCCAAGAGAGGCCCACGCACACTTAACCCAGTAGAGAAGTCGCCAAAGGAGCGCGATGAGGGCGTGTCGCTATACGTGACGCTAGGAACCTGGTTTAGGCTGGGGAGGTGATCGTGCGACGAAGCCGGGTCCGAGCTAGAAGGCTCGCGGCTAGACTCGGGCATGCGGCCCTCATTTGGATGCGGCGAAGACATCTAGTTCAGGTAACTATTGATCCCGAATCGGAGAATGCGTCTCGATAACTACCCAAGGCCGAACCTCCGTGACGGACACACACGTCACGGTCCGCGGGCCCTTTCACGGCGGAGGCGGTACCGATGGTATGGTATGCGCAAAGTGAGTCGCAAAAACTGGTTCCTCAAACCCTGTCCGTGACCCTGTCCCGTAGCCCCCCGGTTCTCCCCGCAGTGCGATCGATGGTTACAGACAGACAGATAACTACCTGGGTACCGTAGATAGACTGGTTGGCTGGCACGTGCGTCTGTCGCTACATAAAATGACGCGCCGATCCAAACTGCGATGCGATCAAAATGCAAAAGTGGCAGACGGCCCGTGTACCATGCGCACGCAAGTACCACGAACAAACTACCTAATTAGATTCAGACCTCAGTTTAGACAGCGCATGTCAGTCAAAGTAGATGTTTTAATTCATTGGTCGCAAAATTCTCATTGCTTAGGTAGGCCCAGCTCTGCCACTACCTGCTTAAGTAAGTTGTAATCCGCAGAGTCCAGTCCCAAGGTTCTGGGCATCCTTTTTCTCTCTTGAAGACGGTAGGGGTAGGGGGGGCGCGCGAATGATGGGCTAGACCCTCTTAAGTCAAGCATCCTTGTCCTTTGGAGGCATGCTTATCTCGGTTCCGACTACCTCCTCTGAATCGTCTCCCGCAATGTCCACATCTATTATCTTGGGGACTGTGCTTCACCGAAGGTGAACATAACAAATGATTTAAGCGTGAAGAAGAGAAGATCTTGCATAGTGTCTAACTGTTTCCCCGTGCAGCTCTGTCTTACCTCATATTTCCCCCCTGGTTTGTATAAAGGAGGTACTGCGACATTTGGTGGAGTTGTCTTCCAATCCTCGTAGAATGAAGATAGAGAAGCAAAATAGCACCATATTCTTACTGAATTTTTACTTAAGAATCCAAACCTCTATTCGGTTCTTGAAGGCTGATCGATCGTTGTGGCTTATGTGTACACTCCTCCTTTCGCCCTTCTCTCTTTTCTGTGTCTATCGTCAGGCATACGCCAACCGTCTATAATTATTGTAAGATTGAAGCTCTAGCCACAACCAACCTTTCGGTTACGGGGAGACGCGGGAGGAGTTGGAGGATCGGGTGGAGGGGTAGGTGGTGGCGTGTGCTTCTTGTTCACCATTGTCGATGAGTGAGTGTGTGCGTCTAGGAGCGTGTCAGCGCTATCTCTGGGGGGTGGATGGGAAAAGCTGACATACTTACAGGGCGGTGTTATTCTTTTCATAGTTCTTGGATTGAGAGATGCTTGTGCCCAAAGACTTGTCTATAGTGAGATTCCAATGGTGTTATAAGTCTCCCCCGATATGAGTGCTCTATATCACCGCGCCACTCCGTGAGAACAAGGCTACCAGTGAATGAAGTATGCGACTAGCGGGTTCCTGAGAACAAAGCGGTGGCCTTTCGCAAACACTCCCGGGAGATATCATTCTAGCTGTCACGGTTCCCATAAAGCTATCACCTGACAGAAAAATCGTTGCCTGAGTTACCCGCCAGCAGTAGCACGCTAAGGTGGCAGTCAGGTATTTACTACCTAAGATGAGAAAGGTTAAAAGAGCCAACAAAAGCACAGTTCCTTTGACAGACATTCCCACAAGAAACCATATTGGGTTGAGTGGTAAAGTAGTCGGCAGGAAAAATCCTTGCGTCAGAGGTAGGGCTATAGGCATTCTAGGTTTTTCCAGTCCGCGGATGTTGAGCTTCGCCTTAAGCCGCAGGATTCGTTTTCTATAACCCTCGCGACTCCTGTTCGATTTAGGCTTGCACTGCTGTATTATATATATATATATATATGTATTTTATAGTAAGTCACATATAAACAAATTTGCTCAGGGGGAGTCGACGATCGCCTCGTAAATTACGGGGCAGCTCTAATAGATCAAACTTGTATCCAAAGATGAGTGATGAGTTTTTATGTTCGCTCACCTCACCCTTAGGTATGTAATATGAGTCGTTGTGCCCTCGAGCCTTTCATCATGCGGAGCATCCTACTACGTCTTAGTTGGTTACAATGTAATAGGCGTTCGCATAGTATTGCGACTTGACTCCAGGGAATTGAGGTCTGCTCTAGAGCAGGTCATGATATTCCGTAGCTGGAGAATTACAAGCCAAAATAATATTCAAAGGGATCCCAAGAAGATATTTGAACTTGGATGGTCATGGCCAAACCTTAGAAGACGTTACGTATGAAATGATACGGCCATTGATCGGTGCCTGGACGAATATATGAGTTAGGTTGCAGGAGGTTGAAGTGCGGAGAACGACGTCGGCCTGTCTCGGAGTGCTTATGTAAAGTCGAAGCCCCTCGCCGTGCTACGTACAAAATCGACAAGACCAGACGCAGAAGCAATTCACGTTCGGACTTCCGTTTTCCAAGCTTCATCCTCAAAAATCACTCAACGCTCGTCGCAATAATCAATCGCCATGGCTATTTACCACGTCGTCCAGTTCAAATTTAAGGCACTTCTCCCGCCAGAGGAGGTAAAAGCTGTAAGTAGTCTTGTCCACATAATACCTAGTAATCGTGTGTGGGGTAGTAGTCAGTTGTGGTACCTGTTTTGCTGACAATGGATGGATGGGTAGGCCTGTGATGGAATGCTCGCCCTCGGCGAGAAGTGCGGTAAGGCGGAACCATTTCCTCACGCTCCGAATACGATAGCTGATTTCGAGCGATATAGTGCATCCCACCTCCAATACGCCCTACGTGAAGACGCTGGGTGGCGGGAAGGACAGCAGCATAGAGGGCCGACAGGTGCGTCCACGGCATCTAAGACTTAAAATACGGATATTGATAAACAATAACAGAACGGATTCACGCACTGCTTCATCTCCAAGTTCGAGAATGAGGAGGACAGGAAGTATTACGTTGAAAAAGATCCTGCCCATCTCGCCTTCGTTGCGGACTTACTTGATAAAGTCGACGGCGTCCAGGTTATGGACTTTACACCCGGGGACTTCTAGATAAGTGGATGGATCGGTGATGAGTTGCACCTGTGACTGGCATTAAGTTCGGGTGAAATGCTGGTCGGGAAAGGATAAGGATCAGGTAGTGGAACTACGCCAAGCCGGGAAGCACACGTGTGTAGACACGCTATGAGGTGATGGATGAATTTGAGGGAATCGGTTTATATGACAATGACTAGTCTAACCTAGGATGATCAGTGAACAAGCTGATTAAATTTTACGATCTGATTCTCCCCAAAACACTTCATGAGTAAGCTACATGTAGATATCTTACTGCTAGCTTCACAGTAGGGACCTGTAGATAGGCAGGTAGGTATGTACCTAAATGCCTTGTGGAAAGGCCATGCGTTGCGGAACCCCGCACTTTGGCGTTACCGGAGTGCTGACACTCCACCAAAAAGATCCCTACTACTAAGCGGCGATACGTCATTTCCCGCTTGACTCACCTCAGGGCACCTATTCAATTCGTCGATTGGAACGCGTGCAGCAGCTTCCTTCAGCCCAAGCCCTGCCTAAACGCGCCATAACTAGGTATGTACGGTATGGTATGCCACCTACCTACCTTGTCGATAGACGAGCTCTGCCTACCTACATTTGGAAACTTGTCTAGTACCAGGACACAAACACAGCACTCGGAGGTCCATCATGTGACACCTGCGCTGGCGTCGCACGCTTTCCCTCGTCTTCCAACTTTATTACACACATTTACCATTGCAATCATCATACCACATACACCTGTTTCGAGAATCAGACCAACACCCGCATAATCACATCTTGTAGGGACGTCCAGCACCCTGGCTGCATCAATCAATATCACCCACACACTCTGAGTAATCTTTGTTCTTCTCCTCATTGCGTCCAGCAGACACTTCCCCCTCGGCCCTGTCCTACTTTGCTCCGATACGATACCCTCCCAGGCGCTAGACGCTAGGTCGAGTCGCTCAGAACTTGCGACTCTTCCAATTAGACCCTTTTTATCGCGTACATCATCCTCTTCAGGAGCTTGCGCACCAACGGAAGATACCCATCATTACCGAGCACCAACCATGCCGCAACAGCAAGCCGGCCCGATGCTCATCAACATCCCTCCTCCGCCCTCCAATCCGGAGACGCCCAGCGACATGCCGTACGTGATCCCTCATGACCTTATGTATCCTTCGTAGCCGCAGATAAGCTAATTACCGTTGCTGGCCACTATAGTGGCACCCCGAATAGCACTACTACATCCATGTCTGCCCTCTCGACCACTGCCATCAAAGACGGCCACCGCGGCCATGCCCATCTAGCTCTCGGCGGCCCCAAAGGCCACGGCCATCACCCATCCACCAACAGCCTAGAAGCCGAACGCGCTGATCGAATTAGCCGTCTCGCCGGCCTCGAGCGCGTCTCAACTATCCGTGCGACAAATCAACAACATGCTGGCAATGCCAGTTCTCCCCAAACAACCCCGACGTCCACGGGCTTCCCTACCCAAAACGCACCTACCGCCTTGACTCCGGCGTATTTCGACGCAAACGGTCAGCCCACGGCAGTAACTAAGATGAGCACAGTAGGTACCGCCTCCGCGACCGGCAGTGTCGGTGCTCGGACCACAACAGAATCTGGTGAACGCTACGAGGCCGATTTGACCGAGGTTGACGAGGACGGCATGAGCACAGATACAAATTACCGCCCCATGGACGTGGACTCCACCTCGGGCGCAATTGACCCCGTCGATGAAGATTTGGCCAACCGCTCTGTGGGCGGATTTGAAGATCGCATGAGCGACGACGGGACTGCTAGTCTTGTCGGCTTCGGAGAGGGTGCCAACAGTACGGTTAGCGGCCCCATTTACATCCGCAAGCAGCATCCTGGCACCGGCCCCGGCGGTATTTGGGGACTGGAGAGAAGCAGCTCAGGCTTGAGTCAAGAAGCCATGTCCAGGCACCGAGACATGCGAGACGTTGCAAGCAGCGATACCCCCGTAAGCTCCACGGCTGTTGCTGAGAGACGTGAGGCTAAATATGTAGACGGCATTGCGATGGAAGCTGGACATGTGGGCACGGCGGACGACGACATGTTTATCGATACGACTACCCGCGGACCCGTTCCTATCCAGCCTGGTCAGCACCAGACAAGCGCTCTGCGAGAGGGCGTCGGAGGGCCAGCCACCCGCGAAGCCGCTGAGCGCATAGTTCGCGAGCGGCTCGAGCAGGGAGGAGAGGGCCAAGGACCTGTCTTGGGCAGTTCACAGGGTGGTGAAAAAATTGGCAAGTTCTATTTCGAAGACAAGAAGTGAGGCGGCGTATTGCTCTTTTTCCCCTCTGCGCCTATCAAATTTGTCTTTAGCCGTCTTTTGTTCTAGCGTTTTGGTCGGAAAGGAACGTGGTAGTGGCTCCGAATCTCTACTGTACAGGTTTATTCATTTATGAGGTAGGCAGGCAACGTTCGCTATTATGAACAGACCAGGAGCACGGAGTTTGTGGGATTACGATTGACTAACCAATAAATCAATCAAATAAACTGATTGATTGAGTGTATAATCAATCAAAAGTGCAGTACTTACACAATCTATCTATACAGGTTAGCGGTTTGGAACGGCTCCAGTTCTGCGTGCGTGTTAATGTTGTGTCATGTCTTTAGAAGCGTGCCGGCGGCAAATCGTTTATGAGTTTGAGTTATACATAGTATACATACAACTTATTAAGGACTATGTGGTGTGACATCACTTGCTCCAGCCGGCCATTTCGATCATTTGATCCTGCAGCATAGGATAGGTGTATACCTAACGAATGATTTATGCGACAGGATGGGCAAGCAACATAGGTAGTATTGGTGAGTTTGTACTTTGAGGAAGAGAGAGCGAGTCGGTTAGAAGTGGGTGGTCTCACGGTTAATATCATATAATGTCCATGGTGCGAACACTGAATACGCAGCTCGGGAAATACCTACTGAGTAATAAATGATTGATCGTGGTACAGAGATCGTCTCGATTCAGCTCATGATGGTCTAGTCACATCACCAGTTCGTGAGACATTGATCTAATCTAAGCCTGTACCCCTACAACTGTTAGATACTTACCTCCGCGTGCCACTGTGATGCAAGACATCATCAAAGCGTTTCTCAGCCGTGTCTAGTGTATCCAGGTGTTCGACCCTCAGACATGTCTCGGAGCCATGTGGACGGCGGCCATGCGGTCTACTGCACTCGCGCCAAACCTCGAGGGAGTTCGCGTATCATGAAGTACTCGACGTCGTTCAGATAAGAATCATAAGCAGCACCCGGCTTTGTTGGGTCACGATTTCGATATTGTAACAAGATAGCGGAAACGGACATCATCATCATCAAGATATAATGGGCGCATTTCCTGTTCTTCGTTCCCAAATAGTCATGTTTCTGTTTCATCAAGTTCATGTTCCGTGAAAGTAGCTTTCCACCATCCGTCACTATTGAGACGTAAGATGTTAATTGCTGCGACGAAGATTGGAAGATTTGCCGCTGAAATCGATATTAACTCTCGTGTGTCGTTAAAGATATGCCCTCTCTAACTATAGCCATAAATGCATGGTTAACAAAGAGAGTAGCATACGATGCCGAATAACCGCTCAACAACGCGAATAAAAGATAGGTATTGGTACTGCAAGCTCGCGTCGTATTGAAATAACAGGCGACATGACGAGGTAGCGCAGTGCAACGTGGCATGGCGTTGCTGTTGTATTCAAGATCCGATGGTCATGGCTGTTCAACGTGCCTCTTCACTTTGCTTGCTTCGTGTGCCTTTGTTCCATTCGCTGAGAAGGAAAAAAAAATTGTCGTTTCACGTTCGAGTCTATACACGTAAGCAATTAACTAAATGATTAGCTACGTAGCATATCGTTTCCATATATGTTATCATATATCGCGCGCCAGTATGCAGCCATTATTCGTGTGCTGAGTGATTCAAGACCGGCGTCTCGAGTCCACTGTAATAGTGTACTAATTTGATGGCTCATGTCGTGATCATGACTGTTTTCGTGTTCCGAATTATCGGAAATTGGTCTGGTTTGACCAAAAGAAAAATATCATAGAGGTCACGCTATTGTGAGTTATTGTTAGCATGAGCCACAGAATGCCAATGGCGATCCTTTTGATGGGTGAGGCTGCAGGTAATAGTCGGGTTCGCGTGTTACAATTAGGTAACTATCCAGAAAAAGGTGATAAGATGCGACATTGATGACTCGAAGCAGGGGCCAGCGGGTAAAAAGGGGAGAAGCCAATAGCAGATTGATCATTGGTGTGGCAAATCATGCGTGGAAATTGCGAAAACCGTATTCAGTAGCGGTATCAGCGGTGTGTGGCGTTGAGCCGCAATTAACTGGCATAGTGTCCTCGTACTCCTAAGTTGAAGATTAGATCTCGCCCCGTCAGCTCGTGTCGAGGTAATTCCTAGCAACATGCGCATCTGATGTGTACATGGGAGTCCGATGTCGATCGCGGTTGCATTGACGAGATCCAGCCTACTAGCCCATCCTTATCAAGGTATAATTATCAATACGGCAAGTAGGTGTCCAGTTTTATGCCTCGAAACAACAAAATTTTTTACCGGGGGCTAGGTTTCCAGAAACAGGACACTAGATAAATCGTGGGACCAATGAATCATCAATGAGATCAGGAACAAATTACAAGGAGAGAAACCAATGTAGGGAAATAGGCGTCGACACACCAGTACGGAGATATTTGTGCAAATTTAACATTTGCTTCCGCCCTAATCCTACAGCATATTTAGATTTGCTCAACAGCATGTCAGAGGGGTAGGCGTGAGGTAATACATACGTTGAGTATGGATAATTTGATATAACGAGTCCTGAACAAGTAACTATGCGAATAAAATCTCAAAACAAATGGGACCGAGAGGCAGACCGACAAGAGCCAGGGCTGTTGTTGTGATCAGGGGTAAGCGTTCGGGATGGGTAGAAGATCTGCCCTGGTCGCCGGGGCCAAGGATCGCAAGTGGCTCCCTATTAAGATTGGCTGTCTTGGCCCGTCTCCGCTCTTTACGCCAGGTTGGAAGGTCCTGCAGAAAGATGCTCAGTACCTTGCAGTAGTGAGGGAATGGGTTATGGAAGTACCGTAGGAGCGAGAACGCACGTCCTTTACAACTAATAAGCATAAGCAACGCACGCAACATAGTGTATACTACAAGCATGTATATTACATACTTGTAGTGGTATCCCAATCACAACGAAATAAGGCACGAGGCACAGCAGAGGCACAGGCTTTACTTAGTAGGAGCAAGTTGAGTTTGGTTGGTTGGTTGGTTGGTTGGCAGGTAATCCAGCACCGGCTGATGCCTACTGACAGACAGAGAATAGCAGTAGTCTGAGGTTAGTACATAGTGAATAGAAAGCGACTATGCTGTGATGAGCGTTCGCCGGCGGCTGCGCGAGTGGCTGTCATGGTGGGGACTCCGATCTGGTCCGATCTAGGCTACTAGCATAGCGCGCTGAATTGTGGTGCAAATACGACATCGACCTTGACCAAGTCGATTTTAGCAGGAGTGATGATAGTCGATAGGTGGTCTCCGTCGAAAACGTCTGGAATTTCTAGTTTGGGCAAGGCTTCCTCCGGCTAATGATAGCAGTACTGTTAGGAGCATTCGTGATGAGTTGGTGCAAACTTTTGAAGTTTCGGCTCTTGGAAGAAGTGGATAATAAAGAGTTCCCACATGTAGCTCCATATATACAGTTCCACATGGCACTGGAGCGAATGGCAATGCAGCGTTGTAAAAGACACGATATGAGGGCCGCCAGGAGGATGCTAAAGTGGCAGACTGGATTGGCTAGAAATGTGGGGGAGGAGAAGCCCCCCTGTGTGCTGAAATTCTCGTGTTGTCCAGGGCGGCAGGGCTCGAAGGCGGTGGTAATTTTGGGAACATCCAATTGGAAGTTCCTCCGCATAGGCCCAATGCCCTAACTGTACTTAGCACGCCCCGGGCCACCTATGGCACTAAGTACAGCTGTAACTACCAGGCATGTAGTGCTGTAGGTACAGCACACCACACAGCTACGACAGCACACCATCCATCCCTTGTGCCGGTCTGTTGGCTGCCGGACCATTCCCAGCTCGGCTTTCGCGCCCAAGCCTGGCCCTGCCAAGCCTCGGATCCGCCGCTGGGTCACGACGATGGGGTCGTGGACAAACCAAACCACACCCCCTTTTCTTTGCCCTTCCCAGTCAGCTCCGCCAGCTCCTGTCCACTACTACGACTATGCAGAGGCGCAACCGCACCAGGACGTTACTGTTACATTGGGCTTAGCCATCTAATCTCGCCAATGTTGCATGGACCCAATCTGACCCAGTTGACCCAGAGCGGAATACTGGGGGAAATGAAGAAGGAGACGCTAGGATATATAAGCAGATGATCACTCCTCCATCTGATGAATTTCTTTCTCTTTTCCTCACCCATCCAATACTGTAAATACAGTCCAGTCGCTCGCTTGGTATAATCTTGTCGCTCTCTCACTCACAGTCTTTCGCTTCAGACAACTAATACCTGTCACTTTCGACACCATCTTAAGTAATATCTAATACTTTCAACCAACTTAAAATCTATCAAAATGCGTACTGCTGCTGTCGCCCTTGCCCTGGCTGGCCTTGCTGCCGCCAACTACGACACCTACCCGGTTGCCGGAGGCTACCCCGTTGAGTCTAGCTCCAGCAGCTCCGCCGTCGCTACCTACCCCGTTCAGAGCTCTTCTTCCACCGCGGCCTACCCTACCAGCACTGCTGCCGTGACCCCCTCAAGCTCAGCTCCCGGCTACCCCGTTGAGACCCCCTCGAGCTCTGCTCCTGGTTACCCGGTCGAGACTCCCTCGAGCTCCGCTCCCGGCTACCCCGTTGGCACTCCCTCCAGCTCTGCCCCTGGCTACCCCGTCCAGAGCTCTTCGTCGTCTGCTGCTGCTACCTACCCTGTTGAGACCCCCTCCAGCTACCCTGCTGGCGGCAACGGTTACCCTACCTACCCCGTCTCTTCTCCCAGCGGTCCTGCTCAGACCTACCCGGTTGAGACCTACCCTGCCGGCACTCCCTCCAGCTCTGCTCCCGGCTACCCCGTTGGAACTCCTGCTCCTTACCCTACTCAGAGCTACCCCGTCACTCTGACCACCTCCGTCGGTACCGTCTCTGCTCCCGGCTACCCTACCAGCACCCCCATCCCCACCGGTGGCGCTGGCCGCGTTGCCGCCTCTTTCGGTGTCGTCGGTGCTGCTCTCGCTGCCTACCTTCTGTAAGCGATGTCCTACGGGATATTGTTCGTGGGAAATGACGGCGCTGCGGCGTGATGGAGTTGCTCCGAAAAAAGGTCTATAGGCCGCCCTCTCAGGCGGTAGGGGTAGAGATATATATAAGTTGGTTTGGCTGTATTCTAATTCTTGAGTCGTCGATCATGAGCTCATGATGATGATGGATAGACCTTTAAATAATGATATTTAAGATGTGTCATATAAACTATCCGCATCGTCCGAAATCCGCTTGTTCTACATGTGATATCTGCTTGTCATTGTAAACGTGTTTTTATGTCTCTTGATCCGTATCTCACAATTGAAATGTCGCAGTCAGTTTTATGAATGATTAAAAGGGTATGGTATCATATATACTAGTTAGATAACAAACATGTAAATTCGATTAAATGGTTATTCGCTGAGCGTCCAGTTTTGTATCGCGCGGACTCGACTAATGCTGTTGTGCTCCGTTGAGACATAGTGAAAGGCAGTTGAGTTGGATTAAATCCAGGGCGTGAGATTTTCGGTTATTGTATGTAATGAGATGTTTAATAAGCTGGTGCCACGTGACCTGAACATAAGTAATCTTTGCGTAATGAAATTTCCGTCTTGCAAACCCATTCCCATGAAATAAATTATTCACCATCTAGTATCTGCGCGTTGCGTGAAGAGATGTCGTCGCATTTGAGTTCGCTGATCGCCGATCGACAGGGTCACTGGAATGCAAAGCAACCACCCTTCTTGAAACAGCCTGTAGATCTCGTTTCCGGCGGGACGGGTTACCCTACAAGAGGGCCACACATCCCTTTTTTTTATCTTCGGGATAATCTAAATGTCACATATAAATGTAGAATACTATAGGATGATTGTCGGACTTATTCTATTCAAGTAAGTTGGGATGCGAAATTACTTGTACACCAAGTATAGCTACAACTTTGTTGTTGGTTCGTAAATTAGCCATTTCGATCACGCATGTTGTTAAGTTTACCACATTAGTCTCGATCAATGTAGTGTTCAACTTATTTTGGTTCTCTGTACCGACATATTCATGCGCTTATCTCTCTACAAGATCCCTAACGCGCTCTTATTCTAGTTAGCTAGTCATCGTAGATATTGTATAGCACGCTATCTTGCATTTTAGATGTATCGTAGGCGTAGTAGAGTAGAGTACAGACACACCCCCAACAAACGCCCAGCATCTTGAACAATCGAAAAAGTTTCGATTGTTCACGATACATCATCACATAGCTACATCCATCCAGTATGCGAAAGAACTAAATTTCGTATTTATGCTATTTCGGAATAAGCAGGACGACTAAGGCAACTACGTCAACGCGGTATTCAGTTGGTCTCATATAAGAAAGACTTGGACATATATTCACAATGATGGAAACTATTGGCTGGAAATTGGCAGCGTGCGTGTTGAGTAGCATAACCCTGCTTATTTGAAGACTGGAAAGGAATACGAGGGAAATACCTAACTTCGAATCCATGTCAAGCAGCCGCATTTTCAAGTACAATGGAAGACCATATGAATCAAGAGTATGTGGCAACAAGCCATTCAAAGCGAACTCATGCTCATATGATCGAGGCTGAGCCTTGAAAATGGTCATGTCCATACGTCAATGTGTGGTTGCTGATAATAACTACCGTCGCCGTATTGGCCGGTCTCATATTTTCATTTTCATTTTTTTTTCTGATACGTAAACCTAGAAGAATGTCATACACTATAGGTTACAACTAACTTATACATCATTACATAGGAGCTGGGCACGCGGTTGACATTTTCTGTCAAGTCATTAGACACATATCTTTGCCGATACGCTCAAAAAAGGAGTTGAAGAATAGAGTGTTAATATTAGGTACGTGGAGTATCAATTACAAAGTTGTACGTTACGTGGAAACACCCCGCCTGGTCCTGACGATATCACCATCTTCTGCTACTTCCCGCATTGGATAGAACGATAACGAATACGGAATTCGTCATCATTAGACATACTTCCTTTCGTCACGCCCTACCCGCTCATTTGCGGCCACTAGGCATGAATAGCCGTCTGCACCTGCGGATACACACGCACCATAGCGTCATATAAGTCGGGATGATTCTGCATCAACTTTGCTGGTTCCCAAGCGGCGGCCACGAAGATGGTATCCACTCCAGAAGCAAGAGGTGTCGTGAAGACGTTGCAGATTTGCAGGCCGATAAGAAAAGCGAATGCATCCACCACTACAAAGGGAATAATTAGCTTACGCCCAACGATGGATATTGTTATCTCCCTACCGGGTGTGTAAGTGCCATTGCTGTTATACGCCGGGGCCGTGAATTCCTATAGACACAGAACAGTTAACCTTGCGCTGCGAAGATGGCCATATAGAAACAATCGCATATGGGCCTTACCAAATACAAGTGTGCTAATAGGGCGCAAGCGAACCCGACAAACGTGGCTCCCATTGAAAAAACCGG
Source organism: Xylaria flabelliformis (assembly GCA_007182795.1). Classification (NCBI taxonomy): domain Eukaryota; kingdom Fungi; phylum Ascomycota; class Sordariomycetes; order Xylariales; family Xylariaceae; genus Xylaria; species Xylaria flabelliformis. The sequence continues at coordinate 658,585 of VFLP01000013.1, forward strand.
ACCAAGCAGACACTCATTGATTAGAGCGTCAATTCCGCGTTGCTTGATCATAGTCCAAGTGTCCTTGGCCGCGGCAAAATAAGGTTTTCCGTACAGAGCAATGTACGAGAATGCGTATCGGTTGAGAAACTGGACAGCCCAGTCCAGAATGCCGATGAGGCAACCAAGAACTATGAACATAACGGAAGCCACGATGTTGCCTTCGGCCATTTGATTTTGACGGGCGATAGAACAGAGCTGGCGCAAAAAGTTGACGATGGCTACCAATAGAGACCCGAGTGAAATGGAACCAAAAGAATATGTGAGGGATCGTTTTAAAGCTCCTCGAGTAACTGCTCTTGGTTGTTCTGAAGGGTTAAAGAAGTACCAGGACCCAAAGACTCCGGATACAGTAGTATGCGTCACGTTTTTGAGAACTTCGGAAATCCACTGAGTAAAATCTGGATTAGCTACAATTGATTTCAAGCGACATATTCGATGGAGCTCTTTCCAATGACACTATGTTGTCATATAGCGCCAGGCTTCGGGTCCGGACTGCATCTGACAACTTACATAAGAGGCGAATGTGATGAAGACGAGAAGGCCTGTGACTTTAGCAGTGCTACAACCACCGCCTCCGGTCGAACACGCGGGGTTGCCACCATTAGGGCTATACTTGGCGTATACGGCGACAAAAGTAACCGAGTAATACGCTGCAAAGGCAGTCCCAAGTATCCCGGCTAAGAAGCTCACCAAAAAGACGTGGCCGTAGCTTTTGGAAATGTCCACAGTTGTTTTGAGCATGAGAGCGCTGAAAGGAATACGAGGGATCCATGTCTATATCACGTAAGCTGTTTGGCACAGACATGTCCACATAGAACATAAACTAACAATGAACGCGAAGATCCAGAACACAGCGAAGATAAGGAATACAATGCCGCCAGACCAGTAATGTCGGTAAAGCATATAGATGGCCGTGACTAGACCAAAAACGATATTAAGGATGCCTACGTGGTATTTAGCATAATTCTGAGGAGTTGACCCGATTGAACCGAGATATGCATACCTGTAACCCAAATGAAGGCGCGGGGGAAAGTCCTGGCGAGAAGGACATAACTATAGCTGAAGACGACGGCAACAGCCAGGATGAAAGCAAATAAGACAATGGTGTTCGTGTTCAACCCGGCACGAGAATTCGAATCGTATATTCCGTTGCCAAACGTGCTCTTTTCAGAAGCTATTGTAAAGTTAGCACGTGCAATAGGGACATTTTTCCTTTAGCGCCAATTGAGTTTCCCCAAATTGTGAGTTGAAGCAAGTTAGCATACCGTAGCCATGGATTGCGAGACCAGACACCGCAACGAAGCCGGCACAAACGAGGAGGAAGAGGATACCAGCCCAGAGATCATTGTATTTGGGTCTCTCCAGCTTGAATGCCTGATCGAACATGGGCGGCTTTTCTGAATACTGAGGCGGCGGTGCACCGCCGTATTGTTGCTGTCCATATGGATTCGCGGGTTCCGGGGCATTATTATAGTAGCCGGCGGCCTCGCCATGAGGCTGTTGAGCAGACATGGTGAAATTTATTCTACGATGAAGAATACGGCATGGAGCTACAACAGAGCTTGAGGTTGATTCCTGGCTAGCACCGAGGTGAGGGCTGACTGAATATTTGATGTTTTGATGCAGCAGTGATGTTTTCGATTTTGCGAAGGTGGAATGAATGCACAGTGGTGATGTGATGGGGCGCTCCAATGCGCCCGATGGTACCTACCTAACTACCTTAGTAGACTATTTAGGCGCGGTTCGTTAGTGAAAGCTTGTGAGAAGCCGATGCATAGTAGCTTTTCCCTGATGAGCATAAACGTTATTGGACTGCGCCGATGCTATTGGCCGCTGTTGCATTATAAACGTCACTGATCTCTAGTTGTATACTAGCTGTCCCCCCGGAAATCGGCAAAAGAAAAAGGGACATGCGAAATTATGCCAATCTTGGCGTTGGTGACATGGCATGCTACCATCCCGCAAGCCAGTCTCAAAGCGCGGGTCAGTTCTACCTGTACCATGTTGGTGAGATTAATCATTCCATCGCAATCATCATCAGGTGCAACTCTACCGCACTTATCTATGTGGATCTCAGCCTAGTCTGATGTTCCAAAAGACACACCACGCGCAAAGATAGACAAGCGATGACGCAATGTATGGGCTGCCGTAGAAAGAAATCTGGATACCATAATACCACAGGGCTGCCATCAAAGGTGCGCCTATGAGTGACCCGAGAGTTTTCACCATCATCACAATAGATAAAACGCGATTCTGCGCGTCACTCTCATCGGACCCGCCACTTTGTGCACGCGCCCACATATTTGGCGAGTTTGCGAGCGACAACGTAAAGACGGAAAGTGGCACGCCAAGGGCGTATAATGCAAGGCTGGGGACTAGCTCCCATATAACGCTCGAAACACCGATGGCGAAAGCACCAAAGACGGATGATACCAGACAAAACCGTGCGTAGCGGACATTGGCAGTATCGGAGAGAGATTGAGATGCTCTCTTGGTGGTCAGGAAGAACGGAACCACAATTGTTAACAAAACGAAGTTGACTATGGCTTTTGCTGATAGTAGGTATCCTGCTGATGCGAAGGTCCAGTGGTACCTTTTTGATATGTATTGAGCAAGTAGTTTCGTGTCTGCGCTTGCCAGACTAGTAAGGAACATTGATAAAAGTAGCATCGCGAGTTGAAAATTTGCTACGGCAGACACTAGAGAACGTACGCGATCAACAACAGAAGCAATGAGCGATGCACGAGAAGCCTGGGCCTTCAAGGTTGGTGAGGAGATCAATGGACGTCGCGCTTCAGTCGTGTCGTCTGGTACATCGTCGTCAGCGGGCAATAGCATAATCGTCGGAATCGCCAGCAGAATAAATACGATTCCCAACCAGAACGGAAGGGACAGTTGTATAGTCATGGCGGCTGATGCTATTGCTGGGCTGAGGAAGCCGACTACAGAAGTCAAAGCTGTCATTCTACTGAAGTAGATTGCTCTAGGACATGAAAGTCATCAGTTGCGAACACGGATATTGAGTCAAGCCACAAACCGAGTTGTGCCATCCTCCGTTATTCTGGCTGCAATTCCGTAGATGAGAGAGTTGAATACTGTATCGCCACCAAGCACTGAAAGGGAAGCGCCGGCAATTGCAGCTCGTGGGGGAAGATAGTCTTCAAAATAGGCAACACTAAGAGTCCACAACAACATGAACAATCGTGGGACGAGGTTTAGCCACAGAATCCTCTTTCTACCGTATCTTTCAGATAGGAAAGTGAGCGGTATCGTCATTACAAAGTCTTCGGCAGCACGTTAGCGTCGAACTTGTTGGAAGAGACTTGTTACTCATTGGAATGCGCATCTTACTAACCGCCGACAATCCAGAGGGTCTCAAAAACACCCATAATCCAAGCTAGGTCTTGCTGCACGCTATCTACTTTGCAAAGCTCCTCGTCTACATCGTGATCGGAATCATAGTATGTGCGACACAGACGTCTCTCGAGGAGCCGGTTCAGCGGAATATTGGATATGCCATTTGTAAGGTTGACGAGGAGCAAGAGAAAGAGAACGAACCAAATTGCATGGCGCGAAGGTTGAGGGGAATGGGTAGGGCTCTGCGGACGCCTACCTAGTAGAGTGCTTGGAGAGTCTAAAGTCGAGTTCTGGGTGCTATCATGCTCATCCATACTTAAATCCCAGCATGAGGTCAGCGCTACATGAGATAGCATGTAAGTGAACCTCGTGAATTTCCTAGGTGTACAAGTTGGGGTTAGGATGAGATGACGGGAAATCTCGGGGAGGGACATGAAGCCCCGATAACAACATAAACAAGGGCGTGCACCCGAAAATTCAAATGCCCCAATAGATGCATTTCACCACGGAAAGCTATCAACATTTCGGCGGAGGTGGCTGCAGTGTGCAGTTTACTGTGCAATGTCGTGGAACCCTGATACCTTGATAGGCTCTCCCCCCCGCTCCCCAAACAGAGTTCGAACCAAAAGTATTTACTATCTTTAGTCTTCCCGTGGTTATTGTATCACTCGTAGAAATCCCCGAGTGGTAAGTTCCATTCGCCAAAAGTAACTATGCCTAAGATCGACATTTTCGAGGACGAGGAGCTAGGCGAGCTAGAGGACAAGACAGAGCCCCTGACTCTCCGTTCAAAGCGCACCGAGCGTGCTCGGAAGAAGCAAACGAAGAAAGCCATGAAAGCAAAAGATTCGCCTCATGGCCTTCTGAGCATGTTACCATATGAGTTGCTGATGGAGATCTTCACTCTTCTCCGGCCCAGTGACCTCTTCAGACTGCAAAGGACAAACAAGTCATTAAACTCTTTCGTCGCCCAGGAAGAAACTCGGATTGCCCGGGACATAACGAAACTGCGTTATTCTTGTTTAGAACAGTGTTTTCGACTGCCGGTGCTGCTGGCAAACGTCGATCCGACCATCCATCATTACTTGCAGACACCAGAGCGCCAAGAAATCCTAACAATTCATAGAAAACCATATCAACATATAAGATCTCCAGAGCCTAAAGAAGTGTGCACATGCCTTACCTGTATACTGAGATGGTTTGCGCTCGCTATCGTCGTTGACTTCGCCCACTGGCAGGGACATCTTGACCAGGGTGAACCAATTCCCATGGTACCTAGAGGAAAGTTTCCGGAATGGAACCAGACCATCATTGATGCACAAGCGACTATCGTACGAAAGGCACTGCATAGTCCTCTTTGGCATGCTTGCTTACTGGAAGCCCATCTTGATTCGACTACAAGATCTATCCGTCGCCATGCCGCAAACAAGGGGAATAAGCGGCGGCGGTTTCGGATGACCGAAGAAGATGTCAATTCGGGAACAGATGCCTTCCTCGCCCGGAGCGGGCCGCCTTCGTTAGACTTTCCATACCATCGAGATAATTATGTGCGTGATCATCAGAACCATTCTCTTCTTCTTTTCCTCACTTTGATAGTACAAGGGCTGCCAGAATCATGTCTTAAAAGCTCCGTACCCTTCCAAAATCTTGCTGCTACTTTCAAACTGGCTACAGCTGACCCTGAGTTTCAGTATCTACTCGAGACCTTCATGCCCAACCGTAGCTGGAGTCAGGAATATTCCCGGTGGCTCTTTGTCCCGGCCTCCCAACATGATAGAGACATTGATTTTATCGTTATGTGGGCGGAACGTCGAAAGAAAGCCGAGCAACAGGCTCTTGAAGAAGAAGGAGAAGCGAGAGATCAGACGTTAGGGTGATAAGACTATTGGGGATCTCCAATATCAATGTCGCTTTGAGAAGTTGTTGGGTCTAAAATGGGGAGACGTCTCAGCTTCACGACAGCTTCAATTCTCGCCAATACAAAACACCGTTTGCGCCACCTCATTCCTCCACACGTATGCCGCTATTTTTTATAGTTTGGCCGGCGATCATATCTTGCAACGAAATCCAGCTTTGCTTGGTGAGCGATGAGGCTCGTGACAGAACGACTCTCCGTCTCATCCATTTAGTCAACTCTCCCATATCTTCTTCCATTTTTATGGCTTCGTCTTGAACCCATCAGCATTTGGAGATTCCACAATCAAGGCATAAAAATCATCCGGCGAAGGATGAGGCAGCGTTCGCAATTATGTGAGAGTCTTTCCAGGGATCTCTCACCTACTACGCCCGAAACCATGCTTAGACGATATCGGGCAAGTCATCGTTGTCAAGCGGGGTAAGTTGTCAATGCGGCCCTAGTTCCAAGCAGTCTGGATAGGAGGCCGAATTTGACCGCATTGTCATGCTGTCAGTACTATTCTAGTCATCGGAGGGCGGTGTCGATGGTATGACTATTGATTCGACCAGGGCCGATTGACGCGCCGGCGCAATGAACGTCGTGCACACACCATGGGTTGGCTGTCTATATAACGGAATCTTGGCATCGTTATCCCTTCACAGACCAGAATAACATCATCGATTAGATAGCGTGAAAACGAGATCACCTAGCCTTTGGGAAGTATGTTAACGCAGATTTGCAGCGATATGACCACAGCAGTCTCGGCAGTGTTCTTAATGTGGATGTGGTTCGTGATGTGATTTCGAATATGACATGCCTGCATGTAATCGAATTCTCTTCATTATCGCTGTCCGTCGTCCATTTAGCAGACTATCCAGGTTCGAGGGCGGCGGCGTAATTGGTTGCTCAACGGGGTTGGGTCAAGCAAGGAATGGGGGATCTGCAGTGTCGGACCCATTCAGATCCTTCTCACCTGGGCTACCTAATTCGTAGATTAATCAACAACTGCCGATGTGGGTTAGGTATCATCGCGCGCATTGCATAATGCTCGTTTTCTACGTGTACGTTCCTTCGAGAAGTTTCATGTTCTTCGAGAAACCCTTGCAAGGTCTATTTATATGTAGAGATAAAGATGTTCAAACAGCGATCTCCAGTAAAAGTCATTTCAGTCATCAGGAATTCTCATCTGAAACTGTCCGACAAGGTTAACCTTAAAGAATCTGGAGGGAACCAGGGTCCTAAACTTGGGGGATTGCGAAGTTAATATGATATTGCTGATCTTATAGGCAAAGTCATGTTGATCATGCTTAAGCTCACCGCTCCTATTATGTTAATCCCAACATAGTGCAGGTATCATGCTATTTGCTACAAGATTCGATCGCCAATATGAGCGCATCTGTATTGTTCTGGAAGCGCAGGAAGCTCTCTCAATGTAAGATGTGGCTCTGGCGTAACCAGGAACCCTTGTACCATACTCTGAAGAAGCCCTAGAAAAGGAATAAGTTGCTCCAAGAATGAGTTGATGGCTTAGCCACGACGGGCATAGCATATGCTCCTCGAAGACACTAGATTGCACTATAAGAAGAACACAAGCCCATGTCAGACGCTGAAAACCGCGTACTTGGAGTGGATAATCTTTCAACGATAGGCCTATAAACGTATTAGAGAAGATGGCGACCGTCCTCGTTCAAAGAAGCCCTGCAAGAAAGGAGAGCATCGAAGCGCGGGCAAGCCCAATCGACGACATACCCCCTCTAGGAGCACCAAGGGAGGAGGCGCGGCTTATGTTCCCGCGAATCAAAGAATTCGATAATGAGGTGATTGCAACACAAGTATGTTCAGCCTTCGTCATGGTAACCAGAACATGAAACTCAATGCGATGATAGCCCAGTGTCTTCGATGACCCAGATACTGCAGAGAAATATCATCCTCGACATGATTGGTTCGTGTCTCACGGCATTGAGGTTCTTCTGTGGAGTCTAACTACGATGATAGGGAGAATTACCACCGTTTTGATACGCGAGCTCGCTGGACGTGGGCTGAGGAATATCTTGTGATTCGAAAAATCGATGCCCGTATCATGATCTGGGTTTGTGTCATGGCAGTGTGCGTATACAGCATTCATTGGTTTGGTTCAATACAACGAGCGAGCGAACTTACGCTTTGCAATGCTCCTTTCCCTATCGTTACCACAGAACTCATGCTGACGATTAGATAGCGGGCTGGAGTTTGATCGCATGAACCTCATCGTAGCTTTGGCGGATAATCTTCTCGGGGATTTGAAATTGTCAACAAATGGTGTGTACTATTTTCATATCTTGTAGACGCTAGTTAACATCGAGATAGACTATAACATGGGCAACACGGTCTTCAAAGCGGCTTTTCTTGTCGCTGAACTACCAGCCCAGCTTCTTTCTAAGCGAATAGGTCCTGACCGGATGATTCCAATACAACTCACTCTGTGGAGTGTGGTGACGGCAGCTCAGTTCGGGCTGAGTGGGAAAAGCTCATTTTTAGCTACCCGCGCTCTTCTAGGGGTATTACAAGGAGGGTTTATCCCTAACGTAAGTCCTGCGTAGCTCGAGGCCATGGACAGCTACTCACAGTTCTATTTTTCAGGTCATTTTATACTTATCTTACTTTTATAAGCATAATGAGACAACTGTCCGCCTCGGGTTCTTCTGGGGGGCGGGGGCCACAGGTCAAATCGTCGCAAACCTCATTGGAGTTGGGTTGCTAGAGTTACGAGGACGTTTAGGATATGCTGGCTGGAGGTGGTTGTTCTTGGTAGAGGTAAGATCATAACGCCCTAGCTTTTTCGCCTCTGTTCTAACTGGTATTTAGGGTCTCCTTACCATGCTTATCGGGCTCTTCTCTTTCGTTCTTCTGCCTGCCGGACCATGCCAGACAGCCAATTGGTTTCGCGGCAAGGCGGGCTGGTTTAGTGAACGGGAAGAAACGATCATGGTGAACCGGATTATCCGAGACGATCCAAGTAAAAGCGATATGCACAACCGAGAGCCGATCACTCTCGGACTGCTTTGGAAATGTCTCACGGATTTTGATCTCTGGTAGGGACAAGTGATTACACTGCACAGTAAAGTGGTTCGCTGACATGCTCCAAGGCCGATTTACATCATAGGTTTAACGCATCAGATACCTGTCACACCTCCTGCGAATTACTTCACATTGGTGCTCAGATCATTAAATTTCACTACGTTACAGACTAATCTCATAGCAATACCTGCCGCTGCGCTACACAGTATGCTTTGGCGAACCCTGTCTTGTTCATGGATACTAACAACGAATAGTATTTACACTTTTGGGCTTGACGTTTCTCGCCGAATATATTGGAGAGCTGTCATTAACTGCGCTTCTAGGTCAAATATGGGTATGTGGTTTCCGTCAGTCCTTACAGGGGATGAACAATGACTTCTGTTGCCATTGGTGTTGCAATGAATATCTCAACGATTATTATAATCAGTGGTCACTAACGATCAAAATAAAGTCGCTGCCATTCTTGATTTGGCTAGCAGTTACAGATCTTGAGCATACTAACAGATGGTTGCAATGGGCCCTTACAACGCTTCTTCTGGGCTACCCGCTCGGTGAGTTGGACTCAGCAATCCCATTCTTCCATACCACTGGCACTAATGATAAGAAAAGCACATGCGATTCAAGTTGGCTGGGCCTCGAGAAACTCCAACTCAGTCCGATTGCGAGCTGTATCCGCCGCGCTGTACAACATCTTCGTCCAAGCCTCGGCGATCATCGGATCCAACATCTACCGTGAGGATGACGCGCCATACTACCATCGCGGAAACAAGCAGCTGCTGGCCATACTGGGCGCAAACATCGTCATTTACGTGTTGACTAAGTTGTACTATATGTATAGGAATAGACAGCGAGATCTGAAGTGGGAAGCGATGAGTGCGGAAGAGCAGCTAGAGTACCTCTCCACGACGACCGATGAGGGTAACAAGAGGTTAGATTTTCGGTTCAAGCATTAAGTGAGTAGTGGAGGCAATAGAATTGGTAGCGAAAAAGTGAAGGAAATGGCTCATTCATCACTGTATTGTGATGCGTCGCTACGCTCTCGCTACCTTTCGATAGACAAAAGCAGGACCATTGCATAAAGAAAACATGAAAAGGCAACCATATTATACCGCTTCCGATCGCTACAGCTTCTGTTCGGGTACGTGTGCCTATGCAAGTGTAACCGGTACATATATGCAGGTACAAAGGTTGAATGTTCCATTTCAATGACATGTGAAAGATTCAGCTTTGAGTCGTACTAGATGTCTCAAGAAAGGCTCTCTGCTTACTGAAAAGGTAAGGAAAACTTGGCGAAGTCCGAAGCTCTCTTCAAATTGAGGCATCTTGTGTGATTGGTCTGTCATACAGTAAGCCTGCTACATCTGTCAGCGAGATGGGATTTCCCATAAACAAGAATCTAAACAGTACACCCATTTTCATCTTCATCTCCATCCATCCTACCCCACTTCTCTTCACCTCAACCGGCAGACTTAGTCGATCGCATCATGGTTGGCACCGACGCAACCTTGCACCACCCGCGCATCCTCTGCCTGCATGGTGGTGGCACCAATGCGCGCATCTTCCGCGCTCAATGCCGAGTACTCTCGCGCTATCTAGAGCCGCACTTCCGGCTCGTCTATGCTGAGGCACCGTACTTGTCGGCACCAGGGCCTGATGTCGCTTCCGTGTACTCAAGCGACGGACCGTTCAAGCGGTGGCTACGCTGGTTACCGACGCACGAGGAACTCGATGACAAGGGCGTCGTGCGCGACGTCGACCGAGCGATCAAAGAGGCGATGGACACCGATGATGCCGAGGGTGCCGAAGGGCCGTGGGTGGGACTTCTGGGGTTTAGCCAGGGCGCCAAGTTAGCCGCGAGCCTGCTCTTCCGACAACAGCAGCGCGCGCTACGGCGGACGAAAGATGGCAATGGAGACCAGCAACAAAACGGGGGATGGGGAAATGATGGGATCTACGACGGCTGGAAATTCGCAGTTGTGCTTGCGGGACGCGCGCCGTTGGTGAATCTCGAGCCTGGCATCTTCAGGTCCTCTTTGCTGAGCGAGCCCTCGGAGATAGGTCTGAATGGGCGCCCGGATCTCAATGAGATGTTGTCCGAGAAACATGTATTGCGTCTACCATCTATTCATGTCCACGGTCTTACAGACCCGGGATTGCACTTGCATCAGGACTTGTTCGAGCGGTACACCGATCCCGCCTGTACAAAGCTTGTGCAGTGGGATGGCGGCCATCGGGTGGTCCTCAAAGGCACTGATGTCCAGCCTGTAGTGGATGCTATCATTGAGGTAGCAAAGGAGACAAACGTGCTTTAAGATGCAATTTACTATCGAGAAACAGGGGAGCGACTAAGGTTCAGGGCACAGTTAGATTAGAAAGAACGTGGCGTTTTGGCAGGCTCTAGATATGGTCTCCTATTCAGTATTATCCTCTGACGCGTTTGCCAGCCAACCTTCACCACTTAAAACCCCTCACTATAGCCGGTCTATTGCGCCGGCCCTCATAGACCCTATTATCAATAGTGATAATATGTTCCATAGGCCCCAGCAACGAAATACCGGAACTATGTCCGTCCCATCTATGATTTCTAATGCGAGGGGTACGTCCAAACGGGACAGCTGGTTTTGTTTATAGGACTTCTCAACTCTACCTCTCATCGCCAGTTGAGGAAAGCATCCCTCTGGCTGGCGGGCAATAAAGAAATAAAACATGTGTTCTGTGGGTATTAAGTATGAGCGGCTGTGCTTATTTGAGCAGACACAAGAATCTCGGGAATGTGTAGCATCCATATGTCATAGAACTAGCATTCTTGTTAAGTCAGTATGCCGTATTGATAGGAAGCGTGGTATTTGAGGTAAGGTGAGCCCATATTATACGTTTTGATAAAATCACCAAGTACCTATAGTCATCGTAATATCGACAACTCTTTCATCCGCTGGCACCAAATCATACAAGAATGGCCTAGCCCTCTTTGGCCACACCGATTACGCCCTTTAAAGTACCATCGTGCACAATGCAATCAACATTAGTTCAACATTAGTGTATGCCAGACCTATACACACATATACACATGTCGCAAACACATGCACAGCTTGGGACTCCACATCTACCTAACCAGTCTCTATGATGGCATCTCTCCTCGGTTGATAGAACGAGAAGCTATTGTTACCAGACCAGCATAGTTCGTATCTACAAGAACCATGGCTCATTGTCGCGTACGAACTCCTCCCATGTTCTAAGTTTGCCCTTGATTTGTTTTAGGGTCCAAGCCAAGTCGTCATTACCAGTCGGCCCATAGTAACCATACTCGGCGAGAAGCCCAGCCGAATTTGCTTCCTTTTTCTGCTTTTCCGTGAGTCCGGTATACTCATCGGTGCTTTCCGGCTGTACAAGCTTGACCTTCTTACCCGTCACTTTGGTCCAAGTGTCAGCTATCTCATCTATAGTATAAAACGCCGTAGCACAGGTAAATCGTTTGCCGTGGTAGTATTCCGGGTCGAGCAGCGCAGGAGCAATGAATTTCCCCGTATCCTGGATATCAATGAGAGGAAGTTGGGAAGTAGATTCAAAGGGTTGCGCCAAGACGTATGTGCCGTCGTCTCCCTGCTTGCCGGTTAGAGGAATTCAACCGGTGACTTTATATGAGTATACTTTTACATACCAGTCTAGGCCGCATGATGTTCGAGTAATTCTGCATGAACCACCCAGGCATGAAGAACATACTCCGAATGTCCAACGTACGGATATATCTCTCGACTTCCGCTTTACTGTCAAAATGCTTCATACTGGTAATTCTACCTCCGGTCATTTCCGATACACTTGGAAGAGAGGACCAGATAATCTGATTAGCGCCCGCGGCCACCGCCGCATCGGCTATCGCTTTTCCCTGGGATATCTCAACAGTAACCGAGGCTTTTTCCCAAACTAAAACTCCGAACTTAGCTTCGTGCTGCTATTGATATATATAAAAGAGCGAGGTCTTACAGTTGGTGATCGAAAAAACAGCGTGAGAACCGGCAACCGCTTTGGCCAACGTGGAGGGGATATTGAGGTCAGCCTGTTATATTCAATATTAGTATAGATCTCTGAAAGGTCCGCTTTAACAATTATTTTGGGATCAGTCACCTCCACAATATCGACTCCTCTTCCCCTCAGAGCCGTAGCAGCTGGTTTGGTTGCATCTCGTGTGACTCCTCGTAAAGAAAAATCGGCGAACAGCGCTGGGTTCTCAAGGATGTAATTAACTAGGGCACCACCTTGCTGGCCAGTGACGCCAAAAACCGTCAATAATTTGACCATGGTGAAGGCAGCTAATAGTGCAGAAATCGGTAATTTGTAAAGGATAACCAAGATGCATGATACATGAACATCTGGAATGGACGACTATTTATACACAGCTGGACTCACCTACTTCGCGGTCCCCAGCCACGACCCCCAATAATGAGATACTCGAAATACAGTCGAGTGTACACTTACGGATAAGCGTGTGAATGCATGGTCGTCGCAAATTACGCAGTAGCCAATTAAATTGCAGCTAACACTCATCAGTGATCCACTTAGCTGAGTTCTGCCAACTTCCAACATTAATAATCGATACTAACACTGGAGTGTAGTTCTTCGGACGCGAAGATTCAGATGTCCAGAAACTTGACGATGGCCGATAGGGAATGGCAGGACCAATAGGAACCAGGAAAGAGCGCAGAGGCGCTCAGGGTGCTCATAAAGTTAAGACAGGGTGCTTGACTTGCAAGTGAGTTCCAGCTATGGTTAGCTATACATTTACGGTTTTTCTATGGGCTAATATAATATTCAGAATAAGGCATAAAAAATGCGACGAGATAAAGCCGGCATGTTCACCATGTAAGAGTACGGGTCGCAAATGCGACTTTCAGGCCTTGCCGCAACCTTTACAGCGACAAATCTACCCCGACCGTTCGAACGTCTGGTCGCTTGCGGGTCAGCTATGGAGTAAGCCGCCTCTACATCTAGTAGACCTATGGTACTTCGAGTATTTCAAGGTCGTGTGTGCCAAGCAACTATCGCTCTCCCTGGCAACTGATTTATGGGAGTCTTTTGTATTGCCTACTGCACTCACCGAACCTTTTATCATGCAGTATGTTCCGAAAGTTCTCTACTCCCTGGCTTAGAGGTCAACTTTTCCAAGTGAAATGATCGAGGCCCTTATAAAATGACTTCTATTTAATACGACTACTGATTTTGTTCTTGACAGTGGAATACTTGCCGTTGGGGCCTTAGGCAGGGATAGAATTCCCAGTCGCTTCTCAGGGGGATCGATATCTCTTACAGGATATTCAGCAAGCTACCCATTACGCAAGTATAACCAGGCTATTCAGGAACTCAACAAACGGCTCGACGCTTCATGTCGTAGCCGAGACCTTGCTCTCATCGGCAGTTTAATATTCGCTGTCGTTGAAGCTTACCAGGGACGTGATGACATGGCCCAAATGCATCTTCATAGTGCATTATCAATATTAGAAAGCCCCGAAAGCACCACTACCGGGGAATTCCAGACACCACCAGATCTTCATCGCATCTTCAACTGCCTATTCTCCCATCCTCATCTCAATTTTCGATCTTTCTCATCTGTTATTTATCGTATTCCTACCCCAATCCAAGCTTTGCAACTAGTTTCAGGTTTCGAAACTGTCATCGAGGCGCGGGACTCGCTAAATTCTATTACTGGTGCTATCCATTCCACGTATCAAAGAAGAGCCGCCAGCGCTGGGGACTCAAATTCAACCCAATTAAAAGAGGAAATATTAAGACTATCATGCCAACTGGACTTATGGTATACTCACTTTTCCGCCCTCAAGGCACGCAGCACCGCGGATATAGAAACCACGACCTGTACCCAAATCCTCATGATCCACCACCACATCGCTAAACTCCATCTCTCAGGTGAGCCAGAGCAGTGTATACATGCCTCTGAGTTTTCATCCATCATCGAATTGGCGGCGGACCTTTTAAAAGCAGAGGAAATTAGTCGTATGATCACATCGAAGCCGGTGCCTGGCCATTCTCTCGACATAGCTATCACACAGCCGTTGTTTTACACAGCGTGCAGGTGTAAAGATGGAATAATCAGGAGGAGAGCTATTGCGCTTCTCGAAAAGATTGATGGAGCATCTTCATACGATACACAACTCTTAGCTCGTGTAGCGAGATGGGTCGTGGCTATGGAGGAGAAGGCGAGTTTAGAAAGCGGGCACACTGAAGGGGTTGTTAATGAGGAGGATATGCTATATGATGTAGAGTTGGATGTTGGCAATGAGCCTGGCGAATGCAATATCACAGCTTGGAGACGAGACAATGGAAGCTGGTTGAGAGTCTCCGGATACGTACACGTTGGTTAGATGCATGATTATCATGAGCATACAATTAAGCATACTACATTCGGGATGAGATAATATTACTATTAGTGAGAGGTCTCATATGCCTATTAAAGGTTAAAGCAGGCTGCCCACTCGACATGTACGAAGTACAGAAGCTATAAAAAGCAAGGAAAAGTGCTAACAAGTACATCAGTATGGTGCCGTCATCTGTATACTAGACTGCCTATTATCTCACTGACATAGATGAAGTATTGCTCCTGTGCTCCCGGATTTGGGTGTGGACACCTCTACATACGAGAGAGGGGACTGCGACTATCACCTAACTAGCAATCTGCTAACTACAGAGTATCAAAACCTTTCCTGCTATGTAAACTATGATGTCCCCGAGGGACTAAATTGAACCTCGCCACATTCGGAGGAGTTATCGGAGTACTCTGTCGAGGGCAAAATCTTAAGATGGAGAGGGTCGAGAATTTTGTGCCCTAAGGCCTTTCCCACTTAGTTTCTACCTACCATCGTGAGCTATCTACGTCAAGTTCGTACGCCAATGGACCCTGCCGATCCCAGGCGCGATGATTTTCAAACTGGACCCTGAATACCTACAGTACCTTATCTAATGTGGAACGACTGGAGACAGCTCCATCTCGAACGTCATTAAGACAATTGCCGCTGACGTTAGTTGTTTATTCTCGATCCTAGCCATCGTCGTCCTGTTGCATTGCGTAGCCTTATGACGCTAATTTCTATCGGCTGTATTCTACATAGTACTGACACGCAGGCACAGATTTTCATAGTCAACGTCGCCCAAGCTGGGACTGATGATACCGACGCGAGAGGTGATTATTGAGTAGTATCCTACGCGCTTTCTACCAATCAAAGCGCATCAGTGGTTTAGTGGTAAAATCCATCGTTGCCATCGATGGGCCCCGTGTTCGATTCACGGCTGATGCATGCGTTAATTCTTTTGTGCCTTTTTGCCAACTCTTCATATCAAGGGCTCGACAGAGATGGATTCCGCGGCTGACTTGGATGGGTTTGTAGTGCTGGTAGAGGGCTGGCCCTAACGCTATATGTATGAGCGAACAATTTTCCCTCATATTTGCTTAAACCGGTGATCATATCGAGTAGTTCGTCGGCTCTTTCGGCAGACGAGTTAGTGTGCTTAGACGAAAATGTTTGCCGTTGTGGAACCCAGCGGCGAGATGGGGAGTAACATGTACCGATTTTGAATGACGGTGATCTCACTCGCTATTGAGTGGGAGTTATGTACTACGATCTCAATGGCTTTGATTCTTTCTGTGCTTGACTATGACGTTATGTGATGTGATTGTGGAACGCTTTCGGGGAAATAGTGGCAATTCGAGTACGGTCCCGATATTCGGTAGGAAGCATCGGATTCTACGCATGTATCTACAGCGTGTCATCAATCAGCGAAGTGTTGGCTCTAATGGTCGGTGACGAACAGGAAAATGTAAAGCGAAACTTACGTCGTAAGGGTCGATGCGTGAATGCGCTCGTTCCGCCTATTCGAAATTCCGGATGAATTTGATCATATGGGATACTTTGTTGATGTCTTGATTCGTATAATATACTAGCTAATAAGATGAGGGGATTACCATGGTCATCACGAGTATTAGATATTGGCTTGATGAGAGTAAATAGATGCCGCCCAAAGGCGTTTTCTTCTAGCAATTAGAATTAAACATGCATAGCATGCGTCTGTGCGTCTATGTGTCTAATGTCTATGTCTATCGATCCCGATACAGTTCGGTCTGGTCTGTTGTCAACCAGCTCTATCAGACTCCATGTCCTTTTTTTTGGTCTCAAGATCTTTCTGATCTTTCCGTTGTACCCAAGTCTATGCTTTCCCATCCAGATTACGCCTACGCTCCTGAAAGGGCAAGGCGAAGCCCACAAAGTAAAAAAGGTAAAATTAATTAATGGGGTGTTGTGTTTCGTTTTGTTGGGGCCTCCGTCGAAGAACGTTTACTCATCGGCAGCGTCCGCAAACCATGGATGCTTCAATGCCTCCTCGGCCGTGATCCTCTTGCGCGGATCGAAGTTCGTCATCTTGCTGATGAGATCCTTGAAGCCGGCATCAAGAAGGTCGCTCTTCCAGAGAGCGAAGGGGCGTCGCGGGTTCTTCTCATCGAATGAATCTGCTATCCGCCGGAAGTCGGACGCCCAAGGGTGTCGCGGACCGAGATACTGCAGGAACCCATCTAGGTCATCCCGGTTCGCGAAGTAGGAGAACTGGCGCGTCAGGATATCGGTCGTCGGGTCAATCTTGCTATCACCATCGGCGAGGAATATGACATTACGCAGGCGAAGGAAGATGAACTGTATCGTGCGTTAGCTTTATGAGTATAAACAAATTTCGGCGCGAAGTAGGTGCGCTGGAGGGACGTACGACTATAGCCAATGAGAAAATATCCGATGGCTTGCCTATCGCACCCTGGACGTGCGCCTCGGGACTTCGCCATAACTGGTTGCCGACTTGAAGACCACTAAGGGCCTGTCCTGGTGGTATATGGGTAGAGTCCTCTAGGTCCGACAATTGGACTCGATCCACGACGATGCCCTCTGGTGTCTCCTGGTAGTCGATCATAATGTTATTGGCTTTGACGTCTGCGAGCATGAGGTTAGTCTGGTTCATGACGGAACCAAGGGAATGGCTTACCAAGATGAGCGATGTTCTGGGAATGGAGAGTAGCCAGACCTCGCAAAGTGTCTCGAAGAATGCGCTTTTGGGTCGCCAAGGGAACATCCTTGAACGCGAAGTTGAGGAGGTGGTCTGTTAGATATTCATTGACGAACATCTTCTGCTCAGGGACGGTGTCTCTTAATGCCCTTAGATACGGAGACTGATTGAATCTCAGCTGCAGGGGCAATGAGTAGTTGTAGTCCTTCTCGAAGAGACTCTTCAATACGAACATCTTTTCGTCCGCTCTAGTGTACCGTATTAGTCGTGCCGTCAAATATTTTGATTTTGCAGTGTATTGGCTCACCTGGCCAAATAAACCTGGCGGTTCTGTCTGTCTTGTAACACATTTTGAATGGTATACTCCTTACCGGAGTAGCCTCTCAATATGACGCCCGGTTCGATCAGCTCTGGAGGTAGTATGGACGAGTGCTCGACGGTACTAGCATGACGAGCGCCTTTGCTGTGGATAACACTGTTCAGTGCCTGTCTGGACTGCGACAAGCCAGTTCTGGAGATTATGGCCAAAGGCTTCAGCGCGGTCAATGATTGCGGAAGAGCCGCGCCGCGCATATTATATGCTTCTTGGAGTGAATAGGTTTTGCCGACTAGGAAAGTAAAACTGGATGGAAAGATAACGATTGTGAGGTAAACTTATGTCTAAGTTTTAATAGTTTACCGTGGAAAGGATATTTCTATGTCTATGTCTATATCATTGAACAACGAATGAGGGGTGTTAAAAGAGGGTTTACATGATCGTCTATCGATATCTATTGATAATCAGTGGTGGGTTTGATGGCAGTTTTGTTTCCAAGGTCTGCAGAGCGCAAAGCCGCACCGAGCATCGGACCCCCATCCCTCTGAGACAGGGCTGACAAGGGCAGACAGGTCACACGTTGGTGAAGAACCTGCTCTGAAGCAAAGGGCTTTGACAAATTTAGGGGCTTGCTCACTAAAGCTCGCTATCTCCATCAGCGTCCACAATGGTCTAATCCGCCAAGCCATCAGATTCCACAGCGTTTCCACAGCGTTTCCACAGCATTCCCACCCGTTCCCACCACGTTCCCACCCACGTTCCCACCGCGGTGGCTAGAATTGGCCACGCGGCTGCAAGATCGCCTCTTCGCATGGAAATGATAGGCTTGGCTTGCTTTGAATGTTCCTGGACCAGGTGGAGACATTGTGGAAATCTCCGACCGAGCGTGCGCAAAACTTGAGGCGCGATGGAGATAAAGAGGGCCGAGGCCCATTAATGTACCACTATAGTCTCGTCTAGGTCCTTTAAGACCAAAGACGGTGAAAATACTCTGCAATGCTATCAAGTTGCTCTTGTTCATATGTTGTTCTAAATTGTTCTACTACCTACATGATCTCTATATGAGTCAGAATGGGTAAACCGGCGGGCGTTTTTACGTATGTAGATAGAACTCGGTTATCTCTTGACCGAGATAAGCTGTAACCCGAAATAGATGGCTTATTGATAAATTGTCCCATATTTGAATTTCCAATTCACCCAATGAGGCGACTGAGATACAGCATGCGTTGCTCATAAGTCCGAATAGGTAAACCGGTATAATAGTAATAAGAATGAAGAAGAAGAAATGCAAAATGAAATCGAAATAGGGTGAAAGATCCTAGCTGGTCACCTGACAGCTCTGTCATTAGTTAACTAGCATCCATATTTATTGACTTCTCAAAAAGGCTCTAGCATCGTTAGTATATCATTTCGCGACCACGCGAGAATGGCAGTTGATGATTTTTACTTACTATGTACTGCTGTATCCCGCGCCCAGACGAGGACGAGACCGAAACAACTCCACCCCCAAGCTGCTCCTTAAATTGGGTCCGGCCCAACCCTGGTTCTGCGAGGCGCGAGCTGGCGAGCCGCAAACGATAGTGCGCCACCACGAAATCACCTTGAGCTTGTCCCTAATCTTATCTCTCATTTGTCCACATTTTGTGCGTCGCTGATAATTCGGAAGTTGATCTGAATCGTCGCATTGACAACAGAATCAAAACTGGGGTTTCAGAAAAGCAGACAAGGTCAATGCGAGTAGTATAGGTAAAGAAAACTCTCATTTCACCGCTCATTATCATATACAGAATTAGTGCTGTTGGACACCCAGTCAGCAGGATTCCTCACCGGAGTTAACGCAAAAGAATAACACCCCCCATTCTCTGCGTAATAAAATTATTACTACTCCGGACTCCGCGTTCACGATGCTTGGCAGGTGGGCAGAGGAGGACGGGACAAGCTCCACAAAGGGGAGCCGGGACATCGCCCGGGTGGACAAGCCTTCAAAATTAGCTGGGGACATCGCACAAGCGCACACGATGCTCATTTGACACACCTATCGGCTAGCTACCTACCTGCCTGCTTACCGCCTGGTCACCTGCAGTAGTGTTCAGCACAGCAGCACGCTATCTGTTGTGCATCGGCAAGTTGTCACGTTATTCACTTGAAGCTCCCAACGTATCGGGAAATTTTGCCGATGGGATGCATCGTGGGATTACGGGTCTCATGGCATACAGACTCTGTCCATTACTACGCTACATAGTACACTAGACCTGGGTAATGCAGCTTGCCGTGAGCGCTGCGTTTACGGGAGGCGTGGGATTTGGCTGACGAGGCACGCGGTGGTAAGCTCATCATGAAGGTCAGCGCATCTCGCATTCCTTAAAGGTAGATGCCCCCGTGTATCCGTCGTAAATCCCAGGTCCGACCTCTAATAGAGATGAGTAATGGCACGTGGGAGCTACGGACGGACGAGAGAGCAAGCTGGCTCTACTTAGTGACGCCCTTGAGACTCTGGGGGAAATTGGGGGTCCCATATTCAGGCTCCCATCAAGTTCAGCGGTGTGAAACTGGACTCGGACTTTTCTCATTCACGTTGACGGTACGACCAGATCCTGGGGAGCTGAGATCCACCCACTCATCTATTCCACTATTCCTGATCACCTATCGAGGTAACATGTCTATGTCTATGTGACCTACGCAATCTATCTAGTCTGGTCTGGTCTAGCCCAGTGATCTAAACCAACTCCGAAAGGACGTCAAACCATTTTTAAGTAAGTCATGCCGCCGCCGACTGTTCTCGCAGTCTCACATGCACCGGCATGCCATCTTTAGGATGAACAATGCCATTGCCAGACCAGTACAGACGCTCTCCATCGATTTTGCCTTTCGGGGTGGCCTTCGAGTCTCTACAGGTGCGCAGCAAATATTAGCATACAGTCTACTGAGAGCGACCTCTCAACTGAAGGGGAGAGAAGAGACACCATGACTCACTGTAGGTCATCCCATTTGTCCCATGCTTCCTCAATGTCGAACCGTCGGGCGACGAGAACGGAGACGATTCGCAGCTCGATCAGCGCGAGTTCCATTCCGATGCAGTTCCTCGGACCTATGGAGAACGGCGCCCAGGCGCTGTTATTCACTGGGTGCAGCTCATCACCCTCGGGTGCCGTCCATCGCTCGGGTATGAATTCGTTGGGGCGCTTCCAGTAATTAGGATTTCTCGCCACGCCAGGAGCCGAAAGCCACAATCCAAAGCCTTCTATGGGGTATTGAACCGATGGATCCGGTCCGGTTAAGGAAAATCCTGGGGGCGCCTGGCGTATGGTAGCCGCCAGAGGATGAAGCCGCAGCGTCTCCTTAATGACGCCTAAGGTGTACGGGAGTGAGTACAAGAGGTGAGGGGATTGGCTAAGAGTCTCGACTACCTTGCTATCCGGTCCTAGCACGGCGTCGTGCTCTGCGCGGAGCTTAGCCAAGCACTCGGGGTTGTCTTGTAATCGTTTGATCATAAAGCATATCGTCGCGGCCGTCGTATCATGTCCTGCAAAAACAAAAGCCTTCAGGTTGGCAAGAAGCCTCTCGATGTATTCCGCGTTGGGCTGTCCTTTCGATGCGTTAGGGTCATCTTTGTCGACGTATTTGAGAGCTAGATCCAGGATTGTTTTGACTTGGGAGTCATTCGAATCTGCCTTAAGTTTGCTTTGTATTTGAGGCATGAGAAAGTCTGATATCATTCTGTTATTACGTCGTGCATCCGCATTGTGCCAGGGCATACGGCCGAGAGGTATAGCTCGAGCGACATTGGCACCCTCGTTCATAACTCGTATCTGGTCCAACAGAGCGGTTTTGAGCGGGCTGGGCTCGGGTCGTCGTTGCTCATCGAGGCGCATACCACTGTAGATAGTTAGAATATCTCACGGAAGCCATACAGGTACCGGGAGGGAGGACTCGTTTTGAAATCCAATAAGAACTCACAGTGCTGCTCTACAGATGATATCAAACGTGAGATTCGTGGTCTTCTCCTCGAGTCGGAGAAGAGAACCCCACTCACCCCTGCTGCCAGCTGAGTTTTCAAGTTCCGATACAAAGATAGAGACTTCCTCGAGCAGCTCTGGGAGCATCGCGATTAAGTTCCGCTGGCTGAAACCAGGGTTGAATCTTGACCGCCAAGTCTTCCATTCTTGCCCCTCGTTGGTCACGATGTCAAGCCCGGATGTGAGGGGATCGAGGAAGCCCTTCGTGAGAGGCGACTTGGGCAAACTCGGCGTTTGTGCGAAATTAGATGCGGCAATAGGGTCGAAGACTACTGCTAACGGATTCTCGACGGGCCAGATATCTAGGTACACCACAGGTGGCGGAAAGTCGAGGTCTGGGAAATACTTCCTGCAGTTCTTGATGAGCCATGTGTGAAATGTGTAAAAGTTGGCGTCTGCGGGGTTGTCGGCTCTCCAGTCCCCAAGAACAGGTAGGTGGCCGAATAGTGCCGAGTGAGGCAGGATGGGCTGCAATAATGGTCAGTTTCTGCGACCTCCTCACATAGTGTAGTCGCAAGGGTTCACTCACGATCCCCTGTGCCTTCAATGCCCTCACCCGCGACCGTCGTACATAACCCTCATACAGGAACCGGGCGACAAGAAACACTGCAACGGCCCCGACGGCGCGGAGCGCTATTGCAATCGTCCCGTTAGATCCCATCTTGCGCAATTAAACAAGAGGTCAAGCGTCATGAGGGAAACCGAGACAGTCCGGTAAAGGACAGGACGAAGTTCTCAAATACGATACGACTGAAGATGTCAGTTTACCGAAACATCCCTGTAACGCAGGCAATTATAACCGAGATCCAAGCGTTTAGAATCTCCAACCGAACAACCGTTAGAATTTGGCATCTGATGCCTGTCAATTGATTGGTGGAGAGCATTACAAACCAGCATGGGGTCAAGCACTTGTTCAATTTACAGTGTTTAAGCGTCGCGCTAGGGCATTATCGTCATCACATGTACCAACACCTACAAGTAACAGAGGACAGAAGAGTGAAACAATGAGTATCTATAGCCGTGGTATCCTATCTCAAAGAGCCACGTCGCCATATACCGGGGAATCCGCGGCTATTTGAAGCCGATGAACCTGATTTGGATGCTGTGTGACGAGATTTTCGAGAGTCTGCGTTACATGAAAGAATGTGTTGTGGATCATGAGTGATTATATGCTCAACGCCTCACTACTGGGTTGCCTGGAAGCTCAGGAAGCCCTACGACAGAAAATAAATATCAGCATGACGAATACGAGTACGATAGCTGAGGCCTCCAAGTATTAGGGATATGAGTACTTACAACTATCGATGTCCTCCTTAAAGGACTGCGAGAGCTTGCACTTATTCTGATCGGCCACGGGCTGCGTCGTGAGCGTCGGACAGTTAACATAACAAGGCGTGTCCATCGTCCTTTGCAACGCATCGCCCTTCCACCCGAACAAATAGTCCCCGTGGCTTCCGTAACCTGGATGCGTTGCGCCATAGGTTAGTTATAGAGATGTGAATGTGGTTGAGTAGGTGGGTAGGTAGGTGTTGGTTGCGGTTGTGTTGTGTTGTGTATTGTGTGTTATAGGGGATTGGTGGAACAAGCGGTCAAGTGTGAATCAACTACGAATCGAAAAGCTAACCTGTTTGATCGCCAAACGACCACACGAATGGTTGCGAGCCGTCCTCGGGCCAGTCCTCAGGGTTGTTGAACTGCCGCGTGTCCCAGACCGTCTCGTACATCAGCTGTGGCACAGGAACCGGGTGGGATTCGGGACACTACAGCACTGCGAGTCAGTTATGGCCACTTGGAATGTGATCTTGGGGAGTTCGGAAGCTTCTAGGCACTCTCGCTCGCGTCTTGAAAAGGAACACTAGAGCTCTGAAAGTCGCGATAACAAGAAGAAAACAATTCAGAGGATCACTCACTGGTCCTCTGGAGTCGAAAGTGCCACTGGCTGGGTACGCCATATGGTCCATATGATTAGCAGTATCGAGATTCTTGCCATCCCAGCATCTAACTCCTATCAGTTTACCGATTACTCTACCACCAGTTTCGCGACCTCACTTACGTTGGGAATCGAACGTTGGCCATGACTACGATACTCAAAAGTCAGTTATCGTCATTCTGAGCGCGATCTATGAGTGTTCCACAACTGCCGAGAGCTGGGACACGAATTTGGCACCAGCAGGAAACTGAATGGTACAAAAGCCTCCGAAATGGGAAGAAAAAAAAATTGGCCGGGATTCACTTACTGCCAGCAGGACATGGCTTAGTAGGTAAATTCTTGGTTTCAGGAAACCGAGTGCCGGGATCTTGCAGACAAGTATAAGTAACTTGTCTAAAACGATTGGCATCGGCCGCGGTGTGTGTCAACGGATCGCCGATGATCATCCGGAAGCCGGGCTTGAAGGCTGTAACCTTGGAAGTCTGCTGGTAGTCGGCCAGACCGTTCTGCATATAATAGACTGTCATGCCACCCTCGGCCCCTTCAAAGCCGACGTTTGGAACGATTGGCACTCGCTTAAATGTACCGTTCCTAGCTCGGAAGAAGAGAACGGCGGTCCAATAATTCGACGAATCTTCGAGGAACTGACAGGTTGTGCAGTCTGACTCGGCCGGCATGTCCTTGGCCGGGTCCATCGTGACGTTGAAAGAGTTCTGTCAACCATAAGTACATTGATTTTTCATTAGCGAATCATGTCAAACCCACGCCGCCAATGATCTGATGGAGATGAGGGCTCGGCATGAGGCCCGGATTGACCACTGGAGGTCCCGTTAGCGACTGTTCTCAAGTTCCTACGGTACGCATCGTGGGCATCAAAGAAACATGATACAATGGAACATGGTAGGAAAAGATAGGAAATATGCATGATCAATGCTGGGTGCTCCTCACAAGGATCAACTCGGTCGATTGTTAGCTGAGTGCACGAAAATCGTAGGAGAGCGTTCGTCCGCGCCGCCAAGGCGAGCGTGGTCATTGATTTCCAATGCATCTTGCTATTGACGATCTTAGCTCCTTTACGATTATCCAATTCGTTTACGAGACGACAAGGGCGATTATTTTCACGGCAGGCCGACCAAAATAGAAGAGACAGCAAGATGGATTATGAGGAGTCGAGGGATCTTATGTTCCCTCCGAAAGCCTTTGCCGCATATCTCCGTATGCTGATGCAGAAAGAAATTTCGGTTCCTGGATAATGAGCCAGACCATCGTGTCTATTGTGGTTTTGTTCATTGTCTAGGCCATCGCCTATTCGCTGCCTCGATCGAACCGCCGCCAAGCGACCCAATCTTGACTTTATTCGCCCTCCTCCCGGCCTACCGGTGTAGTCATCGATGAATTGCCGGTTACATTAACCCGTGGTTCTAATTTATTTACTTTATAGGTGTGGAAGAGGAGTATCTACAATGGCGAAGGTTAAAATGGCCATGGACCGGGATGTACATTGTATGTGTGAAATGAGCCGTACCAATGAAATTGATGCCTGATGAGTTCGCCGCACTTAACAAATGGGCTCGGCAATGCGGCTATCATGGGGAAGATCTTGGCTTCTGAGGATTGCTTTATCGCGCGATAATACAAGGCTCTAGGAGTGGGCGTGCTTACAAGCAATGCAACTACCTCATAACGTGTTATCATGAAGCGCATGTTGTCTCTGTTTAGTGACGGCCCTACGCCTCTCTTCTTATCAATGTCCGCCCAGCTCATATCAACGTCGCATTGTGAACTTAGTATCTTACGTGGCTTTATCCGGATGAGCAAAACATCGCCATCGGCCTTGAGGTGTTACATAGGCCGCAGTTAACAGACGAGGCAGTCTCAACTTATCAAATTGCCTGTGCTCCATTGCCATGGCACAGTATACGGTGACCTGCGACGGCAACCAATGAAATATCTTCGTTGCAATTGCTTCCCCATTTTGTAAAAACTCGTCAGAGCTTGCTGATGATCCCCGAGGAATGGTAAAGGAGACATCGGTAAACCAAATCACCATAAATAGACAAGTATTTTCAATTTTGATCGCTATTCTAAATGCAACTATTTGATCACTGTACATATAACAGACAGAGCAATAAGCTGCACCCCCAAAGCCCTCCTCCCACTCGGCCCGATACCTCTCACATCTCACTCCATTCGTTGGCAGAACCCGCAAGCCAGCACTACCCACCTTCGCATATGGTTTGTTTTTACACCTTGTGGGAGTTCGGATAAAGTCACCGTCTTCATCGCGTACATATGCTCGTATTAGCAAGTCTCCCTAAGTAAGCCTTAGTAGGCGATGTCTCTGGGGGAGCTTCTGGGTGATAAGGAGGGTGGTGGTGGTGATGCGACAGATATCCACCCTTTGGATACGAGGTAGGTACTGTAGGATGCAGATTATGTTGATATGGGGGTTCGTGTCGAAGTTCGTATTTATTGTATCGTGTCTGTCGAGGTGGGTCTGAATCCCTCAGGCTATGATAGTGGTGGTGGCGATGATGTTTCTATACCGATTGGATAGCGAAGCGTACTATATCAATGTTTACATCTCGCCATACCGGATATTTCATTAGTTCCTGATCAACTCAGGCCCTGAGAGAATAGATTTGCATCTATCTTCGAAGTCATGGTAGGGCAATGAGTCAGCTAGAACGCCCGACGGAGTCCTGGCAAGACTGGAGCGAAGATGCTCTTCAAATTAATACTGAAGTCCATCATATACATATCAAATAAGATATTACAAAGAAGAGGGAATAATGTGAATCCCAAGAACGAAGCCATGCCAACGAATATACGTGGTCGTCATCAGTACGATCATAATCAAAATCGTCATAAACGAAGAATCACATATATCAAATACCCATTACAGCGATGCAGAGAGCCCTTATCGGGAGCATCCCAGGATCCTATCCGCGATGATCTAATATGGTATATGTCCTTGCAGCCAGATTATTACACGACGTGGTGTAATACATAACAGAGATATATGCATGCTACACGTTATAGAGTTCTCTGACTGAGCCGTTGAATCACGTACTGCGTACATGAGGAACAGGCGAACATTGAGTGATAATGTGTTATGCCAGACTCTGGTGTTCGTCAACCAGCGTAAATCACAAGGATCTTACGGCAAGACAGGATATAATCATCTCCTTACATAGTAGACGACCTGGTGCAAAGGGGCTTAGGTATCAACTTCTAAAATAAGCAATATCTCTCATCGTACTGCCTTTCCCCTTTCTAGAATTCCTCACCTGACTTGACTAATCAGAAGCTACGGAGAAATCCTCAGTTGTTCTTTATACGGAACCTCAGATCGCATACATGTTAGTAGTAATACCCATTCCAAAACTCGTGCTGTTCCAATACACTCGGAAGGCAACCTGCCAAATGCAGACTCTATACTCACACTACAGCTTGTAAGAACCAACGAGGATGTGCTCGTTGGTGACATGCAGCCAACCCAACAATCCAAATAGGATGTAATAAAAGACAGGGTAGCCGAATACAAAGTGCGCATGCCAGAATGCAAGCCTGGGCAATATAGAAAAGATCTTTGTACATTTTATGATCGCTGCACATCCATTAATATATTGGAGTGTGCGATTACCAGCTTCTATCATCTAGCCTTTTTTCCCCACTCCTTCCGCTCTGCCGCGTTCTGTGGGCAGATAACTATGGGTATAGACTTGAGTCCTCCGTCTCATGCAATTCTCGCTATATTAGCCCAACCTGTGGTCACCGGAGACGGATCGGGGCACAAGTATTATTAGGCCGTACATGCATACCGTGTCTGCTCCCCTATGCGAATACCCATGAATAGGCCGTTACGTAGTCCAAACCAGAAAACGCCCGCTTCGTAAAGTCCAAGTAATTGTATCGACAAGAATCGGATGGCCGATGTGTTTTGTACAAGTCTCCTATCTGAACGCGGCGATCCCACTTACATAGTGTTGCTTGAATCGGCAGAAACAGATGAGAAGGTGAGTTGGTTATCCAGGACGCGACACTGTTTGATGAGGTCAACAACTCATCTAGAGGTTCCAGGCTCCACCTTGCATTTTTCTTCTATTGTGGCAATAAGACTCCTTTCTCATCTCGAGCAAGCATGATATATTTGACAATCTTTTCGGTGAGGTTTGCGCACCAGGGGTCCACATAACCAGTCCAAAGCATGGCCGCACCATAGTTCAGGGGAATCCAGAACGGTAACGCGATCAATAGTCTCAAGGCGCCAGGGAATATTAGCTTGCCATGCAAGACCTCGCCGTTTTCGTTCGTAATATCCGGGGGGACGTAGATTCCGTAGACCATCCAGCACAGAACGCTGCGAAGAAGAGGACCATGGAGCAGATAGACGGCGAACGATTGCTTGCCAAGCCATAGGAGGTACTTTGATGATAAGAAGTCCCGCAGAGAAGGCATGAAATGCAACCCAAGAGTGATGAGTTGTAATCCAATACCCGACCCAAACCGAGGGATTTCACCACCTTTCGGAACGATGTGGACCAAAACATTGTACTGCAACCGCGACCAGGTAGCCCATTCAGGGTGCCCTTCAGGATATGAGGCAACGTAGAGACCAAGGGTTAGGAAGACGATGGCCAGCACACGAGAGATTCTTGGCCGCTTTACCAAGAATTCGTTTGCCGAGGGGTGGTTCTGTACATCGCACAGGAAGACGCCCCAGAAGAATTGCATACCGAAAGCAGCTAGATAAAGTTAGCGAGTATTACAACTGGAGCTCATCTCATGTCAGCTGTCGGGAGGATGAAGCTTACAATCACCGGCAATGTAAAAGTAGAAGTAGACGATCAAGCTAGCAATCATTCTATACCGTGGTTGCAGATAGGCCGTTGCGACAATGAAGGTGTAAACTTCCATACTTCCCTTTAATAACGGGAGGAGAGTCCATTGGTTGCCGTCATACGCGTTGGCGCCGTGCGTCCAGGTATTGATAATGTTAAAAATCAGGTGGTTGATGGAGGAGAAAAAGTTGCTCATGCGGTCAGGCGCAGTCTTACCGCACCACCAGCAATCACTAGACTTTCCCACCAAGAACATTCCCAGTTGTGCCATAACCCAGATGATAACGGTAGCGAGCGAGCAGGGAATGATCAATCGAGGAACACGACGGAGAGCGGACTTGGCGACGGCGTTGAAGGCGGCATCTTGATTGTTTTGGCGGTAGAGCTTGATAGGCTTGAGAGCGCATACATAGCCGGTAACGAAAGAGAATATCGTCACGCCGATACGACCTTGGACGAGGATTCGGAGAAATGGCCACTGAAGCACGCGAGGCGCCGCTTCGGCAGATGAGGCCGGAAGGAAGAGATCTCCATCGAAAGCTCGTGCGATGTGAGTTAGAACGACTAATGATGAGGCGAGACCTCTAAGGCCCTGTAAATAAGTAGCTGGTCAGTTATCGAGTACATCGAACGAGCGACTATTGACTGCTGATGAAATGCTCAACCACATGGTGTGCGATGTCAAACAAACATATGCTCATCCGGGCGCTGGCTTTGGCGTGACTAAGACTTCGTAGCCTCAACAGGCACTCTCGCAGCGTCCCAGCACCAGGGAGGACCGTAAAAGTCAATCTGGAAACCTCCCAAGGCAGGCAACATGGTTGTTCCATCCAAAAGAAACGCCTCTTTGATCGGTGGCTGAAACAATTATCCACTTACATCGACCCATTTGACGTTCCCCTCTTTGCCAATAGGCATCTTGTCTTACAATTCGAAAATGCCTCCAATTAACTTTGGTACCGACGTTATATCATGCCTCGGAAGTGTATAGGAATCGATATGAGCGGTCTCTTTCCTGCAGACCCTGTTGAGACGGAGTTTCTTCGACAGCTGGCGACGTGTTTGCTCGGGGAGTCTAGCAGACAACAATAGCCGCAATTTTACGTTTGTAGCGCCGAGAGTAGACGTTTCGTGTTGAGGGACGGAGGTCGCACAGTTGCACAGGGTGCGGGAACCGGCAAATGTAGGCCGAGATCAAGCTGGCTGGATCTGGGCGCGTAGGTATATTATAGGTACCGCGAGCAGCGGGTTTGTTCAGTTATTTCTGTTGAGAGAGCGACAGGCCCTGACGGGCAAAAGGGCATAAAACAGGGCACCTGAGATGCGTGAGAAACATAGACAAAAAGTATAAATGCGTTGTATATAAATAAGGTGACAAGAATGGATCCAAGACCGCTTTTCCAAGGCAGTGCAGTGGTAGGATAAGAGGGATCGCCGCAAATCAAACGACCAACGTGTCTCTCTATCTGTCGGAACAGACGGCTGTAACTGACTGACTGGCTGACTGACTGACTGGACAGAAAGAGAACAGAGAGAAATAAGAAGTAGAAGGAGGGACGATCTCTTGAAGCGAGAGTAAATCCCTTAAGGTAGGACAGACCTGGACAGGTAGGTGGACGGACGGGGGACGGGAAGAAAAGAGGAGCCAAGACGTTCGCGCTTGGGAGGCGGACGGTGAAGAAGGGTTCTCGGGGCTGGATAAGAATGGTACCGTCAAGTCGACGACGGTGGCACTACCATCAAAGTTATTACATAGTACACGTACGGGCGGCTGGGCGATTATCGCAAGGCATAGTGGCGTCGCATGGCGTGGGTACGGATCGTGTAAGTGTAAGTGGTGGGAAAGGGGGTACACGCACGTCGACTTTCCATTTGCAGAACAGAGTCAAGAAGGTCTCGGCAGGTTTTTGCTGGCGTCAGTAGGTGTGGCTACGTAAGTAGGTACTGGGCCGCGTTCACTGGCGGGGCAGCGACAGGGGTGCGAGCTGCTGCGCGCCAATCAATTAATATGTTGCTCGCTGCAAGCCAGGAACCCCAGGTCCAATACCCAGGTTGCAGCTCGTTAATTATTCCAAAGGAGGCTAAACCAGCACGCGAGAAAAGCGAGTATAGCGCTACCCTAAATTGCAATAGTCCCTCCGTAGTACTTAGTCCACCAGTAATGTCCTTGGCCGTTTTGCAGCCTTCCCAAATCTCGGGATCTGCGCTATCAATTTCTGTTTTTTCCCATGCTAAAATATGTAGGTCAGTCAGTCACATCAGGGCCCGTTCCGCATGGTGATCAGGTTCTCAATGCTATCAATCGCGGAAACATTGTACAGCAGACAGTATCGGTATATCATGCAGTCCATCGGGTGGCTGCAGCCCAGGACAAGATCGGTAGCTCAATCGACGGAAGACGAATTGCGACGTGCAAAGTATTGCTGCAATGTGGTAATTACATGTAGTACCACTACGTAGGTGTGATAACTCGACTTGACTCAGGCAAAGAGCTATACCCCGCTGTCCAATCAGTAAATAGTCTAGCACTAGGTTAGCAATCCTATAGTTAGGTACTTAGGTATACTCCATATCACACAATTATCTTTTTATTACCAGTACATTGCCGAAGGTAGGTATATAACGCCTCGATATGCAACTCTCCAAGTCTCATCCATTGCAACACAGCAAGGCTTGCTTAGATCTTGGTATCACTGCACAGCCAAACACCATTCTATATATAAAATTCTTTCCTTAAAACACAGCTTTGCCAACAACAAGTGTTTCCAAAGGTAGCATTGACCATTACGGTTTCGGTTATCACGGCCAATCTGCCAAGAGTTCTCTGGGTCTTGGGGTCTTCTTGGCATATCTTGGCTTGCATTGACCTGTTGCAAGTCAGCTCCAAAAAGAAACCCCTATTCCCCCTTCCATCCTCTCTCAGTAACTACTCCTCTCACGAAAACAATGCTGCTAAACCGTCTCTGCTCTAGTAAATATACTCCTTCTCGTAGATCACTTCGGTTCGTACTTTTGCGAGATACCGGCGAACATCCGAAATTCCTCTATCGGTAGGTGGTAACTCCTTTGCCACATGCTCAACGCTCCGAATCTCAACGTAGGATGCGGAAAACCATTCAAGGCAGTTAGAATCACCCGCTGGTTGATCGATCTTCGTAATCTAGTATCACGTCAGTGTACATCCTCATCACGAGTCGTGTCGGTGCTTTTTATGGCTAATCCCATCTTTAGAAAGATACCAATCTTGATCCCCGTTCGGACGAGTTTCCTATGGGTCCGAATGGAAACCCCTAAATTTTTGTATTTCGACATACTCCAGATAAGCTGTTCAATTGTGTAAATGATGCTAACAACATTTGCGGGCAAGCAAGTCAAAACGCTTGGTAAACTTGTAAGTGGTGGTCTATGAATCCGGTGATCTTCAAATCAGGATCCATCTTCCCGTCCGGTATGTAGATAAGAAACTTCGGATCCTTTCTCAACTCTTTCTTAGCTCACCGACTACGTTGTACACTAAAGCCAAACGCATCGGTGGTTATAATATTCCAGTCGTGTCGAAACATGATCTCTAACAAAATGCATTGCCAAGGATTATACTACCGTACAGATATAACTAGTTTTCACCTTGGCAATGCAACTTCGGGACCACCTGCAG
The DNA here is from genome assembly GCA_007182795.1 of Xylaria flabelliformis. Taxonomy (NCBI): domain Eukaryota; kingdom Fungi; phylum Ascomycota; class Sordariomycetes; order Xylariales; family Xylariaceae; genus Xylaria; species Xylaria flabelliformis. The sequence goes on from VFLP01000013.1 coordinate 690,750, forward strand.
AATTGCCTAGTAGAAAAAGCTTCTGTCATATGAAGTCCATTCCTATCATCACATTTGACAGCATACCAAGACGAGATCCCCAAAGATTTTCGTCTTGACGTGGGACGAGATGCACCCAAAAAAAACGCCAACACTCGGAAACTCTCCCAGCTATTCTAAGGTTGAAAGCATTATCTGGCATGGTCATTCGAAGAAATCTCTGGCTCTTGTTTCTTGGATTGTCGAGAGAAAAACAAAGATTTCTCACATCGGATGGATCATCTGATAAGGCGAGGTGGCAGGGTAGGTAATCACGTCGATGTAGTATACGGCATATAGCAATAGGATTTTGTCTCCTATTAGCTACTGATGATCCTCACGTGCCCTACATATGTTTTCTTTACCTCGGTTCACACAATGTATCCAATCAATAATCTAACACACGAAGGAATGAATGTAGCCATTAGTTATCTCGGCCTCACATGATTTAGCAGATTCCCGCTCATTCAATTATAGGGCATCAAGTTATCAATTTGGGGCAGTCTAATCCACCTACCAGAGATACTACCTACCCAGCTAGGTGATTAAATCGCAACTCGCCCTTATACCATCCAATCAAAGTAACATCGATTTTAGCTAGTCTCTCCTGTAGTACGTATGCCGTCATGACAGTTGGGCCACTTGCTCCACTATTTTATAAGCAAGTCGCAATCGTTTCATATCCGATACAAGATCTCGCTTCATCCGACCACTTACACCACGCAATTGTACGCGTCCGCCGTTTTTAGTATATACATACCCGGTCGAGGACTTCACGCTGGGATGAAATGTTTCGCCCAAGCCAGGTACCCCGGGTTCCTGGGAACTTTTTCATGATTATGTTTATTCCAGGAGGTCGGGTCAGCCATGAGCCGCGTTTAAGATGATCCACCTAATTAATGTATTTATCAGCCCCCACTTCTAAGCGACACCAGGTTCCTGCGTTGGTGGCATTTTCAGCCTCCGGGATAAAACACGGAGCGAGTCGTGCTGACTCACCTTTTCTCAGACAGGCGAGCTCTTCGTGTATACATATAGTATATCGTATATACCGAAGAATGCCGATCAAGCGTGCTTATTTTTTGCCAAGAAGCGGAGTAGGCTATCTGAGGGGTTCACGACTATCATGATTAAATGAGGGAGGAGAGAGAGCACACTGCTTTGGCTTGATATCCGTTCACTTACCACGTTCTGATATAGTGCGTGAGACCGCATTCGTGATTTGCAAGGAAGCTATGAGACTCCGTTATTTAGGGCCGTTTATAGGACTAAAACAAATCATGTGATGTTGAATATCATCAATATACCCCAGGCTGTATTTGTTTAGTCTCCGATGTCACCTAGCTTCCCGTATTACTTCGCGAATCTCGCTTATGCCCAGTAAAGCAAACCATAGGAGAGTAACGGAGGACTCGCACGTAGGGGCTTAGGGTTCAGAGCTACACACACTTATGTTGGGATCTCGTAAAGGAGTCAGGCTGGAAGGCTATCTTTGATGCACTAAGAGTTACAAAACACATTCAGTCCTGACTGCTTACATACTTCTTTTTATTCTGTAGAGCCGGTATCATAACATGCCCAGTCAATATAACGGCATATGAGGCGTGCTCGAGTTTCTCGAGCACGAAACTTTGCCGCCTTGGAGGTTATCAGCCGTAACAAAAGCTTGAGATAAAGAGCCTAGAAGAATGTTCAACGTGCAGTAATTAATCTTCTAGGACGCCAAGGGAGCAATGAAAGACTAGTCTCCTCTTCAGCCGCAGCAGGAGATCTACAATCCAATTATCTGAATTGTCTCGCTTCCAGTTGCCGACCTTCACTTCGTGTTGTTGATCCGGATAGTCAGGCAACACGGGTAAATCGGAAGCTGAAGCCTCGTACAAAATGCTATAATTGTATGACTATGAGTCTAATATGCACTTGGCATTCTCGTATGTATGTCCCTCGGACGCGCGTGACGCAGGCTTATGGCTAAATTTTGTATTATTGTCATCCTCGTAATTTGAGTTCCTTAGGGATGAGAAAAAGGTCATCATCCGCGTGTTAACACCAACCGATATCTTCAACTAAGTGTCCGCTTGCCTGACTCATTAACCGTCAATAAGTCACTGTCACTGCTCCTGTCTCTTAAACGAACACCGGTTCCCTTAGTTTGTAAAATGTGGATCGACATTGGAGCATGGAACAAACTGGAAGCTGTATCTGCCTAGAAGTATGCAGTCTTGTAGGAAAAGCAGGCATCCAGCAGATTCATATCGAGTGAACCATCACGTAGCCATACGACTCTTTTATTGTTGATTAGAGTACCAAAATTTCTATCTCGCTTATGTAAAGATCTCAATTACGTCTCAAGGCAAACAGCTAAGCCCCTATTCGAGGAATCGCCCCCTCCTGGCGTTACCTATCTAAACATATGTTACTCCATACGTGCAATTAAGAAAGAAAATTATCGAACGATAGTCGAATACCGAGATATCAAAACCTTCCCAGAATTTCTGTTTGCCTGCCTCTCTACGAGACCCTAGGCATGACGAAAATCAACATGTGTCCTGGTCTACTTTGCTAGAACTCCAATGTTCACGCATACTCTTTGCTTCCAGCTCGCAGCCGAACTCAGCCCAGACAGGACAGTGATCACTGGGACCCCTATCCCTCGAATTATTGCAGATGCCAGCGTCAACGAATAACTGACCAAGAGCCCTAGAGGCAATGATCAAGTCGACACGATCGCAGCTACCCCCCCAATCTCTACCACGAGGGTAATAACTATATCGTCTCTCGTTACCGTTCACCGATCTGAATGTATCGATGCAATTGAAACCTTCCACCTTTCTTCTTCGCGGGACACCTCTCTTCAAGCACTCTGAAGTTAAGATCCTCTCAGCCCCGGGATCCAGGCCCACGGGATCACCTGAGAGGAACTTCCTATTAAACTCCTGCCAGTTTACGACGTACTGCAGCGGCCATGTCCGCAGGTTCGGGTAGCCATCGCGCGCATCGGTGCCACGTTCACGTCACCAGCAATCACGACCGCAAAGCCCCTATCCTCCAAGCGCCCCGCCTCACGTAGAAGCTCCTTGAGGTCTAACCCAGGAGGCTTTATTGGCACTCGTTCAAGTTACCAACGGGTTTTCCCCATAGGGTTTTACCGGTGTAAGCACGAGGGATCCTGGAACGGCGGGAGGAGGTATACCAATATGGCAATCCGGCTACGGGCACAAGCAGGATGGTCGCTGTAGTATAAAGAACGCGCAAAGCACGGTAGTCCTGAAAGGAGTGGACACGGAGTTACGAATTAATGCGCTCTTGAAGTTGGATATTAGCTTCCGTACGAAGTACGGCTTGCTACGTCGTAATGCCCTTGCGGAGGCTAGAGTTATACAATGTATGTAATTGGAGTCACTGCAGATGCTTAGGCAGTTTGATATCCTTCCGAGACGTTGAAACCACACACACACACACACACTCACGCAGAAGCTCGTAGTGTACTGCGAGTTTGCGATCGTGCCGTGTACCGATCAGAGAGTCTTCAGAGGATTGGTACGGCTTGGATGTCCCGTTGACGGCATAGAATTTGATGATAGCGAGCTTGACGGTGTCGTTACCACATCCTTTCTCATTCATAGAGGGGCGCAGGTTACTTCTGACGTGGGACATTGCTTCGAGGATGGAAATGCCGAAGACTTGTAATCAGACGTTTTATTAGGGAATGTGATATTCCTTGTCTCGATGATTTGGACGCGGCCTTCTTTTCCCACGCTACGCTGCGCACAGTTTCGATGTGCGCCCTCACAAACCTCTTCTAAACTACGATTGCTACGCCGTAAAACTTGCCGCCGAAACCCTTGACGTTATGCGGATCGCAAGGGAGACTAAAATCCACGTCATATGCCGGACTTCCGTCTTGTAATGTCTCTCTATTCTCTTGGAAGGAGGACGGCGACTGTTTCTATAGTAAGGGCTGGATCTGTTCGTGTATCGTTGACGGCAGACCGGACAGCATCCATTGTTAGCACGTCCCCGTGTTTGATCTTGATCTCCTGCAAACATAAGATATGTGGCCAACTAAGTCGCCCCAGTGATCTCCGAAGAGACGGTTCACTGCTTGCCCTTATGTCTTGCTGTGTACTCTCATCGTCAGAATCGGTGCTTTCATGTCCGCTCTCAGTGTTGTCCCTCTTTCGCTTCCTGCTCCTCGTCATCCCCCAGACTCTGTTTTAAAGAACGGCCTGGTATCATGCTGGTCCTTCTGAGGTTGTCTTTGGAGGTATGGCGTCACGAATGGGGTGATGCCATTCACGTTCCATGCGGAAATCCGAAGTATTCGAAGCTTGGCGAAAAATGAAGTTTCGGTTCTAAACTGCTGGCCTTATCTTCTCATGGAGGGAGGCGAGGTTTTGCGATTCGTGAAACGAGTATTGGATGCCATATTAGAGCGTCTCGAAAATTCCATTGTGACGATCACGCTGGAACAAATGGCACGTATGCCTCTTCACGCAACAACAGAACTTATACATACCCCACACTAGATATCCTGATACCGTCGGGTGTATGATACCTAGATATGGGACTAGAATAGGTAGCTGAAGAAAAAGGAACAAGACGTTAGGCTTTCTACAGTTGAGCTATACACGCCAACAAGTACCATATAGGTTTCTGCGCTCGCCGTGAGGATCCTTGGTATGAGGCATGTCCAAACTCATGTTTTTGCGTTGACGGCCTAAACACTTTCGTAGGCTGTTTTTTAGCTATACAGTTCCTTTTTCCTTTGGGTGGCCGTAAGATTTGATTCTATGTACCCCATAAACATAAAATCTAAGCATGTATAAGCGAGTTTAATTGTCTGGTCAACTAGATTTACCATGCCGAGTTCAGATAGCACTGGCAGAGAACTGCAAGTGTAGATCACGACAGACTCCCAATTTCCCAACACACACGTACGATTGACTGAATGAATATGCGTTAACATTATACTTTTCCCCGAACCATTATCATACAAACGTGGTCGCGTCGTAACTCATACAGAGCAGCCTACGAGGGCGCCGGGGAATGCAAACCTCGGTACTTGTCCGGCCAAATGGTTGGCAATAACTGCCAGATATAGATATTATACACTAGTAATACTGTAATTTTCTTATGTTGAACTCTTAATCTTGCCTTCAGCTTCCTTCGCAGCACCCTTAGCCTTGCCAGCAAGCTCTTCGGTCTCGCCCTTCATCTTGCCTCGGATCTCCTCGGCGGTGCCGGCGGCTTTGTAGCTGGCCTCGGTAGTCTTGCCTGATACTGTCTCGGCAGCTTTTGCTATTTAAAAGATGTCATATCAGCGACAAGAAGCCCCTAAGAGAAAGGGTACAAGAATGGACTGGGAGAACTTACAGCCAGCGTTGATGCCGTCAACAAGCTTGTCCGAAACCTTGCGGTCGACAGTTTTTAATGTGTCCTTCGCAGCCTCTGTCATTGTCTTGCGGGCGGCAATGCTTGTACTGAACTGGCGGGGCACCTGAACCGAGGCAACTCGCGAGGCGAGAGCCACGCGGCGGACAGCTGCTTCTGACAGAAACGACATTTTGGTGTGTATTTGTGGGAGGATTTTGAGAGGCGTGCCGGAAATATTTGATGTGGTGAGCGACGGAGATGTCGATACGTTCGAGAATGACGAAGTCGTGTGATGTTAGTGATTTTCTGGATACCGAGAAACTAGAACAATGTGTAAGAGAAGAGTCGGATTAAGGTTAAATATTAAATATCGCAGAACAGAGGTGGAAGAAAGCTGATGATCGATATGTTCCTCCACTTTGTCTACAATTGATGATGCTTTGTTGATGTCATAATGCCTCGCTTGTCTCACACCTGATTGGCTGGTTTCGAAAATAACGACCCTCGATGGGGTAAAGTGCGGGGAAAGCTTGATCGGTTTCAGTACCTGCCTGGTCATTATCGAACTCTGTAAGTACCGTCCCGCCATATTTCAGTAGGCATGAACCTAGCGATGACGCTTGGGAACCGTGCTAGCTGCTGCTTGAGTGAAAGCTCCTGTGGGGCCAAAGGCCTGCTGGTTCAACCAGGCTGGAACATTTGCAGCGGGTAGGTACCTGTCACCTGTTCATAGCAAGCTCAATGACGCCACGCTGCATCGAAACACGTGAGATGCTCTTCATCACAACTGGCCTATCTACATATGTAACTCTACCCAGAACACCTTTCCCTTTTACGCTCGTCGCAAGGCTTGTTTGTGTGGAGACCCCCAGAACTCAATAAATATCGAGTGGACACCAGTTCGTGGCCAACTCGGCCGTCTCTCACATCCTCCAGGATTCCTGATCCAACTGATCCATCCAACTGATCTCAACTGAGCCAGCGAATCCAGGTCAGCGAATATCCGCGACCTATAATGGCCTCCAATCTTCGATGGTGCCGGGTTCAATCATGTTGGGGTACACGACTTGCATACCTGCTATGGGCGGTCCGTGTTCCACAAGCCTGCACGCAATAAGCAGGCAGGTCGAAACAAGGAATGCGTATACACAACTTGTAGCCCATCTAGTTGTGTCGACTATGTTTTGGAGTATCTCGGAATTACGCGTACAAATTGCATCGGTTCCGATCTCCGGACCCTTCGGCAATTGGTATCTTAAGCGCTTGTCCCACCCGGTTTTAGGTCGATCCGATAAGAGCGAGTTGGAGAGAGAAAGGAGGGAGAGAGATAGAGAAAGATCAAGCTGATTGCCGTGACATGCTACGGGAGTTTGGTTGACACCATGTTGGATAATTTCGTGCTTAAGATGACGTGGCGATTCCAGATATGTTCTCATCCTATGAGACTAGGCCGCTCATGTTGTTCACGCGATCCCCATGTTTTGGAGTTGAAGACACGATAAATAGACCGACTGGTGCTTGTTACCCCATATGCGCTCGTTTCAAATCACATCCATCCCCAGACGAGATGTCCTTGGTCCGGAGGTGTCGGTGTAGTGTGGATCGTTCTCGCTAGCAGGCGTGGAACCCGAACCGATGACGATTGGGTCGGTAGAGAAGTCGATGCTTGCTATTCTAAACTCGCCAAAGCAATCATTACTATGCTTCATTTAATCCGTTCTTGGCTATTGGATACTTTGCGGGATGTTATTCGTATTGCAACCATATATATATATGACGGAAACAGGGTGTATGGTATTGCTCGACCTGTCGGATTTATTACTACCTCGTGCGAGCTTGGGAGCGTAGTCGGCTTGGCCTTATCCACCCTCGCAGTCGAAGTTCCTGGCGGACAATATCAAAACATGGAAATAATAGACCCTGGAAGTAAGCCGCCCCAGCTCTGATCCTATGCCCAGCCTTGAACTAGACTGCGGCTAGTTAGGAGGACATATTGGCACAGCGGTACCTTTATACGGCTTCCATTCTCCACTGGACGAATATGTACAGTGAGGTCCAATGCCGACATGCGGTAACGTCCGCATCGACAGAGAGCGTATCACTGGGTCTTGGAGTAGATCTTACGGGTGATTGAGATCTCCTTAGTGTTCGCCGCTAAGATTCAACTTGATTTTAGAACTGATATGAAGGCTACCATATTTTGAAACTTGTGTACCGCGGGTAATGCTCAGCACTCCTTCGTATGTTGATAGCTGATTGTAGGTAACAGATCCCTAAAATGCCATGAGACCAGAACTCCTAAATGGGGTTGGCATCGCGTCGTAATACAACAGTTGACTGCACAGGTTATTGAGGAATCGCCGTTCTAAGCAGCGTAGGTAACTACTAAAGTACACATAACTAACAAGAGTAGGACCATACCTAGAGTCATCCTTCTAATCATAAATACCATAAGGTTCTAACAAACATCCACGAAGAGCAGCTATAACGGCGCAAATATTATCTACGATCACTACTGGAAAAGTTGGTGACATTTAAACCAATAGTAGTAGTATAACGTTATGGTGTTACAGAAGAGTTAGTATTTTTGCAAAAGCAACCGATTTTAGCTTCGTTGCCTAACCGGTTTCCAGTAACCAGGATGCAAATCGACGAATGGCTGATAGGGTCAGCGATACCCTTGAAGTTCTAGCATTTCCGCAATCCCGCGCATGCTTATGCAAAGCATGAAGAAGGCATTTTACAGGCTCCCGTGAGCTCCGATTCAATGCGGTGGGTTTGCCTAGTCCGAGTGGCAACTGCCCAAACTAAGATAGTACGCCATGCATTCTTATTCAACATGAAAAGTTGATATTAACGTGGTCTGGGGGCAAAGGTCACGAGGTGCTACCGGTGATCGGGCTCAGATTGGGATTTTGGCGCTCAATAATTAGAGCCCTGTCTAGGCCATGTTTCAAGCCCAGCCTATAAAAATATCTCATCTAAATCAACCCGTCTCAGAGACTACACTGGATCCAGAACACATATTACCATTAATATAAGTGCTATGGAAGACGACGCTTATATTGATGCATTCGTTTAATTGGCATTGAAAAGCACCACCTAAAACCAGCCATCCGCTGTACAGGTATACGCTGCCGTTCATACAACAGTCTCAACTTAAATAAAGCCTTCAGGAAAAACCGGGAGAATGGATCCGTGGTCCTTCGGGACAGATGAGCCCAATGGCAATCAATATCCACCATCCCCAAAATCCAGAAGCTAATGCAGCTGTGCCGCTCTCTTGCTTGGCTTGGGAGGCCAGAAAGGCGATAGTGCCGTGTACTGTCGGTACACTGTAGTGACCGGGAATGGATTGGCTTACATCACATACCGTAAGCCTCGATATTCGAGCTGAGTTTGATTTGTCTTTCCATGCTGGACTAACTAGGGACTCTCCAGTCTAGTCATACCCACAGTACCACGATACTATGTTACCACATCCCGAATCGACTCGAGGGTAGCGACGTCGATCGTCAAGGGGGAACGGATTGGATTGCTTTCTGTTCACCGACGCATGCGACTCTTACGTTCTAAGCTGCAGGCACGTTACACTACATCCTAGACAGTAGGGCTGTTGCTTGGCAATGGTCAGACTTTAGCACACGATGCAACCCAATGCTATGTTAATGAAACCCCCCTAGAGTTCAGCATGTGTGTTCTATTGTCGGCCCGCGCCACAACGTGCAGTATGGCAGCATACCTCCTAGGTACCTCAGGATGTGGAGGCATTATTTTGGTTTGGAACCATTGTGCCAAGGAACGAAAGATGGGTGTGCACCGTCTTACCGGGCCGCACGCGTTCGCCGGGATGCTCCCCGGATGTCCCTCGGGCTGATGTCTCTCGGGCATGCTCGGGCCCCTTACACGCCGCATCCGCAACGTTCTGGGTCTTGTATGCTGTGGAAGCATAGTATATACGTTACTCCTTCGACCCCCATTGTGGTGTTCACTACAAGACCCCCAACTATGGCTGCTGTGGTGGCAATGCGACACGTGTGGCCTGATTCTCGGCCAGCATCACGCAAGATTAGAAAGCCGACCTAGTACACCGACGCATGGTCAGCCAGCCGCATACGTATATAACCAGGACCTGTCATGAGCTGCCATGACCTGTCATAAATGACAAGTCCACCACCGTACTTTACGTGTATGTGTCGCATGTCCGACTTTACCGTATTTGATAAGCACCAACAGCCGAAAAGGGCTCTGTCAACCGGAACGGGAAAGGCGAAGACTGCTAATCTCCCACACTACACGGACCTAACTAGTCGCCCTACGAGCATTCAAACCATCAGCGTTCGTGTTGGTTAACTGAGTTAAGAGTTTGCTAGATCTTGCCTACGCTAGACAAGGCTCGCTTGGCATAGTGCGCGACTAGGCACGTTCTAGCTGGGCGGAAATAACGTCGTTCTTCGAACTTTTTGCTATCTTCCTGAATTTAATTCTCTCTCCAATTGTTTGTTTAATTGGACCAAATTCAATCGGGTCGGCCATCTCCTCGCCTGCCTTGGCCGACATCCATTTTTATGATCGGCATACCCTGGACCACATACCGATACAATACTTATGAAGATGGGGGCTGAGCGCCAGCCGGCAGGCAGTTATACCCTTAACCTCGTTGTAGAATGAGGTGTCGTTTATTCCTGCTATTCTTAGGGTCCTATTTCTGACAATACTTATATCGAATTTACTCACCGCATTGCTGACAACGAGCACCGAGGCGGGCCATATCCTTTTTTTTTTTTTTGATAGTCCACAGCCGGTACTCAGAAGCACACAAGCCATATTCAACCACACACTAGCCAAGCCAAGCCAAGATGGCCTTAATGATGAGGTTTCCCTTTCTAAACGAGCATCTTCCTAGGCCTGCTAGGTACACTGTACCGCCCGCCAACATATAACGTGCTGTGTATGCATTCATTCAGCTTTGCTGATACCCATGGTCAGCGACGGCTCTCATCCTAGAATATAGCAATGTCATATCCCTCCCCCATACGTCAGGACTGTGTTTCGACACCATCCATGGATTCCCATGCTTGGGGCGACAAGTTACACTACATGCCCATGACAGGGGTGATATTAGTGTAACTTCCTATCTTCCCAGGATATCCGACAGATGAGGTGGAGGGTCGGGAACCATAGTCCTGGTAACCACCCTGGCCAGCTGACCCTTGCTAGATATATGGTGTAGTGTATAATTCCTGTCCGGAATGGTGGGCCAAAGTTACCCCAACCATCCAGAGCAGGTGACCAAACATGCATTTCGAGTCTACTGTTTGTGGAGACGTCGATGTTGTGTGCGTGTCGAGCTGGTACAACAGTACTTGCAATCTATCCTAGGGACCACAGTGGAAAGAGATCCAAGGTTAGGTATTACAGTACCCGAATGCTGGCTTCCTCTCTGGTGGCGCCCATGGCGCTACCCATCACGGCTCGTCCCCCGAGCGCCCCTTAGGACGAGTATCCTGAACGTGGAGTGACGAGGATGCTGCAGTCCACCGCATTGGGATCGTTCCTCCCAGGCTAAGCCCAGCCCTTGACGTCTTCGAAGACGGGCAAAAGTACATACATCTCTTCTTGTCAGGTAATCACCCCAGGTAAATAAAACTTACGTACTCTCAGCCGTTGGAGGGGTCCAAGAGGTATTCATACATCTTCAGCTCTATCTGCAGCCGTCACAACCCTCGACTTATCCCTTATTAGCAAGCATCTTCCCAGAGTGAGTGCATTACACTCTCTGTCTAACTCTCATCACACAAAGCTTCGCGAGATTTTCATTTCTGGTTCAGCAAACAGGAACCTGAATAACCACTTTTGCTCTTCTACTACCACCCTATTTATCTATTCAATGAGTGCCAATTGAACGACGTGCCCCGAGTATCTGGCTAGCCAAGAAATTCCTGATCGGGTTCCTTCAGAAACATGCATATAAATCTGCCACATACTTTCGGCCATACTGTACGGAAACGTCGCCACGGTCAGCAACCATCAATCTTTTCGAAGCCGGATAAAGTATTACACAGGACGCTGCCATCCTCATACCCTTCACCAGGGCACTATACGATGCAGAAATGTCGTTGCTGCACAGAAGAGCCGCTATCAGTGTTCAACCAATGTTCACCTCGCGGATATATATGCGTTGTGCTTTGTTTCCCTTGCGATGATAGTCGACGGGAAGACGTAGTCCACCATATTCAACAATCACTCGTACGGCTCGCCAATAATCGTCCGCTCTTTGCCGGTCGACTACACACTGACAACGGTAGAGTTTACCTGCGGCGGTCATGTGCTTTCGATATTCCCTTTGAGGTTATACCCACTGAAGCTGAGAATGAAATCGACTACGAACATTTGAGACGAAATGAATTCCCTCCAGCGACGTTCACTGATACTCGCTACGGCATCCCGGGTCTTGTAGGCACTGATTGTAACCCCATCCCAGTGTCAAAGGTGGATGTTACCTTTGCCCGGGGCGGTTTATTCCTTTCGGTATTTCTTCAGCATGCGATCACCGATGGAGGTTCATTGTCGGTTTTCCTCGAAGCTTTTGGTAACCAGACCCGAAATATATCAGACAACTTGCCCTCTGAGCAGAGACTTCGAATTTCAAATCCCAGGTTGCACTGTGCCGCGAGCCGCAAGCTTTCAGAAATGTCTCCGTTTAACAGATTAGTAAAAAGCTGTCCCGAGTATGCAATTCTTCCAGATTATAGTGGCCCAACACAACCGCGGATGCAGACTATCGGTCAACCCATGGCAGACCTTAAAAAGATAGGCAAGATATTCGTGTTTACCACCGGCCGCCTTGAGGCACTCCGAAAGCTCGTCAGGGACATGAACCATCCAGACAAACTACCCACAGCATATATGAGCCTTGCGGCTCTGGCATTTGCGCACATCACCAAAGCCCGCATTAACACTGAGCCAGCTTTAACTGGAATTGAACCAAGTCAAACCGCAGCATTATGGAACTCGGTAAACTGGCGGAGAAGAGCCTTCCCTGGTGCTACAGACAATTACTTCGGGAATGCAGTCTTGCCAGCAGTAACGAGAGTTGCACGGGAGAAGGTCAACGCGGCCACCTACGATGACGAGAATCTTGCAAGTTTAGTGCCTTTTATCAAAGATTCTATTGCCGAGGTAGACGAAGAGTACGTCAGGCGGCGTATGTCGATGATGTCTCAAGCGCCTGACCCACGTATGGTGGGTGTTAACTACGATCCTCGCTCACCAGAGGTGCTTGCCTTCAACACATGGCGCCACTTCGGCGCCGACATTGAATGGAACATCCCCGGCGTGCCAGTTACCAAACCAGACAGCATCAGGAGAGCGACAGGTGGATTTGGGCTAGGTACGGCGCTTATTCTCCCGGCCAAGAAGGATTCTGGCAAGCAGGAGTTGTACGTGAGCTTGACGGTGGACGCCATGGAGGCGCTTTGCCACGACAAAAGATGGATGGAATGGGTGGACAGGATCATTGGTTAATAGAGGATAATGGATGTATGCATGGTTACTAACGAACGGCGCATTGGGAAGATAACTATACCCCCTTGGAATTGATATACATAACTGGTTTCCCATCAAGCTCGTCTCGCCAAGTGCTTATCGTGGAGGCCTCATAATCTGATTTGTATGTGATTTGCATGAGATGAGATGCCCCTCTTCACAATTACCTAAACAGTGCTGGTACTGCGACACTAAACGGAGTAGTGTATACCTACTTACTTTGTAGACAGTCGCCTGGTCACCTGCGCATTTCGCATTTCGTAGCTGAACCACTTATCCTTATTCTCAATCCCCCCTCGGTTTCGCTCATGCTGGCCAGTCATAAGCACGTCACCCTTTGTCCGATACTTGGCTGGCGTCACTTACTCGATCTGGTGCGCAACGCTATAAGAAGAGAGATTCTAGGTTACCCGAGGTGAATCCGAGTACCCTGGACCCAGAATTATCTATGTACGTAATTTGCTATTTCCATGGTCGTACTTAGGCCCTGTTAGCGAGGTGCAAATAAACACGGGATGCTCCGCTAAGTACTACCTGTATAGTACGGGCGGGTATACGCAATACGCAACACGGGTACAGAGATGGGTTGGAGGTTCGCTATTAGTAGGCCCCAGCGGTTGTTCACATGTTGTGCCTGGCTAAGAACTGCAGTACGGTATGTACAACATACGTATATGGGGTACAGATCAGTGCCATTGGCAACCGGAATGGTTCGCATATATCTTACAGGCCCCGCCGAGGCAACGGTGGCCGTCTGAAGCGCGACATGAGTCCACAGGACCCCTGACAAACCCAGAAGCGGGCAGTGGTTTATGATGCTTGCGCTACGCCTAAACTTGCACAGTTTAAGACTATCTGGGCAGAAGAGCTTATGTAGTCTACAGTAGCCGTACGGACTCTCCTTGGTGGTGGGGGGAGGGACAGCAGGTGTGGTCTAGCGTGCGTAAGTATATCCATAAAAGTCCCGATACTAACTGCACGCCTCATTCTTCGGGAAATATCCAGTGTCTACCAATAGGCAGCACAATCAGGAACTAACAACTTTAATTGTCGGATGCGTGAATCCGGATATCCGGACGCCAGAGAATGATAAAGAAAAATGGGACCAGCGCCGGGTATCTTCTACGTCTCATCCGGGGGGGTACATGTCTCTCAGAATATCGGTTGGCCAGAAAGAAAAAGAAATGCATGCATATGCACACTTTACTCTGCTCCATAATATATGTACGATCCCTTACATCAGAAGCCAAGGACCTAGAAAACAAGCAGGGGATTCGTTATTTAAACAGGGCGACGTCCAAGGTTGACGCCAAGAATTCCACAATATGCCAAGATTTGAACTCTATCCGTATAGCAACAATCCTGGAAGTGTGAAGTGTTACCAACACTATCTAGGTAAAGAAGCAGTTTAACAAGCATCAGGGGCGTTTCGGACACGCCGCCTTTGCCTGATCTGGCCTTTTGTGTCATTATAAACCGTTGAGCGGTTCGCCGTTCAGCTCGAGACACAGCCACGGTTACAAACTGTGTTGATCAGTCTGTACATACAGCTGAACAATAATCAACCGAAGGACAGACTAGTTATCCGACGACTAACCCACTGCAGCAGTAGTTAACGGAAGACCTTACATATCAACAACTCTAAAAGAATCTATACTCTAAGCCTCCAAAGCACTTTCAACCCAACGAGCAAGGGCAGGGAAGAAGTCGCCTAGCTCTGTTATGAGTTCAATTGTCGAACTTAGTTGCAGACACAATTGGTTACTAATTACAGATCCTATAAAACTTGACTATAGCTCAAGTTAGAGTTACAGTGAGTAATATTAAACTAGAATTATGATCACTAAGCTCTGCATATTGCATAGAGCTAAACCTCACCAGTCCTCTCGTAACAGTCCGCCCATGGCGCAATAAATGCTACTATTGTGTGTATTAATAACGTACAGTAGCAGTCATATTCCATTCGGCACTTGTGGGCTGTTGATGTATCACAATATCAAACGCGGATGCTTCCTTTCTCGCCCCCTTCGGGCATAAGGTCTGTGTAACGTCCGCGCCATATCAATCTCCGTAAGGGCCCCTACTCCAAGGTAGGTAGATGATTGGTTGCGCAAGAGTTGTCTTCATCGCCCTCTCAACCTCTATCAAACACAGTGGGTAGTGCCCTAAGTCGCACGCGACGGTGCATACTCATCATGGCCAATATTACGCCATCTGTTCATTATCGTGGTTTCTGATACGTCATGTTTACACCACATTGTGCCGCGTAGCCGTCAAGTCATTAGTCCTCAGCATTAAGACTTACAACGTTCATCATGTTTAAGCAGATCAGTCGACATAGTTACGGCTATCGGGACTATTGAGCAATCTACACGCAGCGTTTTTAGATATCTCGCGGCACCCATCCGTCGGGCCGAGCCGCTGGGTTCACGGAATACGACTTTACGACGACGGTTGGAGAACATTTATACTTGCAAATCGATATATTCGTATATATATTATTACGTGTCTTATAGTCCGGTAATGAGTGCTATAACTTGGATAATTGCTTCAATTGGTTCCAAAGCCTGACAAATTATCTGTTGCCCAGTCTAGGCCAAGTCATGTTACCTTGTTCTGATACCTATCTCTCCATCCAATGATTCGAATATCGTGGTTGCCCAGGGCATATGATCTTGTAAAATAATAAAAAAAGGATCTCGCGAGATCCCAGCCAGAGCGGGGAGGCGGGGTCTCATGAGACAAGGAGATTTTGGTCAGCTTCCGCAATCGACCAAGTTGATGTGGAGAGAGGCGACACTTCGTAGCTACGTACATAGTACCTTTATCTCCAAAAATAACTACTAGGATAATTACCGGCATATGATCTACCTCGGAGAAACAGCGCTTTAAGGGTATTCGCGTGAGTTTACGTTGTGCGGGCCAAGCCAATAGCCCAGTTCAAATGATGGCCGTACACTGCAGGAGATAGCTTATAGCAGCCGTTCCACGAAGGAATTCGCAAGAAGCACAGTCTACATGGCGACTTGCGTCGAACAGTTAGTCTGTAGGTCTACAGATGGCTGGATCATCATGGCGTGCACGGTTGAAGCCTAGCTCTGTATGCGAGTACGCAACTACAGGTATATAATATCCAGTATACGACGCTGACGCCGAATTCAGTTACACATACCATCATGTGCTGGACTAGTCTAAATAACGTGTCACAGCCTACTTCCCCACAGAAATTAGAAATTGCCGATCTTGCTAATTAGTCTACCCAGAACCCTGCTTACTAGATGAACAGCCTAGCTTAGAGCCTAGCATCTTCTTAAGCCTGAGGAAATCTGTGACCGCGGAGTTAAAGATTCGGTTCCGGCCCCATGTTATCTTGGAACTTCTTGTTCAACAGTATAGGAAACGGCCGACCACCGATAAGACCTGAGTCGAGCGGCTAACCCTTGCTGTCCAATTAACCTTTTCTCCGAATCCCCATGCTTTATAGTTGGTTATTAAACCACAGCTTTAGACTAAAGCACTCTCTGCCGAAAGGGGCTTAGGAAGAGCACGCGAGATGGGGGCGGAGCACAAAGCAGAAGTCAGTGCTAAACATGGTTTCGTGAAACTGAAGACTCCGACCGTTGCAAGGTCTAACTTTAGATCATCGAATCCGAAATACAAATACTTGTCAGTCACACATCCAATACGGAGACTTTAGGCGATTTCCGTATACTTCATATCATAGCCAGCCGTACAAGTTCATAGCGATGCTGAGAACGTGAGAACGGGTTTTGGGGGGTAAAAAAAAGAAGGGAGAAAAAGAAATTTACATTCAAGATCTCACGAGTTATTCATATAAAAAGCTGAGGGTCGTAAGGCTCGAGACTCGCAAGGCTTGTGGTCGCACAGCAAAGAGCCTTCAGTATATAAGTAGAGTGGCCTAACTTATTATGGTGTTTTGAAGCCCTTCGTGCAACAAGAGGTGCTCGAGACATACCATAGGTTCGTATCCTGACACGTAGACATTCTCGTATTATAATGTTAACTCTTGCCTCTTTCGTCCTAAGTAATCCTATTCGACTTGCAGCGACGCGTGTCAAAGTAGTTGGTTGTATTGCATTGGGGTTATAGTATTCCTTCAAAGATCCTTAGGAAGAGAAGCTACTTCACAATCTAAATCTAACTATCAACTATACCATAGACATGGCCTGTTTAGCCAAAGGCTCAAACTCCGCCTCAGCCATCCAGAGGTCGTTTTTTATTCACACAATTCACACCACCTCATAACGGCCAGTCTAGATACACGTAGGAATCATCTACAGTTCTAAGAATTAACATTCAAACTGGAAGTATCTTCAGTCCGTAGAGCTTAATAATAAAACTCTTCGAACAACAATTATCCGGATTTATTGTATACTAGGCAACCTGGGGTTAAGTCTTGTCGTTAGTCCTTAACGCTTTCAAGATACTTTCATCTAATGCACTGCTCTCGACTCGATTATAGGCATACATTCGAAGTTATGTAGCTTCACCAAGTAGAGCTATTCTTGGCCTAGGCTAGGAGGATGGGGCAGAGTTATAGGATATATTGCTCCTGTGGAGCTCAACTTAGAACTTTTGAGACCGTTGCCTTGCAGATGACCAGCATTGCTCGGAACCCGAGAGGAAAGGATGGTTGCATTGGTTGCTGGTTCTGGAAGACTACTGATGCAATCCAGCAACTAGCCCGGCGGCGTAGCCTAACTGTCCGTCGCCCCTAAACCTAGCCTCAGTCTTGTTTCCAAGATCACTGCATGCATGAATGTTGATATCCTTTAGAGCCTCGAAAGAAGCGGAAAGAGCCGCCCAAAACTCCTTGCTCTATTACTTTCTAGTAACAAGCCGGTTTACATTATGTTTTACTTTTAGCTGATGTATTTTGACTAATGTTGAATAACACATTTCGTTTTCTTTAGGCAACAGATCAGCAATGCTAGTTTCGCCACATGTACGTGTGACCTAGGCTAAAAGTCCTGCCGTCTTACTTCAAAGGTAGTATTGTTGGAGAACTCCAGGATCTATGGTGTTCTAGTTTTTCTCCGACTTTACATTGATGTCGCTCGATTCACTGTACCTCATTCGGACTTATCCCAGGATAAAGTCGACGGGAACCTATAGCTGAACATGAACTAATTATTTTGGGAGACCCCTCAGGATACAAGTAGCCAACTGTTAACACGGCCACAATGACCAGGAAATGAGGTCTCTATGACTCCAAGTTACGACTTAGAGACGATACAGGTGACCAATATCCTTATAGGGGTAATCACCAACTACGGCTTTGAAGTTCAGTTACCCTGGACTCAGGAAGGTCTGTAGCATTGCATCGGGTACGGCTTGGGAGGATCTACAACGTTACTACACCTGGCAGGTCGAGGCAGGCACAACTGATGGAGTATTCCAATCCGGTAGAAATTCAGCCATAACTCGAATGAAAACAAGCACCAAATAATAATAGGCTCACTCAATAATAGAATTGGTCGGAAACTCGTTAAGGTGCGAGCACAGAGCCAAGCCTGTTGTGTGCGGCTTCAAAGTTGAATCTTCGCTGGGGACAAGCCCATGATGTAGACCATTGGCGGAGTTCGCCGGTCTGAGACAGTACAGCCGGATGGTTGAAGGGTACCAGGCTTCTATTAATCAAAAGTATTCAAACGAATGATGTTTATGCAGGTCATGAATGTGCTGATTACACTTCCCCTGAAGCTCTCATTACATAGTTTCCAGTATTGTTAGAATAGGAAAAATAAACCTTGACAAATTCAAAGCTGTCATTGTTGGTGGTGGTGGTTCAACAGGTTGATAACGGTTCATGTCTTCCATTGAGCTGTTATTAATCCCGTCGTTCTTGAATATCGAGCCTCAGTCACAACTGACTTTGGAGCGGACCAAATTCTGTAGCCACAAATATTGCGTATCCTAACTTAGTACGGCTTCCGTACACGTCGAAAAGAGATTGAGACCAAAATGGAGCGTATTCAGAACGATGACGGGTAATGCCTGCAAAGATAAAGAAACATGTCCCTCAGTTGCCGTCGACAAGAGGGAAATAGCCCTGTAAATACACCACACAGGTCAGTAGCCTTCAACCAACCTTTTGTTTTCTTCATGGAGCCCTTATACAGCTTTCCATCCAAATCTTTTCCTATTAATGTTGTACGAGGATCCGAGGGAAATCTAGCATCCTCGCCAACGAAAATATCATGGGAAATTACATCTGATGAACAAGAAGTCGCTGTCTATTGTAACGATGGTAGTAGCTAATTGTCACGGTCATTTAGTCATCGGAGCAGACGGTATCTAAGTTGAAATCGGTCAAAACATACGTCAGCTAGTAGTCAAACTTAGGACCTCAGATTTCGACGAAGGGAAGCCGGATCTTTATGATTGTATAGCCTTGTAGTGTTTGTTACCACGTCGAAAAAGGGTTGAGTGGGGTGATTCTATTAAGGCCTATATCACAGCAGATGTTTCGTTCCAGTATTTGTCCAGTCAATGGCGGTCCTGGATCTTCAACGCGCCTAATCTAGAAGCTAGAGACGAGACGCGGCTACAAAAATGAAGACAATAAAGATGACGGGGATGGTGACTCGAACGTCTTGCAATTATGTCTCATATCTTGTCATACGGATCCTGGGGACTGAGAATGCATTGTATACCTGAGATACTTTGGGACAGGGCTTCAATATTATGTGAATAATCGTATGAGCAGCAGATCGTAGAATTAGCTATCCGTAGTTATTCAAACTCAAGAACAAATAGTATGAAGCCAGATAAGCAAGATAAAGCTAGCTCAAGCGAAGCTTTCGCACGTATGGATCCAGGCGGCTGCCGAGCCTGCAAGAAGGGACTATATATGTATGATATCTTGATGTTCTAGTTAGTAGATTGTTGCAAATCGAATATACCTCCAAAGTCCTTGTTACATACTCGCACGACAACGATAAAGCGGTCATTACGCGCCGTGGTAACCTCTTAAAAGTGACACCTATTATCAATAATGTCCTTTCTAAACAACATACGGTTAGTATGGTGAGTTTGAAGAAGTCTCATCCTGGTTGGCGATGTATGCTAGAAATACATGCCCAAGCTATGGTCTTGGATAAAACATCAGACAATGGCGTTGAAGTTCATTGAAAATAGCACTTCTGCTCCTGGTACCCTTGTAAATGCACTATCTAGTTATCTAATGAGCAGGAAGACTACAACTCGGCAGCCCAGTTCGATGAGAATGGCTTTCTGGCGAACCTGGGTGCACCACCTATGCGAACGATATATCTTTCCATCCGTACCTGACCGGGTTGGTTTCATGCCAACGCACGTGGTGACAAAGATGATAAGAAATCCCTTCATTTTCAGCTTAGTAAACGGTAAAAATTCTATCAGTGAGCTATTCTATGAAAATAAAGCCATAGCCTTACTGGCCTAATATGATATTTCGAGTAGCTTGCCTTAGCTGACATCGTCGGAGTTTCAGGTGAACAGATCTGAGCCATGGTTGGAATTCCCTTTATCATCCTCGTGTATAAATTCAGAGAAAAATAACATTGCCGCTGTTTAAATGACTTTAGGTCCTTGTTTGGATATATACCACATATAATTTCATAAGATGCCCTCATCCCCTGTTTCAAGTAGATTTTCTACCTAATTGTAACGTACTATCACTCGATACCGTAAACGTATTGGCTACCCGATACGTATAAAGTTAAAGCCACAAGACACAGGTCATTAATTATATTCGATAGATCTCTTATGCCTACGAATGGAATCGCTCAATGCCCTAGGAAAACACTGATATGATAAAAACTATCGGGACTACGATATAAACTCTACCTCTCCACAGCTTTAGAAATGATCGCCGTTACATTACTCGATGTGAAATTCAGTCGAGGGCTCCTCAGTGGCGGGTTAAAAAAGGGGCGGGGGCTGGCACCCAACGTGCCAAGTGTAGCTCGAATCATCTTTTTAGCCGGTCGATGACTTATGGGAGCTACACAAGCTAAAATGAAGTGGTGGTCTCTATAATCCCATTGGGTAAGATTGGATCACAACTAGCGGTACCTATCAGGTCATGTGAGAGAGGGAATGGGAACATGTAGCATTCAAGAGCCATCTCCATTTGGCCGAGCACATGGCTCCTGGTGGGTATGCAGCAGCAAGGAATGCCTAATGTGATAGGTTTAGGTGAGCGTCGGCTTAAGTCTGCGTGTAAGTAGTAGACGTCATTTGAAACAACCTCAACAAAGCAACCCGGAGTTCCTTCTGCCCTGTCGTGTCGTCGCAGCATGGCCTCGGCTCACCTTACCAAAGGACTTCAGGCCGAAGAACAGCGTGTAAGAATATGTCTAGCTATAATGAAAAGTGCTATTTTGACTGGTGTGTGCGAATAATAAGGTAACCTGGTTGACACATGATCAACATCGGTCTGTTATAGTTATCGTCCGATATGCTTCCTTCATGGGTCACTGCGAGTAACCTTAATTTTAAGGTCCAATATCAATATTCAACAGAGAATATGGCGTGCGAATGATATATTGAGGCGTGATTTTCATTTCGAGATTAAGATTATTATGGAAGACCCAAGAGCACGGAAGCGGGGGCTCATCACGTATGCACTGAAGTGTATACAGGTAGATGAGTGTTTCGCGTCCTAAAAATTCCACAAAAGGTCATGCTCGCTAGGGATTCACTTCAATGATTATAGGCGGAAGAAATGGGCGGAAAAGGACACGGGATGTGCAGCAGAGGAGGGGGATTATTTACCTGGTTCGGAGCGTTTGATCTTCCCGTCCGATCATGAGTAAACCCTACCAGACCTTAATTTCCTATGGCACAAAGTTCTGGCGCTCCGAACAATATCAGTTGGAGCTCAATTACTCTATCAGAACATTCATATGCTGAGTAAATCAGTCATTGCAATTTCTTTAGCGCTTTTGGGGCTAAAGCATTGAGTACAGGATACCCGTCTGCCCAGATGTGCGTTGAGATCCATTGTTTACCAAATATTCAACGTTAATCTGAGTCAATATGAAACTCAGGTAGAGTCGTTATATGGCGTCATATATTAGCCGCCGGTAAAATAGGTACCTTAATCTGGCATTCCCCAGACCATTCATTGTACACCATGCCGGCAATATCGAGCCTCAATAATATGGGCGGTTATATAGACTAAAATTACGTATGAGCGAACCCAAGCAATGTTGCTTGCCTCCTATTCAGGCTTCTTGGCACGTAGATCGGCTCGTGTATATTAGCAGCAGGAAGAGCTGGACTTGAGAAGCTTAGCTGAACCACCTGGATTAAACCTCTCGACCACTCCACACATCAACGACCGGCCGAGAACAGACTACCCATCTTTCAGAATGCTTGGCTCGAATCTCCTCGTCGCCCTCGCTGTGGCCGCCGGCGCCATCGCCTCTCCCCTGGAGCTCGTGACTCGCACTTCGCCCGGCACGGGTACAAACAACGGGGTAAGGAGAACTCAGACTTCATAATGACAGACCTATTATATACGCAGAGCCAAGCACCACCGACTAACTCCCATTTTTTGCGTGGGATATAGTTCTTCTACTCGTTCTGGACGGACGGCCAGGGCTCCGTGACCTACAACAATGGTGCGGCCGGGTCTTACGACGTGACGTGGAACAATGTGGGCAACTTTGTGGCAGGCAAGGGATGGAAGCCGGGCGCGGCCCGCGTCATTACTTACAACGGCACTTGGAACGGCGCCAGCGTCAACAGCTACCTCTCCATCTACGGTTGGACCAAAAGCCCGCTGATCGAGTACTACGTCGTTGAGTCGTACGGCTCGTACAACCCGTCGTCGGGCGCCACCAAGCGTGGCACCATCCAGTCCGACGGCGGTACCTACGACATCTACCAGACCCAGCGAGTCAACCAGCCCTCGATCGAGGGAACTTCGACATTCTATCAATTCTGGTCCGTACGCCAGCAGAAGCGGGTCGGTGGTACCGGTGAGTATAACAAGAATACCCTTCCTTTCCCCAACTCCTCCTCGTCTTGGATATGGTAACTGACTAGTTTCCCCTTTCCTACCTGAAGTCACTATCCAAAATCATTTCGACGCATGGACGAATGCTGGCCTCAAACTCGGTAGCCACGATTACCAAATCGTTGCTACTGAGGGGTACCACAGTAGTGGTTCGGCTAGGATCGAAGTTATGGCGTCTTAGTCGGCTACTTCTGCTGCTAAGAGTCTTAAACAAGCTGGCGGCCAACGTGATTCAGTCTAAAGTGTTTGTATTGCGGTGGGTGATGGAACGGGCATTCACTATACAGTTTCAGCGGAGAGGAGAGATGATGTATATAGCGTACGAAGAGGTAAAAAAATTATGCCGTGCGTTGCTTCTTACTTGCCAACACGATGTATGAACGTTTCATTGAATCATTGCAAGGGTTGGAGTAGTTGAGAAGCCCAAGAGTGTAGCAAGATCATGGCTCAGCCCGCCTGGCTGTTATAGCAATCACGAAATAACTGCAGAGGGATACACTTGTGTTATCTAGAGGGAATTGAGGCATGCGCAGTGATACATTGAGTAAATAACTGCCTGGACACAAAGCTCTCCTTTAGTATTTCCACTTACCTAACGCAACTGGACTTTGGCCATGTAGAATACCTAACGATCGGTTCACAACGAGGAATCCGTCAATAGAAAGCAGAAATGTGATGTAAAAGAGGATACTCCGATGAGAATATAATGGTAGCCAATGTCTAGGTAGTATCACAAATCCATCCCCAAACGAAGTACGCACAGTACCATTGAATGTGTCATTATGACCATGAAAGAATTGTTCATAACCTCATTGTTTAAGCGATGACCGATCGCTCACTATGCTACATTGCTACATTACGTTTCGTTTCGTCTTTGGAGTGGAATTTTTTACACGGGGAAATCAATTCCACCTACTGATACATAAATGATTTGTGTTAAGGTCCTTACATCGTTATGACCTCCCTTTTCTTCTTCGTACATTAACATGAAAATCTCATCTAAGCCCCAACGAAGTCCTTGACATTCTTTAACCAGGACTGGTATTCGCGCTGCTCCTTGACATCCATGTAGTCGGGTATGAAAACAGCCATGGCCGATGAGATACCGCGTTCCTCGAGGTAGCGCTCCATCATGAGCTGCAGGTCCTCGTCGAGGCTGCTGAAGGGCGGGCCGGGGTAGACGTCCTCGGCGCCGTGGACAGCCTCGGGCGATGAGCTGTGGGCCATCTTGGGGTCCTTGTAGTAATAGAAATTCTCGACGAGTATGGTTCCGTCCTGGGCCATGGCCTCAATGTTCAGGGCACCTTTGTCAGGCTTTTCGACAACTATGTTGAGGCGGCAGGGGGGCAGGGGCTCGATCTCGTCGTCCTCAATGGCCTCGTCCGTCTCCGTCTCGGCCAGTCGCTTGCCCTCGGGTGTGTCCAGCTCCTCGTCAGTCAGGGCGGCGTCCTCGTTGAACTCATTAGGGTCGTAGTTGGCCAGGTCTGAAATGGAGAAGGAGACGGTGATGCTAAGGGAGTCAAAGTTAGCCGGAAATCTGTTCCAACGTCCTGATGGATGGTTATCTGTCACTCACGTTTCGTTGCCAAACTTTCGCACTAGGTAGACGTCTTCTTTGCCGGGCTCATCCTTGAGCTCGTAGGGACTGTTCTCAATGAAGTCTTTGACGCTGGCGGGGACCTGCTCGCTCTCCTTCATCTCGCTCTCGAACTGCAATTCACTGTCCAGTTTGGCCAGCAGCTCCTGGTCGACCTCGTTGTCGGGCGCTTGTCTCCGCGACGTCGACGAGAAGGTGGCGGCAAGCTGTGGTGTGCGCAGGGGCGCCCATGCTGTTCTTAAGAGGGAGCTGGGCTGAGCTACTCTGGCTTGCCGGACGGCGGCTGAGCTCAGGCGAGTCAGAGTACGGGGCGCCGAGCGCGCGACAACTCGGAGGGACATCATCTTTCTCGATGTTTTCTTCTGGTAGAAGTAGGCTAGGAGGAGATGGCGGGATGATGATGGCAGTAGGTAGTGGTAATAGAATATCTTGAGTTTGCAATGGAAATATGAGCTGGATTTTTATTTGACGTCGCAATGAGATTTTCCTTCTGCACGGGCCAATGACCAGCCAAGGACCTACGCCTATCTGTACTAAGTACTTACCTAAGTAGTGCCGCAGCGGATAACGATAGGTACCTAGTAGGTAGTGACATATCGCTACCCCGCCCACCTCTTGCCGGGCTTCTTACAACGTTAAGCCATGTAGGTATCTCTGGAGCCGTGACCTCACGAACCCTTCAAGTGACTTTAGTGTATATGGAGGTAATGGTAGCTTAAAATAAGCTAGTTATTTACCTGTTTGCCAGTGCCGATATACAGTTACATAGGCAAATGTACAACTACTAACGGAACAGACTTGTTTAACCCGTGTTCTTCACGGCCGATCCTTGAAGTTATGCGAAGAGATTGTCCTAACTTCGAAGGCCTGCCAGAGTGAATAGACGCTCTCATGTGATATCCTTCATCTATAGAGGACCACATTTCCAAAACACAGAAGCTGTTACGGCTTTTAGTGATGCCGACCTTGTCCCTATCCATACCTTCTATGGCTGATAGGCTCTCCTAACCATAGTGTAATATGCTGACTAAAACCTCGAAATTGAATATGTGTCGAATAGGAGGAATCCATCCATATTAAGTCCACCTTCGAAACCTTTATATATATACCGTCCTACTGAACTGTTCCCTGCACCTCCAACATTGATATGGGGACTTGTTTCTCTTGTTGCTGTTACTGATGCCTCTTCCACAGGAGCCGAATATGCCTTTCTTCGTGGTAGAACATGGCCTTTCCGAGATGAGAATGGTCTCCTCTTTGGCGCATGAGTAGCACGTTCTTAGGTGTGTGATGTAGCTGCACATGTCTTGATGATGCTAGGATGCTAGAGCGGTTTTCGACAAGAAACGCACCTCTGAACAGTGTCATATATGATATTTGCTGTAAGAAGTATGACCGAGAGAAACGGTAGCGTACAGTGGGTGAATGTTCCCTCGAAGGGCCGGTCAACACATGGCTGATGTATTTATACCCAAATTTCATACTTGATGACTCTATATTTCAAGGGAGTTTGTGTAGGGTGCCTTTGCCACACACTCCTGTTCACTACTGGATATACGTCGTCATGTAAAGGGAACCAATAGAGGATGGAATAATGTGCGTACTGGTTGTTTCATTTGCGGGAACCGAGGCTGGGATGTGATGTGTACCCAACCACGTTAAAGGTCATTACTAAATGGAAAAGATACTGGCATATGAGGGTGTAGATTTTCATCGGATGCTTCACATGGATGTGCGTCTCCTGCACGATTCAAGCAGCAGAGAGAGTATAGCCAAGTGTCACAGCTATTGACTCGCAAACCTGAGAGTCTAGATTAAGCTTGTCATTTCCGATAACTAGACTGAAGGTTGTGTAAGCCCACTTTTGAGATCTGTAAGGGGCGAATAGATCCGAGTGTTGTATGCCGCCTTCTCACTTACCCCAAGTCGACAACGCACTACAAACTTATTTTCTTCCAGCTGTATACAGCCATTCGAGGGGTATTATCAGAGAACTTCCACAACTTGCATGGCATAATAGTTCTCGCTGGGAGCGGCATCATGTAGCCGGTGACGAGTCTCGGCTGGCGGATGTTGACAAGATCGGTGACAGTCCCGGGCGTCCCCTCCAACTGCAGAGTCGGCAGTATCCCGTACATATAGGCGAATCGGCAATGAGAATAGCTAGATCTAGGCACAATAATGAAACAACATGGCTTGTGGCGATAAGGTCCAGATTGCCCGGATTGCCTGCTGACCCGAGAGCATTTGCAGATATGACTGGCGTGAAACAATGAGTCGTGGCCGAGAATGCCGCGACGTGGTCATCCGAAGTCCGCAACTGCATGTCTCAGCAATCGAGATTGTACAAGTCCCGCATTGGCGGCATGGCTGCAGGTATCAATACACATAGCAGGATTAACCGAGCCCCGCGTGAGTATAGCTGTAGCACAAGCTTTTTCAAAGTCAAGTGCGGGACGAATTGCCTACAACAGTTTGTTGGGCTAACGGTCACCTTTGGGTGGGAAGCTAGCGGGTTTGACTGTCCCATCAGATCGTATCCTGGCCCATTTGAAGATGGTGAGATATGACCAGGAACCCTCCCATTTCTGAACGAGGGCGGCATTCTCCTGCGTGTCAAGAACCGGGAGGACTAGAAGACTCATCAGTTAATCGTAATGGCTAAGGCACGAGGCGGCACTAACGAAAGCCATTCTGGTACTCTTTTTGTAGAAGAGCAATCTTAACCTTCAACAGATCTTCTTTAGCCTTGGCGGGTTGCCCCGGTCTTCGTGCCTTCTTTATTTCGTCGAGCTCCTCATCATATTGACGAACATAGCTAAAAGATAATTAGCAAAGATGATAAAGAATTTAAAAGCTAGCAGCACACACGTCTTGATGAGCTCCTGGATGACATCAATGCTGAGCGGTTCGCCGTTGTTCTGCTTCAGGGCCTCCTGAAAGAAGGCGGTTCGTTCGACTGTAAATTCAGTGGTTATTTATTGGCTCCTGTCCATCTGTGCAATCGAACGTACTATATGGCTGATCCTTTTTCCGTCTGGCTGCAGCAATCTTCTCTAGCTTCTCATCCCTAACCTGGGCGCGATGAAGTCTTTTAGAGTCACGAGAATACTGGTGCAGGGAGTCGATGGGTCCCTTTTTCTTCGCAATAGCTTTGCGCGTGCGTTCCACAGTTTTAGGCATCGTGGAACGAGTTGAGGTGGAAATGGGAAAAGGTATGATAATTGCTTTCCCAATGTTAATATCCTACACTAGGTATGTACCTCTGTCTTCACATGCCTGTTTGGTGGGGTGAAAAATTACATTTTGATGGAGTGTTCTGGGAAAAGTATTGACACTGTGAATCGGAGCGAGTATTTAACAATCGAGTATATTCAGGTTATAAGTAGTAGTATGCAAGAGTCGGAGTGGGTCTTTAATGTCTTTAATTGGTTGTCCTACCCCACGTTGCTCTGGAAATCAGACCGGGGAGGCAAGGCGCGGTCCACGACGCGTCGCTCATTTAGTCTTATCGATTATAGGACGGACGTTCGATGCTGGATCCTTCTCCGCGTGCTGCTTTCCTCCCTACCTACGTAACTGCTGGCGTGATGGGTATTTAGGGTTTCTACTTCTCTGTTGTCTATCGTTCATTGTTGGTTGTTGCAACTCTGCCTATTATCTGTCTTTCCTGCCTTTCCAACTCAGTTGCAGGTTTCGTGGCTTATCGGTGTTGATCTTGGCGTGTTTACTTCACCGCATCTTGTTACGTCGCGCTTTTGGAGGCCCTGCTACTACGCTCCTCTGGCGTAAAATCCAATTGCTGTTTGAATTTTAATTCGAGCTACTGCGCCACTTGGTTGATAGACATTTTGATTGATGGCAATGCTCTAATCGCGGCTATCGGGGCTACTTTTTACGAGATGGGTATTCAAGGTAGGTCGTCACTGTGCAATCTAGCTGATCGACGTACTAATCAACATAAGGCTTGTTACCCTTATTAAAGTCGATACACCGACCTACTGAATTGAAGAAATTCTCGGGCGAAACTTTTGGGGTTGATGCCTACGGCTGGTTGCATCGTGGTGCAATTGCATGTGCCATTGAGCTTGCGCAGGGCAAGCCAACTCAAAAGTAAGTCCTAAACCCACACACACAATAAATAGGAATTATAGATCACGTGTCTCATGGTTGATATCAGATATGTCGATTTTGCAATGAACCGCGTTCGGATGCTGAAGCACTTTGGTGTTACCCCCTACCTAGTATTTGATGGCGATTTCCTGCCTAGTAAAGCTGCCACAGAGGCGTCACGCTCAAAACGCAGGGAAGAGGGCAGGAAACTAGGCTTGGAGTTGCTCAAGGCAGGGAAGACTTCACAGGCTCACCAGGAGCTACAAAAAGCTATTGATGTCACCCCTGAAATGGCTCGCCATCTCATTGAAGCTTTGAAGAAGGCAAATATTCCCTACGTCGTAGCGCCGTATGAAGCCGACGCTCAACTGGTCTATCTCGAACGCCAGGGAATTACCAGTGGAATTATCTCAGAAGATTCGGATCTGCTGGTTTTTGGTGCTAAACGACTCATCACAAAACTAGATCAGTATGGGCAGTGTGTTGAGATTAACCGCCGAGATTTCAATGCCTGCCGCGAAGTCTCATTTATTGGCTGGGATGACAGGTTATTCAGACAGATGGCGATCTTGAGTGGGTGTGATTACCTTGATAGCATTCCCAGTTTGGGGTTGAAGACAGCGCATCGACTACTTCGAAAACACAAGACAGTTGAACGGATTATACGGTCACTCCAATTCGAGGGCAAGCATCGCATTCCAGTCGATTACCTAAAACTTTTCCACCAAGCCGAGCAAACGTTTTTGTACCAATGGGCTTTCTGCCCAACATCTAAACAAATGGTTAATTTTACTGCTCTCCCACCCGACCTCAGCCCAGATCAGCTCCCTTTCATCGGGGCTTTTGTAGAACCCCAGCTTGCCCAACGGATTGCAGCGGGAGATACCAACCCCATAACAAAACAGGATATTAAACTTCCCGCGCTTCCATCTCCAAGGAAGCGCACCGCATCTGCCGCCTACCGTAGCAGTGCTATCTCGTCACAGAGCACCCAAGAGACACCCAAAAAACCGATCGATGCGTATTTCAAGAACCACGGCCGCAAACCTCTAGCCGAAATGGACGCAAATTGTTTTCATGTTAATCCTGAGAGAATGACCAGGGAGGGCACCCAGCCAATTGTCTTTCCACTTCCAAGACCATATATTGATAGCACCGAGCCAGCAGCGACAAGCCAGTCTCGTACCTATATAAACAGAAGTGGACGCTCGCCGCGCACACTGCGTCGCCGAACCGAGCCTGTATCCAATTTACTTACCGACGATGGACAAACTTTAGCGTCAAGCTCTCGTCGAAGAACCACTGGACATGAATTAAAGCCTTCTCATCACACTAACAATGTTGGGGCTGGGATTAACCCTCGGCCTCCAAAAAAGGCACGCCTCTGTGATGATGATACTGTATTAGGACTAAATTCTGGGAAGGAAAAAAGTAGATTCTTCTCACCGGGAGGGCCGAAAGCTCGAACGGCGGCAAAAGGCGAGGGTTATCTTCTGTCTGATGACTCGATAGAGGAGGCATTGAAAGATCTTCCCGAAATGGAGGAGTGGTCTAAACGTCCGGATCGTCGAAAAACTATTGCGGTGTTTGGGGATGAACAATCGCAACCGAATAGATCGGAGGATCCTGAAGAGGGCGATACAGCCGCAGGTGGTATGTCAGACCCGGTAAATAAGTCACTGGGCACTACGATTCCAAACACACCACCAAGATCTAGCATCGGCCGGTTCGCTTATATTACCAACGGCCGCCCCCGCGATTCGCAGCCAACAAGAGTGCCGCGGAGACAAGGCTCAATATCATCTACTCGAAGCTCGTTAACATCCGTTACACCAATGTCTGCCTGCTCAAGTCAATCACAGGCATCTACGGCCAGAACAACTCCTGCAACAACCCCGCGGCTCACACCATTACAACAACTCGAACGCAAAGCGCTTGGTCATAGCAAGGAATCGCCGACGTCGACATTTGCAGTTCCCCGAGTGCCAAAGCGCTCCAGTCTCGGACGGATGAGCCTCGACTCGATTCCGGTCAATCCAGCCTTTATACCACTGCCGCCAGTTGATGTGACAGAGTTGGAACTGCTGAATGGGTCTATTGGCAGTGAGGATCTCTTAGTGCCCGAGAGCGAGACGGAAGAATTGGAAGTAACGGCAGAGTTAGAGAGCATGGGCTCGGCGGGGAAGAAGACAAGGGGTAAAGCCTTGAACTTGTCAGAGTATATGTTTGCTTCAAGCTAAATATGTCGTGTTGGGGCGCCTTGGCTGGGACGCAAATGGCGCAAATATGGGTTTGTGAAAATGTGCATAGCGTCGGCGTTTTGGTCAGTGTTAGCTTCTAGAATATTGTAATGCTGAGGTACTCGGAAGTCCCGAGATGGTGATCAATTTCTTCAAATCCTCGAAGGAACCGTTGTATTTTACCACTATGTGCTGGTATATTAGATTGCACATATCACTCATGTCCCGATGGTCTGGTGAGTACTCTTAATACACGCTGTGATTCTAAGCTATCCTAGGATTGCTACGTTGATGAGCAAGGAGCAATAAGTATTCGAGTGGTATAGTATACATAGATTTGAGGTTGTGTTAAGGGATGGTCTTAGACAGACTTCTTTAATCTAGTCTACCTAAGCAACTTGGCCGACTTTATATACTCCTTACTACCTTTTTCCGACACAACATTGCAGGTACACAGAGGGTGCGGCGACTTAGTACGTGGATGATCCGGGCCTGCCGGACGAAGCTTTTGCCAACGGAGCTGTTGCGTCACTTTATGTGGGGCGGAGGGACCAGGCATCCTACCATTTAAGTGGCTGCATCTGACACAAGCATAATTGCCCGCCTGACAAAAAGTCTATCAAAAATCGGCCTTGTCGGCCATCTGGCACTACCGCGTGCCACCCTCTTGCCCACATCGGTAACAACGACCGGCTGTCGGCTAGCAGCTGGCGAACTGCTGAAAGGAGTAACACTCGACACATAACACGCTAAATAAGTACCTACTTAGGTACCCGGGCTTGCTAAACTCTTAAGGCATCCGATTCAGGCTGCCTGGCTGCCAAACAGGTCACACCATCCCACTCTCTATCTCCCACTAAGTACAGTCATCGTCGGCGGTTGCATCTGTTCGTGAGCGTCGTAACAAGTAGCCTTGTTTTTATACATCTCTTTTCTTTTCCGTCCCTCCTTCATTGTTATATTCCTCCCTTGTATGGGGCGCGTATTTTATCGTATTACATACATCATCACAGCAGCATCGTTCCTGACATCTTTTAGAAGGCCATCCCACCATCCACCACCCTCCGCCACCCGTCATCACCGCCCCCCCTACGCCTACTCCGCCGTCAGCGTGTTATCGCTGTTGTAACTACGCCTTCCCTTCCCCTTCTCCTTGCCGCCTCGGTCGTTGTCGTGCATCACTGGCGTAGTTGGGTTCTTGTCACTTAACACGGGGCAACCTCAGCTCAGACTTCTACTCTATAAAATACAACTACCAGCTGTCTAAATCTCATCCATAACACCCTCCTTCTGGACGACCTCATCTCGGTAGTAAGAGACGGGTTTTCTTGTGACTGTGTCCCATTTGCCACCACCCACCCGCCGCCTTGTCCGAATAACAGGTCCTCACACCCTCGAATACCCTCACCGCGGCTATCACATCGTTGCCTTTGCCAACTACAACGGACAAGTCGACGAGGGCTTCTAGAAACATAAGCCCGGCACAGTCATAGAATCTTCCGCGGCTCGGAATCGGCGAGCCTCGTCACGGCTCCTCCTCCCGCCGACACGATTCCTCCCATAACGAGAAAGCGAAAGGCCGCTGAGGCGACGATATCTTCCTCTTCTACCCCCGACACCCTACCAAATAAGCGAGTCCTCGCCTCAGCAGCCCCCCCAACTCCCGTCACAGGCATGGATTCCGACGAGGACTTCGTGTCCAATATGTCGAGTGACGACGACATCATGCAGGATGACACCGACAATGACCTGTCCGCTGCTGAAGAAGGTGTGTACATCCGCCTTGTTCCTATCTCTCTTTCTATTCCCCATCACCTCCTTTCTCTTACAGCCATGTTCTTCACGCGAGCCAAAAATGAATCCCTATGTTCCATATTACTCATGTTTTGCTTATTTCAAGTCCTGGTTTGACTAACGAGCCTCTTTAGATTTCGATGTCTTCGACGACCAGCCCGACGACGATCCTTATGTTGTCTCATACAAGCCCGATAGGATGAAGGGAGCGGCTTTTGATGTTAGCTTCAAAGTCTACAACCCTGACGACATTCAACGTCAACAAGATGAGATGATTGATGAGGTCAACCTGCTTTTAGAAATGAGGAAAGAGGACGCCGCTATAATGCTTCGTCATTTTCGCTGGAACAAGGAACGATTGATTGACGACTATATGGACAGCGCATCAAAAGTGCTGGAGGCTGCAGGCCTAGGACCGACTGCCTCCGAACCACCGAAATTAGAGGCGGTGTCTGGATTCATCTGCGACATCTGTTGTGAGGACGAGGAGGGTCTTCCTACCTTCGCTTTGAAATGTGGTCATCGATACTGTGTGGACTGCTACCGGCAATATTTAACGCAGAAGATACGTGAAGAGGGCGAAGCGGCCCGGATCCAATGCCCTGCAGACGGGTGTCACAGGATCATCGATTCACGCTCATTAGACTATTTAGTCACCAGTGACCTGAGGGATCGTTATCGGGAATTGCTCAACCGCACCTTTGTAGAGGATAAGGATACGTTAAAATGGTGCCCGGCACCTGATTGCACCAACGCTGTCGAGTGCGCCATCAAAAAGAAGGACCTGGACAAGGTCGTGCCGACTGTCGCGTGCCACTGCGGCTATCGTTTCTGCTTTGGCTGCATTCTCAGCGACCATCAGCCGGCCCCGTGTGAGCTTGTCAAGAGGTGGTTAAAGAAGTGCGCTGATGACAGCGAGACTGCTAATTGGATATCTGCGAACACTAAGGAATGTCCAAAATGCAACTCAACGATCGAGAAGAACGGCGGTTGCAATCATATGACATGTAGGAAGTGTAAGCACGAGTTCTGTTGGATGTGCATGGGGTTATGGTCGGAACATGGTACCAGTTGGTACAATTGTAACCGATTCGAGGAGAAGAGCGGTACAGACGCTAGGGATGCTCAAGCAAAGTCGCGGGTTTCCCTGGAGCGATACCTGCACTATTATAACCGCTATGCAAATCATGAACAATCAGCACGCCTGGACAAGGATATCTATCAGAAGACAGAGAAAAAGATGGTGCAATTGCAAACAGCGTCCGGCATGTCCTGGATCGAAGTCCAGTATCTAAACACGGCCTCCCAGGCTCTTCAGACGTGTCGGCAGACTCTTAAGTGGACATACGCGTTTGCGTTTTACCTTGCTCGCAATAACCTCACCGAAATCTTTGAGGATAACCAAAAGGATCTGGAACTAGCCGTTGAGGCACTCTCTGAAATGTTTGAGAAGCCTATAGCGGAGCTTGCCGACTCCAAACTAAAAGTGGACATAATGGACAAGACTGCCTACTGCAACAAACGGCGCGTGATTCTACTCAATGATACGGCTGAAAACCTTGCTAACGGTGCGTCCATATCCAAATCCCCCCCTTTTTTATCGCTTGATACTAAGAAATGATTTCTAGGTCGCTGGTCCTTTAATGTAGACCTGAAGAATACAGGCAACCGCCGTTAAAACCCACAATTGCACTATAATGAATTACTCAAGTAGATATTAGGTAGACGAGATATCATGGCCGGAGTAAGGGACACTTTTTGAGAGTGAATATGAGCATTTGTTTCTTGTTCCTGTTTTGCTATTATTTATGACAGCTTATAGCTCATGGATGGACTATCTCTTCTACACAAAGCTGCTTTTATAAGGCTGCTCAATACTAACTCTTTTACGAACACCAGATTCGGTGATTTATAACCTCTACCACTGTTGATCTCGAGATGAATAGGCGGGTCAGGCAGTACTGAGCCTAAAACGCAGGTATTAGTACCCTGCACAACTGCTATGATGTGCCCGAGAAAGACCTTGATTCGTCTACGACATAACGAAGTAGAAAGTAGATTTGATTAGGCAGATAGTTTCTGCACTAAACATACTGCTCAAAGAGATAGACGATGCCTAAATGCTATCTATCTACTTGTCGCTAGAGTGGACGAGAGAGTGAGTTTCGCATCTAAAAATGAGCTATCTACTGGCAATCAGCCTCGTGTGTATATAGCGAGGTAGGGAAGTAGTAGGAGTTTAAAGGATTAGAATAGAGCATAGGTAAAGGAGAAGGTGGCTGTAACCGCTGCTTCTTTGTACCATGATCTGTACTTTAGCTTTGGCGTTGCATGTATCTATCTGTTTATCATTTAATTGGAAGGGGATATATGAACCTACTCTTGCGTTTCGTGGGCAGTGCTGCGCGATGGCCTTGAGGCCTTTTTGCCGGGGATTTAGAGGCTCTTCGCCTGCCTGCTGTCTGAGTCAATGCGCGGCGCGAACGACCTACCTACATCTGCTTTTGTAAAAAGAAAGAAAAAACCCCTCTGGTGAGGAGCTATGAGAAGACAGCCAAGGTTCGCGCCACCTGACATTTCAGACGAAAAGGCATGGAAAGCATGAAGACGCTAGGAGTACCCATGGAGACGTGGTCCTAACGTGGCATCTGAGTACTTACGCGTAACTAGGCTACTACCGGCCACAGTAGAGATCTCTAGTTGAGAGTTCGATAGCAAATTAATATTCATTGTGTTTCCAGTCACGGAGTGTTTGGGTAAGTCTGAACACCACATGGGCTTTGTCTTGGAAGAGCTGGTGTTAAAATACGAGCATAAGGCAGCCAGATGGTAACTACACCACAGTTTCCAGCAGCCCCAAGTAGTTATCTTTGGAACATTTTGATAGTATAGTATACAGGTTCTATCTAATGCACAACATGATCAGGACATAGGCAGATAAGGAGCCAGACATAAGCTAACCCCTTTCCGTCGACTCGTCAGTGACGTTGTATGGTCTGCATCTCATGACAGGTATTTAACCCAGAACTTTCTCGGCCATCGAAACTGAAAAGGAGATTAGTTAGCATGATAGCTTTTACTAACAGGGAGGGTAACTGACCATCGGTTCCGGTGTTGTCGGGCTCGACGTGGACGGACTTCACCTTGCCATCTTTGATAACGAGGGCGTAACGCTTAGCGCGCGTATGTCCGAAGACTGGTATAGCATCGAAACCAAGATCTAGGGCCTTGGTGAAGGCACCTGTGGGATCGGCTAGGAATCGGATCTGAAGTATTGTGAGTGAGAAATTAATCTCCTACATAGAGCGAGCATTCATATCTGCTCCACTTACACCCGACATCTTAGTAGGATCAAGCTGATCGCCCCAAGCCTTCATGCTATTAATCGGTTAGTTGATGATAAGTATCAGTTATGAATGACTTTTGAGTGGATCTTCTTCGCTCATCAATTCAATGACGATTTTAGAGATCAGACATACACAAACGCATCGTTGACGCTCACAACGAATACCTGGCCGGCATCGGCGAGCTTGGGGTGGTTGATGTAGCTGGGTACGTGCTTCTGCGAGCAGGAGCCGGAGAAGGCGGCCGGGACGCCGACGATGACGCCGTTGGCGATGCCACTGCCGTACTCCTTGGCGAGGTTCACCTTGTTGGCGGGCGACTCCTCGTGCAGCTCGATGTCCGGGACGGCGTCACCGACTTGCACAAAGGCGCGCGGTGTGCTGTGGAATGAGCGTGCCGATGCCATTGGGCGGGAGACGGCCAAAGGCACCCGACGGAGAGCGCGGAACGCCATTTTCGAATATGGAGATTAGCGAATTCGAGTCTGGAAGTTAAAGTAAATTGTTGTTATCGCGGATGATAATCAATTGGCTCAATTGGCTCAATGAAGGTTGAACTCTTGAGCTGGCAATTGCGTTTCAGTTGCTGGAGCTTGGGCCAGGTCGCCTGTGCTATGACG
Organism: Xylaria flabelliformis; assembly: GCA_007182795.1. Taxonomy (NCBI): domain Eukaryota; kingdom Fungi; phylum Ascomycota; class Sordariomycetes; order Xylariales; family Xylariaceae; genus Xylaria; species Xylaria flabelliformis. The sequence continues at coordinate 727,430 of VFLP01000013.1, forward strand.
TTATTATAGCCGTACAGTATAAGATACTGTCTACAGACTCCCAATTGGCTGGGAGCATCGACGATACTATTGTGTCTCATCAATCACAGCACGGTGCTCAATCGCTTTCCCAAATTGCTGCTGACTATGCTAATCACCATACCTACCTCTTTCTACTCTGAGCCGTTACCCTGGCTCGCCTCGTCTTGCAATAGTTCTGCGTCACAATGAACCTGGGGCATTGCCGCCATGCAGAAATATGGCCATGAGTTGATGCGAAACCCTTGCTATCTCATCGTAAGAAGCGCGAGAACGACTATTATGCGTTTCGATGTGAACGATGAGCCTCTAAATATTGAGAGGCTCAAAGAGAATTATCTCGCTATTGAGTGCATATGCTATATATAAAACGCCGGGGTGGGCGAAACTAGATAATGATTGATTTGATCGATTCAGGCAGCGCCTTCAAGTTCCCTCCATTGTTCGCCACGCGCTCGGAACTTCAAATACGGTCCGTCGTGACTTGCTGTGAAGATATCTCCCAGTTGATACTCATCTGGCCTACTTCTGCCTGGGGGACCACCCAGTTTCCCGCCCCCGACGTCCCCTAGTTTTCCCAGTACAGGCTCAAAGTCGAAGTACCACAGCGTCTTGGCCAGCACTAAGGTGCTTTCCATGTAAGCAAGTGCTTTGCCAGCGCAAGAACGAGACCCCGTCGAGAAGACAGCGAACGCATCGTGCATGCGCTTCGCTGCGGTCTCTTCTTCCAATGACGTTCCGGCCGCTAGCCAGCGCTCAGGCTTGAAAGCGAATGAGTATGGGAAGTACTCTTCGTTGTGATGGATTGCGTACGTGCTAACGCCCATCAATGTGCCTCTAGGAATTACGTGCCCGTCTATCACTAGAGGTTGCTCATCACCCGGGTCCTGCATTCGCCACAGCGTTCCCGGCACTGGTGGTGACATACGCATGCCTTCATCTAAGCATGCGCGGAGATAGCGACATCCAGCTAGCTGAGGGCCAGTTTTGATATCTTGTCCGCTTTCAAACGTGGATCGGATCTCAGCACAGAGCTTCTTGTAGCATTCGGGATTGCGTGATAAGTAGAAGAAAGTTGCGCTCAGAGCGGTGGCTGTGGTGTCGGATCCTACCGACCAGTTTCAGCTTAGGTGTTGGCTCAGGTATTGCGAATGAAAGATGACTGACCTGCTACCATGAGGATGGTCGCCTCGGAGAACAGCTCTCCCTGACGAATACTCCCTTCTTCTACACTTAACTCGGAAATAAAAGAGTAAAAATCACGGTCGCCATCTTTGCCCCGCGCGACGCGAGACTCGATCATCTTCTCCAACAGATGCCAATACCTCTCTCGGTAATGAAAAATAATGGTATCAGTTGCCTTATGCAGCAGAAGCGTCGACAGATAATAGATGTGGTGCAAGATATTGCTTCGGTAAAGCCCGAAGGCTATAGCGTTCACTACGAAGCGATTCTCCTCCTTTGTTTGTGTCTCAAGGTGGTAGCCGAAGCTGACGCTGCCTATGATGTCCAGCGCAAGCCATCTTGCCCGCTCCGTAAAGTTGATCGGCTCTGAAGCTTCGGATGAATCTAAGAGTCGTTTCAAATAGACGTCTACTTGTCCCATAACGAGAGGCTCGAGCGACTTGGTAGCGCGCTCTGACAGAGCAGCACCGACGATTCGGCGCTTTCTTCGATGTACGGTCTTATCTTGTGTAGTGAAAATGTTCTCGATGATACGTGCCCCCTTTGAACGATATGTATAACTCTTGGACACGCGGTCATTTTTGTAAATATCTCCTAAATTTAGCTAATCGAGAGCTATTGAGAGATTTTATGAACAATATAGAAAAAGACTCACCATGCAAAGCTGTAACAGTATTGAAGACCAGCCGATTTGGCGCCAGGCGAATCACGGACCCTGAAGGTACACAATCAGAATCGTAGCCTTGACCTCAGCCTAGCCAAACGTATTCTCACCATATTTGACATGGTTTTCGTGAATCATCAAATGAAGAGTCTTGCCAAAGGCATGAGAGCCAGCATACAACTCGGTTAGTTTGGCAAAGAATGGCCCCGGGTACTCATGCAAAGGATGTAGTAGTATCTGATAGACAGCGTAGAAGACAAACTACATATTAAGTAAGCAGGGGGGTTTCTCAGAACGAAGTCGCCTTACAGAGCTGATAAGAGCTGAGACAGCATATGCCGTCAGAGAGCTGACAGGATCTTGAGTTGCCATGACTTCCGATCAAAAGCCCCGAATCAGGAGATACAGCATCATTAGACTATCTTGAGACAAAATAGATGGTAGCGTCTTGACACATCACAGGGAGGCTTATGTGGTGGCCCTATCGGAGAAGCTGACATGCAGCATGGAAATCCACGACGAGATACCTACCTACCTATATGACGACGTGGTGTCACATCCCCGAGGAGGGGGCATTGCATTGGCTAGCGGCTTTGTGGGTGGTATTTGACATGCAGCAACCAACGACGTTGGGTTACACAGCAGACGCCAGCAGCATTATCGGCCGATGAAACCGTATTGAGCCTTTTGATGGTCACGGTTTGTCTAGATAACTCGTACTCGCATTGTGACTACTTACTCTTCTTGATCTAGGCATCGTTGGATTCGACCACTGGACGCAAACTCTTACTCAATGGATGCATAGTGTACGATGGGTAATGTGCTGTATAATTGTCACCCTATATTTCATACCGACCGCTGCCTCAACTTAATGCTATGGCTGCGAAGTAGGTGGGAGCAGATAACTGATGTGATAGAGGTAGATAATGGAGTAATTTGCACAGCATTCACTGTGAGGGGTATTCTTCCTGCAGCCGCCGTATTCGGATTGCAACCCAAAAAACCAGTGGGATCGTCTGCTGTTCTGAAATATCAATCTAATGAACAATCTAACGAGCAGCGATCTGGAACGATGCTCTCACTGTCTAGTGCATCCTATTCTTTTGGCATGAATCCGCCGAGTCACCTGAAGCCGCTGACGCCGTGCATATCTTGCCAAGCGGAGAATGTCCATTAAGGAGTTGCTAGTTAAATAGCTCGCCGAACCAAAGAAAAAAAAAAGATGTGTCGTTACTCGTCAATTTCCCAAAGAGAAATAAAAAATCCATATCGTTCGTTATTTGCCTCCCCGATCTATTCCCGCTCTGAGTGGATGATGATGCGGTCTCGTGCGTAGATAGTCTCCCAAAATGCAATATTTCCCGAGATTCTGCCACTTCGCCTTACGCCCAATTTCATGCAGCATGGTTCCAAGTTCGGGTGAGTTCTTAACGATTGAAATCAGGAGTCAAGGTTTTACCCCCGTCATCGCGACCTTGTGCATCGATCGAAGGTCGTAGTCGGCCCCCTGTCGAACCTCCAGCTTCTCGCCTTTCGGTAGTCGCTCTGCGGATGCCGAGGCCTCTGATGGCACCAAGGGAGACTTTCCCGTAGATGACCTCCGGATGTTCTCCGGTTTTTCGGGTATCTCCGGGGGTGTCGGCTTCGCCACAGCGACTTGTTCCACAATCTGGTCGTCCCTCTCGTCATCCGTCGGCACCTCGTTCAAGGTATATGTGTCCATTCTGTCGGGGTCCATGGCGAATTGTCTGCACTCGGCACCACCGTGGTCGCCATCTACGGATTCCATGATACTCGGCGGTCGGTTGGTGCCTGCGGCTTTCTCAGCCTGGTACTTCTCCAACGCTGTCCGGAGTATCTGTCGCATGAAAGCCTTGTTGACATTCCTTCGGACGCGGTCGAAGTACTTCACAACATCGCCGACAACTAGTACGTTCGCATCATGCTCAACCTGGATAATGTCTGCGTAGTTGACCCTCGAGTCTTCCTTCAAGCGTATTCTGCCTGGACGCAACTCTACTCCGACTGGCGAATACTGGAGCTTTGGCCCACCCTTGGGTTGTTCATACCCAGGGTTTGGTTCCCCATTGGCGAAGATATATCCCTGCTGGAAGCTGTCGATGCCTGGCTTTGCAAATTCGTGCTTACTCGGGCCACCAGTAGAGATTGGTCTTGAAAATAGAGTCAGCCGTATGCAATTAAACGGGATAGGATTGCACAATTTGGCTACGGCAGTGGGGATGAGATATGTCTCACTACTTACATGCAAACACAGTGGTGAGGGAAACCCTCAGTATGGCGTAGGACGATAAACCGAGTATATCCAAGGCATTTCCATTCCCATTGAAATTCGGCCGCGTCGGCCCAGAGAAACTCGAAAACCTGAGAATATGCGAATCAGCATCCTATCAATCTGGTCTTGGTGGTCATCCCTTACGTCGCCTATGTGGAGTTTCGACGCGGGACCAATTTCATATCCTTTGAGGGCTGACTATAGAGTCAGCATGGTATTCTGCCTTCAAGCTCGTGAACTTGAAGAAGAGGGGTTGACTCACTCAAAGGGTGGTCGGTAGGGCAGCGTGGTGCCGGCTCGGGCAATTCATCCCCATAACCTGAGTCACTTCTGAGCGATGATCGATCACGGCGTCCCATCTCAGATAATGAGGAAAAGATAGAAGAGGAGAAGAAGCGTGAGAGTAGGCGAGAACCTCGAAAGACTTTTACGTAGACGACTAGGCTGCTAGCAGGAAAAGCCCGGTCCCATTTCTGTCATGAGACAAGCAATCTAGCAATGTCCGGGGCCATGACCCCTCTGGGTTTCTAACTCTGGGGGGGCGAGCGGACTGGGACCGGATTTCTGAAATGCCAGCTGGTTGATGATGCCCAACATCGTGGCTCCACCAAGCTGCGTCGGCTGCGATGTCAATGGTCGTGGAAGACTGCAACTCCACCGTGGACCGTCCATGCAGCTCCACGACGGGGTTTACGGGAGCTGATGCGCGAGCCAGGAGCTGCAAGGGAGGCAAGGAGGCTGCTTGGAGACTAATTAACGGTCTCGGTGAGGCGAGCATTGGCGGGCCATTGTGGATCTGGGCCCGTTCGCCTGACCAGCAGCAGTCGGCCACATTGTCACCGCTATTTGTTTAAGGAAAAGCCGATCAGGGGCAGCGCAAGGAGGGTACCTTATTGTATAAGTTATCATAGGCTCACCCACTGCATCCCGTTCGCCACAATCTGGTTGATAAGGAGTAAGCATGGTTGACCGGTTCTTTCTCAGCAAGTACTTAAACGACCCTGAGGCACCCGGTCGGTCTAATCTCCTTAATAACCTGTCATGCCGGTTTCTGTGTCATTCCCGTCATCGAATTGGTGAACGAGTCGACCAACTCGAGTGTGAGTCTCATGTGGCACGAGGATCGGCTGGCTTACGTACGACGAAAGAAGTGAATGGTGATTGCGGATTCATTGCCCCGTCTTGAAATCGGCATCATACAGTACAAGTACAGCTGCACATCGTGATCACCATGGACCAGAAGCGGCGTCACATAATCGAATATCAATGTTCAACGTGGTCGACTCGCGTTTCATGCAAGGCCCGCTCCCTTCGAATGAGATTGGACTGTGATCTCAGCCGAGAATAGCGATGTGGTGTTGCGAGCTTGTTTATAGCCCTACCTACGTATAAACCAGGCATCTGAAAGACAGCTAGCGATCTGCAGCGTGACGACATTCATGTCCATCGCACCTTTTCGTGTTATCATTCAGGACGCTATTTCGAGAGGACAGCTGTCCTATCCCATTGCGAATGCCAACTATTGACAGCATTATACATGTGTCCAGCACAGCGCCTTTGTTATTTTTTAAGGTAAATAGGTGTTATGGTCTGGTCAATCTTTATGACGATTGATTTGCACTGAGAATAGTTATTGTTGGATTACTGGGAAGTTGGTACGGTTTGTAAGAGTCGGACAGGACCCTTCATTTTGCGCTTTAGAGGCACAAGTAGGACAACCGCGTAACTGTAGGTACCTTAGGTAGGCAGGTAATAGTAATTGTTAAGAAGTACTTTAAGTGCCCCGCTCTCCCTTAAGCGGCAGGCAAGCTCTTAGCGCGACGCTGGAGAATGTCAACAGGTGTCCAGCGAACCTGAGACGGGCCGGCGGCGCATGTGTCAATCGGGACTCATTACGTCCGACTGGAAACTGGAGACTGACGTATGGAGACCCCTCCAAGCCGAGATCTAAGCTCTAAGCTCCGAGCTTCGACGGTAGCAAAAAAAGGCGCCATCTTGTCACAGGATCGCAAAATTGCCGCGCCCAAACCCTCCGCTTCGGAAGTCGTGCAATGCTCACCTATATCTCACAGGGGCATCTGAGCGCTTTTGTACGTAGCACCGATCTCTGAACGACGCGTCCTGAGCTACCTACCTCCGTAAGTCATGAGGTAGTGTTCCGATCTCGTCCAATCGCCGAATCTTAGACCAACCGTCGTAACTGTCCTGCGCATATTCGACTCGACCGTGGGCAGCCATGATCACTTCCATCACGGAGCCAAGATGATCTCGAGAAGCTTGACACGGACAAAACCCCCGCGTCCCGTCTGCGTTGGTCCGAATCAACCAGTCTGCAACCGCTTGCCCACACATCCTTTGAGTTCTTCCCAGCCGTTCCGGCGCTCGATAAGACGAGTGCTCACGACTTCGCAATGCCTTTTTCAACGGCCGCAGGTGGCTCAACATGAGCATCTGAAACTGAACAATGCGTCCAAAATTGCCGCCTTTGGCTCCTATGCCAAAGGCAAGCAGGACGACAAGAAACCCGCAAACACCCAGAAAGATCCCTTGGCCGTTGATGACAAGAGCGTCCAGGAACAACGCAAGGCAGACTGGGCAATAATGAAGCAGATGGCACACTACTTGTGGCCGAAAGGCAAGGGTAGTATGGACACAAAACTCCGCGTCTCCATAGCCGTTACCCTGCTTGTAGGAGCTAAGATCCTGAACGTACAAGTGCCGTTCTATTTCAAGAACATTGTCGATGCCATGAACATCGATGTCGGCGCGACTGGCGGGAACGCCGCTATGATCGCTGGAAGCATGATATTTGCCTACGGCTTGACAAGGATCGGCGCCACTATCTTCCAGGAACTCCGCAATGCCGTCTTTGCTTCAGTGGCCCAGAAAGCAATCCGTAAAGTCGCATGCGATGTCTTCGACCATTTACTCCGCCTCGACCTGAACTTCCACCTCACCAAACAGACTGGTGGTCTTACGAGAGCTATCGACCGAGGTACTAAGGGGATCAGCTTCCTATTGACTAGCATGGTGTTCCATATCGTTCCCACCGCCCTGGAAATTGGTATGGTGTGCGGTATCTTGACCTGGCAGTATGGCGCCAGTTTTGCTGCCATCACGCTCGCCACTATGTCTGCGTACACGGCTTTTACTATTTGGACTACTGCTTGGAGAACTAAATTCCGACGTCAGGCCAACGCTGCTGACAACAAGGCTTCGACCGTGGCAGTTGACTCGCTAATCAACTTCGAAGCTGTTAAGTACTTTAACAATGAGAAATTTGAAGTTGCGCGGTATGACAAGGCGCTTCGGGACTACGAAAAGAGTTCAATCAAAGTGGCTACATCTCTAGCATTACTGAATAGCGGACAGAACATCATTTTCTCCAGCGCATTGACTGGCATGATGTACCTTGGGGCGAATGGTGTAGCTAGTGGGTCCTTGACAGTCGGTGACTTGGTCATGATAAATCAGCTGGTCTTCCAACTATCCGTTCCGCTCAATTTCCTTGGAACGGTGTATCGAGAGCTCAGGCAATCTTTGTTAGATATGGAGACTCTCTTCAACTTGCAGAAAGTGAACGTCTCTATCAAAGAAGCACCAGACGCGAAATCCCTCCTCCTTTCTCAAGGCGGCCAGATCAAGTTCGAAAATGTCACATTTGGATATGTCAAAGAACGTCCGATTCTACGGGACTTGAGTTTGACCATACCGGCTGGCAAGAAAGTTGCTATTGTCGGGCCAAGTGGCTGTGGAAAGTCTACGATTCTGCGCCTCCTATTCCGCTACTACGACGTAGAATCAGGCCGGATTCTGATTGACGACCAGGATGTCCGCAATGTCAAGCTTGATTCATTGCGGGAATCCATTGGCGTTGTACCTCAAGATACTCCTCTATTCAATGACACGGTCGGACATAACATTCGATATGGTAACATGTCTGCACCGGAAGAAGAGGTCGTCGCAGCCGCACGGCGCGCTCGTATACATGACATAATAGCGGGCTGGCCTCAGGGATATGACACCAAAGTTGGCGAACGAGGAATGATGATCAGCGGGGGAGAGAAGCAACGGCTCGCGGTTTCTCGTCTGCTACTCAAGGATCCTCCACTCCTGTTCTTCGACGAAGCCACGAGTGCGCTCGACACACATACAGAACAAATGCTTATGCAAAACATCAATAGCATCCTCCGGGAAAAGGCTAGAACCAGCGTCTTCGTCGCCCATCGCCTGCGGACTATTTATGATGCCGACCTCATCATCGTGTTGAAGGAAGGCAAGGTTGCTGAGCAGGGCACGCATAAGGAACTCATCGATCGGGGGGGACTATACTCGGAGCTGTGGAGTGGTAAGTCGCTTGATCCTACTGCTTTTTGCCGCCGAACGCCAGAATACTAACGTCTTGTTTATAGCACAAGAAACATGGTTCTCCAACGATGGGACGGAAAAGGAGGTGGCAGCAGGTGGTGGTGCTGAGCTTGGGCAAGTCAGTACTGATACGAAGCACCCTCAAACGTAGTGGAGAACTGCATTATCCATTCAGCTATGTACATATAACCATACATGAGGTTAGATCGGATAGAGATACCCAAAAGTCCCATACGCATCAAAGCATGTCCGAGGTGGCAAAGTTAAGCATATTTCTGTTTCTCTTCAAGAAAGGCATCTTCATTTGACAGAGCTGTTGCGATCTCGGAGAATGAGCCTGTTTGACGTATGGTGACTGTACCTTATAATACTCGGAGCAGGGTGTATCGTGTCTCAGTAAGGGAGTTTGCTCTGAAGAATAGTAAAAAACACTTTGTTAACCCTTTGCCTGCGAACTTTAGATGAGTGGATCTGAAAGAAAGTAGAAGGAGTAGAGATCATACCTCACGGAGAATTCCATATCAAAAACTCCCTTTCTTCTGTAAGAACAGTTGCTTACTCCTAAATCTAAGGATGCTCGGAGTGTAGTAAGAGATTCTCAAAGTTATTAAGAACAAGACCCTATGTTATTCACCCCGGCTCCAACTACGTCAACTGCGTTGAGCTTGATCTCGTCTGCATACTGAGATCATTCCAGTGCTTTTACGACACCCCTCCTATATCGCCCCCCTCAAGGTATCATCCGTGAGAGAGCATATTGCATCCTGAAAGATAGCAATATACTGACAGTGCCGACATGCCAATCTTCGTACCAGTACTCGGTTACTAGAACCCTTAGCTTGCGGTGTCGGTAATCGCAAACATCATTTTGCTGACTTTCGAGTTCAGAGGCACGTACGGCTCGCCTTCCAAGAAGCAATGTAAGTAGCTAGGTCCCCTCCCTTTGCCCAACGTATGCATATCCAAAATTGTTCGTCGGTTATTCAAAGTGATGGGAGTAGATACCTATGCTCAATAAGTAAGGCAATCGTAGGCCCACATACTACTCCTACTTGTAAGCTCCATTGGTTTTTGCACCGCAAAGAATGCGACGCAGCTAAAGTGTACATACCTGCTCTAACTAATCTCTATAGAAATTAAGAAAAAGAACAGATTGAGCAAAATGCAAAGGGCAAAACGTACAACACCGAGGATTCGCTGGTCGTCACCGACCCAACTACTAATTCGGCGCTCTCTAGCTTATCTATGGGAGAGCGGACGGGATCCCGAGTTCTCTAAAGGCTATGGTCGTACGTGAAATTCATCGCCTCTATTGCAACTTATGTATATACATGTATTCATTGTGTCTGTAGGTGGACTGAAGATGCCTTCTTATGTCGGTAATATCTTACGTGATGACAATCAAGGTTAACACGTAGGTCTCTACATCGTTCATACATGTATTGGTCTTTAAATGCAGCTTGCTGGCAGTAGGAAATACACAGCCAATCCCTCAAATTTCTTGATGGAATGGCTTATCGAAGACCCCCATTAAACTTAGCGTTGTGCAGATTACTCCTCACTATATATCCTGCACACAATCTTCAACTGAATTTTGATCATCGGTTATTACAGCTCTACCGACTTAGACATGTCTCTCATATAGCGTCCTAAATATGAAAAAAAAACTCCAACCGCCAGCTTCGTAGGTCTGCAAGTAAATAAAGAGATATTCCATACGGCACGAGCTACAGCGATCCGAGGTGATGCACATACGGTGCACAAGGAGGCGGTCTATCAGAGCTGGTATTTGAAGGGGTGGGCTCTTCTTCTAGCGGCGCTGGATGTGTGGTCTCTTTGTGAAGATCGTTTTCAGAGCCAATGTTTTCTGCTTTGAAGTGTATATGATATTGGCCTAGATGTATGATTACTGCTGTCACAACATTCCTAGAGCGACATCTTATGGGGGCTAATCTAAGGGACTGGGACTGTATTGCATATCCGAGATTAAGGGTTGGAGCTGCGGTCTCATGTATATAATCATATAAGCGGCATATTGCAGACTCAGCTACTCATATTCCTTTTCGTGTTCTCTCAATCACGGTAATAGCCTCCTTGGCACCCTAGTTAGTATCCTTCCAACCCCTCGAGTTCTAGCCCTTGTTACACAATAGCAATTCTGGAGCTCATTAGATGCTATTAAGAAAGCATCTTTGTCTTTCGGTACTCCTTGTTGTTGTTGTCTTTGTAATGAGTCGAGGTCAATGAAGTTATATCACAATGGCTTATTTGACTTTGCACAAGACCGTTGTAATAAGAACAACCTCTTTATATATTGAAGCTAACGATCTGTAACTTCCCAAATTACTTGTTGTTGCGTCAATGGGCTTAGTTTCCACCCTCTATAATTACTGATACTACTGATCCACCTTTTGAATAATAAACTCCATCGTCGCCGCGGAACTTACCCTCAGAGCAACTTCGCTTATATCCGAACATACCTTCTTACGAATAAGAAATACCTAACTACCGAAACAAACTAACGCATATCCGTCATGGCATCTAGCGTCGTACACTACAGCCATGCGACACGATCCAACACGCCGGGAGAAGGCGATTCATTAGGGGGGTATTACATAACGATAATGATTACCAGTACAATCGTCAATGTTTTTCTCTCCTTGTGTGTGTTTATACTGATGAGATCCGTGTTGTCTTGTCGTACCTATTCTAAACATCCGCATAATGTCGACCTCGAACTCGGTCAGCGACACTCTCATCAAAGGCCAGATCGCGCTCACTTCGTCTCAGCGGGTACTGATAACGGGGAACTACCAAGGTCGGCAAGGGTGGCTGATATTACTAGGAGTCTACGTTCTAGCAGTATTAGTTATGAGGGATTCGAGAACGTAGAGTTGAACGGGTTCCAAACAGCACAAGCCGTACCCATTACTCCCGTTCACAGGGAGCAGTTGGGTGTTGATGTCCCGGCCATACAAACTGAAAATCCCACTCTCCGCCTAGTTGAGGTGAGTTCTCCAAAAGACACAGTGGTTCCTCCAGCCCGCACTAACACTGGGAGTAGGTTTATAGAGCATGACTATGACTAGAGACTAGTTATGATAAAATGATACGTTATACATTATGGAATGCTAGGTAGTAAGGAGATGAAAGAATATAACAACGTCGAAATGCAGACGTAATTTAGGCACTGTGGATTTGTTCTTAACGCCTCAGCCTCATTTTTAATTTTGATACTTATTGTCAGTTCAACATAAACTGAGTAACAAGAAACAGATGAAGAAGACCGATCATCAACCGACCCGTCGCGGCCAGTTCAAAGAAATCACACTGGGCGAACGACAACTATCTTCGAGGGAGTAAAGGATAGCAAAATGCCATCACTTCACAATTTACGTATCTCTTCTACAAGTCAAACTTGCTTCCAGTACTTAAGAAGCAATTCGTGGCCTTGCTCCTTGTTTTCGTGTTGGCATCGCCATTACCTACGGGTATGGAGTTTTTGTTCCTCCAATGCATAGCAAGACGTTCGGAAAGTCAGTAGAGGGTTCTAGCTATATGTTCGCCATTAAGGGGGCTCACTCCCGTCTTTGTCGGTCTCCTCTTTTTGCTAATTTTGTCCTAGTATCTCAGCTCGTTCGCTTAAGTCAAGGTCCCGACTTTCTACAAGAGATCCCGTTCTCGCACATGCCTCTGCTTTCTCTACTGATTCTAGCTAATCGCTTATCGAGAGACCGAGTCTGACCTTCTTAACTTCTGGTATGGCCATCAAGCATACGTAAGTCAGTATTCTAAGTATCTTTTGCGCGCTTTCCAATTTTTCCCAGAAGCATAAGCACTTGATCGGGGTGGACCCGTCAACCCCGAGACTATTTACCTTGAATGCCCGTTACTAAATTTAGTTGACTTATTCCAAGTTGATGTCAAGTCGGCTCGACCTTCACAAGTTGGCACAATCGTTAGCATCACCGAAGGGATCGGATCTTTACCTGCAGGTCCATCTCTAGTGTGGGTATTCTCTTCATGATTGGGAGATCTTTGGCTCACCGTTTTTCTTTCTAAGCAGTCTTGGTTTTTTAGTCTTCTGCAGAGCTTGTGTGACAACCTCAAGTCAGCATCAATACCCAGGGAAAGAAAAAAAAAAAAAAAAAAGCTCATCATTGCGTACTGTAATTGAGTGCTTGCCCTTTGTTCGCCCTGATACGGTCGCATATTTCCTACGATTGTGGTTCTGCTGATTACGCGTGTATGGGCGGAGTATGGTGGAGCTACCTGCATGCAAGCAACGAGGTATGCAGCCATGCACGTGTATTAAACTAGGTATTATGCAAGACGACATTAGCTAAGACTTCCAAAGTTACCTCTAGCCGGCAGAGTTACCCGACATCTAAGATGAAGTGTTCCAATAGCTAGTATCAAGTGTTAGTTGCCATAAAGCTTAGGGTTTCACACCCGCCCAGAACCTTATGTAGGTATTTATTTACCACTCGTATTTAGCTATTGGATTAGGCGCAACACTTTTCATTTTACAATAATATGGTTAGATTCAATATTTGTCGATAGCTCAATGTTACCTTCATCCCCGAAGTCTCGACTGCGCTAGTGCACATGCTCGCTGAAAGATACCATGCTTTATTAGGTACCAGGGTCACGCCTCCGCAGAGTGGGGTGATCGTCATCAACAGTACATAATTCATATGTAGCTGATAGCTAACTGTAGCCTCTTAACCGTAAGATTCGTCTCACAGTAAACCCAACTAAATTCAGCATAAACTTGCGCGGAGCTCTCTAGAAAATCGTCATCTTCGGGACGGCCAGCTAGAGTCGGTTGGTTAGGTGCCTCTAGTCATACCGCGATTTTGTCTCACGCTAACATGCGAGGGGACTATGTAAGACATGATTTTTTTTCCGATCATGAACCAACCTGAAACCCAAAATCGAAAATCGGAAATCAATTGGCGGTGAGTGCACTCATGACTCAATCATCTTTACGAGTCGATGTTTTAGCTTGAATTTAACATTACAAGGTATGGGCACTGAAAATAGGCATCAAATGAAGAAGGCTAATAAATATATATCAAATTAATTGTACAAGTTGAATTCTAGATCTTCGTACAACTAGGCTGTTTTTACAGCATCTCGATGCCTCATATCTGCCTTTCCATCATAGACCCAGGCTGCCAGGGCGGTTCGGTCCAGGTAATGTTGAAATAGGAAGAATGAGGGTGTTTGATGTCGAATCTGCTTGATTGTCTGTGGTGTTTACAGGAGAGCAACGGCTCCGAGAAGACCACCGATGGCGGCAGCGCCAACAAAGGCACCGGTGGGTCTGGCAGCAGCGGCAGTGGGAATCGAGGTAGTGGGAACGCCGGTATGGTGGGTGGTGCTGTTTCCTGAATGTGTCGCTGTTGGGTAAGGCGTCGACGTTGGATATTGCGTGATGTAGGCCGTGCTGTTACCTCCGCTGGGGGCACTGGTGCTCGTGGGTTGGCAAAGAGCTCCCGGCGCGCTGGCGATCGAGTGGATGAAGCTGGTTATAGAGGCAGCCACGGTACCAGTGGCAATACACTTAGTAACAACGGCGTCGTATGAGGAGACCTCGACGCTGGCATAATTGAGAAGAGATGAACCCCAGCCGGCAAATTCAGGTATTACCGACGAAGGCAATACACCAACGATATTGCAAATCTCCTCCACGTAGGTGTCTGGGTGGGATAGGAGACTTTCAACACTCGGAATCCCAGATTGACCACCAAAAGCCGATACGACGGCGGCAGGAATTGTAGGAGCAGCCAACAGAAGCTCGCTCGTTAAACTGGAGCACGCTGGGTCGGGAAAGGTCTGAGCCAGGGACGCATCCGCAAGGGCGGCCAAGGCGAGCAGGAACTTGGAGTTGTACATGATTTTCGGCTGAAGTCACCTCGAAAAGAAGGAAAGCTAGTATAGAGTTGGATAGCGAGTGAAGTAATAGGTATGGGTGGTAAAGCTCTTGGCTTTGCACAGGTCTGAGTGAATGATTTTATATTCAGAGGAATTCTTATCGAGAACCCTTACAAGGATAATTGGTCGGAGATTTTTCTGACGTCTGCGCTTCGCCACCTACAGTATATACTTATACTTGGGGACTTGAATTTACATCTTATTAATAATGTACAATGGTTAAAGCTCGTGGCCATGGGAAATTGGGATCTCGCCAAGGCGTGAGATTATGGTTCAATCAATCCTTGTACGCTAATCATGGCCTCTAGTGTAAGCGTCCCTTGGAATGTAGCTTTCTTCATAGACCATGTATTTGCCGAATCTGATTGCCCCATAAAAGTTGAATCTTGGGACGCTCAATAATTATTACGATTTGATCTCATCTAAAATCTGACTTGCTTGATACGGCCTCACATTGACTGTAAAAGGCAAGTCTCGGTTTAGCGCGGAATGGAAGAACATCAGGCTAGGAAAACCCACGCTACTTTCGGGACCAGTAGACTTGCCAGTCCCGAACAGTCTAACCGTGCCTAAAAATAAGTCTTTCTTTCAACTTTGTTCCAGAAATACCCATATAAGTATGAATCTACGATTTTAAACTGGGCGAACTGGTGCTGGGCCGGAAAGGGGGACCAGGGGGTTAGTTCGTAGACCCTATTACCCAAATCAAGTCCTCATTCCTAAGTTCACTTGCTGCGTGCAATTATTATATGTAAACTACTTGCATTTACCGACTGGGAAAACTTTACGTTTTAATATATCTACACAATACGCTATATGACTTGCATAATTTTAGCCTTTCAACGCCTGAAGATCCTAGTCCAGGGTATGGACTACTAACTGTACTTGAGGCGAGAACCGTACCAGTCTTCCTGAGCATGCCAGCGAAGGCTCTACAGGTGATTTATGATTTATGTATTGAAGTGTTTGCTGTCGCTCGAGGTCTCCTATTGGAGCTTCATCCAATGAAAATTAAGGGTGGGATGGCATCATGGCGCTATATAAAAGTACCATACAGAGTTTGGGTTCTTTGCGAATGGAGATCATTTATATTCTATTCCACATAATTCCTCCCGCCAGAATTATACCGTAGACTTTTTTACAGGACCTTAAAAAGTAATTTCGCATATCCATTATTCATGAATCAAATACCTGCGTATCACACAGCAGGATACGGTCAATTGAGAATTCCTAGTTCTTATATTACGTGAAAGGTATGGAACTTTCTACAACAAATCTAAACCGATTTCTTAAGACTTATGTGTAGATTCTGACTTAAATATTGAAGCAGTGTAAGTGGTTTGCTTATGTAAATCGCTGCAAAGGGTTAAGATTTTACGTAATAAGCTAGTAAATATGGGGATTTTTATAATTAATATTATATTTATTTAGCTATACACTTTTTAGTTTTTTAAGCTTTATTATTTAGTTTTTTAATTAATTTTTTATTAATTTTTTTTATAATTGTTTAATTATTTATTATTTTATATAATTATATAAGTTTTTATTAATTTAATTTAATTTTATTAGTTTAAAATGCGTAATATTTAAATTTTTTTTTAAATTAAGGTTTATAAATAATATAGTTATTTAAAACTGCTTTATTTAATATTTTTAGTAAAGCTTTTTTATATTGCTTTTTTATTTAAATTAAAAATAATTATTATTATTTTAACTTAGTTTAAGCTTTTTAAAAAACTAAAAAAACTAAGTTTTAAAAAAAATTAAAAGCATAAGTTTAATTTTAAGTTTAAATAAAACTTTTATAGTTTTTAATATTTTTAAAACATTTTTTTTTAAAAAATTAAATAATTTTAAAAAAATATTAAAAATTTATTTAATTATAAAACTAAAAAATAAAATTATTAATATAAGCTTAATAATTTATAATTAATAAAAATAAATTATTATATTTAATATTTATTTTAATTTTTAATATTATTTTTTATAAAAATTTAAAAAAAAAAGTATTAAATTAATTAATAATTTTTTATAATAATTTTATAATAAATAAATTAAATTATAAAATGTTTAAATTATATAAATTTATA